>JAYRBT010000001.1:16540135-16562683 GCA_036023395.1 Myiotriccus ornatus
GCCTTATAATACTTTTTTGTAGTTAGTACATTTGTTATAAAGCTTGTATTGCTAAGCAGAGATTCCAGTTATAGAACTGAATAGAAAAATCAAATAGTAGGTATGCTACTTCCTGTCCCTTTATCGTCAAGGAATTTTTTTCAATTATTTCCCAGAGGTTTGCAGGCTCTTGTTCTATTCTGCATGCATCACTGTCTATATTGTTGAATATAAGATGATAGCTGTTGCTGGAGTTTTAGGTTTTATTTTTTCTTTATTTTGGTGAAGTGAGGTCTGTAGCAGGAAAGAAACAATCAGAGTCAACTTTCCTGCCAAATGAAAGCTCTTAGCTTTGTGTTTCATAGTGAGGGTCAGTGCTTCTGTGGTCACTGATGGCTCTTCAGTTGTCTCACAAAGTCTTATAGATTCTGCTCTGTACGAGAATTTGTACAGAACTTTACATGCATTACCCACCAAAAATACTCTGACTGTAGAGCTGCAGTTTTATTTACATTGCCTTCTCCAGATGTAAGTAAAGATTGCTTGCTCTTCTTTCAGTTCAGTTCCCTTTCACATGGGTCTCAGCTGTGCTTGAAGCTTTTCCTTCCAACTGCATTTCAGTTGTAGTTTCAGAGCTTTTGATACTGTCAAATAACCTTTTTCAGTATAGGCAGAGTCTACTGAATGTCTGAAAACTTTCTCCTTGGGGAAGGAGAGGGGTGATGTATCTTGTTCTTTTGGGTATACTTAAGGGTTTGAGACATTTTTGTTTGAAACTCGAAAAATAAGTTTTATTTCTGTGATCTGTGGGAAACTGAATTTTTAGTCTGTGCTTTTCACCTTGAAGGGATGATACAGCTTTTCTTATTTTGTGTGAAGTCAGGAGACAGCTGGTCTTTCCACCTGGAGCCCAGCAAGGTGTGCTGTTTGGGGGAAAAAAATAAATAAAATCGAATATGCTCTTTCTGTTACCATGGGCAAGTGAAAAAGAAGAGAGGCCTGCCAAAGAGGTGCTGCACTGTCCATTCTGCCATCCTTTGGCTTGATCAGTTTGGGTTGAGTGGTTCCCTTTACTGCCCCAAGGTGCAGATTGAACAGTTTTCCTGTTGAAGGCAGGTTTGTCACTGCTTGGTTATGCACTTCCCATCCTTTATCTCTCTGCATGTTTCCTGAAAGCGAATGTGTGTAAGGGATGGATCACCCTGGGTTGCCCATTTTATCTTTACGCCTTCTGCTGTCATGTGCTGTCAGCTTACAGAGATAGTTTTGCCTGAGAAATACTGCCTCTATACAACATGAATCTACAATTCTACAAACATGCTTACAAAAAGTTTGAGGTTGGAAAATATGTATGTGAGACGTCAATGTGCTGTGTTGAGTAAAGGGGAGCACTGGGTGTTTAAAGCTAAGGAAGAACAGCCTGGCATGTTAGCATGATGGTTTCACAGAATTGTTAGGGTTGGAAGGGGCCTCTGGAGATCATCCTGTTCAACCCCCCTGCCAAGGCAGTGTCATCTAAAGAAGGTTAAACAGGAACATGCCCAGGGGGGTTTGGACTGTCTCCAGAAAGGGGAGACTCCATGACCTCCCTGCGCAGCCTGTGTCAGTGCTCTATCACCCTCAGCGTAAAGAGGTTCTTCCTCAAGTTGAGGTAGAACTTCTTGTGTTTTAGTTTATGGCCATTGCTCCTCGTCCTGTCACTGGGCACCACTGAAAGGAGCCTGGCACCAACCTTGGAGATATTTATATACATTAATGAGATCTCCAGACTAAATAGGCCCAGCTCCCCCAGTCTCTCCTCATAAGAGAAATGCTTCAGACCCCTCATCATCTTTGTGGCCTCCACTGGACCCTCACCAGTAGCTCCTTGTCTTTCTTGTACCCAGGAGCCCACTGGGGATGTGCCAGGTGAATGAGCTGCCTGTCGAGTGGTGCAGGTCCGCTGGGATGAGCCCTCAACCAGCACGGTGCTGCCTGGGGCAGGGGCCGCAGGCGCAGCGCCGCTGAGCTCCGGCGGGTTTGCGCGCACGGCCGTGTCCCCGCGGCAGGCTGGAGTGGCGCTGCGGGAGCACCGCCAGCTCCGTGCCACCCACGGGCGTTTTGCCGGCGGGAAGGGGGGTCCTTCGTCCCCTGCTTCTTTCCCTGCTCGGACCCCGGCCCGGGCACCCAGCAGGCTCCCTCAGGGCGGCTCTAGCTGCGCCCGGGCCGCGCCGGCGTGTCCCGGCAGCCCCTCCGCGGCCGCGCATGCTCGGTGCGGAGCGGCGGGCGATGCGGGCGGCCGGCGGAGCCATGGCGTGTGAGTGGGAGCCCCTCGCCCCTCTCCTCCCCGCGCCCCCCGCCCGGCACGGCGGACAGGCACGGCCGCCGCACCGCCCCGCTGCCCCGGCCCCGCTGCGGCCCGCCAGGGCCTCGGTGCGGAGCCCCCGGGGGGCTGCGGAGCAGTGCGGAGAGCGGGACGCAGCGCTCGCCCTGCGGGGCCCGCTCGGCGGGGGACGCGGACAGGCGGGCGCGCCCGCCTTCTGGCGCTTCACGGGGAACAAAAACAGCCCGAACAAAGCAAACAAAAAGCTTGTTTTGTAGCGGTACACATGCGAGCCCTTGTTGTTCTGTGGACGCGCCTTTACCTGGCTGTGGTCTGCGTTGCTGTAGGCTTATCCTGAGAACTGGTTTTAAGGAAGTTTTTGAGGCAGCTTATCCAGGCTGGAAGCGGAGATCTCTGCAGCACTGTTGCACGTTTCTCTGCGTTTCTGTTACTTCTGTATCTGAACGGGTTTACAGCTACTCGTGCCCCCCGTTTTGTTTATTCTGTTGTGACTGAGCTTTAATTTTGCCCTTTAACAAACTCCATACCTGAGGCATGGAGAAAATAAGGTTATTGGTTTTCCAGCATTTTAAACATTATTGTATTTTTCTCCTAGCAGATGCTCTTTTGTTCTTTGTTTGCTTTTGTGGGGTTTTGAGGGGCTTTTTTGATTTGTTGGGGGGCTTTTTGTTTTTGTTTTTTTCAAAAGTGATTTTTTGCTGAAGTATAAATCTTTAACTGTCCAGTTTCTCCAAGCTGAAACACATTCCATAAGTACAGGAAAGTTTTCGACAGATTCCTGGTATGGTTACCTAAGTGGCTCTGGAAACTATGGTTACATCTGTCCAGAATATCAGTTGAGCTTTGTGAGTAATAGACCCAATAGTAAAAGTCTCTCAATCAGAAGAGTGACAAAGGGAGCAGTTAATCATTTGCTTAACCTCTAGAAATTACCTGCTTAGCTACTGAAGTGAGAACTAAAGTAGGAAAAAGGGATGTACCTGCACTGTTCACTTGTCCAATCTCCATTTTGCTTGAATCAGATCTTCCTGTTTCCCTGACCACTGAGGCTGTGTTGCTCACAGCTTGGTCCTTTTCCTACAGTAATCCGTGACCTCCTTCCCGAGAAAAGAGGTACTTTTTGGCTGGGGTACTTTTTTCATGAAGCCAGAGTAGGTTTTTTGTTTGGGGTTTTTTTGTTGTTTGTTTAAAAGGAAACATTTTTACCTGATCGATCAGGATGTGTTTTCCTACAACCCAGGGTACTAGGAGATACATGGAAAGAAGCCCAAGGGGTATGCACTAACCTTGTGTACTCTGAAAGCCTGCAAATATAGAACCTGCTTAATGGAAGTAGAAACTGTTGATAACACTTGCAACTGTCTCTTGGCTAGAAACCAAATTGCAAAGAAATTATCAGGAAAGATGTTACCTTTATGGGCCTTTATAAGCTGTCTCCCAGACTAGGTGTGATTTGAGGGGGATAAATAAAAGCAAACTATTGCCTTACTGGGTGCTTTGGGGATTATCAGTTCTTTGGTTTGCTAGTGACATTTTAGGACACGCAGTGTTCATCAAGCGACCCATGCCACAAAAAGATGGGCTTGCACAGTGTGTGTAGCCTGAGAAGGAAGACACAGGGCTGGATGACCTGTGGTTTCCCTTTCCGCACCATGGCACCTTCCATTGGAACGTGGGCTGGGAACTGTCTGGGCTGAGTGAACTGGCACAAGAACTGTGTGATCTTTGCTCTGGGTGTGGTGATGGCCGTGCATGGTTCCCATTAGCAAGCCTGGCCCTCAGTGTTCTCCCTGTGCCACAGGAGTCACAGACCACAGAATGAGTTGGAAGTGGTTTATATATATGCTCATATATTAAAAAAAAATTATTTTGTTAAGTGCTTGTTACTGAATTCAAATTTTGAAGAGTTTCCTGGCGGAATGCTGCTGAATGTTTTTTTCTTTTCTGCTATTAGCCTTCCGCCTCGCTCTTATTCAGCTTCACGTGTCTGCTGTTAAATCAGATAATCTTCAACGAGCCTGTGGACTGGTGAGAGAAGCCTCAGCTAAAGGAGCAAAAGTTGTGGCTCTACCTGTGAGTAAAGATCGTGGTCTACTTGGCACCTATGCCTCAAACCCTTCAAAACCTCTTTTTAGTGTCACTGTTGCATTCTATATTCCTGTTTCTCCCTGGATAGCTTACACGCTGTGTGAGACTTCAAAATAAAAATAAAAAAGAAAAACAGGTTCTATCTAGCAGCACACAAGAGGTGGGAAAACAAGAAGGGGAAAAAAACAAGTTGTCCTTTTTTGTAGTGTAAGATTCTGCCAAAGTCTTTCCTGGTTTAAATCCCAGGCAATTCCATCATTTATACATTCTGAATTCGTGTAAGTAGCACTGTAGTAGGAACCTTTGCTGAAGAAGTGCAGAAAAAGGTTATTTTCAGCTAAAGAATGTTGACATGAAGGTGAAAGAAGACAGGTACATGGTGACTCTCTTTGCTGTAGGCATTCCAGACATATGAGAAACAAAATAGACATTGCCAGCAGGTTATATGTGGCTGAATTATGATTAAAGGGCATTTCTCTCGTGACTTCCTTGTGTGGGAACATAAATAGCCACTTAAAATTACCAATCGTTTCTGTTTTACGTTTTAAACTTCAGCTATGATGACTTTGCTGAATTTTCACACAGATGAGTGTGCTGGCAACAAGAGGACCTTCCCAGTGCAGCTTTGAGCTTCTCCCCTCTCTTCCTGGGGGTGCATGTGTCACTCCTGTACCCTGCAGCCTCTGACTCAGGAGTCCAAAGTTCTTCTCTGGGTGAACTTTTGGTCTCAGTTTTACACGTGGGAAGTTTTCTGTCCTGCTGTCACAGGGGAAGCATTAAGCAACCTTCCCAGCTCCCCTCTGCTAACACAGTGCTTGTGTTGCAAATGTAATAACCACTGAGTGTTCTGCCTGGGCCTCCTACATGGAGATTACCTATTATTTGCTGGTTTCATCATGTGTACGAATACTGGGTTTCCCAGATTTATTTAGTTGAGACACTTTGCTAATGAAAATTTGTGCTTGTAGAGTAAAAGTTGTCAAACAAGGACAAAGTATTTCACAGGCTTTAGGGAAGTAAATTTTGTATGGCCATTAGGACATGGGCATGAATATTCTCTTCCCTCTGTTTTGTTTTTTGGTTTCGTTTGTTTTTTTGTGGGGCTTTTTTTGTTGTTTTTTTTTTTTCAAATAAGTTTATCTATACAACAGATGTAACTCACACTGAGTATATAATCTACACCTCTGTAGAGGCATATATGGCAGTTTTACTAGCCTTTTCATTTCTGAATGTGGAAAAATTTGTGAGAGAAATACAATTTGTAGTATTTATGGATAAAAAAAAATAAAAGCAAAATTCATTTGAATCTAGAAATTGATGGAGGGCAATTCAGAGTTCTGTCCCTGTGTTCTTTCTGCTTTGGAGGGCACAGGACTAGGTGCTGTGTGCAGACAGTCTGCAGTTCTGTCCTGGTGTAGCTCTTGCACAGCCCCAGACTGCAGGCTGGCACAGAGCTCTGCTTGTCCTCTGCAGCCCCAGGTTTTGGTGCCACCCTCATGGACACTGCAAGTGGCAAGATGAAGGTGGAGGCAGCTGGCTTTGCTTTCATTTCCTTGAAGTTCAAACCAGCTTTCAAAAGCCTGGGAAGCTCATTTGGCAGCCTGCAGAGACTTCCCTTCCTGCTTCTTCCATCTACAAGTTCTGCTGTGGATTAGCTGGCACCTGCTGGCCCACTGACTGCATATGGGGCAAAAATACTCACCCAGTTTTGGTTCAGTTTTTCTGGTTCAGTAGAACCCAATTCAGATGTTAAGAAGTTTGCTCGAGCAGCCAAGGCATAGATGTTTGTTGTGCTATTCATATCCTGATGTCTTTTTTTTTTTCTTCTTCTTTTTTGAGGGAAGGGTGGAGGGTGGGTTTGTTACAACATCCAATGAGCCAAAGTGACCATGGAGGCAGATGCCTGGGCTGGGAGTCACTAACCAAAGAGTAAGTGCTGGTGCTGTTTGATAGTTTATCTGTGGCCTTCAGCTGTACTCCTTTAGGGGACAAAAAAGTGTTGGGTGGGGTGTCTCATGTCCTCGCAGAGCTGGCAAGTATAATTCAGAGTGAAAGTTCTTGATGTCATGGGCATCTCAAATACCACTACCCACCTAGTTTAGGCATCTAAACTACTCCATTAATCTGACTGTCTAAAGATGACATGCCTGGTTCTGAAGGATAGCAGATCTTTAACTAGGGCCTAAGACAGAAGACACTGTCCAGTTGTGAGGAAATAACTTTTAAAGGATTATTTTAGGAAAGCAGTGAGTAATTTTGAGAAATGCAGGCTTTCGCAAACACTCTTTTAAAAACTAAAACAAAAAAATTAACCCCCAAAATTTAAAAACTAAAGTGGGCTGTAGATAAGCGTGAGCATTTCAGTTTTGAGTGGATCTATTTGGCTTGTAACTTGTCAAATGAGCTATGTGGAACTTGTTCTGATGAGAACATCCTTTGTGTTCTTGCTAAGCCTGGACCAGAGAGCGTGATGGTCTTGTTACTTGCACCTTGCATGATGGTCCTAGCTCAGGTTCCATTTGGCATGCCTTCCACAAACACACCTGCTGTATTTTCTCTGATGGTTAAAGCCACTTTGGGCTTCCTGATATTTTTCAATTTGCTTATTGAGCTCCTATAAACTAAACTCCTGGAACTAAACATTGTTTGAGAACATTTTTAGAGAGGAGTTTGAAAAGTCGGGTCCATCTCCTTGTAGTGGTGTTACTGGATTTTACCTTTTGTTTTCCATCTACTTCTAGGAATGTTTTAATTCTCCATATGGAACCCAGTATTTTAAGGAGTATGCAGAGAAGATCCCTGGGGAATCGACACAAAAGCTCTCAGAAGTTGCAAAGGAGTGCAGCATATATCTCATTGGAGGTAGTTTACTCTTAGTGACCATCCCATTGAGGAAAAAGTGGGAAATGTCTGTTAGTGCCATTGGATCAAAATCAGATATAACACAGTGGGGGAAATCTTTGTTCTTGCCTTCACCAAGGATCCATTCCAGAAGAGGATGGTGGAAAGCTCTATAATACATGTACTGTCTTTGGACCTGATGGTGCTATGCTGGCAAAGCACAGGAAGGTAAGATGGCAGAATATTGTTACGAAAAGTTTCTCTGCAGCGCTGCACAAATTATTTCATCTGTACCTTGAGGTGATAGAAATTAGTAGAATCTTTCATTCATAATAAGTTGTGTACTGTCAGTGACATTTCATGTGCTTTTTATTTGGGACATGTAAACACCCCTTCAGAAACTGGTCATAAATTTGGTGTGGATGAGGATGACAAAACAGAGAAGGTATAATTGTCTTTTCCCATATGCTGGGAAAACTGTGATAAAAAGTAAAACCTGATCAAACTCAGATATCTGATCTAAGTCTAAAACATAGTGCCACTTAAGTGGGATCAGGGTTTTCCCTCAGCTTCCCAATGTATTTGGTCCTTCTGTTATCGTAAATGCTGTTCTTTACACACTTTATGTGCTATATGCAAACAACCAAAGCCCAGGTTCCACAGTGAAGCTGTGACAGCTGTTTGTGGTAGATGTTTGCTTCATGTCACCTTCCACCTCAACGTTGCTTTGTGCCTTCTCAGAAAATGCCTCCTCTGTAATTCCAGAGTGTTAATCTTACTATGCACACAGGTAGCACTCCGTAGGTGAACAACGGCTTATTTCTTTCAAGCATAAACATAAAACAGGATGCAAAGTTACTTGGGAAAAAAAGAGGTGGTGCAAAATACCTCTGGGGTTGCAGGTATTCACTTACTCTGTTAACTAATTCTCCAGTTAGCTGCACTATTAGATCACTTTCTGAAGTACTGTGTTGCCTTCCATCTTTCATACCACACCCATCTGCAAGCCCACTACTTCATAGAATGAGTGTAGATTGTACTGTAGGAACAAGTAATAATATAAACCCAGCTCTATAATTAGAAAGCTTCAGTCAGGAACAGAATCTTCCATTGAAACGGAGGGACAAAGAGGCATCTGCAGAGCTGGGAGCTTTATGACTTAGTGAAGGTATTTTCTGGAGAAGTTTTGCAGAATGGGACTCAAATCTGAGAGAGGAAAATATCACCCTCTTTAACTTACTTTAAAATCATCCTGCCGAATTCAAGACATTTTATATATATCCTTTCTTTTGCAAAATGACTCGTTAGATCAAGATACTGCTATTTTGAAGGGATTTGCAATTTCAGACATTTATATTTCTTTAAAGAAGAAAACTACGTTAAATCATCATTGGGGATCTAACAGTCTTAAGCAATGTTTAGTTTGGATCCTGACAAAAGAGTAGTCTAAATAACAGTGCCTAGATAACATGTGCCTAATAGAAAGAGGCTCAAATACCAAGCAGAGAAATGATTATTGTTATTAATCACAGTATAATTGCAGGTTCATTTGTTTGACATTAATGTTCCTGGGAAGATACAGTTCAAAGAGTCTGAAACCCTGAGTCCAGGGAATAGTTTCTCCATGTTTGATACACGTGAGTATGAGACAAGCCCTCTCTTTAAGGAGCTGTAATGCAGTAACACCACAGTCATTCTAGAGTTCTCTTCCCCCTCCTCCTTCCAAGCAATGGATTTTTAGACTATCAGATTTATATTAGGCATTTGACAGCCACAGCAAATGTAGTTTAATTTTGCTTCAAATATGTGGGTCACTCCTGAAACTTTTAAAAAGGCAGTGTGGTTACAAAAGGTGAGAAACTAGAAAGGGAGTTGCAAAGGGACAGAAAGTAAAAAGGAGTAGAAAGGGTTGAAGCACACATTGTGGCACTTGCCTTAAATAAATAATGGTCCTATTGATTTGTTAAAGAGAAGTGACTATTTTTTATAGCAGTTACAGCTTGAAAATGATTCTTATAAAGCATGGCTTGTACAAGCAGCTACAACCATACAAACAAACAGCTGTAACAAACAGCTCCACTAGCACATTGTTTCATGTGAGGATGATACAATAATGGAGACAACTGTAACTTGTAAATCCCATTCCAGCCTTCTTGAATCAAGCACATCAGACAAAAAAGAAAGATACTTACTCCTCCCCACCCTGCAGTGTTCAAAAATTAACACAGCTTGTTTACTGAGCTCTCCAAAGAGTCTCATCTGCCATGGTCACTTTCTCCTCCTTGCAATGTGCATGCTCTAAGAAATAACATGACTGTAGTTTTAGTCCATGACAAACAGTGAGTGCTTTCTTTTCTTGAAAAGGAAATAATTGAAAAACTTGCAGCTAAATGAGAGAGGAATATGTTACACAAAGAGCTGATAGAACATGATTTTGTGGAAATAGCTGTTGTTAAAGAGTAGATAAGACTGCTTAAGCCTTTCACCATGAAACATGAATTCCCCACCACCAATAGGCAATGCTTGTTGGACACACATTTAATTATAGCTCCTCTTGTTGCTGTGAGACATATAAAATAATAGTTGACAGGAGGGCTACAGGGAGTCTTGTGATTGCTTTTGTGTACCTTGTGATAACAATATGACTGTTGTCTCTTGTGTTTTGAGAACAGCATACTGTAAAGTGGGCCTGGGCATCTGCTATGACATGAGATTTGCTGAGATGGCTCAAATCTACGGCCAGAAAGGTGAGGCTGGGTCTCCTGAAGGAGCAGGGTGAGCCCTAAGGCTGGAACCAGGCAGGGCTGTTTGAGGGTGGTACATACTGAGCAGTCTGTGTGACCGGGTGTTCTCATCCTCGCCCAGTAACACAAAATGCATCTTGTGGCCAAGACTTTTATTCAGATGAGTGACTCTTCTCACCAAGTATTCCTCATTTCCTGGTACACATTTGCTGATGGAGTGAGGGAGTTGGGTATATCCCCACATTAGGTCTCTGCTGAGGTAAGTAATCACCTGTATTATGCATGGACAGGCTCTGGTTGGTTCTATTTTGGGCAGAGTTTGTGAAGTGGAAAGAAACCTCACCTTGAGTTTCAGTGTGAAGGCCCACTGTAGGGTAAACCATCTTCCTCTTCATAATGTTTGGGTTCTAACTGTTTTTAACAAAGGTTGCCAGCTGCTGATATATCCAGGGGCTTTTAACCTGACAACAGGACCAGCTCACTGGGAACTCTTACAGAGGGGACGGTAAGATCACAGTGACAGCTTATCCTTCTCTTCCAGAGGGAGTTTTACTGCATGGAACTGAACTGTTCTTGTGTTGCACATGACACCATGCAGCAGAAGTGGTGCTACAGGGCCAGTCTGCCATGGGAGCTGCACCACTCCTCATGTGTGGCTTGCACGAGACACCAAAATGATTTTGCTGTCAAGCGGAAAAGCAGGAACTCCTTAGTCTTTACTCCTGCCAGCCCCTAGCAGTTATGCCCTTCCAAGGACCTTTTCCCATGGCTCTATAAACACCCTTCACAAACAAATTCTAGAGGGAAGAGCCAATAACCCTTTGAGAACTGCTTCAATTACAGATAGAAATAGACTCTGAGATTCCTGAATGCAGTATTATTTATCGGTCAGCTTCAATCAACTTTCTTACACACTGAATGAACATGTGAATAACACGATATTCTAAGCACTAAATGCTGGAGCCAGGTGCCAGAGACTTCTCTTTCCAGGCTCTGCTTTCTCTGACCTTCATATCATTTGCAGTTTTGGCTAGTCCTTAGGAGGATATATAGCTTGTCATTCAGAATGAATTCTTTCTCTTCTGCTTAGTTAAATGGTAGAATAAAAAGCAATTCTCACTTTCTCCCCTTTCCCTCATCTTTCTCTGAACACAGCGCTGTTGATAACCAAGTCTACGTAGCTACCGTATCTCCTGCTAGAGATGAAAAAGCATCCTATGTTGCCTGGGGACACAGCACTGTAGTAAATCCATGGTGAGTTCAATTAAAAACAACACCTTCTTTTTGGTTAAAAAAACGTGGTTTACTTGGCGTTTCAGTCCCACGTTTCCACCTACGCTTAAAATGTAAATTCTTGGTAAAAAGCACATGAGACTTGGGCCTGCGTTCTCAAAATCATCATTTGAAACTGTCAAACTGAAAACCAAGAAACTAAAACTAAGAGTATGTATTCATTTTGGTAGTTAAGATGCTACTTAGTACTAGCATTTAGCATTAGTTTTGCTGCTGACCTTTTCAACTTGTCCCTGAAGTTCAGTCCATTATATATTACTCATATGGTAATTCTCTGTGTAGGACCAAACCATGTTAAACAGCTTACAAAAAACTCTTTCATTTCCTCAAAGAGCAACACTGCTTTGACATAATAAAGAACAAGAAGAATGTCTTCAGCTACAGAAGGGAGATATTATGACTTGAGCAGAAGTCATGCAGATGCACAGGAGGTAAAAGTGACCATATCTTCAGGCAGCTGTTTTTCTTTCAAATAAATCCACTGATAGTTCTCTTCCAGCTGATTGCATAGTCAGAAAATCTTTGTCTGTGTTCTGAGCATTTAACTTTATATGATGAAAGCACTAACAGAATCCTTTAGTGGGAGACACGATAAATCATGTTCAGTAGTTCATGCAGAGTAAAAGCACACTCTTATTAAAAGCCAGTAGGATCTGGAGAGGAGAAGGTGTTAGTTTTTGCCATATATGGGTATCCCTTTACCCTTGAGGTATGTTGCATGCTCACATGCCCTGGTTCTTGATCCTTGGAACACACTTACATGAAGTATGCCTGTGTCACATATGTGCCACATACAAAGCCTGGAAGCCGTTTCCATCATGCCACAGTTATGAATTATGATGCTATTTTTAGGAGAGCCATGTGTTTACAGCTGTAGGCATCAAGGGTAGGAACTCCCTTTTGCACAAACAGCAGCAACTGGACTGGTGCCTTGAGATCAATGTGTTAATGCTGTGAACAAATGTGCTTAATTTTGCAGGGGTGAAGTCATAGCCAAAGCTGGGGCTGAGGAAACAGTTGTATACACAGATATAGGTAAGGATAAGGTTGCTTTGGTTTTATCCCCACTTTTTTTTCTCGAGTGCAGGCCCTGAGACTAAGGAGAGACAATTTTTTAAAGTCTGTGGCCTTGCCCATGCAACTACAGATGATGCAGAATTCTGATGCCTTCTCCCCCTTTGCTGGGTTAAAAGCAAGAACAAGCAGCTCTTGGCTCTACTCTTCTAGTTTCCTTACTTAGGAGGAAGCTGCCACCTAAGGAAAGAGCAAAGCTGAGGCTGTTCAGCCCTGGCTGCCCACTTGCAGTGCCCTACAGGTCCATTCTCCTTGAAAGCTCTCTTTTCCCTGCCTTACCTCAGAGGAAGTCAGGAGCTTTCTTTTTTGGCTGCTGTTCCCATAACTCTTCCTTCTCCCCCTGCAGATCTGAAGAAACTTGCGGACATACGTCAACAAATTCCTATTTTAAGCCAGAAGCGTTGTGACCTCTATGGTGTAGAGATGAAAAAGTGAAGCTGGGTGAAGAGGGAAGGTTCAATTGTCACAATGGGTGTTCCCTTCATCTTCAGAAGGATACCTTTACTACTTGCTCTACAATTTACTGCTGAATGTGCCAGTTAAAAAACCACCACACAAAAAAAACTTAATGGTGCAATTCTAAAGTTGATTCAAGTAATACTTTTGTATCTCCTCTGACATTTGAGTATTTCATAGTTCAGTTCACCATAGCAGTAATTAACATTGCTTTTATGCATGACAATGTTTTAGTTACCTTTTGGGGGCTTTTATGTAGAACACAGAAATGGAAACCTTGTTCTCTGAAACTCAAGTCAGCTTTGGTATTATGAATTTTCCAGTGAATTATCAGATAATCCAGAAGCATGATTCTTCCCACTCAGTCCTTCATAGATGTATGTGCCTTAACAAAGCTCTTCGAAAGCCCTACTTCTAACTTGGAAATCTTAAAATTTAATACTGAGCAAAACAGGCCAAATTCTGCTCTGTGCTACTCGGGACAATGCAAGAAGCTGCCAGACAGAGCTACTACTGTAGAAGAATCTGTAACAGTTTTTGATTCATGTGTCTTGCCTGGAATATGTGTATTAAATCCTCCTTATGGCAGTTCTTGTTTATTGCTGAAGTAATGTGGGTTACTGCATTGTTACAACTCCCATGTTGCCATACCTTGGCTCCATATAATACAGTGCTTCCTTAATGGAATGTCTGAACAGGCTTTAATTCTGTTGCCTGGCAGTTCTCACTGGAAAAGGCTGAGGGGAGTCAGTCAAAGGGGTTAGAAAACTTGTTCCACTGACAAGGCTTTCTGTCCCCAGTTTTCCAGAATGCTCAGTGTTTAAATGCATTATTGCTACCACAGGCCACCCACTGCAGGGAAAAAGACTCCCTCCTGTGCTGCTTTTGCTGAAGAGACATAACAAACTAGGTGTGAAAGATGGCTTTAAAATAGTGAAAACCAGCCAAGCATGCTGTAGTTTTGACTGGTTTTTTCCTTAGAAGGAAGACACCTTTTAATGTAAAAAGAATTTGCAAATGGTGCCCTTTTTCCTCCTTTGGGCTGGGGGAAAAAAGGCAACTCTCCAGCCTATACCAATAGGCTTTCAGATTTCCAGCAGCATAAAAAAGCAGTAAGGCTAAAGATTTCAAAATACAAAAATACAAAGGTTTTGTCTTGCTCTAGCTAACTATATTTTCCCCCAAACCATCTTACCTTTTATTCAGGTCAGCCATCCTCCTCTTCCCACAGCTGCTTTTGTTATTGTTCTTTTGGCTTTTCTGCAGTGAGCCAGGAGTGTGTTTTATAGAGGAGAATTAACACTTGAATCAAGACAAATCCCGATGCATCCTTTCCCTCAAAAGACAGGTCCCACCCTTCCACTCAGTGGCATTAACTATTTCAGCAGGTCTTTTTTGGTCTGTATTTTCACTGCACTTTGGTGGACGTACTGGACTGGAACTCTTAAGAAACAAGCCACAGAGCATAAGGTGAAATGAAGATTTATTTGTTGGAAAATAAATATTAAAAAATTAACAATTTACCATTTGAGCCAAGTCTCCTGCATTAGATCAGTGCCTCCCCCATACTGAACAATCTGCTGGGCTCCAACTTCTAATTCATAGTAACTATTATGCCTCCATTTTCCTAAACTATTCTGTCTTTCCCTCCCCCCTCTCTACTAGTTTACCATGCAGCAGCAGCTAAATACTACCTTTGGAGGATTAAAGTAGTGCAGGACTCTCATAAGTTGACCACTGAAATTTTAAAAATGCAAAGTACAGTCAGCAACAGACATCAGGATCTGGGGCCTGGACCCTCCTCCCCTGGAATCCCAAATGGAGAGGATGGATGAAAATCTGTCACAAGCTGCTTTGGTGAACTCAGCTGAAGAGCTGACATGAGCTCAGTCCTCTGTCAGGATAACTTCTAAGCACCTTAGTTTAGTGGGATATTTAGTAGGGTCTCAAGTGTGCTCCACTCGTAAGTGATACAAATGGGACTGTGAGGATTTGAGGGTTTCAGTGAACAAAAAGTACACTCTCAAATCTCAGACATAATACTTAAAGAAGCCAATAATCAACCTCTGCATTGATAGAAAACAGGCACTTTTAAGTAATCATATTGTACATGTGCACCAGTATTCTGTAAGTATAGAAAACCAACCACAAACAACCCTGAAATAGTTCCAGAATTTCCACTTGCAATAATTTAAATTCTTTTTAAAGAAATGGCAGGAAACACTGTAATGCCTGTTGTATTGGGCAGTGTTAGTATCACTGGGCTGGTTAAAGCAGCACCTAAGCTGCTCTTGACAGTTCCAGAGTAAGTTACAGTTCAGCTCTTCAGTGAGTGTTAGTTGCCTCTTCACTTGCAATCTGCAGTTACAGCCCAGTAATTCAAGTCACAGCTTAGAACCACAGAACATGCTGAGTTGGAAGGGACCCACCAGGATCATTGGTCCAACTCCTGGCCCTGCACAGGACACCCCAAAAATCACACCATGTGCCCAAGACTGTTTTCCCTGTGAACAACAGGGATTATACATGATCAGAATTAAGTTGCAAAACAACTGTATGTAGAAGCAACTTCCCAGAGTATCCCTCTAGGATACATCAGGTTTATCCAAGTCTTCAGTACTAGATTCCTACATAATTTCAACAGTTTTATGTTTTTTTTAAATAGCAATAATGCTTGTTTCACTTCAGCTCTCGGTTTGCAAAGTTCACATGCACACCTGGCTTAAAGTAAAACCTCTGCTCTATCAACCATTTAAACAAAGTCCCTTTCACTAAAGGGATCCACCTGCAGATGCACATTAACAAGATGTCAGCTACTCAGACTCCTAGCCTTCCTGGCTCTACTTCCTTTCCCCTGTAATCTTCAGCCGTCAAGATCATACCTCTGTGGGTGACGGAAGCAAGTGAAGATCACATTTGTTGATTCCACATCTCCTCCTCCTTCTTAAAGGTTGAAGTGAGAGCAGATGATAAGGAGTCAGTCAGTATTAGTTCCTCCTAGATTTGGAGCAACATCAAATAAGCACAGAGCTCACCACAGCAGAGAACATTTCCATCAAAACCTGTTCTTATACATGTCAGAGAGAGATACTTGAAGGTAGTATTTATTTTTTCAGTTTACAGGTGATATGTCATTTACAAAAAAATTACAGACAATGCATCCTTTCAGTGCAGTTTCAAACTAGTTCAAGAACAGGCAAAAATCTGTGATGATTTGGAATGCTAGTAATTGACAGCACATGCTTTTTTCCCTTAATTGGTTGGGTGGGGTAAGGAATGGGGTACAGGTGGGGTGATGAGGAGAAAATGCCAATGTAAATAAGGCCATGCGAATAAAAACTCCTCAGGAGAACAGGACTCCTCAGTCTGGCATATTTTTTTCTCAGGTAATTGATGCAGAGATTGGAAGTTAGAGAAGACATTTGACGCTTGTTATGTGCAGTGCCCTTAGAAACTGCCAGTACCTTCCCACACCTTCAATTCTACACCAGTGCTATGATTTCAGATCATCTACTGAGCTAGCTAAAATAGAATGATTAAAGCTTTATGTCTACTCTCCACCATTTGAATTCTCAGCTGTAGTTGCTGGGAGAAAGGAAGGTCAAGTTGAAAATGCAAGCTGCCGCTGTATGGTGGCACAACTACAGAACAAGACAGTTTGACTACAGCATCATTAATTTCCTTAAAAGATTAAATACATTAGACAATTCACCACAAACAAATCTATGATTTCAGGATGGAAAGAAGCCCAAACTAGTGTGTCATAAATTAAGCTACATCATTTGCATGAGGTTTATGCAGCCACATCAATCCAGAGAGAGGCAAGATGGACTGACCGACTTCCACATCAGAAAGATCAACCCAAAGCAAGGGTGAAGTTCCTAACTAAAGGAAGACTATTCCATAATTTGCCCCTCTGCTGTTGGCAGCACAGTTGCTTCCTTTCTACAGTATTTGTAATCTCAGACAAGACAAGGTCTATGGAACAAGGAAACCAAGGCAGATTCCAAAACCATTATTTGAAGTTTTAGCCTATGCTTTGTTCCTCATCTCACTTAGTTCTGCAAAGGGGCTCTTAGAAGGAGCAGATCGTAACACAGCTGTCTCTAGAGACTGAAGAGAATTTAGATGGTCTGTAACATTTATGCAAAAGCATCAGAGATTACAAAGATTATACGCAAGCATGACCTTACCTTTGGGAGCTTGACTCCCAGCAGTACTTTCTGTCCTTGAAAGTCCCTCTGAACCCTCCAGAACAACTTCCCATGACATTCAAGTAAGGACTGCTGCACAGGAACACAGCCTTTCTTCCTGTGAAGTCTATGCTGAAGCAGTGTTACCTGACCTCCTTCCCCAGCCAACCTTTTTTACTTGCTCTCCTAATCAGTTCTCTAGGGCTTTCTGAGGTGAAGATAAGGACTATCAAATTAATTCCCTAATAGCTGCCACAGGACTATTTCTAAGTAAGTTATGCAGAAGGTGGAAGGGGATTTAAGGGAAGATTGTGCATGCTTGCATATATTTACAGGGATTCTCTCCACATCTACTGACTTAAAAAAACCCTCTATTATTAAAGTTTGAAAATTAATTTTTGCCTTTTTGCAAAATTAAAATCAACCCTCAAGGATTCATAGGATATAAAAAAGAAATCTATTTTACAGCACTGACTAGTATTACCTTAAAATCAACAGGAAAAAACCCACATGCTGTATTATTATTTGATAAAGCAAAAATCGCCCACAACATAATCACCCAAAATGAACCAGTGTGAAGTTTTTATTTGCATGGCCAAAATATCTTCCTTTTGTTCCCCTGCAACTTTATTTCCCTTAACACACCTTAAGGTTTCTGCTGCAGAAGGAACAAGATGCAGCACTGCATACTTCCTTGAACAACCACTCCCACAACACCTAAACATTTAACAGATGTAGCAAATGACAACACCACGAACGGGAAAAAACTAAGTTCCACCATTCAGCATGGTCTGCAACAGCGTCTTTAGGGCTGGCTGAAGTGGGCAACTTCACTTTAGAACGCCGTTTCCTCCTTGCTCCTTTACAGTGTTGGTGGTTTCAATCCATACTTCTTTGCAACTTCTGTCTGGGCATAGGCAGCATCACAGAGTGAGTAGAGGTGGGCCATCTCCATTTCGGATTTGGCCAGGTTGATAGCTTTGTTGAACATTTCAATGGCTTTATCCAGATTACCTCTGAAACAAATGAAAATTCAGTCCAATTAAGACTGCCAAAGCAATTTATTCATCTCTGCAACATCTTTTTTTCTTCAGGACTTGCACTCTGCACTGCTAGCAACTTAAGACGACATCGGGAGGAACCACCATAAGAACTGAGAGAAGCTGTTACCAAGGCTAAACAACTAGAATAACTGTTAAAAAGTCTTCCTCTCGGGAGCCCCCATGGGTGGTAGTGCAGGATAAAATGTTCTCACCAGGATACCAAGTTTATTTACTACAAAGATAATGCTGGGACAAACAACTGAAGGAACTCTCATCTCCCTTCAGAAGAGTTTGTATACATAAGAGAAAAACTCGCACAGACGGAAGTACGTTATTTAAATAGCAAAAGCTTGCAAAATTTCTCATGACAGTAGTTTAATTGTCTGTCCTTTTGATGACTGGGCATATTAAAAAAAGATTCAACTATACTCTCAGCTACACCCCAAACTTTTGCCCAATTGCAATACAATGTTATAGAACAGTGCATTAGTGTTTCCTCGGTACCCTGAGAACTTGCAATCTGCACTCCTTGTCGGCTGCAGGAGAGAACAGCACAGGATCTTCAGTACAAATGGCCCATTATGTTTAAGGATAACATCAGACACAAGTGAAGCCTAGTGATGATTAAGGAAGTCACTTTAAATGCAGAAGGGATGTATTTAAACATACACAGACTCATCTGCGTGTTGCTCAGTAAGTATGAAAGTCATGAACATGAGAAATTGTCAGATCATAAATCAGAATTACACCACAGACAACGGAAGGCTTTACTGAAGAATTACAGAACAGAAGTCAGGACTTTGGGTAAGAGCTGGCCTTGCACAGCACCAGGGAGAAGATCTTAAGACTTATATGATCCATAAGGATATTTAAAGAACTACTGTAATTTCAAAAGTAACTAAGAACATTTAACACTTCAATTCAGCATTACCTTTGCACTTCAATCGTTCCCATGGTTTCATATGCAAAATCACATTTGTTATCAATCTCAATGGCCTTGCTTATGAGTTCTAACCCTTTGTCTAAGTCTTGCTTCCACTGGAGCTGAAGTAAACTAGAAGAGAAAGAAAATTTCAAACAGACTTCACATACTCCTCCCAAAACCCAGATCAGGGTAAGCAAAAGCATCCCAACTATAAAATGTATTTCATTTCTAATGCAGGGTAGGCAGTAACTTAGTAACTTCATTACTTTTAGAAACATGTCTATGAATGTCACCTTCAATAAGCCACATTACTGCTTTAATGACACTAAAGAAAGGCAAATTTCTCCCAAGAAGACTTGTTACGTGTTGTTTTATGAAAGAAAAAACTTCAACACAAAGCTGAAACATTCACTTCAGGTTCAACCATCTAAATATGCCAACTGCCCTCTACCAAAAGAATTGCAAACTCAGTACATACCCTTTATGAACATATGTAGTGGCATTGTCTGGCTCAAGGTCAATGCATTTATCATACATTTCATCAGCCTTGCCAAACTGCTGTTGATCAGTTAGTGCCTGCATCAAAAGAGAAACTACATGTCAATAAGCAACCAAAGCATGCACTCTGCACTGGGCTAATTCTAATTAAAACCATATTGACAATGTGTGATTGGATATAGTTCTTTCATTGTAGAGCAGGTCAGGCACATTAGTTACCAGAATTAAGGCTCAAAATTGAGGCTTCTTTAGAAGAAAATTGCTGGGCTTGAAATGCAAGAATTACTGACCCCAGTACTACCTGTAATGAGAGGTCCACAAGCAACACACTGTGTTCTGCAACCGAAAATCCTTGTAACAGACTGTACCTGGAAACCTCAATTCTTCCTTTCCAAATATACTTCTTTCAAAAGGAAAGGCATCTGTATTACCTACCTACCTAAAATCAGAACATCTCATGCTTCACACTAAAACCAGCAGTGGGTTCTCTTAGAGAAATTATAGTCCCTGTTACAAGTACACTCCGAAGAGCTTTCTAAACCAGTATCTGCCATTTGTAGCAGAACAAAACTTTTATCCTAGTTCCACACATTTAATTCCCTAAACTACCTAGATAAACCCTGACATTAATCACATGAGATGCCACACACATGCAAGAAGGGGGAATCATGCAGGAATGACTTCTGTCTCCTAATAACCACCCTCAACTCTCATCATTCTGCTCTATATTCTGCTCCACCAATTCCCCCTCTACTTCCTCTACCCCAGAACACCCATAACCATAAATGCATGTAGCTTATACAAGACAGCACATGTTATCTCAGAATTCAGTATCAAAAATCTGCATATATTATTTGAAGAAATGTATGTTATCCAAAGAAAAAAGTGCAAGAGAATGCAGCATTTTCTTCAAGAGAGAGAAATACATACCTGAGCATAGAGTGCATAGCCTTCAGCACACTTTGGAAATTTTTTGATGACATCTTCAAAGCCTTTCATGGCTGCTTGCACAGTCAAAGCATTACTTCCTGTATAAGCCTGGCGATACTATTTGTGGAAAAAAAAAGGGAAAAAAATTAGACACCACCACACTACAGAAAGGGTGATCAGACCTGCATCATAATAATTAAAAGTTTACATATATATATACACACACATATATATAGATATATAAAGAAGAGAATTGGGATTGTTCAGCCTGGAAAGAGGAGGCTTCAGGGTGACCTAATTGTGGCCTCCCACTACCTGAAGGGAGTCTACAAGAAATGTGGAGAGGGACTTTCTACAAGGGCATGTAATGACAGGACAAGGGGGAGTGGCTTCAAACTGAAAGAGGGCAGGTTTATATTAGATATTAGGAGAAAGTTCTCTGCTGTGAGGGTGGTGAGACACTGGAACAGGTTGCCCAGAGAAGCTGTGGATGCCGCATCCCTGGCAGTGTTCAAGGCCAGGCTGGATGGGGCTCTGAGCAACCTGATCTAATGAAAGGTATCTCTGACCTTGGCAGGGGGGTTGGATCTGGATGATCTTTAAGTCCAACCCAGGCCATTCTGATTCTGTGTTAAATTCCAGACAGTGACATGCCTGTACATTCTGGTTTGGGAACTTACCACATGTCCAAGCCTCTGGATTTGGAGAGGAAAATGGGCGAAAGCAGGAAGTCATAAGGCCTGATAGGTGTGATAGCCTCCCACTATTTCAAATGCCTAGAAATTCCAAACCTAGCATTCCTCCTTGTTCACACTATGCAAAGCTGTCCTGAGAAGATTCTTGCACACTGAGTCATTGCACTAATTTGAGATAGTTTGTTCCAATTTGTTGAAGGTGAGTCTTTTACAACAGTAAAACTTCATTAAAATCAATTTTATGTGATCCAATTGGAATGAAGATTTTTTTGTTCTTCTCCCACAAAACAGAAAAAATGTCCTACTGTTTGAACAATGAATGTTTCAGAAGGAAAGCAGCAAACACATACTACAACCGAAGAAACTGCTGCATTATTCCTTTACCTTACTATTAAAACAGAGATGTTTGTTGCCTTACTTTCCTTTTAAACTGGAATAAACCAGAGAAACACAGTATGTTTTCCAGAACTCTTTAAAGAAAAAACATCCAGATAAAGACCAGCAAGTTACCTACCAGGGCAAAACATTTCTGTGCTTGAGCCAAGGCAGAATTGGGTCGCAACCGTATACATTCATCAAAGTCTTCCACAGCCTCTTCAATTTGGTCAAGCAGGATTTTCAGCTAGCCAGAATGAAAGAAAATCCTATTTCTGTATTTCATCTTTGTTTCAGACACTTAGGTGACAATTCAATTAGTGTCAGTTACTCATATCGCCTCCAGCTCAGTTTTAGAACTGTTTAGAAACCTACAAAACCCATAACTAAAATCACTGTCATAAAATACGAAAGCTGCCAGTGAAACTCCGGCTACATGCACAAGAAGGCAATGTCTGTCTGTGGGAATTGAGAATGCTTGCACTTTAGACTTGTTGCCATTACTGCTTTAGCGTTACGTCCAGGCTCCAAAGCTATGCTGTATTTTCTCAAGTCATTTTGCCTCTCTGTAGTCAATGTCTGCGCACTATTTTAACATTGAAACATTTTGGCTGTTCCAGCTTGCATTTCAACTTTTTTTTTGGTTGATTGGGTTTTTTATTTTGTTTCTGTTTGTTTGTTTGTTTTTACATTCTCATTTCTCCACAAGAGTAGAGCTCACTTCATTCTCTGACTTTACTGTGAAACTACAGTAAAACGCTAATTTTCAATCTGCAGGAAACTTTCATTCCCTTCAATCAACACAAAGCACCATTTTTATTTCTGAGCACTAAGGAGATCCAATGAATTCATGGAGGAAGACACTTGATCCATGGAAGTCCTCCTTACAAATACAACTTAGCGTATCTGCATATGATAACGTTCCTTTTTTACTGCCAGCACTATTCATATTACAGGTCTGTGGAATCAGGCCTTTCTAGGTCTAGAAATTAGTCAAGGGCACAGCAGGGATGAGCTGAACAGACGCAAGTCTAGGCCACACTGCTGCAGGTGTTTTCAGGAGCACACTGTAACAAAGCTTCCTCCTGTGC
>JAYRBT010000001.1:16562783-16598912 GCA_036023395.1 Myiotriccus ornatus
TTTCCTTTTAGCATATATGGAAATATTTCTTACCTGTCCTCGATGGTGGTAAACATCTGCATTCTGAGGATCGATATCAGCAGCCATGTTAAAGTCTTGTGTGGACAGCACAGGCTGCTGCTGCTGCATATACATACTGCCTCGTTTGATCAGGGCATTAGCTCGGAGCTGTAAAACATGGTCAGAGAAGCATCAGCCACCCCAGTGTTCCTCAACATTTAAGGCTTCATTTCAATTACAAAGTAAATTTTTCATTTGACTAGTTTCTCCCACTGACAGATTTTAATTATTCTAAGCAGAAATAAGTTTCATATTGTTATTTACATTTATTTATTTCTAAATAAATCAACTCCCTTAATTTCAAATATGCCAGCCTATGCTTCCGTCTCAGTGGATTTTCACACCTCCCCCAAAGTCCTTTTTAATTCTTATGCTTACAGATAGATCGATGTTTTTATAAGCAGCTGAATATGCAAATGAAATTAATGTTTTTCACTTAACTATGAACTCATTTTTCAGAGTGGATAAAGCCTCCAATTCGTAAAACTTTTTCTGTTCTTTAGTTTGTACTACTTAGCACCTCAAAAACCAACAAGCCCTTGAAGAAAACAATTTGTCAGGAATAAAAAGACAAAACAGTAAATAAACAAGAACACTTCCATCAAAATATCTGAAAACTTGGGAAAACAGCTCCTTGAACTGTATTGCAGGTTTATCATCTTAACTTCTCCGCCCCCAAACCACCATCCAGCTGACAGATTCTTACCTTGACATTTGCATCTTCCATGCTGATGACCTGATCTAGGTCTGGTTTGGCAGCACTTGCATTGCCAATAAGTAAGTAGAAAGTAGCTCTCAGGAGCAAAGCTTCTGCCATATATTTTCCCTTCGCTTCAATTTCTTTTGTGCTTTCACTGATGATTTTGTCATAGTTCTCTTCTTCCATATATTGTTTTGCTCTCAAATAGCCAGAGCTGTAAATGATGTAAGAACAGTTGTATACCTACGTGCATTCACTGGACACTACAATTTCAATTCAGATTTTTCATTAAATCATTAAAAATACTAACTTTTGCTACACTGGTACAACACCACATAGTTCCACTGAAATATCCATTCCTGGAGGCAGCCATCACAGATGAGAAACAATTTAGCAAAGAACAGCCAAATTACATCAGAAATAATGAAAAAAATGTTTTAAAGCTTTTGAACTTGAGCTTCATTTGTCCTTTGTTTTTTGTTTTGTGGTTTGTTTTTTTTTTTCACGTGAAGAACAGCAACAATCTCTGCCCTGAAACAAGAGGACTAGGGTGGAATTCCAGGTCAGGAAAACTGAAATATTACACCTAGCAATCTGCAGCTTATATGTGGAAGAATGGATTTCACAGCAAAAATTACAGTAAGCACAGTCTTGTTTCCAGCTGTGTCCTGGATTCAGTGAATCTGCCTGTAGATCAGGACATTCTATCTTACTTTAAAAGAAAATCATAATGCTGCTTGCAATGGTTTCCATTAGTAAGATAGCACTGCTATCTTCCAAAAATAAACTCAAAAGCAGCAGAGTAAATTAAAGAACCATTTATGTGTTGCTCAAGCCCCACTAAAAAACCCCAAACAAAACAACCCTCAAGCTTTTCTGTGTCAGAACAAACTTTTCATTTATGGGCAATTTGATTCCAGGAAGATAAAACACCCTTTCGGGCTCAGTTGCTGTAAATTCATAGTTTTCATTTAAAAATACCGTTTTCCTAGCTTGTCTTCTCCCTGTCAATCCAAAGGCTAATTTGTTCTCCTCCTTGGAAACACTCATTTGGTGTAAAATATTCCTCTCTCCAGAACCATCATTCAGCATTCTCCAGGCCAGTAAATCTCCTAAGATTTACTATCATACTGTAGTAAATATGCAGCATAACTTCCCAATCTCATTGTCCTTCCTCTGTTTAGTGGAGGTTTGGAACTAGACAGTCAGCTTTCACCCAGGTTTCATTTTTTACACTAATATAATTTATCATGGGATTTCCCATGCCAAGTACTATAAAAACAGCAGCACGTTACACTAAATAAAATGTCCAAATCACTGCAAACTTAATTCCAAACAATTCCCAACTGTACTGCACACTCACTTCTCTTTTACTTCGGAAGCTTCTCCCTCCTTATCCTTATCTTCATCTGATTTCTCACCCTTAAGCAAAGGTTGGGAGATTATATCATCTGTGAAAGAACTGAAGTAGGATTTAATGAACTGTGGTGAGGGCATCAGAGGCTCCCGATTCTGAAACAGAGAAATGTAATTTCAAGTAATCACACGGTAAATTCAGATGGTAAAGACAGAAATGGAAACAAATGTGATTACAAAAAAAAAAAATTGATGCAAGAACCAATGTATGACTTCTCACCATCTCATTTGATGGTCTGACATTTTTGATTTGCCAGTTTGACGTTTAGGGATTCTTTAAGCTTCAGATCCCAGTGCAATACCCATCACCAGTGGAAATAAAGTGAAGACATTCCAGGGAGGAGGGAGATAATAACTTTCTGCGTATGTGGCTAGAAATGAGGACTCTTAGGATATCATAAAACATTGGGTAGATGTACTAAGGCAGTAAATGTGCACATAAACTGGGTGAAAAATCCAAGTGTGGTGGTTTAAGCATGACCCTAAATTCGAGTAGATTCTGAACAGCAGTTTGCTTTTTTCTCCAACTTGGCCAAGAGAAGCTGCTGTCTATCATTACAGTGGAGACTAATGAGGCAATATCCTAGTTCTATGTGGAACTCAGCCCAGATACGACACATTTTACCAGATGTCCCAGAAGCAACACCTCTCAGCTGCAGAATCCTTTCTACAGCCAAAAAATATTTCTTGCTCTAAATAAATACTGCACAAAAAAATGACAATTCAGTCTCTCCTGAATGAAAACACTGAATGCACCCTTCTGAAGCACATCTATTTTGTGATGCTGCCACCACCACACTAATAGCATAACTCATTTTTGCTACCTCAACACCACACATGTATGTGAGTTTCTGTAGGAAAAAAATCCAGCATCTCAAAACCAACATAGATTTCAGTACTTCTACTACCATCAAAAAACAAGGAAGAATGTTTTAATAACAAACAAGAACATATTAATACCTGCTGTAAACCTACAGCCACTTAAAATGACTGCTCCTGGCTATCCCTATACTTCCATAGTTCTCTTTTCTGCAGTTTCCAAGCATTCATGCAAAGAAATCTGTTCCAACACATCCAGTTTCCATTTAGTTGCAAGCTCAGAAAAGCACCAAGTAGGGCAGCACACCATCTTAGGGTCCTGAATGTCAGAATAAATTTGATTACTAAATGGAAACAACTGTTAGAAGTAGATCTCTCTTCCCTACTGAGGTTTCAAAAACTTTGGACAGGTCCCAAAGGAAAATAACACTGGTACAATAGCAGCTTTGTACAACACAGTTTGTGTTGCTTCTTACACTTCAGCAGATGAAGACAGTGACTTGTTCACTATTGCCAGAATGCCAACAACCAACGTTTCAACAACTAGTCAGGTGAAAAAACAATTTCTCAGCAATATCACAAGTCCTACCTTGTATTTCTCTTTGGCCTTTTCCTTTCCCAGGAGTTTAAGAACTTTATCAGCTAATAACATGCTTTGCTGGTTTTGGAAGGCTTCTAAAATGCAGACTGCAGTGACATCTAGGAAACAACATACAAGAGTGAGATTAAAGAAATTCTGATAGTCACTGGAATACGATAAAATAGTGCCACTGTTACAACTAATACACATCCTGTTCAAGGGCAATAGCCAGTGTCCAGTTTGCTGTATTTACCAAGACACCAATTTGTATACAAAATGATCTTCCTGGGATAAAAGGACTTCATGATAGTGAACAAAAGAAATTAAATTTATTTTTCTCTTCCTGTTTTTATCTAGAGACAGACACACTTAGATGGACAGTGAAAATGTATCCCTCCATCAGGGGCTTCCCCCATTTTGAAAATTGGAGGATATTTATTATGTTCATATTATGTTCGCATTAAATAAAAGTACTAACATAGCTTCTCCTCTGGGACTTGTGCTACTTTTCTACTTTTAAAATTCTCAGTCAGTCTCATCACATCTCACTTCTTCCTCAGTTCAAGAAATCTTCCCATATTATATCTCAACATTTTCTGCTCACCTCTGTGACTTTGGAATGGAGCAAGGAGAAATACCTTGCTGGGTGATTTAAAGTGCCAACCCATATCACACTGCTTTCATTCACACACAGAAACCTCTGCAAAAGTTAACCCACTGCTGCCTGAACCAAGCTTTGCAGTGTGAAATGTGCTCCGAGGGTGCACTGCTTCTCTGGATCCTCGAGTTAATGCAAAACTACCACAGATTTTCCCTGTTTAATTTTCATTTAAACATCAGTGAAGATGAACAGAGTTTGGCCTTGAAATTCAAGCAGTGTATTGCCTGAATAAGCTTGAAAAGCGAACGTCTTACCCTGGAGTTTTAGTATGGTCTCTAATTCTACACTGCTACAGGCACTATAAAGCCATCATTTTTGCAGAAGCTCCCTGCAACTCTGGCATGGTCAGGATGCACAAGGGAGTCCCCAGGAAAACGCCCAGAAAGAGCAGCTGTCCAACCTCAGCAGACGTGCTTTGCCCAAAGCAAACTGGTGCCTGGGCTTGGGTGCAGCAGCAACACCTCCCCAAATTATACTGCCAGGGATCACTTGAGGGTTTTTTAGCTGGTGGTGGAAGGGTTTTCTGGGATTTTCTTGGACATACCCTACTTCCTGGGGTGTTACTGGCCATATGTGGTTGGCAGGTAAAAGTAGAATAATAGAAAAACTGTGTAGTTCTCAAAAAGCAAGAAAATTTCAGGTCTGAAAAAACTGCAAGCTAAAAATTAAACACAAACAAAGGCTGAAATGATTGTCACCAACACTACTGATATTGACACAAAAAAATAACTTACATTTAAAAGCTGTTCTACTGTCACAGGGACACTTGATCCCTCTTGGGGCTTTTATCAGCTGGCAGTTTGTCACAGCTCCATAAGGTTTTATATTTTATGATAGCACTCTGGAAGTGCAGCTGACAGTGACTGCAAAGGAGTACCTAAATGAACTAAGTTGTCCTTTTCTATTTAGTATGGTCTTAAAGGGCATAAAGGCATTCTGCCAGCAGATAAACAGACAGATGGATAAAATTTCCACATCTTATTTACCTTCTTATTTAGCAGACCTAATTCCTAGCTGTTACACATCATGAAACTAATTTAACAGTCAGATTTGCCAGTCAAAGCACTGCCTTATTTTCTGTCCTTCTTTGATAATGAGCACGGCTGAAAATTTCATTTGCCTTTTAACCTTTCATCAGCAGGAATGATTTGACTTGGTGAAATTTATATGGGTCCTTTCAAGCAGTGTACTATAGTTCAAAACTGCCCTGAGACAACACACCTGACCTGTACTTCTTCTAAATTTCCATGGCTTCTCAGTCACATCTTCCTGACAGTTTAAATTGTATTCTGTTTAGGAATAATATTTGGAAGGATTTGACGCAATATTTTCTGCCAAATACATAGCACTAATATTAAAAAAAAAATAAAATTCAATCTGTTCCAATTTTCATAAGCTATGCACCAGAACCAAATTCCAGTGAAGCTGTTTTCCCTCTAAAACCTGTCCACTGCATTTAAATACTTTTAATACTCTTATTTCTGATGATTTATATCTCCACCTGTAAAAGCACCCTTGTTTCTGCAGTAGTATAATTTCTCTAAAACAAACAGGGAAGAAGAAAGTTTGTTAACTGTATAGAAATAGAATGACTGTTGTCTGGGTTATCCACTCAGTACCTTAGATGAATTCTATCCTAAAATGCCAGGAGTTTCTTGCAAAAAGAATACCTTGAGTGGCTCTGGGATTTCTCAGAAGTTATTTCAGATGTAACCAGACTAGAGTTTGAGAAATGTGAAAAGGTTTCTTCTGACAAGAGAAGAATGTGTATTTGCAGTAGCTATGAATGGTTTTAATAATTCTGTATTACCGTAGCTACGGAAGTAAACCCAAAACAATTCCAGAAATCACCATCTCCAAAGCACCAGAATTAATTTCACTTTTTAGCATGCACATCATGAGACACTCACCTTCTAAACATTCCTTCTTATTGTCTAGCTTCTCATGGGCCTTTGCACGCCTGAAGAGAGCTTTTACATATTTAGGATTAAGCTCAACAGCCTTTGTGCAATCTTGTGCCACTTCTGTCCATTTTTGCTGTGGGGAGAAAAACAACACAGTGAGAAAGGCCCCACTGAGCTGCACTGTGTCAGCCTGTCGCAACCAGCTCGGGATCATGTGCACCTGACAAGAGCTGCAGCTCCCAGGGCTCTGGTTCTACCTGTTGGCTTCTATTTCTGCAAATTTCTCAGTGAGAAACTACCTGGGCACCACTGCACCAGAAAAGCAATGAAGCAGAAAAGGAATTCCTACAGAAAAATTAACCCAGACAGTTGAGTTCATGCAAAGGTGCTTGCAGGAGGTAACACCGGGACTGAAAGATGGGTATAAAACAACTAGAAGGAAAAAAGATGGAAATATAATGAAAACAAACAACTTTAACAAAGTGCTAAAGCACTTTGTAGACAAAAAAAGTTATTACAAAACACGTTTTCCTGATAGAGGGACCACACATATTTGGGATTCATTATGGCATGAATTTGTGTTAGACAAGAACTGTTTTATCTCTCCTCCAATACCAGATTTATCTAATCAGTCTCTCACTTGATACTTCAGGTGGCACAAAGCCAATTTTTCCACTCCTTTATAAAGCTGACTAACTTGACCTTATAAGCAAATCTATGATACTGTAATAAGCAACACTGATTGACTTCTAAAACTAATACCAAGTACACTCAGCTATCGAGTAAATGTTACTTTCCCAAGTGTGAAATTTAGGTCTTGGCCTTTAGAGGGTTAGCATGCCTCCAAAATATTTGGCCTTTCACCCAATAGTTAAATAAACACTCTAGTAGAGAGAAACAAAATCAACTTATATAGAAGAAAGTTGTTACAAATGATAAGAAATTAAAACCTTGTCTAAGAAGAACAGGATGTATAAGAATTATATAAGATAGCCTGAGAGTAGTTAACAGAAAATAATTTTATTTATATGTAGAAAAGTATGGTGAGCGAGTGCAAAACAGCAGCAAGCAACAGCATCTTGTTGTGAAGGCAGCAGATATCATCACCTGGGATCTTTCAGTGGACAGAAGTGACAAAATACAAAACTGACAATGCTACATTTTTGAATAAACACATGATTATCTTTAATTTCTTACCAGTTGTTCGTAGGCAGCAGCTCTATTTTGATAGAAGGTAGAAAGATCAAGGTTTTTCTCAGGAGGGCACAGGCTGATAGCCTCAGTATAACACTGAATAGCTGACTCATATTTTCCTGCTTTGAAGTACTTGTTTCCTTTGTTCTTGGCTGCTTGGGCTCTACCAAGAGGGCTCTGAAAAAGAAAGTGATAGGTCAGTTCAAATAAGAAAAGCACCACAGTACACAAACTATGCACTTAATGGCTGATCTTCAAAGATATAAAAATGGATCTGAGTGGTAAACTCTAGTCTAGACTTTTAAAAAATATCACTGATTGCATTCCCAGGAAACAAACAACAGATTTTCTTTTGCAAGTGTTTTAGACAGGAGACAACCTTTTGAAAAGATTCACTACAATGGTATTAAACAATGCAGTGATTTCTGTTTGGAAAGCTAAACAGATTGTAATCTTACACAGCTGGTGATCAGAAGAACCAATGAGGTAAGTTATTTCTCCAAAGACTAAATGTGCAAAGACAACAAAGCCCTCAAAGCAATTGAAATGGAAGAGTTTCCTACTGAAATAAATATAGCCTATAAGACCAGAGGTGACTCATCAGACTATGAATTAAATATGGAAAACACTTTGTGGAAAGACCTACTGAGCAAAACAAATAAAACCTGTCAGGAAAATAAAGCTCCTTTGCCTTTTATATACTAGATAAAATTAACTAACTTTATAGCTGACTCCTCTACAGCTTTACACACTTTTCTTTATCCAAGGAGAAGGGCTGGACCATCACTGTCTTAGCAGAGGATGGGACACTTTGCTAATTGGCCTAATTTGCTAAAAGACCCTGCTAAGCGCATCTTTGTGTTCTGTGTCACGTGTTGATCCTCTGTATTTCTACAAAAACTAACACTGCTACCTGTAACCCCTAGATTTACATGAGTTATCAAGTGCTGCGGTTTATAAGGAATCTGATGTAAAACTGCTCTCTTCACCAAAGGGATATGACCCACACTCAAGAAATACACAGTTGCAAAAGATCCTAACCTTGATCTTCTGGGTTTCTGCTCCTCTTTCACAGCCTAGCTTCAAGGATCAACATTTTGGGGCAGTTCTGGCTAAGCTGCCTGACCAAAACAAACAGATGACCGAGCACACATGCCATTCTACTGGCCTCTCTGAGGAAGGATAGAGTACAGACTGGGGGCAGTAATGCCTAAACAACAGCTGCAGGATTCACGACATCTCACCTGCATGGAAAAGATCATCTAGGATTTGCTGGAAATTGTCAGTGCAGCTCTCTGACCATACTTCTGCCTTCTCTCCCCCCTCACCCATCACCAGCACCAAACTATATAAGACAAATTTGAAAGCATCTTTGCATTTCATCTGCCGGTTCCCCTTCATGTCTGCTCACTTCATGCCAATCTGACCATTTTTAGCATCTAAGTGATTTTTAAAACTGAAAACCTGAAGAGAAGCCAGACGTTGCTGTACAGCCTGTCTTTTAAGGCTTGAATTTCAATCCTGGCATGAGAGAATAAGATAATGAGTAGTAGCCTTAGTTCCTACATAAAAACAGACATCCAAATAGAACAAAAGTATCTTACAGGCACTTGCCTGAGGGGACACTTACAAGTGAAACCATATAAGGGAGAGAATTTCTTAAATATCCCTACTGCCACAATAGCTCTTCTCTCACAAGTCACTAATCACTGGGCTTATAGGAAATCAATCTGCACCATCTTTACTGTTCACAGAACAAGACAACCTACATGGCTTTCAGATTTTTTCTATTGCAAGACTTTAAATTTAAATTGATAAAAGATTATTAACTTCACCAGTTACACTGGTGTAACTGGTGTTTGCAACTCAGTGGATATATAAGCCAGAATTAGAGTGCAAATATTTTTTCTGAGAGTCAGGTAACTGTGTATCTGATAAGTTGTTTCTTTAGAACTGAAACTAAAGTCCAAAAAGGTTAAATTCATTTCAAGTATGTTCTAATTTTAGCTGAAAATACAACAATGCTTCTCTTTTAACTAAGGGAAGGGCTATGAACATGCAGCAAACTTAAATGCGTGAAAGTCAGCTTGAATTTCTCCTTCTGCATTTCTACAGCAAATCCTTTGTGAAACGATCTACAAAATTCAATGCTGTTCCTATTAATTGAATCAAAAAAAGCAAAACACACAATATAGGCTACATTCATACATGTGTTCCCAGAATGAAAATTATTTAAGACTGCAGAGACTAAGCCTATACTGCAACTAGATTACTCCTTTGTGAACACTGCCAGTTCCTTCAGCCCAGGGATCTCCTACCCCAGTATGTGCCTCAGGCTGAGCGGTGCCTGTGCTCCAACCCACGCACTTTGGCCGCCCTGCACGACAGCCCTTGCACAGACACGAGTTACAGATGAGAACTCCTGGATAACAGGCAAATGCAATGGCTGCTCCAGTGGCAGGTGTGGGATAGGAATTTTAACTGGAAGCGAGACATCTGCAGGCCTGGGGCTGTCACTGCTGGTTCCTGGGAAGCATCAAGTCTTCAGACGAGCCTAAGTGCCCTCAACAGGGACCAAAAACTTTAAGGTTATGAACATGATGTCCAAGTTATTAACATTAGTAACTCTGTTATCAGAGCAAGCCTTTAGCAACAGTTGCAGGACTGCAGACCACACAACCAGCTACACAGAAGTGAATCACGGGATATGTGCTGACTCCATTCTCTGCCGCACTCAGTGCGTGATCCAAGAAATTTGGGGGTAAGGAATCAGGACTTGGAGCGCAACACACTCTTATGTAATGAAGTCATCAGTAATGCCCATGGCAAGGAAGAAATCAATTTGTTTGTTTGTTTGTTTATGCTGCCTTAAACTAGACTCCTAGCTCTCAGAAGTTTTATGTCTGCAACCTTAGTCAAACTACTCTGCTGTAGCCCTTGGTATGCACACCACCAAATGCAATGTATATTTTTGTTGGGTTTGGTTTGGGGTTTTGGGTGGTTTTTTTTTTTTCCTGTGTTGGTTTGGAGTTTTTTTGGTGGCTGCTTATTTTATAAGAAAATATTAAACTTACATCTCATTATATGCTGCAAAACATTTTCATGATAGCACAAATAAGAATATGAAAATTAATTTTTAACATAAGACTGATTTCTGAAAGTTTGTGAAGTCTTAAATTTAACCCTGACAAGATTTCTAAGCAATTTTTAAAATATTTTTCTTAGCCCTTCAGTCTTTCTCAATTGCTACCAGGATGTACACAAGATGTGTAAATAAGAAACTGATTATACAAGCAAACCTCATGTACCTCATGCACAAGTAATGGAAAAATCTCACTTCTTCCACTTTCTTGCCAAAGTAATGATTCTAGACATTATTTTCTAATTTCACTGCTTCTCCTCACCTGACCCATTGCCATTCTATGTGGTGCACTGGACATTTCTCATCCCCAAGGTGAAGGTCTATATAGAGCAAGAAAAACTCTCCCATTTGTCACCTTCTGGTCTAAGAATCTGTGCAACAACCAAACCTCAATAAAACGAATGTAAGTTCACAGTAAGTTCAAAACAAATAACTCAAAAGTTATTTGCAGTTAACCAAAAAATAACATCTCGGTACTTAGAACTGCTCTCAGCAACTGTTCATTAACAAGTCGCAACAGAGTTTAAGCCAAAGGACATTTGTGTGATTGCGTTGTCAATTATCCATGTAACTAAACAAGCAGATTGCTACCTGTCTAGAGACTAGAGAGCACTGACAAAAATTTCTTAGTTGCTACTTTAACCTCAGCAAACAGGATTTCCTCACAAAATGTTCAGAAACCGCATGCAAACAGCAACTTTACAGCAATAGACAGCCAACAGCAAGAATAACAAAGCTTACTAACCCCCAGCAATTCAGAACTTTATATATTTGAGGGAGACTGATATTCAAAGCAGAACAAGAAATTTCCTGCCAGCCAATGACGACAGTGATTCACAACAGAAGCACGAGCAGAGAGTTTCAGCATTTTCTTTTGGCTGAAAAGGATTTACATGAGCCCTTGTCTGACAGATGACATAGAGGGAGACTAGAGTTTCAGCCATCTTAATTCAACTCGCAAAAAAAATAAAGCCCTGGTCTAGACCTCTTTTTTCCTCTACAAGTGAGAGGATCCTCTTGATGAGGTACTAAAAAAAAAAAAGTATTCTTTTCTGAATACCTATTCCCCCCCCCTTTTTTTTTTCAGACTAAGGTTCATTTCATCTTATTTTGAACCTATACTGAAAAGCATTAACTGAGTATAAATTGCTTTAAGAGTCTCCTCAGCACTAAAACAAGTATGAGAAAAAGTGTGTTAATATGAGCTCATGATGTAAATTCAGAGTGCAAGCAAGGATGTATTTATTAGTGAGAAATAATGAAGCTCAAGTTTACAGCACACTTTGACAACGTTCTCAGTCACCATCCTGTTAAATGAATTTGCCGTTCACACCTACCACGAATAAGCAAACTGCACAGGAGATGACAAGAGTCTAGCAATTGTTCTTCTGCTATTATACACACATATTTAAGGGTTTTCTACACCTGTCCACTGCAGCTGGCATCAAACAGAAGACTCAGAGTAGGTCAATAGAGAGATTTATTAGGCAACAGGTGCACAGTACAGTAGAAATTACTTTTTACATACTTTGCTTAGATCAATTCAGAGAAGGTACCAAGATGAGTATATGTAGACAAAGGGGTTCCATTTGATCATACTCCAATCTAACGACACAGCAGTGAGAGAGGCAACACTCAGCAATTGCCATTAAAACAGACACTGGAAAGAAGCCACACTAGTAGGCTGCTGATCCTGATATGTGGCAGCACAAAAGCCGAGGAGTTTGGTCACATTCACCCACCACTGCACTCAAGGACTGTATCCAGCTCACAGGAAAATGTGCAAAGACAATGAACTGCTGTGGATCCAAATGGCTTTGTTTGTAGTACACAAAGCCACTGGCTGACCTCCCCACATACCAAAACCACACGGTTATCCCATGAACTTGCTGAAAGATTTAAGGGGTGAGATTTGGACTAGCACAGAGATGCAAAGGGAAGTGATTTCAACTTAAAGAAAAAAAAAATACTGAAGCAACCAACACATTACCTCAGTGACTAACCAGTGCTCACACCTGTTGGCCAAGGATAGCATAAAACTTGCTAAGAAGGTATCACAGAATAAGTGAAAAAAACGTGAATCAACAAAAGCAATAAATGCAAAGCACTCCATGTTTAAGTTACGCAATATTCACTACAAATTAGGAGAATATGTAAAAAGCAACTGCTGTTACTGAGTAACCATAACACATTCCATCAAAATTATAAGAAACGACGACAACTTCTGTAATTAACAGATGCAATTTGACTTTACAACCTTTGAGTCATCCATAGATGCAGTTTTTATCATTGTCACTTAACTGGTCCAATAATACCAGTTTACTGTGCTGTTGAGGAGCTGTGCTTACAGAAGAAGGAATCTCAAAAGTAGTTCAGCTTTTCCCGATATAGCACCTATGCTAAGGGCTCCTGCCAACACAATGTCAGCCACAGATCACACACTTGACCAGTGCATCAATGCTACGACAAGCCTCTAGTGCAGACACAGCCTGGGAAAAAAAATGTGAGGCCTGAGCAGCAGGTAAAAGGAAAGCTTGAACTGCATGCAAAATAGTAACAAGTTTGAATAAAGAACAAGGAGGATTTTAGACCCTGCGTATTTTCAAAGAACAAAGAAAAAAATCCAAGGTCGTGTCTTCAGAAACAGTGAACAAAGCACCAAATGGATACAAGGGCTGATTTAATGAAATGCACAAAAAAGTATGAGCCCTTAGTTACATTTATGAGTAAAAGAATAGTTAGCTGACACAGCTGTTGGTAGCGAATTCCTTACTGACCTTTCTGAAAGACTTCCCGCTTGTGTTTTGGCTGAATGAAGTACCAGCTCTTATTCACTGTGCAGATTTGTATGTGAAATCAGACTGAGCTTAAAAAAAACCCCCACCACATTAAAAAGGCAGACCAATACAATGCAGGTGGTTTTAACAAGTAAAGCATCTGCATCATTACATTTTCAATCAAAGGTCTTATCAATAATATCCCTAACTAATAAAATATGAGGGGAAACAGGAAATCTACATGGCATCATCACTTTGGATATAAACAACAGGAAGAGAATCCTCCACACACACATAAAGCAGTCAAGGGAACTTGCAGTCACACTAATTTTCCTGCTGCAGCCATATTTTGAGCAGCTAGAAAATTATCTCATGTCATCAGTCAAATCTGGTAACTTCTTCTACAGTTTTTCTAACGTAGTATTGCTCATTTTTTTACAGTGTAAGCAATTACACTCTTCAAGGAACTCTGGGTCATACCACTCAAACAGATGCACAGCCTTCCAGTATTTTAATTTGTGGACCAATCTGAAAGACCTAGACAAACAATATTTTAAATCAAATGCTATGTGAGAGAGAGAGAGCTCACACCTAGCAACCACACTCCCATAAATGTGCCAGATGCTGCTTGCAGCCACAAGCCAAAATTACCATGGTAAACAAAGTCTGAATTAGTCCTCTGTATAGGACTTGCTCCGTACTGTGTGGTGCCTGTGAAGGAACAAATCACTGCATTCAAGAAACTGCCTCAAGGTCCAGCATAGGTTTTACAGCTCACTATGCTTCCAGGAATGCCCGAGGGTAGCCATGATTCACCAGCTAAGGAAGTTGCCACCTTCCTCACCACTCCCAAGTGTTCCTGCCACTGCCCGCCCACACACTGATCTTCATCACTCAAGGATCAAAGTTAAAACCGACTTGTTCCAGTCTTGGAAGCCGATTTTTTTCCCTCCTTATCATTTCAGATGGGAAGTTTAAACTGTCGTCTGACAATTCAAAACGTTTTGAGAGGTACGAAAGAATGGGAAAAGAAAATGCCAGACAGGATTTTCTTATCAAAGCTAATCAGTTTGTCAAATCCATCATTTTAAACATGTTTGTAAACTGCAACCTCGCCTCAGTAATGCACAATGACTATGTACTTCTGTGACAGCAGATGTGCAAAATGCCTCCTTAGATGCATTTTTCCACATACAGATATGCAAGAGAATTATGGATTTGATATGGACTCCGATAATGCCTGTTGTCCTTCAGTTTTTGTACAGACCATCATATCTGAAAATTCTCAGAATGGTAATTTACAACAGGATAAATGTAAGTTTTGAGGGCATGTCTACTTAGGCAAACTCTTCCTGAAGTCTGTTACTTAAACTGTATAGCTTTAGTATTTTTATGGAACATGCTTCATTTCAAAATGATCTTGATTGTGTTTTCTTTCTCTCTCAGACTAACACGCAACAGATCACAGATTTCCTTTCCAAAACACTGTTCCCAGACACAACTTACTCACAGCTATTCTACACCTCAGAAGCAGAGGAACGTTCCCCTCTCAACAGCACGTTGTCAGATTCACCTTCACCCAGTCGATGCGAACTTCACAAGAAGACGTGTTCAGCAACGCGCTTTCCCACACACCAGTCCCACCAGGACTGGAACAAGCACACTGGGAAAAAGCTAATCCCGAATGCTGCGAGATGAGGGCAGAACTGTGACCAGGAACTAGGGGTCACACCGGGCAACCACAGAGAGACACGGAGCCCCTGGAGGAGTCCAGCGGGTGAGGGAACTGGAGCATCTCTCTTACAAGGAAAACCTGAAGGAGCTGAGTCGGTTCAGCCTCGAGACGGCTGAGAGGGGACCTCATTAACGTGTATAAATATCTGAAAGGAGGGTGTAAAGAGGACTGGGCCAGGCTGTGCTCGGTGGTGCAGAGCAATAGGACAAGAGGCAACGCGCAGAAACTGATGCACAGGAAGTTCCTCCTGAACACGAGGAAGAACTTCTTTACTGTGCGGGTGACCGTGTGCTCGAACAGGTTGCCCAGAGAGGGTGTGGAGTCTCCTTCCGTGGAGAAGAACCGCCTGGACACAATCCTGTGCCATGTGCTCTAGCACGACCCTGCTTGAGCGGGGAATTTGGACCAGACGACTCACTGTGGTCCCTTCCAACCCGATCCGTTCTGTGACCTGTCGGGCGTGTCGCGCAGAGCACGACCAGGATGCCACCCGAGCTCCATGCCCTCACACGCCTCCCTCCGGCCCCGGCACTCCGAGAGCCGCTTCCCGGACCATTCCGGCCGCCCGCCCGGCCCGCCCTGCCGCAGATCGCGGCCGGGCACCCCCTCGCTGCCCCGGCCGGGACCCCGGCCCCCCGCGCCCGGTCCCTGCCGACACCCCCGGCGGCGCCGCCCCCCGCTCACCATCTCCTCGTGGCCGGGCCCGTCGGGCTGCCCGGAGCCTCCATCGCCGCCGGGCCCGGGGCTCGCCCGCCCCTCGGGGGTCTTCCTCTCGCTCGCGCCCTTCCCGCGCCGCGCCGCCCGCCGCCCCCACAGGTAGATGGCTCCGGCGCCCAGCAGGATGGGCGCGCCCAGCACCAGCGCCAGCTGCCAGCGGGACAGCCCCGCGGGGCCGCCGCCGCCCGCCGGCTCCACGGGCTTCGAGGCGGCCATGACGCCCGGGCGGAGCAGCGGGAGGAGGGTCAGCGGACACGCGGGGCGCGCCGGGAGCGCGGGGCTGGGCCGCGCCCGCCCGCACCGCCCCTGCCGGCCCGGCGGGGCAGCGCAGCCTCGCGGGGGCGCCGAGGGAGCGGGCGAGGTGACAGCCCCAGAGCGCTGGAGGGGCCTCGGGTCCGCGCCGATGTAGCGCGGAAGGAGTTCTGGGCCGCTCACGTGCGGAGTGCATTCCACGTGTGGAGTGCTGTGTCCGGCCCTGCGCTCCTCAGGACAAGAGAGGCGGGGAGCTCCTGGAGCGCGTCCGGTGATTAAGGGACTGGAGCATCTTTCTTTCGAGGAGAAGCTGAGGGAGCTGGGTCTGTTCAGCCTCGAGAAGAGAAGGCTGAGAGGGGACCTCACTAAACTGTGTAAATATCTGAAAGTGGGCGTCCAAGAGGATGGAACCGGGCTCTTCTTGGTGGTGCCAGGCGGTAGGACAAGAGGCAAGAGACAGAAACTGATGCACGGGAAGTTCCTTCTGAACATGAGGAACTGTGCGGATGACCAGAACGGGTTGCCCAGAGGGGTTATGGAGTCTCCATCACTGGAGGTACTCAAGAACCATCTGGACACAATCCTGTGCCACGCGCTCTGGGATGACCCTGCCTGAGCAGGGAGTTTGGACCAGATGATTCACTGTAGTCCCTTCTAACCCGATGCTGTCTGTGATTCTGTTCTTCTGTGATTCTGTGTAGTTTCAGCTAATATGACTGATTTAAAGTTTCTAGGACTTTGTACTGGAGCGTTTTGAAGCAATCCTTGTTATAAATGACATCTTTAAGTTATTAATTGAGTCTGTCATAAAAATAATTTAATGTGCAGTACTGGAATTTGTACTTGTTGTGTATGTGTGTGTGTATGCCCACTTGGCATCCTTACCTGTAAGCAGAGGAAGCTTATATTTCTGTCTCCACTTATTTCCATGGAGCATTTCACTGAGGAGGAAGAGCAGTCATCTTTGATACGTTTTTATACTCAGAAAGCTCTAGTCATCTCATGGCTAGAAATTTCATTGTAGGTGGCAGGGAAATTGAAGGAATATGTGTCTTCACACATATTGCAGTGTAGAAAAAAAGGACTGAAAATATAAACAGGAAGATTGCGAAGCAAATGCTTCAGGAGCCCAACTAAAATTTGCCCTGCTGCACTCTGAGTCAGTATATCTGAGTGCCTGCTAGTAAGCAGCTTGAGAGGTATCCTCTAATTTATGGATTATTACTATTTACATAAGCATATTTTGACAAAGCTGTGGGACAACCTCTCTTCCACTTCTCCCTGTCGCCTGTCTCAGCATGGCAGGAGCATTTCCTGTTCCACACAACAGCTTGCAGTTCTGTCTTGCATGTCAGAAAAAAAAGAAACCCAAACCACAGAGGAGAAAACACGTATCCAACAGGTTGATAACTTCCTACTGGAACAGCCTCAATTCCACCCACGTGATGCTTCCTATGAACTACTATAGGCCTTCAAATGTATCGTGCCTGTACACATGGGTGGCCTCAAGGATATAAGTTGAATTCAGGCTGTCAGAATATGGCCAAGAGTGTTCTTTAGCACCTGAAGAATCAACCTACACATCCTTTTTATTGCTTCAGGTGTCTTTTTATTGTACTGCTTTGCAGGTATTCCTCTTGCTTGTATCCAGCTGTGCCTCTGCCAAGAAAGCAGCCTGCTGCAGGTTTGGTTGTGTCTAAGCTCTGGTACATCACATCTGAGGCAATGCCATCTGCACACCCATGTACTCTAAGTCCCCGTGCTAATCACAGTCTTGCCTGCCCTGGACAAGGTGAAACTTGGGCACATAGGCATCCATTGGTCCCTTTGCCCATATTGTTTAGAATGAAGAGTCCTACATTCCAGTAAAACCTCCTACCGCCACCCACATGAATGAAACTGGACTTTTGTTACTACGTCTGTATTTCTAAGTAGGTTGTGGAAAAGGCAAGGTTTCATGCTGGACCACTGATTCTCTGTAATGCTAAATTACCAGCAAGGTTTTTTGGCATACTTCTGGCCAAGGCCAACTAGCACCTCCACAGCAATGCCTAGGCACCAGGAGAACACCTAGAACACACCAAGGACTACTTCCAATAAGAAGTTAGATTTGGGTTCTTCCTCTTATCCAGTCTTCCAACACTACCCCAACAGGCTCTACAGCCTTAGAGTCCTCCTCCTTGTCCTTCTGCCACGTCCCAAGGCATGTAACACATCTTCCAGTTTCATATCATACAATCAACAGTTTCATGAGCCACAAGAGAGTTTTTGTGTTATATCAGATAATTTAAAATGAAAAATACACAAAAATTACAACAAAATATTACAGCCACAGTGCAATATGTACAGCCTCAAGGAGACCCACAGCACAAGCACCATGTAGGGTACATGTGATCAGTGTAGAAACTTATTTTCAGGGCCAGAAAACAGTCCCTGGCCCTGTTCTGTTTGTGGTCTAGACACAGCCTATATGGGTTACACCCAGGGCTGGTGAGGAGGAATCAAACTTATTTTTACCCTGTGTGCATTCAAGTGAGGCAGTGCCTCCCATAACCCTGTACGGCAGATGAAATTATTCCGGTGAAAAGCACCTGACACAAGTTTCCACTGTCTGTCATAACCCAAAAATGAACAAGCGGTTCCTTCAGGGGGGCTTGCTTCTACCTAGACAGGCCACATTTCCTAAATACTGAAGGAAGAGCAGAGGCAACATAAGTCAGGAGGAAGAGAAACCTGGGAAGAGCTGGCCATTTGTGCTCCCTCCCACAGAGCCAGTTGTGTCTCTGCAAGCAGCCGTGCCAGTTCCTGACCAACATCAATATGTTGATTCTGCTTCTCAAAATCACAGGCCTACTTTGGGTCTGTGTACACACCTCCCAGGCATGTAACTGTGGGCAATTCTCCATTGGTATTGACAGCTGGTGCACTCAACAGCCACACACACAGAGTAGCCAAAATCCGCCCCCCCCCGGCTGCCCCCTGCGGCAGTGTCATATTGGACAGCGCTGCAATGGAAAGGTTAAAAGAAACCTTGTTGAAAAGAAATGGGAAAGGATTGACTTTGTGTTTAGACAGTGCCCAGGGCTGCGGTGGGATGGGTTTGTGCAGCAAGAGTGGTTGAAACTGCGCCTCTCCTTCCTCTTGCTGGCAGAACAGTGCAAAATTACTGTCTTGGTAGTGGAATTTGACCTTGCTTTTCCTTGTCTGGTTGGGAGACACCCCCCCAAGTTTGGAGCATCTGTACATGGAATATGAGGAGGATGATGATATCTTCTTTGCAAAATGGATGAGCAGCTTCTGGGGCCACAACTTGATCGATGAGAATGAGAAAGAGGGTAGAGGCCACAAGAAACGTCAGACACGATTCTGTAATGAGAGGAGAGCATCGCTACCGGTAAGAGCTGTGCGCAGTTTTCTCTGTGTGTGCATGTGGTTTTTGCGTAAATAGAAGTTCCATCCCCAGGAGCATGGCCCTAGAAATGTATCAGGATGCGTATGGTACACCTTACCAAGTAAGTTCAGTTCCTGCTGGCAGCAGCTGGTTGCTTTTTGAACTAAGCTTCCCACCAGGGTCAGGCCTCTGGTGTCTTCAAATACAGGAAAATGGGCAAATTCCAAGATAAATGATGATAGGACAGAAGTACTTAATAGCTGCCTAACTACGCATTCCAGTGTTTTTCTCTCTTCTCAGCATGACCTGGCAGAGATCAAAACATTTTGCAACTGGCATACATGAAGACTGTCTTTAACAAGTCTGTTCTCATATGTAAAACTATGTAACTCCATACGTATTAATAGGATTTGGACCTAATTCTGTAACAATATTGTCTCCAGGAAGTTTTACTCCCTGGGATTTAGCTGTTTGCAGGTGCAACTTCTAATTTAAGCTGGAGGATGTGGTCCCTTCTGATTTAAAACACCTGACTCTGAAAACAAGGATACAATACATAACAAGCTTATTAAACTGTGAAGTAAGATTTTAAGGTGGAAGTACATTCTTTGCTCTTAAACTAACAAAATAGTTTGGAAAGGGGCAAAGTTCATGTGCAGAAGCAGGTTTTTAAGGCAGCTTACAACTGTCTGGTGTTGAAAATTAAGTTAAACTGAAAATAACTTTCACATTCTTCTTTTTACTCAAAGACTGTTGCTTTTATTTCAGCTCTTAGAAGAATATTTAGGTGGTCCAAAACCTGTCTCTTTTTTCCCAAGTACATCACTTGGCTAAACAAAGATACTATGTTTCCTTAAAGCGATTTTTTACTTATATCCTTAGATCATTTTGGCTGCAACAAAGCAAATGCTAATATATGAAGGAGAAACAGCTAATCTTTTCCAAACTTTTATTTTTATGCCATGTTATGTTTTCACCTTGCAATTTCACTACTGGAACTGCCATGTTCTAAGCTGTGGGATTTTTCATGTTCAAAAAAATTGGCTAAGAAACCAAAAGAGTCCAAAACCACCTTCTCCCTCTTTAAACTCATGGACATGCTGCAGAAGTTATGACCTTCAGTCATAACTTCTGGTCTGATCGGCCACATTTGTTATTTACTGTTATATTTCACCTTGGCCACAGATTGCAAGACAGACTCTGAGCTACAGCTTTGCTGGTGTATTCCATCAGAATACCGGAAACGAACTATTTATTAGTGTGTGGAGGAGGTGTTAATTAATTTTACTGTATATTATTTTTTTCCTTCAGAAATCTATGCACGTGTGGTTTCTATAGCACTCAATACAGACTGAAGTGTAAGAATGTACTTTAAATCACTTTCCATTCAGCACAGTGCTGAACACATCTCGTTGTGCATTCTTGTATATTGTGTCTGTATTTGTGTGTGCACAGACATTTCGTTTGAAGCATGTTCTTATATTCAGCTTGTTCAAAAGCTATTTAAATATTTAACCAGTGACTATTCAAATACTTTGCTATAGTTGCATCCCTAAATCCATGCCTTGAATTTGGATTAAGTTAGCTGACAGAAAGACTGATTTTTTGACATTATTGTTCAACAAGCTAAAATAATCATGTAAACATACATGTCTGGCTTTTGCATTAATGCTTCACATGAATTTGTCTTGCTCCCTTAGTTTTATATGTAAGATATAAATTTTAACTGCTTTATTTCTCAGTGCCAGAAGTTGACTAGAGGAATGAGAAGGGAAGATTTGTTTGGTGATTTTATGATTCGGGGATAAATTCTGAGATGAAACTTTTGATTTGAAAGTTGACTAGTTGGTAGTAAAGAGCACTAAAACATGTTGCCTTTAACCAAATCTAGAAATTAAACCAATCAGCATTAGTGATGCCTTAGAAATACCTTCAGAAACAGCATCTGTTGGTTGAAAGCAACAATTTGCTATTGCACCCGGCCATGTGTTTTTTACAGTTACTACAAATTATAAATGCTGTAAGATTCACTATTACAAATGTTAACTATCGTGAGATTCAGAACACTTGTATTGTTATTTAAATATTGTCTTAATTTTATCAGAACCATTCTATTAATCAGGAGGAATAATAACTGAGATTAGAGAGCATCTCTTCTGTAAATTAATACCTTCACAGCAGATGACAGTGTACCCTTTTATCTGTCTCAACATCTTAAATTGAAATAACTCCACTGTCCAGGTGAAAATCAAGTCAGCAGGTTCTGACACAGCTGTTGACAAAAGTTGCAGATACAATGGTACTGCCAAAACAGCACTGCCCACACTTTGTGTCGTATCCAAGGCTGATGTGCAGTGCATCAGCAACAGTGCAGCCCTGCCCACATGAACTGCAGCTGCACCAGGAGTGTTTGGGTATTACATAGCAAAATGCTCACATTATAGCACAAAAGATGGTTTCACATAACACTGGAAATCACTTTCGGCTCCAAATTGGTGTGTTGGTCCTTGTAGTTTTTCCTGTGCTGTAGTAAGACATTCAAGCCACTGGTCTCACCTCAAACACAATAATAAACTTCTGTGGCATCTATCATGGTACAGCCCCCTCCAAAAATAAGCAAAAAGCATTGTAGAATCACTCACAAACTAATAACAGGTTTCATTATTTTTCCCTGACACCTTGGTATACCTCAGAAACATTCCTGAGATGAGATGAGCTTCACAAAATGCTTTTGCTATCGTCATTCACATTTTGCAGAGAGAAATTGTATTCATCCTTCCCCAGGTCACGGGCAAGTCAGGCTAAAACATGCAACTCTCCTGAAAAGCCTCAGAGTTGTATTTGATGCTGTGGGCCAACAATGAATGTGAAAACTGCCGGGGGAGAACTGTCATCTGTTTCCATCTCCTCTATTTAGCTTGTTTCCCTGGCAAATTTTAGGCAAATTAACTGTGATACCCTTTTTGAAGCCTCCAGCTATGACTTTCCTTGACACGTTCTAGTTATCCTGCACCATTTTGGTTCAGGACAGTTCTTACCTCCTAGACATTTTGCTGTGGGGAAAAGATAGGAGGCAAAGGAGCACTGATAAGGGCTTTACAACCTATACATGTATAAGCCTTCAAATAGGTGTTGCTGCTCACAGGAGAAAATCTGATAAGAGCAGCTGAGAGTGGGAGCAGAACGACTGACTGCTGTTGAAGTTACTAACATTTAATTTACATTGCAGTCAGACTGAACATTTCTCACAGATCAGTTGGAGCACAGACTAAAATATTTTTAATTAATATATGCTTGTTTATAAGCTTTTCAGAAGAAAAGGAAGCCATGGGACAGCGTCAGAATGTCCAATATTCCAAAATACCCCTAAAGTACTGGAGTCATTGGTTAAACTTCAGCAACAACCAACACTAGTGCTGACACACTGAAGACTAATTTTCTTACTGACAGCTGTGCAAGCTCAAAAGATGCAAGCAATCAGCTTGTCTACAACAGAAATTGAGAAAAAGATTAGGCAAATTGTACTGACACCAATTTCTTGAAGTATTTTTGTTTGTGCCCTTTTTGTGTGTTTTAGAGGGGCAATTAACAGATTAGCTGTTTCGTGAATAGATACACTGAGCATGACTGGCCTTTACCCAAAGGCATAAAAAAGGAGTACTAAAGGGAGTGAGAAACAATCCCTGAGATCCTTTGGTGCTTCTGGATTTCCCAGCGCTGGCAAAAAATCCCCATTTTGATACACTGGAGCATTTAACATTCTTCCCTCCCATGTCTTTTCCTTTGTTTCATCTCCTCCCCACTTCCCCAGTTTAAGAACTACTTGAGGTCGTATCCTGGGAGGCAGAGACCAAGGTGAGTTCACTAAAGAGGTACCACATGCAGGCATGAGGCAGATGCTGGGACTGTGCTCAGAGAACTTCGTCAAGGGACAACTGCAGCGGTGGGTGCACACCCGGGAGTGCAGATGTAGAGGCGATTTCTGTTGGCAGCAGCTGCTGAGACTTCAGGAGGGAAAAGCATAGATTAAAGAAGTCTTCATCCATTCTTATTTACAGTGTTAACAGGAAGAAAGACACTTGGATTTTATCTCCAGGCAGTGCCAGATCTGTTTCAGCACTGAACTTCATTTTACAACTCTTAGTTTTTCACAGAGTCAATACTGAGTAAAAGAAGACTAATGTCCTGTGCTTGAGGAGTCATGGTGAGGCTCTTGTCTTCTGTAGGGTTGTGTCCATAAGACACAAAGGACCCTGAGCACACTGTCCTAGGTATGGTGATATATATCATGAGAAGGCACTGTGAGAGAACGCACAGTCACAGTAATACGATTGCACAGGTGTTTACCCTTAGTCCACTGAGGCAGAGGGGCATTTCAGAGGAAAGCCTATCCCTTTTCTGGACCACTGCTGCCATGTCAATTGGTAAACTGTAGTCTTTCTTTAGGGGCTGAACTATAATTCCCTCTGTGAAGGGAAATTAAAAAACAATGTCTTAGTAAAAGAAAACATTTACTAACATTGCAAAACAGGATTGATAGAATACGATCCCCCATTTCAGCTGTCCTCCTGTAGATTTTTTTCCCCCAAAACCCTCTAAGAACAACCAGTGATTTTTACTGTGGGACAACTTTTATTTCCAGGAAACAATATGTGTTGATGACACAGAAGACATTTAGCTTGTTGAGTTTGGCATGTCATGTGTGCTCCTACCCCTCAAGCACAGTGTGATTGTTTTCATGCTTTTTAAAGTAACAATACAATATGACCTTACAGAACTTACAGCTGTATTGATTGGTTTGAAATCAAAGTGAAAATAGTGTGACAGAAATCATTAACACTACTCTCAGAGGCAGTCCATAATACGGGACATAGTAAGCTTATGTCTGGGAAAAAAATTGAACTAGTACCATATGTTTGGAAAACTCTTTCACTATTATGTACTTCTCTCAGGTGTGAGATTTATTATTTTTAGCATCTCTCATCAAGCCTGTCTCGTGTGATATAACCACAACTATATGAAGGCACAGCCTCACTGCTTAGAGAAAAGCTGCATAGGTCCCTGTTGTGTTTATACATATATGCAATAGCATCTGGGCCAGAGTAAATGAAATCATGCACAGGAGATATTTCAGGTGGCAGCTATACCAATCTGATTTATTTTTCCTCCATTTGTTAGTAAACCAAAACAAATAGTACACACACCCCCCTCTCCAACAAACCCTACTCTGAGTGTAGGGTTTTCTACTGGATTTTCTTAGAAAGCATTTCAGGATCTGTAGGATAGACCTTCAATTGTTTGAAGCAATCACATCTCCCTTGAAGGCAACAGAGCTTCTCAGGGTTAATTTGTAGTTGAAGGCTTAGCACCAGGCCTATATGAAACATAGAATCACAGAATCACAGAATCAATTAGGTTGGAAAAGACCCCTGAGATCATAAAATCTAACCTTTGACTGAACACCACCATGCCAACTAGATCATGGCACTAAATGCCACATCCAGTGTTTCCTTAAACACCTCCAGGAATGGTGACTCCACCACCTCCCTGGGCAGTCCTTTCCAATGACATTCTGTCTGTGAAGAAATTCCTCATAATGTCCAAAACATATACCCATTCAAACATGGATGCTGCAGTTGGGTGCCTGGAGTGCCCTGACCTGACACCTGCAGGGGTGTCATTTGCAGTACCTCCCGTCTCTCTGAGTTTTCACCACCTGCATCTTACCAGTGTTCAGGTACTCATCCTGGAAAAGCACCAGCAACCGGCAGGATCTGGGGCAGCCCTGACTCTCTGTAGTGTCCTTCTAACCCATCACATCTACAGGTCTGTCTTTTTCTAAATACATGACTGTGCAGGACACAGCAGTTCTCTATCGGTTTAATCTCCTTTACAGACATTCAATTAAACACAGCTGACGCAGATCAATAACTTTTATCTGTATGTCAGGCCTGGGAAAAATGAATCACAAAGAAACTAAACAACTACCTACTCTCTCCCTGTGTCAGCCCTACAAATGTAATTGTAGGAGGTCTGTTTTCTACCGCTTCTCTGGCAGAGATGTGTCCCTCAGTGCCCTGAAAGTGCTCCCTCATCAGTTGACGACAAATGTGCCCAAGAAACCAGCAGAAAATTAAAAGCTGGACAATAAAGCTTCTTGTCTGCATGCTGAAAATTTGACAGAACTGGGCTAGAAATGGTTGCTGTCCCACTCAAATTAACTCAAACATCTGATAAAGCTTGGAGCACCCACAGGTCAAACCCAGTATCTGAGTCCTCTATTCACAGAAGGCTTGGTCTTTGGTTTTTGAGATTCCTGCCCAGAAACTGCAGCCAAATCAAGGCCTGAGTTTTTGAGGTTGTGAATGGTTCCGGTTCCTTTTGGTGCCAGTGAACTCTAAGAAGACCCAGCAACTTCACATTTGGAATGCTCATTTGGGTGCCAAAGCTTAGATACTCAAAAACCGGAATAATAGGAAATTCTGCTGCTGCTACCTCCAGAGAAGCAAGTTCTTGGCAGTGTGATTCTCCTGCAGATAAGAGGAAAGAAATAGGATTCTGGGCAAGGTCCTTCACTGTGTACCACTGTTGGGAGAATCTTTGTGGCAGAAAAAAATCTGCCTTGTGTGCTTTGCTTTAATATTCAGTACTCAGCAAAGACCTTTTGCTTTTCAGGCCAAGCTTTCCTCTCTCCATGCAACACGACTTCATGATTCTGCCAGAGGCTCATCTTCAGGCCATCTCAGGGGCTCCAAGGAATTTCAAGAAGACCAAGATGTCAAATGCCACTGCCACAGGAAGGCAAGCAGAACACCTTCAGCAGACAGCTCAGGCCCAGACACAAGATCAAATTCCATTCAGGAGTTTGCGGAGTCCTTTGAAAAGCAATTGCATCTCAAAAGCAAGCGCTCAGTTTCTTTGGTAGGTAACAACTGACTTAATATGACTACATAAGCAAAAGCCCAATCAACCAGCAATTGAACCAGCTTTGTCCTTTGTGTAATTGCTGTGACTTTGCTGGACACAGTGTAGAAATGAACTTGAATTAGAATTTCCCATATTATGTTGTCTCAAATTACTACAGTAGCACAAACAAGGTTAAAATTGTATAGTTAGTGTGAGGATTCTTGATGTAGTGTTGCCATCTAGGCTTATTTGGAAATATTTATCCTCAAAATGAGGTATTGCACTGGCTCTGGAAATATTTTATGAGGTTTCTATGGCTGTGACAACAAAACATGACAATATAAAACCAGGTTTGCTTCACCTATGCCATGAGACCCAGCTCACTTTTCTCACTGCTGCTGACCTGTTTTAACCTATATGGTATTATCTGTAAGACTGCCAGGCACTGCAGTGTTTGAGAGGCTCTTTTACCCCTTGGGACTCCATCCATCTGCTTTCTGCAGTGTCACCACGCTGCTACGGCAGCAGCTATTGCTGTAAGTGGCTGAACATAATTTCACTGTAAGGGCATGCAGGCAGCAGGGGATTCTCCCCCCATTTCATTCTTTTCCCCATCATTCTGTCCTGAGACAAGACCATTTTTTGTATGGTTTGTGTTGAGGAAGTAGCCAATAGCAACCTTTTGTCTATGACACTTTAACACATTTTTGTAATTATGATAGATACTGTCTGCTGTATCATACAATGGGAGAAAGGGTAATAAATCCTAACTCACTTTTACGTACCAGAACACTATCAAATTGTCACCCCATTTAAAAAGCTGTGCTTGAATAACACTTGACATTGTCACCAGATAGCCATAGAAGGAAGTATCTTTTCTTTTTTCCAGTTTGTTGACACTGATAGGTTGTATGGAAAAAGTAATATTGATCTCTGTTTGCAGACCTTCTGTGCAGCAGAAAAAAAATCTCTTTTCAATAAGCATCATTACTACGTGATCAGTTCCACAGTTAGTCCTTGCATGACCAGTCCTCTAAGAATATGTAGAATTACAGTGATGACAGCATTGTTATGCCATTGTCAAGATCTTAAGTGCATTCTCTGATCTTTTCTCCCCTTTAGGAACTACTCAATTTATTTCATTTGGAAATTCACATTGACTCACGTGCCAATGCTCACTAGTGGTTGTCAGGTTTATAATTTCTAATTTCTCAAAAATGCCTATGGCTAGAAAGTCTATGAGTGTGTAATAATTGTATGATAGGTATAGTGAGCATAATGTATTATATATTACATCATTTCCAGTTAAAACATGCATTCCTGTACCTTTCTGTAATCCGCAGTGGCGTGTGCTGAGCTGTATTTTAATTTGTCTTTCAAGCACACCAAGTTGTTGTCATTCCCTCAGTAGCCATTTGAGAGATGTGAAGTGCTTGAGGATCTCAGAGAACTGAGCAAGAGGTGTTAGAGATTTGAAAAGAAATTTGAGCTTAAACTTGTGTCTCCAAATGGAGCATTTTTTTGCATTCAGAGCTCTGTGTGTGCAATTCAAACCATCATGATGACGCAGGTGAAAAGTGTGGGAAAGGTAATTCGTCTCCTTCCCTGCATATTGCTTTTCTCTTAAAAACGTGTCTTTGAGAATAGTTCATGACCTTCAGCACTTGTATTCAGTGAGGCCCACGTGGCTAGTGCTGAACAGCCTTCAGGCCCATAAAGATGGATTATGTCAAAGGACAGAAACACGGAGTCTGGGCTGAAATCTTGGAGCCCCTCTGTTTTTCCCTGCTGTCTGCTCCCCTACTCAAGTCTGCTGGGCAGGTGACCCTTCTATCATATACAGAGTATAATTAGGGCATGTTTGTTGCTTCTTGCTGAGTTTTAGGGTGACTGGCTTGGGCCTTGAATTTGAGCCCATCATGGTGGAGCTGATCATGCTGAGGCAGGTTACTGGAATATTTTTGTTATACAATACTAGTGAAATAAAACTATGAGCTTGCTTTTTTTCTTTTTTTTATTCATATAGGAGTCACTTTTAATTCCCAGCTATTTCTTTCCTGCCTTTTAGCAGCCTGAAGGCGTGAAGGAGAGAAGAGAAAGAGAAAGATTGCATTTGAGAAAAAGCAAGTCTCATAAGAGAATGGAAGAGAAATCAGAGCCAAGGAGAGAACGAGAAGAAGCTGAAGTACCTGTAAAACACAACAAACAGTTTTCATCACAAGCAAGCATTCAGAAATGATGTTTATGCACAGGTAGCTAGAATGCATTTGAGATAATTAATTTTAACACTCCCCCTGAAGAGCAGAGGGAGAATTCTTGTTTTGTTTTGACTAGAAGAGGCCTGATAGCTAGAATAAACCCTAAGCTCTAAAACAAAAGTAAAATTCAACTGCATCGTTGACACCATGTTACTACCTTCCTTTCTTTACTTTTGCCATTAGGAATGTGACCTTTGTCATAGGAGTGTACCAGTAGCAAGATCCAAGTTAGCAATTAACCACCATAAGAGGGTTTCAGGCAAATTTAATGTTATTGCAGGACAGTGGTGGATGTGTTCATTTAAGAGAAGGCCACCATGAATGTATTACAGAGCCGTGCAAAGTCATCCAAAGCCTTATGTTTCTATTTTAACTAAAACCAGGCTTACTGGTAGGTTTGGGAAGAAAAGTGTACACGTAAACAGCCTACTGCTTCCTGGCCCTGATATTTACTTAGATTTGTCTGAAAAACATGTACCTTTTTGCTTTGACAGTGTTTCAACTCCACATTTAGGGAATTTTTCTCTTCTACTCTTCCCTGATGTCTCACCTCTCTGCTTTCCCTATTGCTATGCAGTATGACTCTTGTTTCCCTGACATCCCTCAATCCTCTCCCATGTCCTCAGTCCCATTTCCCCAGTCGCACAACTAGTTCATTCTCCTAGATTTAACCTCATCACCTCTCTTCTTTTGTGGCTTTCCCCCTCTCTATTTTCTACTTTGTAGCCCTTCCTCGTAGCTACCCACCTTTTTTGCTGCATCTCTACTCATGCCTCATCCCAATTTGAGCTTTGCTGAGAGTTCTCCAGTAAAAACAGAGATGTTCTGTCTCTCATACTTCTATATAATCTCTTCAAGGGGTTGCTGAGGCATTGCAACCCTTTTTCCTTTTCTCAAACTTGGGCCAAACCAAGGGAAGTAGAATGGGCACAATCCACGAAAAGCAGGAGTTAGGAAAACTTTGTTCCTCTGGCTGCAGATCTCCTGAACACATGTGTAAATCTCATCTCCACATGCTCAGAAACACATACACAGCCCCATAATTCCCCTGTGCTTCCCTTTCTTCAACAGACAGGTCTTCTCTCTAGAGACAACCCTGCTCTCTTTGGGAATATTCTCCCCAGGCCTAGTATGGAAAAAGCCTACTTTGGATAATATAGTTAGAGAAATGTGAAGACTAATGAAATCATGAGCAGAAGTCAAAGTCTGTTGGATATTCTTCCTGTGATTTTCTGTAATTAACAAAGATCTAACTATTTTATCTTAGAGCCTTAATTTTGAATGTTCAACCTTTTAAAACCTTAGGACATCCTTAAAACTTTGTAAGACTTATCTCCATTAAAGGATTGTGTTTTGGTTGGTTGGGTTTTTTTCAAGTAGGGCTTTAGGGGATATATAAGAAAGCAATTGAATCTTTGCTGATGCTTGTAAATTGCTTCTTGCATGGTAACTTATGTTATAAACTAATAAATCTGATGGAAAAATGTTGTTCCTATGCACAGTTCCTGTCCTTGCCAATCCACACTGAATTTTTCATGAAGTTCTTCTCTCAGCCCAAACTTACATACAGATGGCTTTCCTTTTATAACCTTTATTTGAAGACTGCATTACAGCAGACCAGGAGAGAAAGGAACATGGGTGTCTGTGTCTGAGTTGCTCAGATAAAACCTCTCACATATAATCTCTCACGTAGCAGCCAGCCCTCACATCTTCTGAGAGCTGAATGCCACGGCTGCACCAGCTTTCCCCAGATTTCAGACCATCAGCCACCCCCTCCTGTTTTACAGACAGGTTAACTCAACAGGCCCAGGAGAGTTTTACTGTGCTCATCAGACTAACGTGCTGGTTGTACACCACACCTGACTAACAGAAAATGCCCAAAAGAGCTAAAATAAAAAAGCCATGTGTGGCTGGCCCTGACTTGCTGCTTTCCATCTCCTCCAAAGCCCAGTCAAGCCTCACTGCCACCAAGGCAACCTGTGGGTAGCACTGAACTCCATCTCTGAGATGGAAGAGTCTGTGAGTGTTTATGTCCGTTTTGGACTGGCTCATCAGTCCTCCTGCTGGGTGATGTTGGAAACAGAAGCTTTCAAATGTTGTCCTCTCTTTGCTCAAAAGTGTTCTCTCTTGCTCCCTATCATGCCTGATTAGACCAGCAGCCCTTTCCAGTTCAGTCCCATCCAGACTGGTGCAATAATATTGCTTAGAAGGACAGAAGCTTGCGAGATAGAATGAAATCATTCTCCACAGAAATTAACAAGTGTTCCATAATGAATCCGGCATTTGGGAAGGAAGATAATCATCCAAAGAGGAATCTGATTGCAATGGCATGTCTGAAATTTCTGTTTCTGCAGGAAGAGAAATGGGGATATACAAGTAGTCAGAAAGGCTCCAAAGGGTTTTTATTTTCACCATGCATTAGTATATGAAATGCCAGACCCCAGAAAAGCAAAATGAAGCAATAGCTAAACAAGAATTTCTGGGAAAAAATAGGAAACATTTAAGTACTTAAATAAAATAAAGCAACCATGATATGTAGCTGAAGAAGAATATAATAGACATTAAAAAATAAGCAAAATATTAAATATATAAAAAAGAAAATGTTAAGCTGTAGTTTTTTGCTCATTAGCAAAAAAATAGTATTTGGGTAAGCACAGCTCTGGCTCTGAATGCACTCAGTATACACGTGAATAGTGTAAAAACACGTAGAGATATAATCAAACTTGAAAACAAAAATTATTCACACAGAAATGAATCATAATCATGGGACTTGGAGTTTATACAGCCATCTGCCAAAACCATTGAAAACAAACAGGTCTTGAAATATGTCCAGAAGGATATTGCAGCCAAAATCTAGTCAATCAATGAGAGAAGTGAACACTGAAATCCAGCAATCTATCATAGATAATGCCCTGCCTGCAGTTGTTGTGCCAAAGCTTTAGGTAACTGTGCGTGAACAAATGTGAAAATAACATACTCATCATAGGAAACATTGCTTGTGGAGTGTTCATTTTCATTTTCACTGTTATTTTATGTTGGCTTGACAGATGATATTCCTTCTATTAGGAGGCTCCCCCTAAATCCTAGCTCCATCTCTCCTGTTCTTTGGAAAAAGATAACTTCATTCAGCTGTGTCTTGTCTCTAAGTCAGAAAGAAAATAGGAGAGAGAAGAGATACAAGACAACAGAGACTAATATTCTGCAATATTTGATGTATTCTTGTCCTTCTTATACATTAGTCAAAATGCTTCAGTTCATGCAATTTCTAAACTCATAAAGTTTTGGTGTATGGAGAAGACCCACCAACTTGTGACATTTATACATAAATTTTCATCAAAAAGCCAGTAAAGTCCATACAGAGAGTCCTTGGCATGGATAATTAGTCCTCATCTTGATAATGAAGTATCAAAAAAGAACTCTCCTTTGGCTCCAAAGCTTGAGCAGAAGGATTCATGGACATGGTTACCCTGGATTTCCCTGCAACCGTATCCCATTATATGAGGTTTTGGCCCTTTGGAAAGCAACTGTTCCTGGACCTTTTATGTAATGGATCTCAGTTCTCTGCTCTTCAGATATATACAAAATACATCTTATATGTTTCACAGAAGCAGTTTAAATTTAGTGGGTCTACCCTCTGAGGACTCCCATACAGAGAATTTTGTCTGTCAGAAAGCAGCTACAGTGATTTTAGGTTAGCATAAGTTTATGCCTGGGAGAGAAGAATGATTAGGGAGTTCCTTTGCACTCATGGACCCAGCAGCAATAAAAGGTCCTCAGAGGGAACAAAGTAACCTTGAGCTGCTCTCATCCATGCAGGGGTGGCAATCAAAAGCCCAGTATTTGGGATGCAAAAATATATTAATGAACTCTTTCTGCATTGTGCCAAGCTCTACATACCCACAGCTGGAGATGAGGCTACTTCAGACAACAGATTTTCCATTCCTTTAATGCCCTTTGCCTGCAACAAAAGTATTCTCACATCAGCATAATCCAGGTCTCAACTGGTCAATGGGCATCAGCCATAATGTCCATCACTCATTCAGGGTACTCATTGCAATTTGATTACCTAATCCAAAGCAATTCTGAGCTGAGAATATTGAAGACTAACAAAAATTTCCCTTCACTTGAAGAAAGAAGATTTGGATCCATGTGCAATTTGTCATGATGCCTTGGGGACTGGCAGCAGCACAGAACTTCACTGCATGCACAGTTTTCACAGAGCTATCATGACAAACTCCCAGGGCCTTATTTTCTGTTACTTGCAATGTAGAGGGTAGAGGCAGGAGTTCATGTATCAAATTCTCCAGACCATGACTAAACCTTAAATGCTGGTGACTGAAAGGTGATACACCTGTGTGTTGAAGTTGCTGCAGTAATCCCATATTACCAGATGCTACCACATGGGAGCTGCTGCAGCCACAGTGTGCCACTCTTTAAATAACTGCATTAATGGAAAAGGGCAACAGCAGTGCTCTAAAGGAGCTGCAAGCAGCTGGGTGTTTCAATGTCTGTGTTTCAGAGCTGTCTCTGCAGAGAAGGAACAAGCAGTTCCTCTAATTCCCAGCTAATTGATGTACTGTGTCCAGCTCTGGGGCCCCAACACAAGAAAGATGTTGACCTGTTGTAATGAGTCTAGAGGTGAGCCACTAAGCTGATCACAGAGTGCCTCTCCTGTAAAGGCAGGCTGAGGGAGCTGGGGTTGTTCAGCCTGGAGAAGAGAAAGCTCTTGGGGGACCTTAGGGCCCCTTCCAGGGGGGGACCTACAAGGGAACCTACAAGAGAGTATGAGAGAGACTTTTCACAAGGGCATGGAGTGATAGGACAAGGAAGGATGGCTTTAAGTGGCAGGAGAGCAGTAGATTTAGATTACGTATTAGGGAAAAATTCTATACTTTAAGGGTGGTGAGGCACTGGAACAGGTTGTCCAGAGAGGTTGTGGACTCCCCATCCCTGGAAGTGTTCAAGGCCAGGCCCTGATCTATGGAAAGTTCCCTGTCCATGGCAGAGGGGTTGGAACTAGACCATCTCTTAAGTTCTGTTCCAAACCAAACCATTCTACGATTCTATGATGTTTAAGAGTTCAGTCAGTCCAGCTCACTCTTCTCCATAGAGATAAAGTAAATGGTGTAGTTAGTGACTGTACTGATAACCTCAGGAAAGGGACCAAGCACTAAGTACTCCTCTCTTTGGAGGCTGTTTCTGTAGATGGCATCTACACACATTGGTGGAGTGAGAGAAGCAGATGTAACTGCTATGGTAGCTGTACTTTAAAACTCAAAACCTTGTCTCAGGACTCCTTTGTCTGCTAACAAATAAGTAAAATGGAAAGCACTGGATACCATATTCTTCTAGAAAAAAATAAAGCTGTGTCTGATCTGGATCCTGATGAAGTTATTCTGGTGATAACAAGACTTCATCTAATAATAGTATCCTCATTTCCTCAATATCATTGATTCAGTAGATATTTTGGACCAGGGATCTTAGTTTCTGAAGGGAAAATATCAGCTCCACCCCTCAAAATTCCTGGGAAATAACAGGAATTCCTGCATTGAAATTCTGTTTGCTTTTAGCAGTGTATTCAAAAGTGGATGCTAAAGAAACCAACCTGTCCAACATGACCTGTCCAGGTGCTTCTGTAAAGTCAGTGGCAGGCTCTTGTCATCTGTGATGAAGTAGTCAAGAAGAAAGGGTCCTTTAGGACTGCAGAGGGGAACTATTCAAAGCTTGATTCTAGTTATAGAAGAAGAAAGAAATCAACACTTTAGTCAGTGGATTAATGCAATATCATATTGAGGTTAGTGTAAGGAGTGTGGGTTTTTATACAGTTCAGAGATGAACTTTGAAGACAAAAACTCCTAGCTCCTTCCCAGGGGTTAGGAAAGAAGTCAAAAATATTTTTACAATTCCTTGGACAGTGTAAATAAAAATTACACATTTTGCTACAAAATACATTGTTTGCAAGTTATTTCACTTAGGATTATTAAATGACTAGGTAACCTTTATAGCCATTTTCCAGCAGAGGGAGTCTGTCCATACCGAGTGAGAACATGCACTGTAGTCCAGTGGAAGCACGAGTTTGAGACTCAACTAATTACAGCAGGAGACAACCATAGTCAAGAGCACAGGTCCCTATGGTCAGATTTTGTCCTGTGTTGTTCATATAAGCCTTTTTTTGATATGAAGGAAATCAATATACACTGAAAGTCATGACAGAGCTTAGTCTGGTATTAGGGAATGCGGTATTTACCCCGAGGTCAGCAGAAAACCTTGATCCGGCTCTGGAGATCCCATATTGCTGAATCACTAGTTGGAGTTCCTTACTGCAGGTGTTTCCCAAACTGTCCTATTCCTCTACCCTCCATTTCCAGGGTACAGCCCACACTCCCCTCCTTTAACCAGTTGGATGCCCCAGAATGCACACTGAATGCCCAGGCTGGTGGGAAGGGATGAGCATCAGCCCCTGCAGAGGGATGGAGGTCCCCGTGGCCGCTGCTTTCCTCAGGGTCAGCAGGTGACCAGCATCATAGACAGCTCACCCAGCTGCTCCCAGTGCTCAGGGAAGGATTTGCTGCTCCCAGCGCTCAGTCCTGCTTTCCTTATTTTCAACGTTAAATGAACAAGAGATTTTGGGGAGCTCTCACCAAATCTTTACTAGGAGAGATAATACATTCCTTGCCCCAGGTTTATTCAGGCAATAGCATTTTTATTCTTATAAGCAGCACAAGTACTTTTCATACGCAGCATAGCTGAAAAGAAGCTATATTTTAAGATACATTTCAAAACATCTCGGTTCATCAAGTGCAATAAGTGCTCTACAAGAGCAAAGCGAACCGAGTGGCACATCCACCCGCATTTCAGCTGGTCCAGTTCAGCCTCTGGCAGATGAGCGGAGGTTTGTGCTGCTTTGCTGGGCTGTGCACTGCAATGACAAAGGGCAGGGATTCACTCCTGCTGGGCAGCTTTGCTGTGTGGATACGTCCAGCAGTGGGACAGAAATAAGCGCCTGGAGAGCAGTAGGAATCTTAAACCGCTCAGCTGCTTTGTACAGTCAGTGTGAGTTACAGTTCTTTTATACAGCCTCTCAATATTATTTCAGAGGAAATCTGGTGACATAAAGTCATGTTGAACTTCATTCTCCAAATACACACAGATATCCTGATTGAAAGGGGAATGAAACGAAGTGCAAATGGACACACTGGCAGGACCAGTTCATATGTCCTGTCAAATAAATACACTCATTTGTTCAGAAACAAAAAGGAGGTAAAACAACTGAATTTCATAAAACAATCAAAGTAAGTCACAGGAATGTCAAAACAAAGCTGACAGTAATTGAAAGAGGATGTTTTGGCTGGGAACTTCAGCAGGAGACCCAGAATCAGAATTGACCTTCTTTCCCTTTCACACTAATCACTGGCTTACTAAATCAGTTGGAAATTCAATTTTTATTATGCCTGTTCACCATGGTACAAAATAACATTTTATTTATATATAATATATACCCTGTACATACATAGATACACATACACATATATATATACACACATGTGCTGACAATTATACATTTGTATGTCTGCATCTCCCAAGAGAAGTGTTTCTGTGGGTTTCTGTCCACCCCTC
>JAYRBT010000001.1:16599012-16620172 GCA_036023395.1 Myiotriccus ornatus
ACATGTGCTGACAATTATACATTTGTATGTCTGCATCTCCCAAGAGAAGTGTTTCTGTGGGTTTCTGTCCACCCCTCCCCCTGCCTGGCCACAAACTATTACTTTTCAAGCTATCCCTATGTTTCTCTACTTTCCCTCAATTTTCTTTCTTTCTCATAAACAGGCAATCTGTCATTCCCAAGCTTCCCAACGACAGCCTTTTCCTAAAAAGCTGCTTTGCTGACTGCCCGTGACCCCATTACATCCAACATTGCCCCGTGAGCTCAAACTCATGTTCAAGTGTGCCTGTGCTGATAAGGTGTCTGTGCCAATGGACAGACATTTCAACAGACACTTCAGTGTTATGGGAAACCAGGTGAAAATGCAGGACCATGTGGGAGTCAGCACTGTGGAACTGGCCCTGCCTACCCTGGCAGTGCCAGCTGGGCTTTTGGATTACAGCACAGGGGAGGAAGAGCCAAGTGAATCAGTGCTGAGGCACCCCTGCAGCTGTGACTTGGTGCCTGACTTGGGAGCAGTGTTGGTGACACCAGGGATGAGGAGCTCATGCTGGATTTTTCTGTGGGACTGTCTCCTTAGTGCATCCCTGGGGAGGACTGTGGTGGAGACAGCCCAGAGCTGCCTTTGGGAGGAAGCTGCCTATGGTTTGTGAGATGTGTTTTGTGTTGATGGCAAGGACCTGGGGTGGGGATTCTATAAATTCTGTTTGGGGAGGGCAAAGTTTCACTAAGCAACATCTAGGTGGGAGATTCTGGTGAGACGGGACATGAGACATGTGGCCACGCTTGTAAGGAGCTGGTTAGGAGGACAGTGACTGAGGGGAAAGTGTTTCTCTCCAGAGAATATTACACTTGGTCACAGAGACTTTCATGATTTGGATGGGCTCCTGCCTTATTACTGCTTTCTCTTTCTTTCATGTGTTTGAGATAAGTGTGTGTGTTGGTGGAGGTTTTTGCATCAGAGATTTTCTGGCCCTGGTGACCCGTGGGATGAAGATCAGAGCAACAACAACCATGTGCTCCTGCTCTGCATGGCAAGCAGGAGTACATTTACCTGCCATGCTGCATGAGAGCCACAGGAAAAGGGTCACAGGAGGCAATGCCCTTGCAGTGGGACAAGGGATTTACAATCTCCCCACCACTTCACATTCCCCTCCCACAGCTGTGCTTCTGCTCTCACTTTCTCTCTTGCCCAGAGAAAGCATTTTTCCCTCTTTCTCCCTCATCTGGGCTACAGCTGATGCTTTTCATATAAATTCTTAAGTGGCCAGTTTTTCCATCCTGTCCTTTCTGTCTTGTGTCTCTGTCCAGAGGGTTGTTCACCCTGATGTCCTCCCACAGTCAGCTCTCCTGACTCACCCAAGGTACGTGCAGAACTTCAAAAAGTGAGTCAGAGAGACTGAAAGAACAAAACAAAACAATGAGGAAGAACAAAGCTGCAACATAAAAAAAATGTTGAAAGAACACCATTAGGTTTGCAAAGTTAAACTCTCAAAAGCTGGACAAATCCAGACCTAATGCTGCCTTTGGAAGTGTAGTTTGGCCCCCTCTTCCCTTCCTCCACGCAATGTGTATTATGTGACATGATTTAATTGTTTGGCTGCATACTCTTTTTCCCACAGGACTAGTGCCTCATTTGGTGTAAACGCAGGACAGCGTCTGGGAATGAAGCTGGTCTCTGCATTTCCTGGATTAAGTGTGGGACTAGGAGCCCTGTTTATCACTGTGCAAACCAGAGAGTGTGCTGAATTCAGAGTGACAGTTTCTTTACAAGGTTTTCTGGGGTGACTTTCCTGCAGCCTCCGAACGTTTATCATCACAGTGTGCATTAAAGGCGAGGAGATACTATTTCCAGGGAACTGGGAAGTTTTTATTACGATTTGCTGCACTTCTTTTGAACACTCTGTTGGCCCTGGCATTTGTTCAGAATACTTTATGATTTAATCAACTGCTCCAGCAGACTTGCTGTTCTCAGTGCTTGGTGCTTCTATAAAATCTATAACCTAAATGTTTCCTTCCAGGTGCCTCAAAATAAGAAACTATCAGCCAAATACAGACATGCAGATATCTCATCTAGAAGTGACCAAGGAACTTTAGGGAGTCAGGGAGAGTTTCTAGTTCTTTCACCCTCAATTTCTTTCCTCAGCTAGCAAATTACTCCCTGTTTTCCCATAGCCCTCTGCCTTAGGCTTCCATATCCCAGTTTCTGGAACTACTGATAAACCAGGACTTGGCTTGATATCTGACCCTGAGTGAGTACACTGGATGAGCTCTTGACTGCCTGATGCTATTAAGAAGTTATACTTTGTAGACATGTTTGACTGCTCTGTTGCTGGTTATCCTTCACCAAAAAACCCAGGTCAATGCACCTCATTTTCCTCAGCTTGAATAATCTGTCACTTTCTGATATAAAACCTGCTTCACAAGCTGAAGCACAGTAAAAAGAAACATCATTCCACATTCTCAGAGACGATTTTCAGACTTCTCTGTTGACATTTGAAGCTTTAAAATAACCTTTGCTCTCATTCAGCCGACACACGATGAGATGAGAAAAAGCAAAGATTCTTATTCTGCAATGTCAGGACAGGGATCATCTTTTTTTATACACGTTTGTACTTGTCATGGTTTAACACATATACAAAAGCAGCATAGTACTGAAGACACTCTCACCTGCACAGCTCTCACTGTCGAGACATATATTTATTTCAAGTACTGAAATTCTGAGAAGAAAAACCTTTGGGATCTGCAAACTACTCTCTCCTAGTGCTTCTGCTTTCCCCAGATTCCTCTGTTCTTCATCATCATAATACAGGAATAGAGAAGTCTAGGGAGAAATTTCTTACTGCCAACACTACTGGCATTTCTGGCTTTATTACACTAGATTCCCCATGTCAAATTGCTAGATTAGTTCAAACGACTCTAATCAACTTGAAACGTAGCCAGTTATCTGTTAATTATAGATTGTTTCAGGTAACACTCCTGCAGTCACTGCAGTTCCTCTGTTAATGCAGATAGCAGTAAGCTGAGCACTTCTGACTTTTCTTATCTCCATCATTGTTTTTGCATGTTCTTCTAGATGAAAGACTTTCATAAGCGAGGATACATTTTTATATGCCAGGACTCAGCTTGACAAACTGCATGCAGAGGACATAAACTTGAAAAAAGTACCCTTTCTGAAAGGGTACCAAGGTCTTACAGGCTACTTGTAAAAAACAAGAAGTAGAAGTACTTCAAACAACAACAACATAATCAATCACTATTACCATTAATAAAATTTAAAATGTCATTTATAATGTAACTAATTTTTTTCCCCCTGATGCAGGATTAGGCCTAGAAGTATTTTTAAACTTTACAGATTAAGGCTTGTATCTTCTAAGTCCATCCAAGAGCAAATATCCCTAATAGCACTCCAAAAAATGGACTGTCATAAGGGGGGTGTTTGTATTCAAATTCACTTTTTATTTATTTTGATGTTACAAGTCGTATTAAAAACAGAATGTCAATGTTTGTTTTTCCTCAAGTCGTAGCCAATGCATGTATTTGATCCTCATTCAACTGTTGCATGAACTTTGCAAGGGCAGAATTATTTGTTTAACTTTCTGGGCACTCTGTCTGGAAAGTAATTATTTATAAGTGTCAGCCACACTTCTATGATACATTTCATGGAATCATAAAATGGTTTAGGCTGGAAGGGACCTTAAAAATCATTTAGTTCCAACCCCCTTGCCATGGTCAGGGATGTCACTCACTAGATCAGGTTGCTCAGTGCCCCATCCAACCTAGCCTTGAACACTTCCAGGGATGGTGCATCCACAGCTTCTCTGGGCAACCAGTGTTTTACCATCCTTTGAGCAAAGAATTTCTTCCTAATATCTAATCTAAACCTGGCCTCTTCCAGTTTAAAGCCACTGGCCTTTGCCCTGTCATTATCTGCCTGTATAAAAAGTCCCTTTCTCTCCTTTTTCTAAGCCCACTTTAGGTACTGGAAGGTGCTATAAGGTCCCCCCAGAGCCTTCTCTTCTCCAGGCTGAACAACCCCAGCTCTCACAGTCTATCATCATAGGAGAGGTGTTCCATTCTACAGATCATTTCTGTGTCAGACCTCTGGACCCTCTCCAACAGTTCCACATCTTTGCTGTGCTGAGAACCCCAGACTTGGATGCAGTACTCCAGGTGAGGTGTCACAAGGGCAGAGCAGAGGGGGACAATCACCTCCCTTGACCTGCTGCTCACCCCTCTTTTGATGCAGCCCAGGAGATGTGTTTGGTTTTCTGGGCTGCAAGCAAACACTGTAGGCTCATGTCCAGCCTGTGGGGCTTGGAGCTACAGATATTGACCATGTAATACTTAATTCAGGTAACTCCTGGGGAAAGCAGTTCAAGCACTACTTGCAAATTCATCTCACAGCATTTAGGTTTAGCCATGAAAAAATATTTTAATGACTTGCTTCAGGTGCAATGCTCAATATCAGCAGTGAACATCAAACAAATGCTTTATTTGCATGCCTTATTCCTCCAGCTAGAGAAGGGCTCAATTGCCTGCCCATGTGTCAAGCATATATCCTAAGTTTGGAAGAGGTGTGGTGAATTAATTTCCTAACTAACTTTGGAATAAGGTAAAAAGAGGAAGATGAAAATGAAGGAAGGTTTGAACTTGACTGACTGTGGTGGTAGTCTTGGCCTCTTGCTGGTCTTAGGTATAAAACTGCAAAAGATGCTTTGTTATCTCTGTAGTCCCTAGCAGTTTTATAGAATATTCTATGCACACACTTCTCTGTGGTTACTTTAATGCACACTGCAATAGTCCTCATGGAAGTGCAGAATCCCTGCAGGGTTTTGGGGATTCTAATGGGAGTTTTTTACATTGGCAACATTGATTGTTACTTACAATGACTTTTAAGCCATCTTAAGTGTGGGTGGAAATGAGGAATCCCGGGAAGCGATTGTCTCCACTGCCAAGACAAACATATCAAACCAATGGTAAATAGAGGTAATTACAATTGTCAGTATCACTTAGTGATTTAGCTCAGTCTAGCTGAAAACTCTTCCGCAAGAGAAGGATATCCATTATGTAGGAATTAATGTCTTGATGTGAGATGCAGTCTGCCATCTAAAAAAAACAAACGCAAAAGAAGTCACTCAGGACAGGAAAGGGGAGCAGCTGCCATAGAGGCTGGGTTTCTGAAACGCTGTTTACAGAGAGGTGGTCCTTCTGGAAAATGCTAATTGCCATTTTCTCTGTACTCATTACATCACACAACCTGCAAAGGCATCTGCTTGCCATATGCTGAGGGGTATTTGCTGGAGTGTTATTTATCTGATAGTGAACGTGTCACTTTATGCTAAAGAGCAGGCATGGATGGAGCTGTCTGAGAAGGTAAGTGAGAGTGAAAAAGTTTTAATGTTTACATGGAGTTAATTTCATCCACAAATTTCCCAAAGAAAGAAAGCTTTTGCTTCATGAAAAGCAGAAATCTTAAATTAGGTGACTTGAAAGGGATGGCTCAGAATTCAGTCGAAGTTATGACAGGCTAGTGGGGAGACCTGCACCTCGGCTTGGCTATTCCAACAGCCACAGGGGATGCTGGCAACACAAGACCTCGATGCTGAAGGGTGAAAAGGGTCAGGGGGGCTTCTGGTAAAGTTTAAACAGAGCTTCAAAACCCGATTATCACAACTTCCTGGCGAATACCTCAAAGGAGGATTTTTCCATATTTGAGGCTTTCATTGGTGTTGTCTGCTGGCTGTTGTAACCGAGGTGTTGCAGTGTGAGATGCCTTTTGTCACGTTGTGAATGATCCAGTAGTGTCTGTAACACTGTTTACTGCAGGATGACATTTACAAATAAAACCTTGGTTTCATCCTTTAAATTTTATTTTTAGACATTCTTCTTTTGGATTCAGGGCTGTGCCATACATTCCTGCGAAATTACAGGAACTAGAGCCATGGGTGCTCGTTTTCGTGGAGAAAACCGTGTGTGTTTGTGTGTGTGTGTGTGTGTGTGTGTAAATAAAAAAAGGCCTCTGTTTTATGAAGGGATCAAAGGAGGATTTGTATGTCAGAAAGTCTCTCTACTTTTCCTCCTTCTCCTACTTTTTATCTCCTGCCTGGGCTAGTGGGAGCTGCTGCCCCCGGCCGCCAGCCCCGAGCCAGCCCTACCCGCTCCCGGCCGCTTTTCCTGGAAAGCGGAGCATGAAGAGGGGGGGTGGGCAGCGCAGAATCCCGCGGAAGCCTCTCTTTCCTAGAGCCCCTTTTTTTTTGGCTCTGCTCTGGGTCCTTCCCGGCCAGGCGGGGAGGAAACCGCCCGCCCCCCGCGGGGCCGCCAGGGGAACATCTGGGCGGCCGCGCCGCAAACATCTGGAGCGGCCGCGGCGCATCCCCCGGCGGCCGCAGCTGGAGGGTCCCGGCGCCGAGGGGCTGCCAGGGCCGGCAACGAAACCCCAGGAGGAGGGGGCGAGGGAAGGCGGAGGAAGGGGCTGCTGGGGCGGCACAGGTAAGGGCAGCCCGGCGCTCCGCGTCCCCGGGTGCGGGAAGGGCCGGGGGGAAGGCAGGACGGGCGGCGGCGGGGCAGGGCTGGGGGGTGTCGAGTATTCCCCGGTGAAAGGACAACTACTCGATGTTTGCCTTAACTCGGTCCGCGGGGGGCACTCCTGAGGTAAAACGCGCGGACGGGACTTTTCAATCAGCAATCGCTTTCGCGAGGGTTGCTGGTGTTAAAATGCGAGCGTGGCCCTTTGCAGGCATCCGGAGTATTTTACCCCATGTGCAAGAGGTTTTGAAGCCGAGGTTCCGGGTCGTTGAACAAAGGGGAGATTAAGTGTTCGGTTTTTAGTTTTAAGTTTCTTGCGTGATTTTTTTCCCCCTCTCTCTTCCCCTTGGATGTCTCAAATGGAGATGTACATCCAAACTTGAATTTCCAGGCAAAATCAAGAGAATTTAAATGTAACTGTGACTACTTACTATATGAGAGTAACCCTAAGATTATCTTGGTCTCTTTATTCTATTTCAAAACAGAATAACCCTCAGAAAAACTTTCCATCGCATCATATTTTCCATTTTGTTTCAGTTTTCCATCAGTAAATCACATTCTACTCTCCTAATAACACTTCATACTTGATATGGTATCAAAAAATAATAATCTTTTTGATAAGGGGCTTTCTGAAGAGTTTAGGAACTGAAGTACTTAAGACCAAAGTATTTATGCTTCTTCCTTTTTAAATTTGAGTGTTTGAAAATTACTATGCATTTACATATTTAGTACTTGTGATTCCAATATATAATTTTATATATATATATAAAACATTGTTTGCATCACCTTATATTGCTGTTTCTGTAGACCTCTTCAGATTATGGCATATGTTGTACTGTTAAGTCACTGTAAGTGCTTTGTAAAAGGAATGTATTCAATGTCCATTTTAGATGAAAATTTTTCATGAACTCTGGAGTTACCTTTCAGAATTTTGCTCAGATGTCTTTGGCTGCTTTTCAGGGTTGCCTATGACACTTATGTGGCTTTTCCTGTATTTTTCCCTTCACAAATGGAGCTGGGCAAACCAAACAGATTTCTCTCAGTTGTGGAGAGTGTGGGTAGAAATAACTGCTGGAGAAGAAAACTCAAATGAACCTTGAGGAGTAGCTGGAATAATTATGCCTGTGTTTAGGCAAACTGCTGTTTACTCTTTTCTTGCACACAAATCCGCCTGGAAAGATCATTTTAGTCAGTACTGCAAATGGCTAGAGCAGCAGCACAGAAAATGAGCCCCTTGTTTCCAGTCTGAAGACATACATGAACCAAGACTTCTCAGTGTCAAAACTCCTGTCAACCGGCTCCTGCTATGTTTCTTAGATGTGACCAAAGAAGCTCATGCAACTTGAAGTTGGCAGTAGCAGTAATTTTGGTCGTCTCCTCTAAGCTCCTAAATTCAGGAATTACAAACAATTCAACCCTGGTTTTGAAATATCTTAGTTTTTAATGGGGTGCCACTCTACTATATGGGGCTGTCCAGTCCTATTATGCAGCATGAGCCAGACCTTGGGTCCTGTCACTTGCTTTTTGCTCCAGGAAGTAAAGAGGCAAGTTACACCCCTTTTAATCCATTTGTGCCTAAATTAGGCCTGCTACAACATTTTAATGCTATCTGAGCAAAAATTCGTAAAACTTCTGCTCCACGTGACCTGGCATTTGAGACATTTCTAGGATACATGGTATAGTGTCTGTAACAGCAGTGGTTTTGGGAGGGGATACAGCCCCTTGCTGCATCTGCTGGTCTGATTGAATTTCAAAGCTGTTACTCCATAGCGTTAACTTTGCTCCGTCTGTTAATTATGTTGTCGGAGGGGTTGCAGGAACTGAAGCTGCTGCTGCTGTAGCCTTGCATCATGGAGGACTCCAGTTTCTGCTAGTGTTGTACTACCAGGAGCTGATTCCAACTCATGAATTCCAACATGAGGTGATTCTATGAAAAGAAACTATACGTTTCTCAGATGCATTTTGTTTCTTCTGGCTGGGCTAACTCAGCCAGCCATTTCTCCCAGCTGCTATCAGTGTTACAGACTGCCTTGCCAAAGCTTCCATTTATTCATTAGTGTTTCTCTTTTTATTTATTTTTTTTTCTGATCCACAAAGCTTTCTGCTGTTGATAGTGTGTTTCCCTCAAGCTATAGTTGGTAGAGGCAGTGCATTTGGTCACCCTTGGGCAAGTAATGTCAGACACCTTGATCCTGACAGAAAAGACTGCAGAAAAAACTTCAAGGTAGAAAAGTAAGTTGGTCAAGGCAAAACTTTATGTGCAAATTGCACCTGCTGTGTTGCAGGGCTTTGTGGAAATTACTGGCAAAGAAAGCTTTTTATATTTTTTTTCTTCTTATCACAGCACAGTGTTGCAAGCCCCAAGCATTCATGTAATTTGTTAGAGCATCCAAATCTGTGAGATTTAAACATTTATTTACAGTCACTTGGTTTGCCCTGAGGCTCACACTACTTGACTGTACTCCACAGACAGACAGGATGGTTGAAGGTTATGAATCAGTTAATAGAATAACTTCAGAGAACTTCAGAGATTCAAGAAGAAGTGGTTAGATCTCAGCAGGAGGAGACAGCAAAATGCAGCACAGAGTCCCATTACAAGAAATATTCTGGTGTGCCCCTGGTTTCCAGTCTACTCCTTTGCAGGACACAGGCGAAGGAAAGTTCAGGTCTTTGAAGTGTTATCTGCTTTTGCCCAAATATGAGCTGTTATGAGCATCCCATTGGCTAATGGAGCCTATTTGTAATTTTTCAGTAAGAAAAATGAGTCCTTCCTATGAACAGCATCAAGGACTTATGCTCTTGTGTTTGTTGAGATGAGCTCCCTTCCCATTTTTGTTGACTTGAGACTGTCCTTAAGATGAAAGCTTACTAGTATGCAGAGCACAGTGTGACAATTCTGCTTATCTTATTTTGTTAGTGTTTGGTGATTCTTTAAAACAGGGTCTTCCCTGTAATAGTCCAGTTTCTCATTCAAAGGCTTCAGTCACTGCAATATCTGATACTTACATAAGGATGAGAAATCTTAATGCCTTTTCTCCACAGTCACTGGCACTTACATTAGGAGAACAACCCATGAAACCAAAGAATTATAAATGATATTGAGATTGGCAAGCCTTTTGTCCTTTATTCCTGAAGATCTCTCCTGCTCTAAGCACAGCGTTAATCACGTTTTTGTTGGTGAAAAATACCATTTAAGACCACATAAACATTAAGTTTTCTCAGTAGACTCCCCCTCTTTTTTTGGGTACTGTCTTCTTGTCTTCAAGACATAAAACATAAATTGCAGCAACATCTTACAGTCTGTAAAGAGCTCTGTAAGTGTCAAATGGAGGAACTTTCACAGCCTAAGGGATCATTATTACAAATATTTTCCATAGTTTAGTGGTCCTGTCAGCTTTTCTGTCTTATGCAATCATTCCACTGAAACCTCAACTGTATTGTTAAGATACTGTAGGAGGAGGTCTATAAAAGGGACCCCCACAGCAACCAAACCATGTCTTATTTCATTTCCTCTCCAGAGCAGGGTTTTGATCTCTAAATCATCAGCTGATATATCAAACTTTTGCTCTCCTGACGTTTTCCTAGCCTAGGAAGCCTTACTTCTTCTAGGAAGCAGAGAACATGTAAGTGAACACAACTGGAATGGCAAAGAGGAGCCAGGGATTACACCCTACAAAAGTGGAGTTCGTGGTGTATCCATGGAGCAATCTTCCTAGTGGCAGTGTGACCTGTGATTTATCGTGGAACATCAGGAACACCTAGGGTTCTGCAGAGGTTGTTCACTGAAGTGACTTTGGCTTTTAAAGATGATAAATGATCCTCCCCCACTACTCTGCCCTGGTGAGGTCACGTCTGCAGTGCTGTGTCCTGTTATGGGCTCCCCAGATTAAGAAAGACAAGGAGCTACTGAAGAGTCCAGTAGAGGGCTACAGTGAAGATTAGTAGACTGGAGCATCTCTCTTACGAGTAAAAGCTGAGGGAGCTGGGCCTCTGAAGCCTGGAGAAGAGAAGACTGAAAAGAGTTCACATCAATGTGTACAAATATCTTAAGGGCCAGTGTCAAGAGGATGAGGCCAGACTCTTTTCAGCAGTGCCCAGCAACAGGACAAGGGACAATGGACACAAAATAAACACAGGAAGTTCCATCTGATTATGAGGAAAAACTTCTTTACCGTGCAGGTGGCAGAGCACAGGAACAGGCTGCCTGAAGAGGCTGTGCTGTCCTCTTCTCTGGAAGTGTTCAAAACCTGCCTGGACATGATCCTGTGCAACCTGCTCTAAGGGAACCTGATTTAACAGGGGGCTTAGACTAGATGACCTCCAGAGGTCTTTTTCTAACCATTCTGTGATTTCACGATTTTGTGATTCTGTGACAAAAGGAATTGACTTTAAAAAGAGAGCACATGCAGGAATTTAACCAGCTGGCACAATTCAGGTTAAAATCAGGAAGCACTAAGAGCTTCAGCTAAGCCCAGTGCTGGCTAGACTGGAAAGAGGAGACAGTGAAGAGCTCCCACAGCACAGAAGTGGAATGTCACAGCACGTCCTTCCTCATGACATCTGTCCAGCAGTGCTTTGCCACTGCCACACACCATCAAAAGTGTGTTTGAGTCTATCGGGTTGGGAGACGCCCTACATCAGCACCTTACTTGGAGGACTACAGTGACCCTCTGTGGGGAAGGAAACTGCCCCTCTGGGTGGGGGACAGGTGGAAGGTCACCCCACAGGAGGCACCCCACTGTGGGCATGGAAATGACTGTGGTGGCTGAAGCCAAACATACTCCCACGGGAGGTAGCACTCTCATACCTGCAATAGTTTACTCACATACTCGTGCTATTTTATCTTTCATTTCAGACAGTACTAGGAAATACCAGGGTTTATGGCCAATAAAGAAACTATGAATCTTCCATGGGAAAAAATGAGTCTTTTATGTATCCCATGCAATTACAAGATTATTTCTTTGTGTGTCTATGTTTTCTGAACTTGTGGTGATCTGAATAAAAGACTCCAATTTGGCAGTCCTGAAGACCAAAAATTACGTATCCACAGATTAGCAGCTGCTCAGATATCAAGAGCCAATGGTAAGATTATTATGTAGTGTTTTTGTCCCTGGATAACCCCTGGAGATAGCCTGCTTGGCTCTGGGAGCAGAAACAGAATGAGCAGATGCACAGAGAATGGGGAAAGAAAGCCAGAAAACTGACGGTCATGAGAGATGAAAAACACAGTGAGAAGCACTCAGAAGGCTGACAAGGACAAATATATGGGAAAGAAGAGTCTCTGACAGATGCAAGACACTGAAAAAAATAGAGTAGTTCAAGCTGTGGGCCCAAACTCGTCACTGTGAGAGACTGTGTCTTGGAGTCCACCTTTTTAAGGTCAGCAGATGGATTTCTGGTCAATACCTCTTTGGGATTTTTGGTTTTCATCCCTGTCTTCTAGGCCTGAAGATTCTACCAAGGGTTGAATTCTTCTCTTACAGGCTTCAGAGACACCTATTCATGACATTTCTTTTTTTTTTGGACTGAAAATCTTTATCTCCCACATCCTTAAGCCAAAAATATCACAGCTGTACTGTCATTTTTTAGCATTTCAAGAAGTCTTGCGTCCTGCTTTCATTGGTGTACCCAATACTTTGTTCCAGTTTAATTCTAAAGGATCTACAGGTGTAAGCTAAGTATTTCCTTAACACTAGAGCAGTGATCTCATCTGTAAACATGGGGCTGTAATTGCTGAAATGCCTCTAGTCATGATATGAAATCAGTACTGCATTTAGTGAACAAAGTAATTACAGCAGACAGTTTTTCAGATCCCCATGGCTGTCTGTGATGTTTACAATATAATGTGCTGCAGGATAAAAGTCACTTGTCTCTTGAATAGGTATTTAACTGCAAGGAGGAAACTTTGGTGCTGAATTAAACTTGTCTCTGATTTTCTTTGTCTTGCATGCATTTGGGCTTTGCTGGTTTTCGTTTTTTGGTACAAGCTGTATGACCACAGCCTGTGCACCGATTAGAAAATGCCTACAGATGTTTTTCCTGCTCTTATCTGGATGCAGCATTCCCACTGATATCACAATCCATTCCTGTGGCTGTTATGGATAAATAAACATTTCATATCACTTATTAAAAACTCCCCATCACTGCTTCCTAATCTAGCATACGGAAGAAAAAATTTGTAATGTTTAATCTCTGGGTTTAACTTTTGTTGTTATATGGTTCTGCAGCAGAAACAAAAGCGTTGCAGCAGAGTGAATTTGAGGCTTCATAACTTGTGTAATTTCTGAAAAAAAATCCACATTTCGGTTTGATAGTCCTGCGTAACATCCCCCAGGCCTTGATAAACACAGGAAATTGCCAGATATGCTCCTGTGGCGGGAAAACGTGCAGGGAAAGGAAGCTGCTTGCTGCAGGGCGAGCTCTGGATCAGCCACTGCCTGTGTCCCCATCCCATACAGGTTGTGCTGCCCAAACCCCTAGCTGTTCTTTAAAGGGAAAAGGGAATAAAAGGGAAATTAATCTAGTGCTTCCAGAAGCAACTGAGAAGTCTTCTGAGTAACCAGGTGGTATATCTAGTTTCTCCATATCACTTGCAAGTCTTGCCTTAGTCTGCACAAGAGTGGTCTTAAGACATCAGGAATCAAACTGGCAAATGTTATGAAACGTCCCTCCCAAAAAAGTAAGAAGATGTTTAAATCAACCATCTAAGTCTATTTCTTGCCAGCATTTCACGGTTCTCATGGTGTGAGGTAATTTTCAGGCCAAAAAGGCAGCTCTTAATACCCACAAATATGCACTCCTCTTGAATGCTCACTTGGAAACTGCCTTTGCTCATTCCCTTTTTGCCAGTGGAATCCCATGTTACCTTCTGACCCCAAAGAGTAGCCTAAACAGAGGGATGAATATCCCAGGTAAGAAAAGCATTACAGCTACATCAGGAATTTGTTTGCAACTGTCAGCAGCCTGTATTGGCTTGGCAAATTTTGGGTGTAAAAACACTTTTGTAATACCATGCGGCTTTCTAGTCGCTGGGAAAGCCTGAATCACGCAGCATTTTCTGTGATTATTGTAAGAAAAGCTATGCTTGGAGTTCTCACACATGAAAAGAAAATCATCTCACATTCACAGGTAGCTGTAAAATATTTTTGCCCTTTATTCCAATCAGCTGCAGAAACATTGACTAGTACTTAAAATTTACAAACTACCTCAGCAATTGAGTTTGTTGCCATAATTGTGCCTAATTACTTTTTCTCCAGTTTCCCTGTGACCACGGGCCCCTAAGCAGGGGTTCCAGGTAGGGGTCCTGGGTGAGGCTGGTTGGGGCAGTTAAAGCCCATGGATGCCCTTGAACTCTGACAGCAGCCTCCTCTCCTGGCATGCCCCACACTCTCCCGAGAGCAGTGTTTCAAGGGGTACTTTCTGTGAAAAGCCTGAATCTGGGCTGGGACAAATGCCTTGTCTGGTTCCTGGGCATGCTCCTCGGAGTTGCAGCCCTGCTGGTTGGCAGAGGGGGAGCTTCCCCCAGCTAGACTCCAAAATTTGCTTTGCCAGAGTCCAAACTTTGCTGGTGCCCCGGCTGCTGCGGCCCCACGGCTGCTTGTTGGCAGTGATGGAAGGGCCCTGAGCGGTGAGACTTGAGGGTGGAGACAGGAGAAGCTGAGGGAGCCTGCAGGGATTCTGGAGGTGCACAAATCAGGTAACAGTGAGGATTTGATCAGCAATGGTCAAGGAGTCTGTGTACTTTGGCTGAGAAGCCAAAGCCTGTCATCCAGTGTGGGGCTGTGTCCAGGTGATGCCATCTGCCTGCATGGCTTTTGTGGGTATCTGTACCCTCGGCTTTGACTGGCAGGGTTAGGAGCAGGACTGGGACAGGGCTGAGGCTGGGGAAGCAGGTCACCAGCTGCAGGGACCCGGTATGCCTGGGTCGCTTTGGGGCCAAGTGGGTGGCACCCAGCTGTGGGGCAACCCTTGGGATTTTTTTTGTCTCTCAGTATCCTCCCATCCTTTCACCTCCCATTGCACCTCTACCTCCCACCTCCCAGATCCACCTCCTGATCCCACAATGATCTTCCTACTGAGGAGTTTCTGCTTAGCCTCACCATGTTCTCAGTGTCATACTAAGCCTCCAAATCATGCAATATCCCCCAGCTTACTTGCAGGCAAAACTCAGTTGCATCAAAACTAGGTGGTGACAAGTGACTTTTAGACTCACCAAAATAAATTCTCAGGCCTGAAAAGAGAAAATTTGTGAATTGGGAAGTGTAGTCAGTTTAAGACAACCTCTGTCATGAAGTTTTCAAGTTTACTAAGGATTTAAAGTATAAGTTGTATGACTCCTTTCTGAAACCACAGTATTGAGATGCAGCGTTACAAAGGTCTGAGACAACAGCTGGCTGGCAGATCTGATGTGTGTCCTTCTAGAGAAATCCTACAAATAATCCCCATCATCTTTCAATGAACTCAAACTGAAGTTTACAGTTTCTAAAGCTAATGATGTGTGACTGTTTGGCTGCATCAATCTGTTCCTTTTCACCTTTTCCCTTATTTTGAAAGTTAAAAAATAGTTCATCGAGATTTAGTGCAGAAAAATCCTCCAGTGATTAAAGCTTTGGTTAACCCAGGTGTGAATTTACAGATTGAGAATTACTTTTGAAGTTCTGTATACCATGCACTACAAATGACACCAACACAATTTTCATTTCACTCTTACTGTAGCTGTACTCTCCTAGAGGGAAGCTTTTTATAGGTTTAATTTACATTTTTAATCCAGTATCTTACTTTGATATGGGGTACAGGGTAAATTGTTCCATTTGGAGGGCTCTATACCTGTGGTGAATAATAAAATCTCTCTAATGAATGGTGTTCAGTGAGATCAGACACATAGTGAGGAAAGGCCACTCTCCACTTCTCCCCTCTTCCTTTCATTCAAAGAAGAGGAAAAGCAAACATGTTTGAAAACACAGTAATGCCTTTCAGGCCAGCACATTTTAAAAGAACCAGAAATTAAGGTTTGAAAAGCAAAAGAAGTACTTTAAAGGTTAAAGCAAAGTTTAGACCCCTAGATAATTAGCATTGCCCTTTATTGAGGCAAAAAAAATGGTGCAGTGAGTACTGGCAGTGATGTGTGAGCTGGTCAGACTCTTTGAACTAAAGATGTCCCAAAATGAAGTACCTCTTCTTTGGGATAGCAGGGCTGGGTCTAACCTATGGGTCTGAGTCCCTGACCTCACCACTGAGAGCCCAGCTGTGCTGCAGGCTGCTACAGAGTGAGCAGTGCTTTCCCCACCTGCAAATAAAACACACAGGTGTCAGCCCAGAGGAACTTTAGGGGTGGTGGGGGAGGCAGAGGAGGCAGAGAAAGGCTCTGCCGACCCTTGGCTGCCACCTACTTCTCCTGCCCTGCCCAGCCCACCCTGGGCTGGGATCAGAGATGCTCAGCTCACAAGCAGGCTGATTTGGCACCACTAACTGGTGCTCAGCCCCAGGGAGGTTTAGAGCTTAAATCAGCATTTTGTGTGTGGAGATGGGGGGGGTCACCACCACCCTGGTGCCTGGGGTGCCCATGCTGAGAGCTGCCTGCTGGGTCTGCCACCACTTGCTCCCCTCACGGCCTCTGCTGCTCTGACCTGAGGGGTTGGCTGGATGCCCAGTGAGCCAAAATCCTGCACAGCAGCTCTGGGCATGGCATCTTTGTTTTTCTTCTTGACTGGAGACAAGTGACACGCTGAAGCCCTTCCCCTTACAGCAGAAATCCCAAATGGGAACCCTTTACGTTTCATTCCTAAACGCATTCCTCATGCCCCGTTAGGCTGCTCCAGAACTGGCAGGTGCTGCTTCCCTGAGCTCAGCGCAGCCATCTGGGTACACTCTCCTGCCAGGCTTCCATCCACAGATGCCAACCTGGAAATACCTTCGAGGACACATCCAGAAATGGTCTTGCTTGGGCAACCAGTATCACGGTTCTCTTTACTTGCACTTGTCCAGTGCTTCCCTAGAAATTAGCTAAGTGGAGTTTTATCCAGGGAAAACTTAAATCTCCCCCTCTGCAGCCCTTAGAGTGGGAGAGATCACTCTGAAAGAGGAGGGACAGTCAGGGGGCCCAGGACCCTCTTCAGCTTTCCTGTTTAAATCGCAGTCTGCCTCACACTATACTATTTTTTTTCCCTTCTCCTTTGTGGCTATATAGGTCACCTCTCCTCATGCAGTTCAAATAGTCTTATGGCAGCTCCAGGACCTGGGCATGTGGAAAAGTTTCTCTTCCTAAAAAAATGAGAATAAAATTAATGCTTTCAGTGGAATTTAGCCTCCAGAAATAGGGGAGGGCTCATGCTACGTGACTAGACAGCGTTACGTGAACCAGCTGCGAGTACTCCATGGCTCACAAGCCGCAGTTTAAAACTTCTTATGCAGAGCTGACCATAGGAAATGCTTATGAAAAAGAAAAATATACCAGAGCCTCTATGTTCCGTTTGTAACCAGATGTCTCCAGTGTAGTGTGGCGTTTAAATTTTTAGGTCAGCAACAGTAATAACAGAAAATACAGACTGGCAATCCTTCTAAAGTTATTCTTGATTGTTGCCCATGCAAAGATTTAGTGTGCCTTTGGGCCATGATGCACAACAACTCAGTTTATAATAACTTAAAGAAAAATTGCCATTTATTGTTAGAACAATCATTTTAATGAAGAAATTACTTGTTCAACTATCCTGAAAGTTGGGATGATGACGAGAATTATTAGGTTTTGTTAAAGGCACTTTTTTAAAAGTACTGTATAATCCTGACCAACTAATAGCCTTACCCTTCAGTGCACTTTATGTACTCAATAATATGTATGTAGTTGTGGGTGCATAATTTTCCTATCAAATATTGATAATTACTTGATGTTTGTAAATCGTAACGAGACAACTGGATTGAAATACAAAATACAATCTACTAGTTAAGAGTCACCCATCAGATGTGTATGCAATTCATTTTTCCTTCAGTCAGGTATTGTCTTGGTTTCCCTTTGTGGAGGAAAACCCCTCTCTAAGGGTGAAAGAATCAAACAGTGAATATTTGTGTTCTCTTTTTTTGCTAGTACAACCTCAACAGCAAGACATAGCTGCTCTGCAGTTGGGTCTCTGACTCTTGTTCTGCAAAGCTATGAAGCTGGGAAGACTGGCTGGCTGAGTGTTTTGAACAGCCAGGAAAGATAAATACGCACATTTATTTTTAAATAAAGTGTGAGTACTTAATTCAGTGACACTTTTTTGATCTATGCAAGGAGGTACTTTAAAATTATAACCCACAGAATTCTCCCACTACTCCCATGATTGGTGTGCATTTGTTTCTCCTTCAGGTGTTGCCTAGCAGAAAACCATGGGCAATTTCAAAGGGCATGCCCTCCCTGGAAGCTTTTTTCTTCTTTTTGGCTTATGGTGGTCAGTGAAGTATCCACTGAAGTACGCCTGTCGAAAAAACAAGAACGCTTGCTACTTCGGTTCCAGGGCAGGATTTCAGCGCCTGGAGTTTGTTGAGGGGATCATCAAAGCTGTCTTTGCCCTCATTGGTAAGTAAGGAGGACTCAGGGCAGACAACAAAAAAGTTGTTCTTTTTAACACTTCTTTCTTTAAATTTTGTTCTCTGATTAAACAGATCTCATTGGGTTTTGGCATTTTGTCCACACAATTATGTCTGTAACATAGTTTCCATCCCTAGCGCTCTTACGGAGCTTCTCTGAGGCCTCCTCACTGCTTCACAGGTGGTCCACCCAGTGTTCATATGCTGTTCACTAGTTCAGGGAGGGAGATAAGATATTTAGGCAAGGGCCTCTCATATGCAGACTGGGAGCACCAGACTGTGGGGGCATGGCTTTTCTATTTTGAATCCGGTCATCTCAGATGGTGAATCAGTGTCCAGTGAGTTATTGATAAAATATGTAAATTATGCAGATGATTTCTCAATAGCGTCATTCAAAAGTGAAAGCGTTCACAGTGAAAGACTGAGCTCCGGATTTAATTGCTGCAGGACTGTGGCTATGAGGTGTGGAGTGGATGTAAGGGAGCTGTTTCTCCTTCTGTTTTGTCCAGGTCTGGGTACAAACCCACAGAAGTATTTTTAGACTTTTATATTATATTTATCTACTCTTCTTTAGATGCTTAGTGTTGCCTGGTTTCTGATCAAGGTGCAGGCTGTGACAAAATTTTGTTCTTGTTTTTCCTTTCCCTCTGGGAGGTGAATCAGTCAAGATACATCAGCACTGAAGGGATATTGTGTCTACAGTATAAATTTTGATCTGTCTTAAAAAATGATAAAAATCTTACTACTAGCATTCATTTTGAAGTGGGAGTGTGGACATCTTTTCCACAAGTCTCCCAGACTGTGTCTATAGGTAGTTGGGCAGTTAAAACATTCATCTATTGTTTTTATTTTCACTCTGAAACAAAAAGCTATTATTTTAACATATGGTAATTTCAATTCTAATAAAAAACGTAGACAAGAACACTTGGCAAAGACAAACACTAAAGGCAGCAGAAGGAGAAAAACCTGCTGTTTCCATGTTAGGAAAACTTGAAATAAAGGTGGAAAACCACTGCATTTGCTCTGCAGCTTATCTACCTATACAGTAGGATGCTGGTCCATGCTTTATAAACAATATAATTAGCTGTAATGTTTTTAAAACATAACAAATTTTAAACCCTTTGTAAGCTTCACTGATCATATAACGGATCTAAAAGCAGCTTTCCACTTGCTGGAGTACTGCAGCTAGTTAGCAAGACACCGAGGGGCCGAGGTAAGGGTGGAGCAGTGATTCAAATACTAACTCAGTGTACATTATCATGGGACCTTTAATAACCCTGCACGGTGGAGGGGTTTCCTTTTATGGCTGTAGAGGAAAAATCTCCTTTGGATTAAGCATCTGAACTCTTGTCATCCTGCGTGTGGCAGGGCACTGAAATGGTAAATCTTTCTTATGGAGACTTTAGCATGTGTTATACTCATATTTGAACCACTGGGAAAGGCAGCTGAAAAATTCAGTCAGGGGACTACTACAATAGCAATTGTTTAAAAGGAGAAAAAGAAGCACAGAATAGTTGTTTCCATTTTCACTGCTGGAAACTGCAAGATGCAAATAATTCCACCAGGAGTAGAGCTGAAGTCTGGTTTCCTATGACTTTCTCCCCTCCAGATTATGTGATGCTTAATATATTGCTTACTAAATCACTCTGTGGTTTTTCCCTTAGCAAAGCAGCTTATCTCATCTCTCCTTCACCCACTGCCTATTTTCTTGAGAATTTATATCAAATTAGTATCTTTGAGGCCTCTGTGCATCTTCACTTGAATTTGGACAAAGTGTTAAAAACTTTATTGGGAATGGCTGTACTGGGCTGAAGGGAGCAAAACACAGCAATCACCCAGAACAACCAGACTAACCCCCACATTTATTGGCTTTATGCTGTATGGGGATATATTTGTATAAAGACTTATCATCAGTCTAAACCTTAAGCAACAGAACAAATAGTTGTATTTCTTGTTTCATGCACAGGAATGGTGGCTGAGCAGTTTGTTCCGGATGGACCTCATCTGAAGTTGTATAACTATGAGAAAAAGCACTGGGATCACCTGATGAACTGGCAACATGCCACCATGTACCTTTTCTATGGCATTTCTGGGTTGGTTGACATTGTGACCCATGGGACCAATGCATTGCCAGCGGCCATGGACAGGATGATGCTTTCCTTGGCAGTCTTTATTGAAGGTCAGTTTACCTCTCCCTGCAGAGGTGGGCATGAATCTTGCAGGAGGGTATTGGGCTTTGGCCTGGGAACCTTAAATCCGCCTTAGAGAATGAGCCTGCAGGAGCTGGGGCATATAACTTTCTGAAACACTTAGAAGAGATCAAGAAAAGATCAGTCTTGGCCCTCCTTAAACTGCTGAGGGTTTGTCTGCACTGCAGCCCAGATCATGGTCACACACTGTAAAGGTCTATCTGTGCTTTCCTAACTGGCTCAGACAGCAACAGAAATGTTATGAAAACAGCAATACAAGCGTCTTTCAGGTAAGTGCTCAATAGCTCTGGCACGTGCCTCAGTGTGTGTACTGGCATGGTGCACAACTAGTTAGCTAAAGCAATGTGAGTGAAGGTGGTACTGGCATAAAAGAGATGCCAAAGTTTCACTGTTTTCTAGAAGCAAACGCAGGGAGATTACAAGGGAAGAAGAGATCTTAAACTGATCACAATTTATTCCAGGTTTTCTCTTCTGCTACCATCTTCATGGGAGAGCTATGCTGGATGTTCATGTTCATCAGTTACTGCTATTTGCTATCTTTGGAGCTGCTGCCTGCATATTTTTGGAAGTTTTCTTCCGTGGCAGTATTGTGCTAGAAATGCTCCGTACAAGCCTTTGCATATTACAAGGCAGCTGGTTCTGGCAGGTAGGTCACTTTTCTGCCTTAGGAATTTCTTCCTCACCAAAATTAGTCATTTAACCCTTTGCAGATGTTTCACAGGTGATCTACATACCTTTTCATAGAATCATAGAATCATAGAATAGATTGGGTTGGAAAAGACCTCTGAGATCATCAAGTCCAACCCCTGATCCAACTCCAATTACTATATCATGGCACTAAGGGCCACGTCCAATCTCTTTTTA
>JAYRBT010000001.1:16625602-16637400 GCA_036023395.1 Myiotriccus ornatus
TGATGCAGGCCAGGATGCCATTGGCCTTCTTGGCCACCTGGGCACACTGCTGGCTCATGTTCAGCCTCCTGTCAATAACACAGACATCAAAAGACTTATAACACAATGCAGTCTTAATGTTCCTTTAAAGAGATAAAAGTATTTCTCATATCCATTTTACAGAAGAAGAAACCATTTTACTTCTAGTGCCTTTTAGTAGAATCAATAAAAAAGCTAAGGTGATTTTCTTGAGCACTCCCTTACTACAGTCATTGACCATTCTCTCTGACCCCTTTAACATCCTGTTCCAAATTGGCCAGCCAAACGGTAGTAATTTTAGAGCATGGAAATATATGCTGTTTTTTACAAAGAGAGTCTCCACTGTCAGCTGCTGGAGCAGTGAGTAGATGCCCAGTGGAGTACTGAACAGGTGAGGCAAAGGCCTCATTGACGTGACCTGGCTCAAACGGTACTTAAGCTCAAGACCCATGTTAAGAGATTGGGTGATACGAAGCCTCCTGTTTTTCTGGTGCTCTGGGAACTGAGCAGAAAAAATAACAGCCAAAACTTTGATGTTTCAGGGATGTAGCTCCTGAAAGGACTCTTCAAAATGTAGCTTCCATGCCCTCACTTCCTTGTGATTCTCTTCAACTAACAGATATTAAATAGGGACCCTTTCTTTGCTATCAGAACAAGAGAGACATTCAATGAATTGCTGAGGCAATTTTTTTTTGTAACGATGTTCTTGTAACAAAGGAATAGGAGCACTAGTGCTGATGTGTGTTTCATCTTATAGTGGAGAACTGAGGTCACTCCAACAGTTTTTCTTTCCAGCATGTCTAGACTGGCTTCCCTTTTTTATATGCTGGCCAGACACGATGAATAAAAATGTTTGCTGTTCCTGAGGAGAACTGGACATTCAGCACCAAATCAAATATTTAAATGCTTGCTCTGGCAAGAAGACAGACCTTTGAGTAGGTTGTATTTTTCTATAAGTGAACTCAAGAATGTGGTGCTGGAGCACTTGCTGGTTTATTTTCTTGTTTGTAAACTTTTCTTGGTGATTTAAGAAGCTTTGCATAAGAGGAATAGATGCAACCATTTATTCTTTGTTGTCTGCCTAGTCTAATTTTAGAACAGATTATTTCTTTAGCTCTGGAGACAATGAGGGTTTTGTTTCAAAGTAAAAAATTAAAGAACTAAAAATACAAGAGATTTAAGTGTGGCTTTTTTCACACCCACATCAGACTTCAACCATCTGTGTGACTGAAAACCACACACTGTCTGCAGCATGGGAAATTTATAAAAGGTAAAGGGACTTTCTTTATGCATCATCAACACCCTCATTCATTGAATTCTCTTCATGGAAATGCAAAATCCACTCCCCTCCTCCTTCCTCTCCTCTTCCCAGCCTTTAAGTTCTCAACTAAACTGCTGAGTGATGACTTTGAAGAATACTAGGCAGTACAGAGGGCTGGTGCTTGTCATGCAGACCCCTGTGTAGCCACAGGATTAATAGTTTCCCCATCTTATTCATGAATAGGAATTTGATCTTTCCCAACTCTGAATAAAAAAATCAGCTGTGTATTTCACAAGAACTTATAGTTTTGCATGAGGAAGCTCCACTTTTATGTAATTTCAAACCTGACCTTTTCCCTAGATGGCCCAGAAAGAATAGACTTGTGGCTCACCTTTATTTATTCATTCATTATTCCTCTTCTCAACCACGTAACACATTCCCAGATACTGTTTGGAAGAATTGAGTCAGTGTAAGTGGCTGGGCAGGTTTTCTGTTTGGTGAGGTGCTTGCAGTTCAGAGTACACACAGCTGAGCACCAGCCCCTCTCCTTACAGCACATAATTGTGATTTTTGCAGGGCTGGGTTGTTGGGCAGGGTCCTTAATTTTCTGGGCAAGAGCAGTGGGTCTCTGGGACTGGCTCTGCATCTTCAAAGGCATTTCTGCACAGAACTGTGTAAAGTGATCCCTTGCATCCAAGAGTGACTGCAAAACTGTTATTAATAATAAACACAGAAATAAGCAACATTGTAAGAAAATTTGTCTGCTTTGTGATGGGTAGCATAAAGCACGACATGGCATAGGATACACATCAAATGACATGTGCTAAATATCTTTTATTTTATTACAGATTGGCTTTGTGCTTTACCCTCCAAATGGGAGCCCAGAGTGGAATCAGACAGATCATACTAATATGATGTTCCTGACCATGTGCTATTGCTGGCACTATGCCTTTGCTTTTCTTATACTTGCAGTGAATTACACAATTGTCAGCTGGTAAGTTACTTGAAACACTAAAACTTTGGTGACCTGTCTATTTAGCCTCGCAGGAGCTTTATTTTAGAGAAGTTCCACTGACAAATCAAAATAAATTAATTAACAGAAATTAATTCTCTTGCAAGGCAAAATAAAAATAGATATTGCTAATCAGTGAAAACAACATGAATCATTGCTTCAGAAGAAAGGAGGAAAATATTCATAAATACAGCTCTGACAGCATAAAATGAGCTCTAAAAGTCTTTCTAAGTGCCTATAAAGTTAGGAGAGCCTTCTTTTTCCTGCAGCATCTTTTCTCTCATCTCCACTAATTTCAAAAGGCTTAGTCAGCAGGCTTCATGACTTAACTTTGAAGATTATTACTTAGGATTCCTTGCTAGAAATTTCCTGTGACCAGATCTAACCAGTTTCAACCCCTAATGTCTAAAGTTAGCCCTTTTCCCTGCCACCCAACTACAGTGTTGATTTGGCTGTAAAAATGAGCCTGATTCTGCCATCAGGTCATCAGAAGACGTGATCACTTTCTGCTCACAGCACCTTACCAAGCCTTTTCCTGCACTGTCCTAAACATGCTTCTCACCCCTCACTTTTACCCCTATCATCCTAATAACCCTATTTAGTCATGCTTTGGCCATATGTAGTTCTTGCAGAGTTGCTTTGCTCTGAGGTGCCAGTTCTTTTTGGATCTCGGTCCAAAAGGCACTGACAGTCAAGGCTGGGTAACTGGTTTGCTGTGTAAAGAATGGCAGCTCTTGAGAAGGTGGCAGCAGTCCTACATCCCTTCTGATGCTGGGAACAGTGGCTGCTGCAGCACCAGATGAGGTCCCAGATGAGGTTGATCATGCTGACCAGAGTTGCCTTCCAGGGGTAGGCTGGCCAGACTCACTCTTTCTCACAGCTTCATAGTTCTCTTCCGGGTGAACACAGCTACTGTTCTTGTGCCTGCACAGCACTGAACTTACCAGATGGTACACTGAGGTTTGCTTAACGTGGTCTTAGGTGCATAGGAACAAGCTCTTACCAGCAGTACAGTCAGGTGGTATCATTAAAGGCAACATTTACTAATCACAGAATGACTTGGAAGGGACCTTAAAGATCATCAAGTTCAAACTCCCCTGCCATGGGCAGGAACACTTCACTCCAGACCAGGTTGCTCAAAGCCCAATTCAACCTGGCCTTGAATGTCATGTACATGCTTGCATTGGATAGGAGTCACTCGTGCCAGCATAAAGGTATCTACAGCCAAGGCCTGTGGTTAAATTCTGTCCGGATTCTATTATTTTACACTACTATTTTGTACATCATTATTGTGTACATTATTACACTATTTCCTCTTTAGGATGTCTTCTGCCATGAAACACTACAAGTCTTTATAAATCAATCATCCTAACTTGCTGATGAGATGCAAGAATTAAACAAGTTTTTGCCGTGGAAAAATGGTCAGATGAGCCTTTGAGTTGTTATTGACAATTTTTTTCCTTGTTGTTTCCAGGGCAGTTCGTTCAAAGGTTAAACGGTCCCAATCCATGGAAATGGGTTTACTGAAAACATGTGAACGAGATCATGAGTCAGAAGATGAAATTTAGTATGAATATGGCTTACCTGCTCAACTATTAGGCTAACTGATACCTCATTTCTACCTTTTTTTGCCATCTTATTCATTCATTACTACAGTTTGCTATGCAATTATCATTCTCCTGTGATGTCTACGTCTACACTGTTACATCTTTATTTTTGGAGGGTAAGCTTGGTATCAGATTGCAGTGGTTGCACTAGTACCTTGCTTGTTACATGCTTCAAAGAAAATCCAACTAATATTAGACTGACTTGGAGTGTATGAGGAGGCACAATGAAGTCTGCACGTTGCTTTATTAAAAGCTAAGCAAAATGTTTTTCAGCCGCCACTGAACATACTTTTAAGTTTCCATAATTAGGGTGTCCAAATATGCATGTTTATTGTCCTGCAAGTAACTGTGCATAACTAACTGTGCAGACCTGGAAGACAGTAGAACAAGATAAAAAACCCAGAATCTTCCATTTGCCTTGTGTCTCTGCTTGGGGCTTTATGCTAAACAGAAAAAACTTCTCGCTGCGAAACCATTCACAGTTCCTTGAAGAGTGTGTAGTGTGTTCACTCCTACAGAGACACTACCAAGATTGGTAGGAGGACCAAAGAGGTGTATGATGATCAAAAATCACTGTAGTTGCTCATTCTTATGCTTAGACAGTCCTGTCTTTTTGCTATCATTTGACTACATAAGGCAGTGGAAGTGACTCTGCCTTCCCTTGTCTCCTGGAGCAACTTCTTTTTCAGAAAGGCTGAGAGATGTCCAGTCAGGCAGCAGCTGAAGGAAAGTTTCTTTCCCAAAGTTATTTCCTTTCCTTTGGTGAAATTTGGTGGTTTTCTGCAGGATTCAGAGCAGACACGTGACCCAGAAATTGGGTCAGGAGTGGACAATGCTGATCTGTGGGCAGGATAAGATGGTTTTGAATCCTTTTCCCTGTGTCACCCCTGCAGTCACCAGGCAACCTGCTCAGTGCTGCACAGTGAGCTGAGGGGGAAGGGGAGGCAGACAGTGCTTTTATAGAAGCCTCATGCCCAGCTATCCACAGCAGCAAGTGAATTAAAAAGTAATATTATTTTTAATTGCATTTATTTTCTCCACTAAAACCGAAGTCTCGATCTAGTGAAAAGCAGGGTTTTCTTCCCAGTGCTCCATGTCACTTGGGATGTGCTCCAGCTTCCAGAAAAGAGACACAAGTGGCACGTGGTAAAAGACATCAGGAAGCGATGTTGTACGAAAGCACACTGCTCCTGAGGGACAGACTTTCAAAGCATCACTCTGGCTCTAAATACATCTTTTGAATGACTGGCACGGGCAACTTGTGGCACAGCTCTGTTTTCCAGAGGACTGATGTGGGATACATGCTGCTGGCCATTTTACATATCCATCAGCAGTAAGGTGGCCACGGTCAGGTGGTCATGCCGGAAAACAGCCTCTCCCCTTTACAGCTCCCTCTAAAAAAATTTATTTTTTAATTTTTTTGGACACACAGTAGTGCAGGACAACAAATTCTGTTCAAATAGTGCCAGTTCGTCGGGTTTGGTGCTGCAAAAGGGTGTTTCTTCCGTTATTCAAATATTTCCAGGTGTCCTTCAGGGAATGCAGAGCTGGACTGTGGTAGATGAATGACAGTTGTAGGATTTGGTGCCTCCACTTTGTTGAGTTTTTCTCTTCTCTTTGCGTTAGAGAAGGTGGCATTACATTATTAAACTTGAAGAAATGCACGGGAAAACAGATATTGAAGTCTCAAAGAAACAGTAGGCTCTTGAATTTAATTTTTAATACTTGGAGTACAAGCAAAGTGAGTGTCATAGGGGGTTTTGTGCCTGATATATTTATGGTGCCACAAAAGAAAAGAAACACCCTGTTTCAAGGTGGGTTTTTGCTACATAGAACACTCGACCCATTCTTTTCAATCCATGTTCCAAAGAGATTCCCAGGAACAGTATGGGAGCTATTACAGTGAAAAAAGGTACAGCCTCCATCATTTCATTAGCAACAGATATTGTTTGAGTTGAATGAGGAGAGGGAAGTTTAACAAGTTTACAAACACCACTCAGAAAAAGGTAGCTGATCTCAAGACAATTTAAATTATTTTTAAATATTGGAGCCTTTGAAAAACTATATGGTAGTTTTTAGTAGATAAGATGCACCTGTAACTTTATTTAAATAAAACTGATTTATTCATGTAAGATGTCTGTCATGTTTTCAGGGGAAAAATACAACCATTTATGGGACAGGATGGGGTAGGATATACTGGTTACTCTCATAACCCACACAGATATTTGAACAAGTTGCACTTGAATTCAAGAAAGGTCAGTACTACCTCATCATTAAAAACTGTGATATTTATTCTATATTCTGTAAATAAATACTTTTTTCCTTGTAACTAAACACAGATTGAACTAAAAGCAAACATGACAGCAAGGAATTTAAATCCTACAGGTTCACCAGCCTTAAAACTGAGGCACTAGAAAACTTCAGTGTATCTGGTACCCTGCTATGTGTATCTGCCCTCCTGCTATGTTTCAGTTCCTCTGAACCACAGCAGTTGGGGTGGGAGTTTCTGGAATAAAAAGTGGTGGAAGAAAACAGAAGAGTTTTTTATCCAAAAAGCCCTTTAGCATGTGCAGTAGTTGAAGCAAGCCTGACTCCCAAGGACTGTGCAACAACAACACATCTGTTAAAAGGGCGAAAGACAACTGGAAAACTGCTGGAAAATGTGTCCTTGTAATCTATTCTAGGTACAATATGTGCCTGCTCAAAATACGTGGGAGTAAAAAGCCTAATATTTGTCAAGTAAGTCATAACTTGTCCTCGGATGACTTTTTGGAACAGTAATTTCTATCTCTTTGCTAGGTATTTGTTGCAGTTCATGGATTTCTATATTTGATACACTTCTTAGAATGAAAATAAGCTTTAAAAAGTAGCTGAAAAACACAATTATAAATACGACAGCATTACTACTTTGCAATTTGGTTTGGAAAGAAAGCTCTCACATATAGACCACTGCCATTTACTGACAAAATATTCTGCCAGAGATGGCACCTAAGAGGTCAATGGCACAGTAAGGGCATGAAATGGGAGCAGAAATGCTTACTTCTACATGCTGTAGTTACCAGCCATTGAGTCCCTGAGGAGGAGAAGGAAGAAATAGAAAACAGACTGCAGTTCTACACAACTGAATAGCAATTAAGCACAAGAAATCTCTCCCAGCACTCCTGGAGTATGGGAGGGGCAGTTGTGTTCATGGTATACAGCATTCCAGTCTGCCTCCAGCGTTATGTGCCGGGGTCAAGGTTCTCAGGCACACATTTATGGATTTTTATGGCTCCTGTGCAGCGATCCCAGAAACAGCAATGCCAATTTCCCGCTCCCAACAGGAACGACAGCAGGAGTGAAAGCTTGCATTGCTTTGCTGGAATTTTACTGGTTTGTGACTCTGACTCAGCCAGATGCAGTTGACACATAAAAAAAAAGTCAGAAATGGTGTTTACTGCTGGCACAGCACTTTGTGCAGGCTTGAAAACAAAAAAAGGCAATAAGAAACATCTGGCTTTAATTATGACTTAAAAGAAATGGAGGAAAGCAGAAGAAACATATCCAGTCACTCAAGAGTGGTTTTATCTCCCTACAGCTGCATCACATACACAAATTTACAAGTATTAAGGTTTCCCTTCAGTTTGATTATTTTATCATATAAACATGATTTAATATTTTCATAAATAAAAGCATACTATCTTCTAAAATTTTTTTTTTTTGATTTGTGTTGGTTTTGTCATCTGCTTTCTTATGCCATCTTCCCCCTTAATTTTTCTATAAAATATTAATGCAAAGTTAGAAGTTCACAATCTTTTTTGCTCAATCCAACCTCCCAGCTGACAAACTGTCTTCCATTTGCAAACCTGGGCTTGCAAACTAACGTTTTGTACTTACAGCATTTCATATATCTAAACACAGCGTGCTGGTGAAAGACATCTGTGATGACAGCTACGAAGAGGAAAGAAGCAGGGATGTTCTTTCCACTGAACAGAAACAGCAGTGTAAGTAACCATGAGAATTAATTCCTGTTTCTTTCCTATTTTGTCATTTAAAAATATCTGCAATAATCTAGCAGCTTTTCTATTAGCAGAGGACTCAGACCTGTGATTCAGAAGCTGGATATGCTTTTAATATACTGCAAACCTCAGACTTAGCTTAGGTAAGCTTATGGGTGTAGCTTAACTCAGTGTCATTGAACTACTCTGAGACTCATTTCCCCCAACTGCAAGATCCAAATTGCACTTTGGTTCTGCTTTGTCTCTACCAGTCATGCTCAGGGACAAGCATCTTCCCGTGTGTTTGTTAGATTCAGTTTTACATTCTTGTCCCTTTCAACCACAGAAAAACAAACATTTAGTTGTTTAAGGCAAGAGGCAGTAAAGCAATTAACATGTGCAAGCGTCCTAAGCATTGTGAGCAGGACAAGGAGGAGATGTTCTCTTCAGCTGAGCATTGCTGTTTTCCACAGTTTGACAGCAGTGAGATAGCTGGGCCATACAACCGTCACTTTGCTGAGTTCAAAGGCTCAAACAGCCTCTGGATGGCCAGGAGACAGCTGCATCCTCCCACCCTCAGACTTCCACTCATCAGCTGAGTGTCACGGTCCCTGCGCCCTCCTTGTGTCTCTGTGCTTATCCCAGCACTGAGGATATTTTCCCTTCTCTGTTTTCCATGCTAATGAGAATAACATAGAGAAAGGAAAGATCTAGGGCAAGAGGCACACTCCTAACACAAGGGCTACCACAGATGGGCAGGCAGATCCACAGCTGGACAGAGCTGTGCCCAGAGGGACAGCAGGCAGCCTTGTCCCACCTGGAGGTTTTTCCCTGTAGTTGTACAGCCTGTCTTTGTGTGAGCAGACACTTAAGACATTTGACTGTCTGAAGAAGCTTATTAACAATTTTGGAGCTCCCGTTTGTAAAAGTAATCTTAATTATTTCAGCATTTCCTCAGTCTTTCCCTAGGTCCTTAGGTGTTTTCTTCAATACCGAATGTCTTGATCACTAAATATTAGATGTGTTTTTCTATTTTCTATATTAGTTTCTTTGAATATGAGCATGAGAATTATTATTAATACCTTGCAGATTGCCACCAAGAAGACTGAATGCATAACTTACCTTACTTATCTTTACTCTTCATAAGAAGAAAAAACGTCATAATAATCTGTAACGTGTTAAAGAAACAATAGTGTCTAGTAGTATCAATAGTGTATTTAGACCATCGGCCACATCCCAAGAGACCTGAGCCTTTTTTTTGGACTGCATTTCCATACATCTTTGGCATGTCACATCATCTTTTTGAGCCCTGTATTTTAAACTGAGATGGAATTGCTTCAGTAATTAAGAAAAGCTAAACAAACCTCCTTTCCTCACTAATGAAAAACATCATGTAAAAACAAGGTACTGTCCCTACTCACACATGAGGAATTAATCCACTGATTGCTGATGACAAAGAAGAATGTTATTTCCAACTTATTCTTAAAATAGCTCTATTTTCTTCTTCACTTGGACTGTAATATCATCTCTTAGCTTTGAATTTGTCAGCAGGATACACACTAGCATGCAGACAAAGATGCTGATTTTGGCAACTCTGGTGGTATAACTTTTCTTCCCCCTTCACATTTTACTTTTGCCTTTTACCCATTTTCTTTTGCTTCCCTGCTCCCTTCTGGATGAACCAGAAGACACGGATTTTATTCCCAGGTGTGCCATGCAGATTTTATTCCCACTTGTGCCACTGCCTTCTGAGTGACCATATATAATGCTGGAAGTGCACAGAGGGGATGACAAGCAACCTCAGGAGTGTTTTCCTTGTAACACTGTACACTGATCATGACTCCTCTGATATAACTTTGAGAAATGTCTTGAAATTTTCTCACTCTTCTGGTAGAAATTTCATTTATTTTTTTAAAAGACAAAAATAAACTTATATCTAGCCTAGTAAATTGCATATTAAAGTGGAAATATTTCACTTTGCAGATGCTTATATGTTTGCATGCATAGAGGCAAGACATGCTGTACAGCACCTGTTCATGTTTTCGTTGTGACTTGCATTTCAGAAAAATTTATTAAAAGAATATCAGAGATCTGTGTATTCTATATCTGAAAATCAGGTCAATGTGCCCTTGTAAAACACTTTCATGTGCAAATTTGGAGCAGAAAGCTGGTCAGTGTTTCCTCTTTGCAAAATACTCACTCTATTGCTGTGACACAAAATTCTGCATGGACCTATATTCAAAATTCACAGAAAGAATCCATTACTGCCAGCTGCTTGTCCAGCAGAGAGCATGATTTGAGACTGAGAAGCCTAAAGAAAAGTTTATATGACGGTACATTAGGTTACATTTGTTTCAAGAGATTTATCAGATGTTTGTAGGGATTGAACATACGCAAGCCCAAGAAGGAACACAAAAATAAACAGCAGTTATTTAACATACGTCATTAATAATCTACCTTTGCAAATGTAAGTATATGCTCAGAGGTTAGTTTGGCTTGGTGGAGCTAAACACAGTGGGGAGATACCTCTGCAGTGTGGGGATACCTCTGCTTATGCTCAGCATCTACACAACTCCAGGCAAACGAGCTGCTAGGAAATGGATTTAAACTGCAGCTACTTCAGGGCTGGAGAACACCTCCCTGCCTCTCTGGTGCATTGCTTGCTGTACATAGGGATAGCATTTCTTTATTCAGACTTTAACCACAAGTATTAGCATCAACAATGAGCTCATGGTGACATGGTATCATGCAAGATTTGCTTGGTTTTAATTTCGAAATATATATGGTCAAAAATCAGTGGAATTCTTGGGATGAATAATGTCTGCAGAATGTAAAAGACAAAGAATATGTTCTCTGAATCTTAAAATAAAACCAGAAGAACCCTGCGATTTTAAGCTAATGCCACAATTACTGGAGCCTGAAGAATTTTACTCTGTGTGCAGTAGATGTGACTCCATTAGTCAGCTCAGGAATTTGTGTTCGTGGAGGACACAGATTTCTCTCTGGAAAAAAAAAAAAAAAAAGGCTACGTGAGACTTTGAACAGTAGGCTAAGAAAAGTTACCAGGAAGCACTAAATTGAGACACAGCTTCAACTAGCATTAACAGATCCCACGAGTGTCACGTTGTTACAGAGGGACTCCTTCGGGTAAGGCAAAGGTAAGGCTGATGGTCTTTGCTGTCGCCTGCCCTTTGCAGCACGGGTCTCATGGCAGCTGTGTCTGCACCTCCAGGGATAAACACAGGGCATTTTACTCCACAGCTGCCTGCTTTTCTGTTCTACTTCTTTCAAAGAAGTGTCAGCCCTGTCTTCCTTTTCACCTTTCCCTTTCCTTACACTCCTTTGAAGCCCGTGACTAACAGTGCCAAAGCCAGACCCCTGCCCCCAGCCCAGCTGTGGAAGTACTGCCACCACTGCTCCCAGCTGAGGCTGCCCCAGCCATCCCCTGCTGCTCCTCAGCAGGCAGCCCAGGGCTCAGGTGCTTTCAGGGCAGCCTCCCTGTTTTTGGGATCCTCTGTGCCAGATTACCCAGCTGTCTCCCTGGCTGCTTCAGGTATGCGCTCACCAGGCAAGACAGAGGCTTGGAGCTGTGCTGCAGCTTCACCTCTATCCAGTGGGTTCCCAGGCTCCCAATTCCAAAGCAGTGTCAGTCCAGAAACTGGCCTTTCCAAGACCCTTCCCAAAGTTCCAGCGGATCCTCTAGAGGTTTGGCCTTTTCTACAACATGGAAAGCAACACAACACCATTCTTCCAATTTTAAATAACTCTTTCATTACCTTCACCAGTACCAGGACTGTTACTAAACAATTTAAGTAAAAATTGGAGCCAATTGTAATGATGGGGATCTCCTTTAGCAGGCCTTTGATGTCAAAATCAAGGAAAGTGAAATACTCCTCCCATTCGTTCCAATCAAGGAAAGTGAA
>JAYRBT010000001.1:16659316-16765909 GCA_036023395.1 Myiotriccus ornatus
GTAAATCAAGTGTATAATGCTTGCTTTTGTCAAGTCCTTCAGTTTCATTGAAGAAAAGTATTTTAGAAATTTCTGTGGTTCAGGAAAGATGGTATTTGACTGTATTGTAAAACACAGCTAGGCACTGTGAGGATGGCTCCTTCAATGAAGGATAATGTTTTCTAATAATTGATATTTTTTCCTCACAAACAAAAATATTCTCTAAAGCACATGCCATTAAATTTTGGACATGGCTCTTTTAAAAAACTAAGTAAAATATTTTCTCCATATTATCCTGAAAAACAAGCAAAAAACCACAAGAAGAATTTGAAGTATTGAAATTTTTTACTAATTAAATGAAATATCCCATATATAAGTAATTCAGATGTTAATAAAATGCTGTTACAGCCTACACTGAGCATGTCTTGCCTAATATAAAATGTTTTCAGCACAAAAAGTCCCAGGAAATTACGTATTTTATGGCTTTTTTTTTTCCATCAGCCAGGGAATCCTAATTTCAGAAATAGAATGAAGTAAAATGATCTTTTTCAGGTTATATGCTTAATTGTTACAGGAACAATAGTTCAGCACTTATCTACACGTGGAATATATTTATCTTCATAATGTAGTGAACTTTGGTATTTGTGATACGGGAGCTTTAAGGATCATGAATTTTCTTCTTCTTAACACTTTGGAAACACTGCTTTGATAAAGAAATGAATTGGAGGAGGACTGAATCATCAGTACAAAGGTATGAAATGTGAGCAGCAAAAAGTATAACGGACTGAAAAGTCTAATTTTCCAGATCTTTCCTCTACTTTTTTATATATTTAAAAGCAAAGATTTTTTAATTGAAAATGCCAAAATTATATCTAAATATTTTCTAATAGTTAGCAAAGAAGCTTCCTGAACTGTGCCCCTCCTCCTCATTAAAAAGTTTAGAATTAAAAATGTGTATCGTGTTCATCTTTTTTCACCTCAATTTCAATATGAGGAACACCTGCTTACTGCAAGCAGTGATACTCCTGTAAGAAGATAAATAGCTCTCAGCAAGGAAAAAGAAAAAAAAATCAAACAACTCTGACATTTTTCTTGTCCCAGCAGAAATCACCATTTGGAAGCCTCGCTTTTCAAGACACTGAAGGAAAAGGTGTCTTTTCAGAGGCGTCTTTAGCTAGCACCACAGTCATGCTTTAGTTCGCTCTGCACAGGCACTTTTGTCACTCGTACTAGCACAGTGCAGCTTCACTGATAAGCGAAGAAAGGCAGCAGAAATCTCATGTATCCCAGAATAACAGCGGGTCCAGCTCCAACAGCGCTCGGAGAGGCACCTTAGGATTACATTCCTGCACCTCAGGATTCCATTCCTGCACCTCTGACAGGCAAAACCCAGGGCCCAGATTCTTGTTTTCCTCTCTTAGGCGGACAAGCTCCGAATGCAATGAGTGAGGGTGTGTGTGAAGAGTAGCGAGAGCCTGGAAGCGACTATTCGAGGATGAACAGGCTCCTGTGCGAGGGTGGCGGCGTCTGACAAGTACAGGGGAGCTTTACGGCCCGTTTTGCCTTTCAGCACCGCCAGCCTACGAGGGCCTAGGGCTCGTACTCCGAAGCAAAGCCCCTGCTGGAGGGAACCCGCACAGCGGCGGCGCTGAGGCGGCGCGGCCTGACGCCAACCACCATATTGGCCGGGGGCCGCCATGTTGGCCCGAGAGGGGGCGGAGCGCGCAGGCGCGTGGCTCGCGCAGGCCCGGCCGTGGCTCCGGCCCCTTCTCTCTGCCCTGCCACGTACGGGCGGCGGCGGCGGCCGCGGCCGGGCCCGGGTTCGGACGGGGCTGCGCGGGGCGTTCCAACGGCGGCACCGCGGAGAGGCCACAGTAAGAGAGCGGGGCTGCCCCCGTGTGTGGGGGCGGCGGGAGCAGTGGAGGGAGGGGCGGCGGCGGCCGTGGGCTGGGGGTCAGCCCGGCCCCCGCCGTCGTTCCCGGGGTCCGGGGGCGAGGCGGCCCCTGGCGCGGCCCCGGCCGCGGCTGAGGGCGCGGGAGCCGCCCCGCGGAGCCCGGGATCCTCCGGCCCCTCCGCGGGGGCTGCTCCCGGCCGCGCCGAGCCGCTTTCCCCAGGGGCCCGAGGAGCCGCCGGTTCCGCGCGGCCCGGCAGGGAATGGCTGTGATTTCTGCTCCCCTGTTGGGAACTGGACAAACACGAGAAGAGCTCTTCTCCTTTCTGCTCCCCCGCCTCACCCCCCCGCGCTGCGTCGGGAAAACTCTCGTGTCTCTCTCGGATGGGGTTTGGGAGGCGGTGCTGCTTGTCCCTGCTCCTGTGCCTTGCCCCTGTTTTTTCAAGCAAAGCAGGAATGCCTGTCCTTCCCTTATCTAAGCAAGATTGTTCTTTGCTGCTGCTGTGCTGAAAGGGTAGTGAAATGCAACATAGTGATGACATGCTGCTTTTGGAGGGGATCCTGGAGGGACTGCTTAGATTGGACAGTCCCTGTCCACATGCACAGTCTCGATTCGTGCATGATGTGAATAGAAAGTGAGCCAGGAGAGAACAAAAACTCTACTCTGGTACACCAGGAAGGTTAGAAAGATGTCAGTGTGATTCTTACGAAAAGCAATCTTGAATCTTAAACGTGAAGACAAAATGTTTTTTAGTTGGTTGATCCCCCCCTCCCCCAGAAAGTAGACACTGACTGATTCTGTTAAAAAGCTCATTAGTGTGCATTCTGAATGTCTTCACTGAAAAACTCTCTCAATGGAGTCATCCATTCAGCTGTGTCACAGTGAGGAGAAAAAGCTTGAGTGCTGTGTAATTCAGTAATTTGAACATGTCACAGTTTTCTGTAACCACTGCAAGCAGCTGAGGTATTTAGAATCAGTCTCTTAAAACCTGGACACCTTCAAGCAGAATGGAGAACAGCTGGACAAAAAAAAAGTGCAGTTAAATGCTTTCCTGCCACCTTTTCATAGTTGTTGATAGCAGATTTCTGTGAGTAAGGCTGGTAAATAAGGCTCATTTCCCTGCACAAAGATACGAATGATGTATTCAATCTGTTGAAAGGCCACAGGAGTTCAGGTGTGTCCACCAAAACGTGTATCTTCAGGAATTACAGATGAGGTTCAATTCTTACTGTTGACAGTTTCTAAGTAGCTTACACTGTAATGCTGAAGAGGCAAAACCAGTGCCCAGCTCTGGTGTTTAAACAGCACAAGGTGGTAGCTAAATGAACTCTTAAATTAAACCACTTGTAGATGGATTGTGTCCTGTATTTGTCCATTAGAGTAAACTTACTTGTAGCAAGTCTGAGGTGAAAGGGGCACTGTCTTCATGTATTACTCATTTCATAAAATGTGAGTGAGGCATCAGAAAAGTAGCCTCTTCCTGTCCACCTGCTTACTACGTCACAACAGTCTTATCTTCTCCCTGTCAGGAGCAGGTGCAACCCTTTTCAAAGGTGAGCATTTCATACCCAGGGTGAGGTGAGCAGCTGCCAGTCTTTGAGAACCAGAGAGGGGCTGTGCATGTTCTCTGGAGTTTGCTTGCTCTCTGCCTCTGTCCTGCATGTCTTGTGCCTCTCTGTACCAGCTTGCTTCCAGTTGAGCTGAAAGAGGAGAGCTGGAAAGCCCAGTTTTATGTGGATGAGAGGAGCTTACTTTTTCTCTTAGGTTAGCAGCAAATCCTCTAAAAATCAGATTATGGATGCTTGAAATTGGCTGTGTGGGCAAGAGAGAAGGAGAAGAGTGCTGAGTAGGGTACGCCCATGGGATGGGAGGGAGGAGCCAGTGATGTTCCCTGGGACTGGTCTGTATATGCTAAATCACTGTCTTGGAGCTCTGGGCATTAAGCACTTCTGTAATAAACAGGTGGGCTGCATAAAAATGATGTAGGCTTTCCAGCACAAAAAGCACCGTCTTAAGCAGAATTATATTTTTAAGTGGTTGTACATTTCTGATGCGTTTCCTTCTTGCCCAGTTTGGTGGCTCTTCCTGTGAGAAAGTGGCATTACTACGCCTTTCTTCTTGGTAATCTTTTATAGTGCTGTCCAGTCTATCTTTGCAGACACACTGCTTAATGCCACAGAGGCCTGGGCCTTAAACTCAAAGATGGACTTCTCAGTTTTTGTACTGTTTAATCAGTCAAAGTTTATTTTCTTTAACTTAACCTGTGTCTTTAACGTGGATGCCATACACATGGATGGAGACTGTTGGGGAAGAGGAGTGTCCTGGAAAGGAACACATTACTGTTAGGAATTCCTACGTGCAGTTAACAAAATCTAGAAAAAATTTACTTCTATTGTGAAATTAAAACTCTTGTTCAAGATTTGTTTTAGCTGAACTTCAAATGCTACAATATGCAAAAATGTAGATCAGATTGTTACATTATGGATAAAGCAAGTACTTTTTTTAGTTCGGTATATTTTTTAAGATGTTCTAAAGTGAAAGATTGATGTGAGTTGTATCATTTTAAGAAAGTGTGACTATAAATGTCTTTTTTTTCCGATGCAGCTTACTGTTTTCTGGCACTGGTAGTGCATGGCGGCTTATCCTAACTCTGTCCTGAAGTGAGGTGGGAAATCTATCCAATAATCCAGCATCAGTAAGACACACAAGGTAATGATAAACATCTGTTTTGGGAAGGAGCTGAAAGGAAACCTGTGAATCAATACCGTTTTACTTTTTAATACTTAAATTAAAAAAAATCCCAGCAACTAACCAACTTGTGCAAAACTCTGTGCTTTTAAAACTGATTTAAAGTTAATTAGGCTGGGTTGATGTGCCTGCAGTCAAGACTCCCATGTTGCAAAACATGAATAATGCATTAGTGAGCATCAACAGTATTATACACTTCACTTTTTCGTCATAGTGCCTCAGCAGCAACATGACTGTGTTAATTGCAGATCCCCCTTCTCTGCAATTAGACTGTATCCACCTACCTCCTGTTAGGTGTGATGAGAGAGTGAGTTTTGGGGCTATAAACAAAGGGATTTGCATGAAATCTTTGCTTTATGTTAAGTACCAAAACCCCTAGAAATGTAATTGCAATCTAGAGATAGTATCAAAACATTGCCATTGAAATAGTAGAGTTAAATATATATATATAGGTGCATCAAGGAGTTATGAATTAAAGGCTTTAGCTGAGTGTCTTGTTTCTCTAGTAGGAGAGAATTAATTTTCAATGCAGTACTTTAAAAATAGACTGACCAAAGCAAAATTCATTTTTCTTATAAGACACTGTGTTATAACATCCTGAAAATTAAGGAAGAAATACCTGGATATCTTTAATAAGAATTGTTTTTGCACAAGAGAATAAACAACCAACCTTGCCTATATGTGGCTTTAGAAATCATAATTTTGATGTGTAGGGCTGCTTACTTTTTAACATCTTCAGTAATAGCACATCAGATGTTAAGATAACTGCTTCTTTAATTGCTCCTCATTCCAGATCTGTTGTTTTGGCCCTGTCCAGAACAGTGAAGCAAGGAGGGGACATTTGACTAACTATCTGGATATCCTGTTTGTTTTTGGTTTTTTTTTTTTATTCCTCTTCTCATAACTTCACTGTAGTTTCTGGTTTTTAAATGTAAGACCTTCATGTTTTTAAATGAGAGATGTCTCATACAAAGTGACAGTTTTTAAATCGTGTTGTATAAAGTGTTAAAGGTGTAGCTCTGAAGTATATGCCGTGTGTTGCTGGGACACGAGGTGGCTTTGTTGCACTTCATTTAGGTCGGAGCAGTTGTGTACCTCTTAAAACACTGAGAGTAACCAACTGTTCTGACCATGAGTCAAGCCCAGTGAGTAGTTAATGTGTGGTCTATTGAGCAGCTTTTAAGAGTCTAAAATCTTGGTTAAAATATCTCAGTCAAAATCTTTAAAAATAAAAAATTGTGTATCTTCCTTTCTTAAGAGAAACCCTCAGTGAGTTCTGATCATCCATGTGATAAACCAGATGTTTAGCCCTTCATTTATTTGTTCAAGAAATAATACATGATTCAGCTTCATCCCCTTAGTAAAGCCACCTTCCAACCTATAATCTTTGAAATTAAATACTTGTTCTGGCAGTCTTTTCTTTAATGAAATAGAAAAAAAGCACCCCTGGTTCATTACCATAATTACAGGGCATGTAAAAATAATCAGTTAAGGTGATAATGTAAAGTTTCAGAACTGTCATCAGATAGATCTAAATATCTAACACTTTAGTTTTCTGAAATGCTTGTAATGTTTTGTTGCTAACAGGTCAGCAGGCGATAAAGAATCCACCATGAATGGACAGCTGGACTTGAGCGGGAAGCTGATCATCAAAGCCCAGCTTGGGGAAGATATTAGGAGAATCCCTATTCATAATGAAGATATCACCTATGATGAATTGGTGCTAATGATGCAGAGAGTTTTTAGAGGAAAACTTCTGAGCAATGATGAAGTCACAATAAAATATAAAGATGAAGGTAAGGTTTAGTTACTGCTGTTGAGGTTTAGTTACAGTTGCTCTGATATGATTTATCTGTGGACAGAAAGTTTGAAATTAACCTTTCAGAACTGTCCAGTATCATGGGCAAAGGCAAGTGATTTCTTATGAAATCTTTTAAATCAGGCAGTGGAAGCTGTATCCCTTGTTATGCTGCCTTAACAGCATTTCCCCTATTTTTTTTCTGAAATATTTCCTCCATTTTTCTCTTGAAAGTTCATCTGCTGTTGTGGAAAGTTGATGCTATTGCAGGTTTCTCTTCTGTTCATTCATTTAACCAAATTTTTTTGAGTGGGTTTGAAGGTGATTAAAGAATAAACATGTATGACCTAATGCAAGCTCTTACAAGACTTTAAAAACTTGATCTATTTGGTAGTAATTCTTGACTATGTTTTGCTCCATCAGTAAAGATTAGAAAAAAGTTTTAATTTAACCTGAAGTGTGTATTAAAAGTAATCTTTCCTCTAACCATTTGAATCTGTTGGACATTGGTTGTTTCAAAGAAAATATTGTTCATTAGTGTTGAGCAAGCATAACCTTGAGAGAGAAGAGCTTCCACAGAACGAAAAGGGCCCTATTTGAGGTGAACAGAGAGACAGTTGTGCTTGGAGGGTTTTTCCTCTCTGAATGTCATTGTGGGGCTTGGATAAGTTACTTAATTTGGGACAGAGGGATGGTTTTCATAAAATGAAACTCGGAATGAAGTGATAAAATCCCACATCTCTTAGATCAAGGCTGATAATTACGCTGTTGCATAGTCAAAAGTGCTATGTTACTGAAGCATTCAAGTTCATTTTTCTTGATGGCACTAGGAAACTAGTGGTATGTGGTACCTTGAATGTCAAATAACTTTTGTTCATATATCTAGGCAGTAAAATTTCACTTTGAATGACCCTGAGACATTTTTTTCAGGTTCATGAAGCTTTTGAGACGCTGCTTATCAAAATTGATAAGCAGTGAAGGGCTAATATTTTGTGTCTTAATCTCTAGTGGGAGGGAGCTCAGTGGATTTGTAGTGGCTTTGTTTTTCCTCTTATCATATAATTGTTTTTTTCTTTCTGGAATGAGAAAGGTGAAAGGAGATTGATGGATGCTTTTTCATTAGGTTAAAGTTTCTAGTCCCTTTTTTTACATTCTTACCTGTTCTTTAAGTATAGTTCTCTGGGTTTTTTTGTGTATGCTACTATCTCTGTCTTATTTTGAATAAGGTAGTGGTGTTTGATGGAGACAGTAATTATGGTTTCATTCTTTGGTTGTCTTTCACAGTCTAGAGACTTCCTGCTTTTAACTTTAGCTTTCTTTGTCTCAGAATTGTATTGGGTTTGCATGGCCAAGTTTTGGTAGTGGGAGGGCTACAGAGGAGGCTTCTGTTGGAAGCCAGCTCCAGGAGAAACATGCCACTGGTCAAGGCTGAGCCAGTCAGGAATGATAGTAATGACTCTGTGATAACATATTTAAGAAGGAAAAAAATGTTATGGTGCAAATGTAATTGGAGCCAGAGAAGAGTGGAGTGAGATTATGTGAGAGGAACAACTCTGCAGACACCAAGGTCAGTGCAGAAGGACGGGCAGGAGGTGTTCCAGGCCTTGGAGCAGAGACTCCTCTGCAGCCCATGGTGCAGACCATGGTGGAGCAGCTGTGCCCCTGCAGCCCATGGAGGTCCGCAGGGGTGCAGAGACCCACCTGTAGCCCTTGGAGGAGACCCACTCCAGAGCAGGGGGATGCATGAAAGGAAGCTGGGAATCTGTGGGAAGCCCATGATGCAGCAGGCTCCTGGCAGGGAACTGTGAACCTGTGGAGAGAGAAGCCCATGCTAGAGCAGGTTTTCCTGGTAGGACTTAAGAACCTGTGGGGAACCCATGTTGGAGCAGGGTGTTCTTGAAATACTGCACTGTGTTGAAAAGCAACTCATGCTGGAGCAGTTAATGAAGAGCTGTTGGCCATGGGATGGACTCACTGGAGAAGTTTGTGGAGGACTATCTCCCTTGGGAAGGATCTTACACTGGACCAGGGGAAGGACTCTTCCCCCTGAGCGGAGGTAGACACTGTACCCTTCATTCCCCATCTCCCGGTACTGCTGGCAGGGGAAGAGGTAGAGCCCAGGAAGGAGGGTAGGGGGGTTGGGGAGGGTGTTTTACTTCTCATTATCCTACTCTGGTTTTGACTGGTAATAAATTCAATTAATTTCCCCAAGCTGAGTCTGTTTTACCTGTGATGGTAATCGACTGGTGATCTCTCCCTGTCTTTATCTCATATCTTGTCCCTTCACTATATTTTCTCTCCCCTGTCCACTTAACAGAGGGAAGTGGTAGAGTGGCTTTGGTGGGTACCTGGCATCCAGCGAGGGTCAGCCCACCACACAGAATGTACTACTGCTCCTCTGTGATGTGAAACTTCAGTTTATGTGATCCTAGCTAATTATCACTGCTAAAAACATATATATGTTGTTAATGTAAGAGGAAGTTGGAAATGATCCAGGAAGAGGTTAACAGAACAGGGCTTCAGTTTGCTTGTCATATGAAAACGATGGTATTCTTGATTTCATTTCAACTAAGCTAAGATTCTACTTTGAATCTCCTTCAGTCATTAGATGGATTGGAATATATACATTTTAGCTATTTCTGTTTTATTGTCTGTCCCTCCAGACCTGGAGAAACACTCTCCTGAATCTGTTATGAAGAGATACCTTAAGGATTTCCGCTATTTCTGCAGCCTCCATCTGTGTCTTCTCAGTGTTGATGTGCACACTCTTTGAGCATTCAGAAGAATGCTTCATCTGGCCCTCCTGGCTTTGTTTCTTTTTGCTGTAACATGTGAAGCTAGTGATCTCCAGGCCTGGATATGGGATTTTCTGCTTAAAATTTCTACAAAATGCGGTGGCTTAATATCTTCATCAAATTTTCATGATCCTTTAATCTAATACATTTTGATTTTTTTTCCAAATCTATATATGTATGTGTGTATATATATATATATGTACTTTTTATGTAATTGGAGAAGCTAGGACCCTTTAAAGCCCAGTCCTTCTGCCTCTGGATCTGTGGACTGAGTTAGTCAGATGCATATTCCTAAGTTATATTTAGGTTATATGATGCACCAGACAAAAGAAGTTTCAGTTTGAATACTGCCTTGTGAAGTTTTGTGTTCAAACTGGGCGTCCTTCAAACTCCTAAGCTAAGAAAATTGCTCTCTGAGATGTGAAACAGTTTTCATGTCCTACTTAAAGTTCTTGAACATGTAGTAAACCCCAATGTCAGCAGAAAAACCTCAACCCCAGACAAACTGAGGAGGACTGCCAGAAGTGAATATGTATAAATCAAAGAGCAAAACTGCATCTTAAGACACCATGTTATTGAGTTACATATGCTAAAAAAAACCCTGTAGAGCCAATAATAGAAACTTTACTCCTTTTTTTGAAGTTATGCCTCAGTTTAAAACTGGACTGTGTAATGTGGGAGTTGACCTTTTTGCTCCTGTTCTTCATTACTTTATAGTAGAAGTTGGTGTCTTTGTGTCAGAGCCAATAATGGTTTATTAACTCCTGCTGGATTTATTCCAGGTGGTGTGCTTAGTCAGTAATATCTGCTTTTGGTAAATTTATCAGAATGAAGGAAAACTATCTTTGATACAGGTTTGCTTTTTTTTTTAACCGGAATAAATAAATAAATATGGGGGTAGATAAAACCAGTAGATGACAAAGCATAGTAGATAAGGAAGGATATCTGGCAGGGCCAAGGAATGAGGCAAATTTCTAATGTCTTAAACGTTTGCAATTTCTTCTAATTTCTAATGTGATAAAAATTGGAATTCATCATGGTGATGCAGGATAATGCTAAAATACTTTGCAGTCCATTGGTTAGTTACAGGAGTCACTAGTTTATATGAAAGATTAAAAAAAATTATAATTGGCATAGCAGGGAAGATTTAGCATACATCGGAAATTGTAGAGAGGGAAAGCTATGTGCCGTGTGAAAACAGGAAAGGTAAGTTCTTAAAACAACAAGGCTAGAGAAAATAAAGGAAAGTCTGTTTTTACTTTCCAATAGAAAATAAACATTGTGTAATTCTATCTATGTTATGGTAACAGGAATTAAGCTTCATTGACATTCCTTAAGATGAAAAGTTTATTTGCTAAATCTAATATACTTCAATTGTCAGACTTCTATGGCTTGACATGTATCCTATGAATCCTAGCATATGCTTTACTTGGATTATAACTGTCAGTAGCTGTCAGTAGGAATCACAGAAGTGATTTTATGCATCTAACAAGATTCTGTACTTGTGCTTCTCAGCCTTTATTTTCTGTTAACAATTTAAAATAGAAAATTTAATCATCATTATTAATGCCTTTCACACAAAGGTTAAAGTAGGTGAGGGAGAATAAGATGGAATGATCCCAATTCTTTTGGGTGACATTAATACATGTAAACCATGTGTTTTGATGTACATTTTTATTTCACTATGCAGATAGGCTGTTTAGAACATGCATCTTTGTTCAGGCAGTGAATCTGAGCATTGCCTGCTATGACAGACAGGCATCATAGGATGGTCTGCCAATGTTGTGGATTGCCAAGAGAAGTAATTATCATTTAGTGTGTTACCAGGAGAATAAGGAATAGAAAGGCTTTATGTTAAGACACCAGTGGATTTTGCTATCACTGAAAAGCTGGAGGAAGTATTTGAGTTGGAGGGAACACACATCTCACCCTCCTTTAGTGCCAAAGAAAAAAATCTGTTTATGAAAATTTGGGGTCTCATTGTCTTAAGTCTTGTTACCGATCAAAGTGGCGAACAGGGACACTGTGATCCTCCCCTTCCTGGCACTGGTGAGGCTGCACCAGGAGGTCTGTGCTCTGTTTTGCTGCCTGCACCTCAGGACAGAAAGACTTGGAAGAGCTGGAGAGGGTCTGGCAGGGTATGGTGAGGACAGTGAGGGGTTTGTGCAGGTGACCTTCAGGGAGCACGGGAGGGAGCTGGCCTTGTTCACTGTGCTGAAGAGGAGACCGAGGGCAGAGCTAACAGCAGCCTCCAGCTGAGTGGGAGTTGCAAAGACCATTGAATCTGAACCATTTTCATACACCAGATGGCAGCAGACATAAACTGCAGTTTGAGAGGTTGAGTGTGAGTTTTGGCCAGGAGGGCAGTGTGTCACTGGAGCAGGTTGCCTAGTGGGGTTTTGGAGCCTTCATTTCTGGAGGCTTTCCAGTGTCTACTCAGAGAATCCATGACTGATATTGCTATTGACTGATGTCTTTTGAGATTCTGAAAGCACAAACAGGACATAGGATATAAAAAAAACCTTTGGAGACAGCAATATTTCTTTCAGCAAAACTTGCAAATTATTTTACATGCCATCAGTTTATTAGTATTTGTAATTTTGTTTTGTTAGAAAGCAACTTCTTTGAAGACTGACAGGCATTGTTAGGTGTTATTAGTAGTACTATACTTGAGAAAACCTTCCATTGGAGAGGTGTTACTTGTAGTCAGGTATGAAAAAAATAGAATATGTAGTTTTTAAAATTTTGAGCTGTTTTCTACATGCTGTCATATGTTTTATGACTATTCATACAGAAGCATCAATTTATTTAAAAACTTTAACCATAAGTTGTGATTAGTTTGCCCTTTGTCACCAATGCGTAAGGAATTTTTGCACATTCAAGGTTTTTAGACAGTAATCTGTAACAAAAAGCATATTTCTGTGTCTGTCCACAGAGCCTCCTTGTAACAGTGTTTTGGAGAGGACCTTTGGTATCCTGGATTCAGCTTTGTTCCAATCTGTGTGTCATTTATGTAAGGCTGTTGCTTTTCAGGGTGAAACTGCACAAGATGAACTTCACTCAGTTCCCATCATCAAACTGTTCTGGGAGAAAGTGATCCTGCTATCCCTTCTGCCAGTACATGTTTTCCTGATAACGCACTCCCACTCTTTCCTTTGCAGTGCTTAGTTTGGGCTCATTTAAGCTATTAATCTGTTAAATATGTTAAAACAGCAGAAAATCTGTGCTGCCAAAGAGAATAGTCTTATTTGTGATTTTGTTGAGTAAGCAAAGATGTTAACGTGAGTTGTCTTGACTCAGATTAAAAATTGTGAGAGACCAGACTTAGTGGGAACTTGGTATCTCTTTTGAGTATTAATAGGATTAAGAGTGTTCAGTGCTTTGTGCAGAGCCCTTTGTATCTTAAGAATAAATGATGCCATACAGTTCTAATATAGTTCCTGTGACTGATGGCAGTGTGCAAATTCATTAGGATGCATCGGGGTGGGAGTTCCTCTCAAATCTGACATGCAAGAAATTAATGCCTAAGAACTGTGTCAAATTCCTGTTGGAGAGAAGAGTTTTCTTCTACTTTGACATCTTTATTGCTGTTTGTGTGTTAACGCTGATAGGTATATGTATTATTCACTTTGCATAGGAACTTTATTATCATTCTCTTGTTGAAAAATAATCTTGCACCTCATTGTTCTGAATGTAAGCTGAGGAAGCTTCACTTGAAATTTTCCTTTGTTTGTGTCTTGTTTTTCAAAAATTGAGTTTGGATCAGCTTGTGCCATCTATGAGTCTCCTGTCTGTTCATGAACAGCACAGTTTTGGAGCCACTTGGAGTAGGCATATAACTTATGGCTCGCAGCATCATTCTTCCTGGACTTTGTGAACTCTTAACTCTAATGTTGTATCCTGTATGTAAACATGAAAGCATCACCTGTGTAGAACTTGCAAAGGGATAGTGTCAGAATGCTGCCTTTTGAAGCTGACTGTGCTTCTGTCTTCCCTTCTGTGTATGATTTCCCTGCACAATGATTCTTGCAGTAAAACAATAAACTTTTTTCCTAGTGACATCACAATCAAATAGGGAAAGTTACTTTTGAGTAATGAAGGAACACTTGTGTCCTAGTGTGAAGTTCAGTAGTCCTAGGCTTTGATTTTAATTTAACTTCTTTTTTAATTTTGATAAAACTTTTTTATTTTTTCTTGTGTTCTTTTCAGATGGAGATCTTATAACAATTTTTGATAGCTCAGATCTTTCCTTTGCAATTCAATGCAGTAGGATACTTAAGCTGACATTGTTTGGTAAGTACAGAAGATTGTATCTTTCTTCTTTTCTACAATAATGTTTATTAAAATTCAGGCAGTGAGCTTCTCTGTAAGGTACAAAAAACTGCCAATTTGTCACCTCAGAGGGTGAAACAAATGCGATCGGTAAGTTAAAAACACTGAATTAATACATTATATCTATTTTCTCTTGATGTTTTTCATGAGATATCTGAATATATGGAAACTGAAACTATTTCTTTTAATAAAATTGCTCAAAGTATTTGGCATACATACTTATACATGTGCTCAATGTTTTTTTTCTTAGTCTTATTTTCCATGTTATCTTCCACTCTCCAGCATTTGTGGAGTTTTCTTCACAGATGCACAAAAATTTGAAGGTGATGATTGTCTCTCGGTGTTGCTAGTACACTGCCAAAAACTCATATTAATTGCTTAAAGTTGAATAGATTTTAACATTTATCCTTTGGCCTTTGTATAAAATAGTTCCTTATTTTCGAGCTACTATAGGTAACTTAGCACATATTTCCAAGGAATAGCAACCACCTTTAACTTGGACCCTGACCTTATTCATGAATTGCATCAGTGTTGTGTATGCTGCAGCAGTTCTAAAGGGACAGCTTTCCTCAGTCACTGTATTATTGAGGGTCTATTCATGGAAATGAGTAAACAACATACAAACTCGCTGTGGACTTTGCTCTGGTACTGTAGATTTTGCTGAACTGAGATTATATGAACGGAACAGTAAGCTCTAGAATGGGTTCAGTCTGCGTTGACTAAACTTTGTCACATTAAACTCCACGAAGGATGATGATGCTACAAGCAAGTAGAAGTTGGAATTTATTCAAAAAAATTTTTTTTTTCCAATTTTCAACTGGATGTCAAAATATTACTTGCAGTCTTAAGTTCATCTAATTGCTGTTTTGCAGTGAACGGACAACCAAGACCTCTAGAATCTAATCAGGTGAAATACCTGCGCCGAGAGCTGATAGAACTTCGCAATAAAGTCAATCGTTTACTGGACTGTTTAGAACCGCCAGCGGAACCAGGGCTTTCCACTAGTCTGCCTGAAAGTGGTAGGAAGCCTGCAAAGAATTGTTTGGTTTGATCTGCAGAGCTGTGTGCTGTTTAACAGAGTGAAAAATGGAGGCTTGAATACTGTTTAAGATCATTCTTAATTGTTGCTTGATGGCTCAGAATTTAATTTTTAATGCTTCAGTTGTTTCAGAGGCAGAATTTTTATTCAAGTTATCTGGACTAAAGCTCTAAACTAACTTAGAAATAAAACTTCAGGGTCCAAGGTTTTGTTGCAGTTTATAAAAATGCTGTTAACTAACACATGTAAAGCACAACAATGTCTCAAGAAGTCTTTTAGCTAAATTAATAGTTTGTTGTTGCTGAAGGGTTCTTGCTCCCAGTTGAGTAGTCCCCCTGCTTACTTTGGGCTAGCTCTGGTGCTTATCTTGTGTTGCTAAGCAAGTTTGATTCACTAAAACAGTAGAAAGTGAATTCAGCAAAAATTATATCCACTTTTTTTGCCAGGTTAGGAAATTGAATCCACACATTTTGAGCTCAGACCAGCATCAGAGCTGTCTCAGGGTAAGCAGCACGAAGGGTGCAGGTAGGAGTGGGAAAGGATTATTGGGGGAGGGCAAAATGGGAAAGAAATTTTTAACCTCAGTTTTGAGGTATTGATCTCCTAGCTTAGGGCTGTTCTACTGTAAACATTATACTTCTGTGTGCTTAACTACAGATTTTGGGTAAGTTGAACACAGAAAATAATGACACAAAGTCATGGAGCACAGTGCTCTGAGTAAAGAGGTGAACCAATAACATCAGCCTTCCTTTTAGGACATGCTGCTTCTGTATTTTACACTTTGAAGTTTTACTGGTTTTGTTGTTTAAAAAAACTCCAGCCCTGTTCTTTCATTATATGCAATTACTAATTTTGGTGGAATACCATGGACTCTGATTATAAACTGTTTGGAAGTAGGTTAGTGTGGTGATCTTACAGTGTAAACAAAACTAGCCAGTCTGTATCCTATCTGCACTTGTAGGTTTTTAAGAGAAAATAGAGCATTCTGTTAGGTATGGTGTTTCTGAGTGATTCGGATACATATGTAATTGCAGTGATACAAACTTCACCCACCAGGAAGAATTAATGGAGAAAGGTAGAGCACAAAGCAGAAACTGCATTTGATAAAAAACACTGTAATAAACTGGAACCTATCCTGTTTCGTAATTTTGAATTCTTTGTAGGCAAGTTGTATCAGAACGATTTGATTGAAACAGGAGCCTTGTGCCTTTGAGTTTCAGACCAAGTGATATGATACTGATACTCCACAGTATTAGTGTATCTTTAAGTACCTGTGCAATGAAACCTATGCTTTGTGATTCATTACCTATTCAGATACATCAGTGGTCCATCACTGTTACCCTGACCTGAGCATTTCAACAGTTACAACATTTAACCTCCCTCCCAACTATACAGTCTTAAAGTTGCTGCAGTGCAGTATATATGTAGGGTGGTGTTTCAGTTCTTTAGAGCTAATAACTGTGCATTTTGTTTTGTAGATGCTGTAGATGGTAGGGAAGAAAAGGCTGCTGCTGCTGACGCAAATGTGAAGCCATCCACTCAAGTTATAGCAGCGAGCATGTCTGCCTTTGACCCGCTGAAGAACCAGGATGAGATCAGCAAGAATGTCATGTCAGCATTTGGCCTGACAGATGACCAGGTGTCAGGTAAGGATACAGCTTATGAAGAGAAAACCCACACCTGTTCATAATCAAGGACTCCAAGTTTGATTTGTAACAGAGCATTTGTACTTTGGACGTATTAAGCTGTGTTCACTACTTCTTTTCAGAATTCTGAAACTTGCTGTGTTAAGGTGTTGTAACTATGATTGCTAACTTTTGTATACCAAATGTTGAAATCTTGATGTTTTTAGCATTGTGTTTTAGCTTGGAGTAGAAAATGGCTTAAAATTTTTTTGAGTGGTCTCTTCCTCCATGGCACATTTTGGGTATTGTCACAGCATGGTTATTTCACAGACCAGATAAAAGTTTGATGGTACTTAAAAACTTTCAATAGGCTATCTGAACAAGTAAGCAATAGAATGTGGAGTACAACGAGCAGAAAATTTGATCTAATTTTTGAAAGAGTGGTTTTGTCCATGTCAGTTAATGCTTTGGTCAGTAATACTTCATTATTTGTGTCTCCATAATTCTTCTGATAGAGTGAACTGACTTGACCATGCTTTGAACGTACAGAGAACTCCACGGAGGATCATTTAAGTACGACATAAGAATCCCATTTCTAAAGCTATAATCCTACAGTTATGTATATAAAGGCAAATCCTGAAGTATACAGATTTGATTAATTTCCCCCTAATGAGGGTAACATGAAAACACTGTTAAGGGCTTGTTGAATGCATATTTATATTGTGTAAATATAACATTCTTAAAATTGTGAGTGATTTGGCAGCAATTCTAATACTTGTAGTTAACTTTAAGCATGTATTTGAAAGTAGTGTCTGACAGCATTCAGATAGTTAAGAGCTGGAAAGATCTAGGTTTAAGCTGCCTTGTTTCTAAGAAAATATTTTGCATTTAATTGTAGTGTATTATACTTGTTCACATACATGTTTCAGAACTCCTCACTAACATAGAGAAAATCTGAATTCCCTGTTTTCATGCTGTCTTTGGGTGCCAGCTGGAATATTTTCTGAATTAGCAAAGCAGACAGTTGCTTTTAGACTGAAGCCTGCCATATCCTGTCTGGGAGTGTGATTAGCACCTTCTTCAGAGGTTTTGTGCTCACATGACATAGGACTGTTGGTAAAACACTTTGTTGCGTGGCCCATGTGGTTCACAGTAAAACATGAATGCATTTGAATAGTTTCATGCAGCCTTTCACCTTTGCTCCAGATGAGAAAGAATAGGTACATAAGTGCATGTTCTGTCCAAACAGCGAGTCTTCCGTGTACGTGTGGAGGGTTAACGCTTGAAGCTGTAGAAAAAACGTTGTCGTGAAGGGTTGTATCTTACAAATGGGTCAGTTTCCTCAGAAGGACGAAATCTGAGTGACCTAGAGACATGTGAAAAATTTCTCCCCCAAATACTTTCAAAGGAAAGTTTAGATGTGCAAATATATATTTAATTTTACCTTAGGTATGACACTCAGACATAAATCTGTGGAAAACTGCAAAAAATGTTGAAAACATTGCAAGTGGTCTGGTCTTATATTAGACTTTCTTAGTCAAACTCTGTTGATTTCACATACTGTATCTTGTTCTTGCTCCCGTAGGCCCACCCAGTGCCCCTGCAGAAGAGCGATCGGGAACGCCGGACAGCATCGCTTCCTCCTCCTCTGCAGCCCACCCGCCTGGTGTGCAGGCACAGCAGCCCCCGTACCCCGGCACGCAGCCACAGACGGGGCAGGTGGAAGGTAGGCAGCCTGCTTTGCTGTTGTTTAGGGTGTGAATGGTGCTGCCTGATTCTGACTTCAATTAGTAGACCCACAGTCGATACCAAACTACAAATCCACGTGTGCTGGCAGGCAGAACTTCCGTGCTCACATGCTGTTCGATGGAGAAACAGCAGATGGAGCAGTGGCTCTGTTTGAAAGGGCTGGTGGTGTAAGATGTCCAGAATTTTCATGGTACTGTTTTCTACTTGCATGTGTGCTCACTTTACTGTAAGGCAGATTTATATACTCAGTGCTGTAAAGCTGTCTCACGATGTTGGTTTGTATCATACACTGTGTGTTGCTGTGTCAAGCTCTCACTCAGCTGTTTGTTGACTTGTCTACTATGAATTAAAAATGTTGTTTCCTCATTGTTTCTACCTAACAGAATGGAGCTATTATTTTATTGCTTCTTTTTATTGTGTTGCTTGGTGCTAGTCAGGTTTAACCTTGAAGCTATCTTACATGCATGGTAGTTCCTGTGTAATTCTCAGCCTCAGCTGGCTCTCCTTTAAAGCCCAAGGTCTTAACTCTGGTATTCACGTTTGTTTGCAATACGCCCTTTTACATGTTAATTCAGAGGTTTGCTACATTTGGGCATCATTTTTTTCATTGCTATTTTCTAAGAGCACTGAGCCTTTGGACCTGCACAGTTCTGGATTTAACTGTCCATGGAATAACTTGCTTTGATATTTCTTCCTCTGTATGAAGAATAATATGAAGTTTCTGTGCTAGTGTAGGCACAAGTTCCAGCCTTCTGCTGCCTTCTATACTGACGTAATGCTGAGACATGTGTGAGAGGGTAGTCACAATATCCACATCACTTGGATTGTCTTGTCTGAAGGGCAAAAGTAATATTTTGATTGAGCAGAGTATTTGAGCAACTGGTAGTTATGTATGATATTTAAGCAGGCATGAATACTGTTGGAGCTTATTGAACACTTCTTTTGCTGCTTCCAGCTCTTTTTTTTTTTGCTTATTTCCCTAAAAATTAGTCAAGTGTTTTAACATAGCAAGAGTCATCTTTGTAGCTTAAGGATATAGCTGTTTGGTGTTTATGTGTGGAAGTTACAAAGAAGTGAAACACTTAAAAGCTCTAACAGCACTAAATTGAAATCCTGCATGGCTGCAGACACCGGGAAAGGGGAAAAGAACTTGTTTCCATAAAACTCATCTTACTTGGGAAAGAAGAACAAGGCTTATGTATCAGAGTAGATGTGGTGATTTTTTTAAACTTGGATTAAGGAAAAGTATAGTGCTTTTTTTCTTTTTTTTAAACTTTGAACTGTGTTACACCTTGTCCTTTTTTTGTCCTTTTTTTCACATGAAAGTGCAACAGTGCTAATTACAAAGGTTTTGGTCTATAGTTTATGTAGTTTTTATTACTGCTGCTGAAATATTTTAAGTACTGATTATATTTTCTTCACTCTGTGTATGATAAGATACCAGTGGTAATTTGGGGGCTTGTCTCTTGTAGCTTGCCTGTGCTTTTCTACCACTATATTCAGTCTCTGAAAACACACAAGGACCAGTTATGTACAGATGTGGGCACCTTTTTAGTATTTGCTGAAAATACATGTAAAAATCTCATTCACATAAGCATTTCATGATCTTCTAGGGAAAAGACTGTTGTGTGAATATACATAAATGGTCTTCTTTCTGCGTCAGGCTAAAATGTCTTTTTCAGTGCACAGGAACAATGGTAAATGCTGGCAGATCCTTTACTGTAATAGTACTGCTAAGTACAAAACCAGACACCGATGCTGTAGCTCATCTAGTTTTCAGAGTAAAAATCCAGTGAGGGGGAAAACTGTGTATTTGAGGACCCATAGGATCCCTGACTGCAGTCATGGCTGTAAATTAAGAATGTTTGCTTGAACGGCACTGGAACACCTCTCTGTTCCTCACTAATGCTTCAACCCTGGCGAAGACAGCAAGCCTTCCCAGAAAGCTTGGTAAAACTCCATGCTGTTTCTCTCATATCCCTTTACCTGGGCTTTCCAGCAGGTGCCAGTGTGGTCTCTGTGTTAGCCTGCAAATAATTACCCCAAGACAGGCAGCCTGCTTGTTGTTCTCCCAGAACTTGCCCATAACAACTGAGTTTGAGAAACAGACCTTGTGTTTAGCACTCTCCTCATCCCACAAGATTTGCATACCAAATAATATTTCGAGTGCCTGCACCAATATAAAGTATTATGAGCACCTCAGTGTGAAGGTAAAATACTGTTCCTTTCAGCTGCAAAAAATGGAGATAAAAGAAGAAATAAGGAATTACTTTAAGGCAGTGTGCATGGGGGTCTCTGAGGACTTGGAGCAGACTTGTTTTTGTCTTGGTGTGGCTCAGAAAATGGAGTTTGTGGTCTGTTTATACAGTTTGTTGATCTTCGCAGAATGAATAATAGTACAGTAACACTTTATAATAGTAAAGTTTCCATGTCTGCTCCAGTTCAGCTAAGCTTTAGTTTTGGCAGTTAATTGGTTTTGTTCGTTGACTGTGCCTGTTACTAAATTGAGAAACAGCAGAAGCATAAAGCTTAAGCAGGGCCCATAGATTGTCTAAACAAATACTCTGCCTCTTATGGCCAAGAAATTGAAAACAGTGAATTTAGGAAAAATAAGCATTGCCTTGGACTACCCAAGCTTAAGAATGTATGGTTTTATTTTTCCTTCGGGTGTATACCCCTGGGTGTCTTAAGAAAACTTGGCAATGCTGAGAGATGGCTGACTTATCTGGAAAATGTGGTCAGCATAAATAATGTACCACTCTGCTTACAGTACTTTGTTGCAGAAATGGCCTTAAAAACCTAATATAAACAGACAATCTGAGGACGTGTTTAACTTTTGAAGTACTTAAATTTACAGTGTAAGTTCTGGAGCAGTTACGAAGATGTTTAAAGATTCCTGCTGTGTTACCCACTGGAGTAGTGTTAACTAAGGTGCACAGCTCCTGGCATCCTCTGAAAATGTGAACTAGTAAGCCTCACGTACCAAATTAGAACTCTTTATTCTGTGGGAGATAGACAAACATCATTTAGTCTTCAGAATGGCATAGTTCAGAGACTAAAATCTGTACTTTGGTTTCAGTTGGAATTCAGGTAGAAGACATTTTCAAACTTCACTAGGTTGAGGCTTCCTAAAAAAGGTTTTTATGTGTTGTGAGAGGGTCTGTTTCTCTGAGTTTGAACTGTCAGGGTGTTGGCTGTGTGTTTATAATACAGGTAGGGTCCTGGGCTTCAATTAAATACGTTTTTAATCCATAGGTCAGATGTATCAGCAGTACCAACAGCCTGGTTACCCTGCCCAGCAGCCGCAGGCTCAGCCCCAGCAGCAGTACGGCGTGCAGTACCCAGGTAAGCAGCTCTCTCGAACAGCAGTTCGGCTGCAGAACCTCCCTGCAGTCCTGAGCCTTTGAGTTCTGGTTCCTGACCCTGAGGGGCAGGTCAGGGACTGAGCTGCCTAGGTGCTTGTGTTCCTTATGGGAATGAAGTAGCACAATTCAAAAATGACCTGTGAGAGAACATTGTCATTATCAATCAGCAGAATGCCTTATTAGATGGGCAGGCAACAGGAATCACCTGAAGTATGAGCAGCCTTCAGGATTAACTTCTGCAGTCACGGGATTCTAGCAAGTAGGTGACGAAAACACTCCAATTCAGGTTCCTTAAACACTGGAGGTATCTAAAGATGGCCTCTATTTCTTCACCTAGAATGATCTCCATGTACAAAGTCTAGTGGTGTGAACACTGTAGTTGTCATTTAGTAAAATCCCTGGCTGTTATAAATACTGTAAATGTCACAGAAACTTTGAGGTGCTAGATTTTTTTAGCTGTTGATTTTGCTGATACCTCAGGTGAAGATGCCAGTAGACTTTTAGCAGAAGAATATTTCAGTGTGGTTTTTGTGCAGTGATGCTTGAACAGCTGTATGTCCAAAATAAACTGGACTTCTGAATAACTTTCAGTTACTTCCTTTAGAAGCAGCTGGCATCTAATAAAGCTTAGTAGGAATCACGATCCAGATGAAGTACAGGGATGAACATGTAAGACCAGGTTCCATAACAAATTGAATGTTGCTTAATACTTCTAGAAAATGATACAAAGCATTTATCATTTCTTGTTTTAAAAATCTTCCTTAAATTAAACAAAAGACTCCCATTAAGTGACTCAGAGCCAGTGTGACCTTTTCATGGTGCACAAGATATGCAGTGGGAGTGCATCAATTTTTATATAGAGGAGAATATTTGCGGAGTTTACCAAGATGGATTAGAACTTTAGAACACTTGAACTAAAGGTTTGTGCCTCAGCCCTTGTTCCTGTGCACTATGTGCTGGTTGGTTTTGGTCTCTAAATGGTATCTTGTTCTCTGCAGATTTCTCACCCCCACATTTATAATTAGACAGTGACAGACTTGCTGAAGTCTAATTTCAGAAGAAGTAACAACCCTGTTGGAAGTAGAAGAGTCTATCTGATTTTCTTTAGGCTTAAAAACTGAGTGGGGCAAAGAAAAGGAGTTCTGATCTGCTTTCTAATCATCTAATCAATTATTTTACTGGAGATGTTCCTGTTAAAGCTGTAGTGCAATGTGAGTTCTACATTCTAACCAACATCATCAAGTAAGAATGAAACTCCACCAAAAACTGATTGGTGTGCCTCTGTTTCTCATAAATATTTTCACAATCCACCTAATGTGTCAGAAACAGTCTTTTTTTTGAGGACCTAGTGGCAGCAGCCTTTGAAGTTGTTGAGTCATAGGATTTTTTTTGTTTTGCTTTTGTTCCTGTGAGTATTGTCTCTTTGCAAATTCATGTCTCCCAAGAGCAAGATCTCTTCTCACTCTTGTAGATGTACTAGGCAACAGTGTGGCTATTTATACGTGGTAGTAAAAATGGACCCTTCCAAGGTTTGTCTCTGTCATGACTAAATTTTGATCCCAGTTTGAAGGTGAGTTTACTCCAGTGCATTCTTACCCTTACTCTTTCTGTTTAGGGCTGTGCACTTTTAATAATTTGTGTGTCTGGTGTTTAATGCTGACAGGATTCCAGTCACTGGAGAGGTTTCATTGCAAGTAGCTGCAGGTGTGTTTCATGATGGATAAAAGTAGCTATTTCTTCATAAAAGGACTTTGTGCCATTTTAAAGTTTTCAAGAAGAGACATTCCTTTTGGAAGCTGGTTTTATACAGAAAAAGCAAGTTTGTGACATGTTTAAATTGACGTTTTGCACTAAAGTGTTCTGTTCTGCGCAATCTTTCCATATTTAATGCTAAAGAACTGAAAACACCGATGATTTAACCAGAGGCATGACTTATATTAAACAGTGAGAGTATTTTCATGACAGTAATTTGGAGGTTTTATTTGGGAAAAAGGTTGTATTTTGCCTTACTTGCCAGTGAAGACTTTATTTTTCATGTGATATGAAGTGAAAGGCTATTTGTCTTTTTTTTTTTTTTTTTTTTTTGTGTGTTATTCCTTGTCAGTCACTATTTTATCCTAACTGTTGTCAATGTGCCATGCTGCCACGGTCGTGCACCAAAACCCAGGCCATGTGCTTACGTGTGAAAGGCAGGAAAACTTGCAGTTCACTGTTGGTTTGCGTTTTCTCCGCTTACTGCATTGTTTTGCGTTCGTTACTGTAAACATAAAAAAAAAAAAAAAAGAAAAAGCCTTTCTGCAGGCACCCACGGTTCTTTGCTGCCTCTCACCCCACCTCGCTCTCTGCCTCTCCAGCAGGCTACAGCCAGCAGCAGCCCCCGTCGCAGCCAGCGCAGCAGTTCCCGGCCTACAGCCAGGCGGCCCCGGCCCCCGCCGCCTTCCCGGGGCAGCCGCAGCAGCTGCCGGCGCAGCAGCCTCCGCAGTACCCCGCGGGCAGCTACCCCGCGCAGCCCTACACCACGCAGGCTTCCCAGCCCGCCGCCTACAGCGGCTCCCAGGCGGCGCCGGGCACCTTCCAGCCGCGGCCCGGCTTCACGCCCCCGCCCGGCAGCACCATGACCCCCCCGCCCAGCGGGCCCAACCCCTACGCCCGCACCCGCCCGCCCTTCGGCCCCCAGGGCTACACCCAGCCCGGACCCGGCTACCGGTAAGGAGGGGCCCCTGCAGGCGGGCGACTGACACGTGCGATTCCATCCCAACAGGCTCCAGGATTTTTAATTGAGATTCCAAAACTGTAATGAGGCAAAACTATAGCTGTTAATTAAAATCTGCTGGGGGAAGGGAAATGACCAAATCTTTCCTGCTTTAAGTTGTATCCGCTTCCTAGTTTAATTTGGGGCTGGGTGGTTTTTGGGAAACACTACTTAAATGTCTGTAAAGTGATTGACATTCTAGCTTGCCTTGTCTGAAGGATATGAAGATGCTAGTTGGAAGTTTAGCCCACTTACTGGGCTTGTTTTTACTAATACCATGATGTACTAAATTAGATTCATTCTGGAGGTAAAACTAGATATGATGTATTATAAATTGTAATGCTCACATGGAAGAACTAATAAAAACCCTGAATCTATCAAGTGCCTGATCTTCATTTCAGAACTTTGGTAATACTCGACAAGAAACCTATATTAAGTCCTTTGTGCATGCTGGGTGTACGGACTCATCAGTAAAGATCAGCAGTGCTCGGGTTTGTAGGAGGAGGGGCAGATTTCTAGGTGCGTAAATGGAGAACTGCTGGGAGTAGAAATGGCGCTCCCAGAAGTTTCACAGCAGTAGGTGGGTTTGTCATGCCTGCTGTTGTTAATTGCCAAGTAACCCTTTGACCAACTGAATAGGAACCAATCCATAAAATCTTATAGCCTCTTATCAGTTTCACTTTAATGGGCTGGGGGAGAATTAGTTTATTACTTGAACATTCAAGCCAAATGTGTATCTTTAAAAAAGAACTCTTATTTAAAAGTAACTACTCTACACAGATTCTTTGCCACCCAGAAGAATTTGGGAGTGCGATCCTTGTGACTCAGTTCTGAGCCAAGAAAAAGCAGATCAAGGGCTGTAACGAATTCAGTAGACCATATTACAGCAGAGAGCAAATCGTTCTCCAGTTAATGTTTTCCATCTTGCGGATTCTAGGAATATGTAAAACTAAGTAGGGAATAAAAAATGAAGTGGAGCAAGCTGCTTGTTTAAAAGACAAATTAGGAAATGGAGTGAAAATATTCCTACCTTCAGAATCCTTAAATAGTGCTGTGCCCATGCTACCCAGTAAGCTGTGGCTGTACCTCCTTTTTTCTCTTCTCCTCAGATCTAACACATATCATGTGTTTGTCGCACTTTTTAACATGGGTCTATTTCCAGGACCCAGTTTGCTCTGAATAACAGAACATTTCTGTGGCATTTGCTACAGAAACTAATCCCTGTTTTCATGTAAAACACTTGAGAAAAACACTTGATTAAAAAATATTTTATTAGGAGTACAGTGTACCTGCAATGTACTTTATAAGGTATTTTCTATAAATGACTACTATATATATCTGGGTGTTCTTGTTCATATTTCTTCAATACATTAGTAAGGTAATGAATAACACCTTTAAAAAAACCTACATCTCTTTATTTAGTTCATAAATGTTCAAGCAGTACAACAAGTAGCTTTGGGAGAGGTTTTAATCAAAGTAACTGTAAAGCAGTTTTAAAGTTCAATTATCATTATTTCCCCTTCGTCCCCAATGAAAAATGTTTTAGACCACAATTTTTCTTCTTAAATAAAATAAACCTGATCATGGTGTTATAACTAGCTTATTTTTTTCCTCTCTCATTTGTCTTTCCAAGTTCCCCTGCATGGTACATACATTTGGCTTTTGAACCAGTAAGTCTCAGTGTCTGAAGACCGTTTTCATGCAAAGCCCGAGCTGTGGAGGCCAAGCTTCACTGTTTCATTCCATGTATGTATGTACCTGTCCACTTTAATCAGAGAAAACCAAACCAGCCACCGCCACGCTCGTGGGCAGCAGCTCTAACTCCATAATGACAGGCTAAACATGTCTTTCGCTGGAGTTGAAGCATTTGAAAACAAACGTAGAAAAAAAACCCCACACTAATAATTTGATAATTTAAAACTGCACATATAGCAACCTACCTCGGCATTTTGGCAGGACTATAAACTGTACGTGTAAGGAGAAAGTGCTTCAAGTTTACTGGCTGCAGGATATTAAAAATTGTAGGATCTTTTCTATAATTTATGACTGGGAAAAATTACAGATGGATCTGGACAGGTAGCTTATGGCACTTGCATTACAAGAAGACCAGGGAATATTTATAAACTAACGTACATTGCATTCCGTGACCAACTCTGCCATATCTGTGCCTTAAACATTTATTACAACATCACGATAAATAATAGACACACCATATCTTTTAAAATACCATATAAACCATACCTCAAGAATAGGGAGCCAGCTTCCCTATACATTATCCTACAACATGTCCCTAGCCTGTTTGTGTTTTTAATCTAAAAACAAATTTGTAAAACGATAACTACAGTAAGCAGCCTACGCTATTACACAATGAATGCAGTATTGGCATTAGACTTGTATAAACCCTGGCACATGAGCAGGCACTGAAGTGCCAGGCACGCCATAAGCATTGCCGTCCTCGAGCCTGCGCTGGGCAGTGGGGCACGGGTGGCACATGCTGGGCTTCTTCACCAGCTTCATGTCGCATCTACCACTTCCCAGGGATTGATGTGCCACACTCGTACCAGCGGACATAGTTAATTTGAGTCTCCCCACCTATTTTTCCAAATTTGACAGGTTCCTGACGAACTGCCCTGAAAAATCCTGCAACAGAGAACAGAGTTTGCATGAAGCCCTCAAGACTGTACCATGCTTTGATCTCCCTGTGAAATCTGTGCACAGTTCAGTTAGCATGTAAAATAGTTGCTAAGCTGTTAACAGTGTCTGCCACAAGCAGGGATGTTTGCTGCCCCTACATCCATTAGGTCTCTGGAATTTGTCCACTCAACTCAAGGCAGAAGTGCTTGGGATGGTGGCAGCCCTGAGTGGGAGAGGTGAAAAGCTGCCTTGCCTTGAGATGCCAGCACCCACCTGTGGCTATGACAGGGTCTCTGAACACGTTGCAAAGTCACAATGGTTCAATAGTGCCCACTGCAGTAGCCCTGACACTGTGGTGAACTTCAGTAAAACTCAGCCCCTGGGGATATTTCACACTATCATCTCTACACCCCCAAGCAAAAGATAGTACCTCCTGCTTTCAGTCTGTTACCTTTGACAACACAAGTGCTTCCCTTTCAAACATTAAGTTCAAATTAAAGTGAGGAATTAGGGCTGAATCCAACATGATCATCAGAAACGTATGTGTGGATAAAGCAGGCATGTCTGCACGCAGGCATGCAGGTACACACGCAAAAGACTGTTCTGCAGCTGATACACAACATCAGCCATGATTCCCTCACTGCCCTTCAGATCAAGTATATGTAGTTAATTCAGAACTCAACTTGCTGCAGCCAAGAAGAAAGTGAGCAGCAATGGACAATTGGTCTGTTCTTTCCTCCGTTCAGTTCATTTACTAGAAAAATAAGCTGCAGAAAAGGTGGAGTCTTCTTTTGTTTGCTTGTTTTGTTGTTTGTTCTTGCCTAAATATGAGTGTAGCTCATGAACTCACTCAATTAAATCCAGTTCCTGAAATCAAATTAGTTTAAAGTCTTTTAAGCTGAGGTAGCAAGCTTGTTACATAAAAGGTTTTTTAAATTATAAAATCTTTAAAAATGTAAATCTGGTATAACTGAGAGGTTTGGTGCTCTGGCAATGATGTCAACTTGGACTGAGCCCATCTCTTACACAAAGAAAATACCTTTACAAATGGGAAACACTGGGAAAGGAAAAGCAAGACCCTCTTTAGAAAAAACACATAGCCAAACAAACACCTTTCAGACCGTTTGCCTACTCTGTTTTTTGGAAGAACTTGTGAAAGATTTAGGAACTTCACATTCATCTCCCACACCTACCTTGACGCATTTCTGGACTTCTGTAGGGTGTTTTATAACTGAGGCACAGGAAGGTTTGGTCAACACGCTGATATTGGACTGGAAACCATTCTGCTGTTTTCCTCAGTAAAATATTCCATGACACGCTCAGCACGCGCGTGTACCAGCACAGCCTGCGTTCTTACCCCACAAGGGAACAGAACACCTCGCACGGGCACTGCTGCCAAGCAGCAAGGCAGGAGTTCAGCTGACACAAGTACAAATTTCTTACTCTCCAGCCTCAGCAATGTGTGAAAAATAGCCAGGCAGGTCACAGCTGTGTTAAGGGCTTCTACTCCCGTGTCAACTTAGACCAGACTGGAGTTTTGGGCACCCAGTTAAAACCAGTACACACAGAACTACTGCAGCGTGAATTATATTTTCCAGTAATAACTTTTCAGCTTCTTGTCAGCACCAAACAAAGCTGTTTAATGCTCAACTGACGATTTACTGCTCTTTAAATCAACCTTGCTAGTTTGAACACAACACTTTATGCCTTTCTGCAAACTCAAGTTTGTGGTTGGGTTTAAATATGTAATACCAACTGTGAATAATCTGCTGGAACATTTTAAATAGGAGAGAGGCTGTTTACTACCTAACAGAACCTGAGTTATAACCATCTTAATAAGTCATCATTCATCTTGAAAAATGTCTTGACCCTCTTCTGCTTGCAAAGACAGTTCCTTTCCATCACCCACCCCAGCAGTGGGTATCCAATCCACTGGCAAGAAAAAGAAACAGAGGAATTGCTGAGGTTTACTAATGAGACAGGCATAAGGAATTACCATCTTTGACGGGTAGATCTTCTTGCTGTCCTGTCCTTCCATCTAAGAATGAGTCTACAAATTGGCAGTGATCTTCTCCATGGCCCCTCTGGTCTCCTATGTTATAAAATTTTCCTGAAAGCAAAGAAGGAGCAAAGTTTAGTGAGGGCTATTTCCAAAAACCACCAGAGGCGATGGGCTGTGCTCTTTCCTCTGTGGGGAAGCCAAGGTGAACGCTATGATTCCTTTCCTCTCAGGACCTGTAGCTGTAATTTGAAAATGATTTGCAGATTCCAAGTACAGTGCTTATGGCTATCGACAAAAATGCCCCACTCCTGGCCAAAATTATGCCTGGACGTAATTTTTCCCCCTCCTTACATTTCATACAATAAGGGAAATTCAATTACTACCTAGAAGCTCACCCCAATTGTTTCAAAACTGAGGTAAGTTTTGCTAGTGATTTGAATGGAAGGCAGGTCTGTTGCCCTGTCAGGAAGTCCCTAGTACCTTCAAAGATGTTTTTATAGACCACCCCCTAACACAGCTGAGGCCTGTTTTATAAATCATTGTATTTTTACAACATGTATGTGCAAGTGATATCTTTTAACATATGGATGACCTCGGACAGTAACTGCTTATCCAGAGCATGAAGTGTGCCTGTGTATTTGTTTGCAGGATTGTTTAACAGGACACTTGACTCAACTGAGTAGAAAACAAGGTCTCAAGTGCCCCAAGCAGTGTGTGCTGATGTTATGGGCTGTGCTTATCCTATTAACAAAAGGAGTCACAGTGAAGGTGTTTTGACAGATGTTTTTACTTACTGATTTGATTTGCAAGACATTAGTAAAATTCAGTTCAGAAGATGGAGGAGAGCATGCTACGTTCCCTTTCCAAGCCTTGGCCGGAAACATTTGTAGATAAACTTACCATTCTTTCTAAACTCTTTTCACAGCACTTAATATGTTCAGCCTTTGGTCGTGAGGTTGAAAGGCAAGGTGAGAGCATTTAGAAATAGGCTCAGCACTCTGGTATGAGCTAGGCAGAAAGTCCAGTTACTCATTAGATACTGGGTGTCCTGTAGCCTTGAATCTGTGCCAGCCTGGCCATTTCAGAGATAGTGAGATGGGTTATAATACTGCTTCCAAAGTGCAATTAATTAAAGCACAGCCTACCAATAAACTCTTTCTCATGTTTCTGTGACCTGAGCAACACTTTGCCAAAATTTCTTACCTCCAGTTGATGGCCTCTGTGCGTGCGGTTCTTCTCTAGCTTTACAAAATTATTTATTACTATCTAGCTTTGGCTGCAGACATGTCATTTTCCATAGGAGAACTGGTCAGAGGGAGTTCCTCTCAGCAATTTTTTGGTCTGAAATAAGGAACACTCAGGCTGCCCAAAAAGGCATTTTTTTTTTTCCATGGCTGTTGAAGGTCACACATAGAATTTTTTTTTTTCCTCCTCTCAATAAATATTTTTAGGTGGCCTGCTTTTCTGGAATGCCTACAGTGACTGCTCTGGAGGACTGTTAAATGAGGTCAGCAGTAGATGCTGGTTTATAGAACAGTCCTGGCATGTGTAACAGAGATCACTTTTTCTTCATAAGAGACAAAATAAACTAGATATTTTTATGGCTAACACCAGAACAGTAACTTTTAGATACATACATACTCTTCTGACCCAGAGCTTAACCTATGCATAACTCAAAACAATTGCTATACATAAATTAGCAGCATTCTCAGTGACTATAACATTCTTACTGCCCAATTATTTCCATAATAAAAGAATAAATTTTAAAACATTTAGCTAAGAAATGACTGGTTTTCTGTTTTGGGGATAGCAGTTCTAGCATAAAGTAAAATTTTTTCCCCAGTGTTACTGTATGGGTGGTCTCAAAAATGTTAGATCTTTGTTTTATACATTATGAATTCTGCAGCACTAAAAGTGTAAATTCATGCTAAAAACCAGCATGCAAAGATATATTTGTCAGCTGCCTCATACAACAGCGTTTGTACAATGCACCCAAATTTCAGGGTAATTCCCCTGCTTCAGCAGCAAAGCTTTGGAAGGTATTTTCAGCGTGCAGTGGAACTCGGACCTCAGCACAGCCCTTCACTGCTGGCACACATTGCCCAGCTGGCTGCTGCTTGCAAGGACACTTCCTCTGGCCCCGGGGGCAGGATGAGGCGAGGTGAGACAGTGAAACACATCAGAACAGTTTGGCTTCGAAGGGGAAAATTTCTCACTCGCACATAGAGGCCTCGCTTAGCAAGTGGGGGGAAAGCAGCTTTCCTTCTGCATAAATATTTCACTTCTTTTAAATATTGTGACAACTGGTCAGCACTGGTTGTAACGATTCGAGTGCAAGAAATCAGGCTTTGCAACTATAATGAATACAGTGTGTCTGCCTCATCTTTCTCCAGCGAGGTTAAACCACTACCCTTCCAGCAAGAACAAAAACAATCTAATGAAAATAGGAAAATGGGCTCCTGATACTAAACTTTGCTTTTAAGATTGGAGTAGCTTTCACTGCAGTGTTAATTCACTTGATTTAGGGCTGAAGTCTAGTCCTGCTAGATTAGCACTGCTATTTCCTCTACTGGCTGGTTTTGGGATACATCATGCCTCATTGCCAATGCTTGTCATTTGATCACAGCTGATTAGTACAGCAATAGTTGAATGAATGATACCTCTGTTCAAAATAGTCTCTTTTATTCCTATAATTGCTAAGATATTATTTACATATGAGGTATTGTACTTACTGTTAATCACAAGGCTTCCTTGTCTGCTCATTGGAGAACAGTTCTGGGTGCAAGGCAGGGAAGTTTAAAATTATATCAACATGACCTGCCTTACATTCCCCTCCCTCCTCTTTTATTTCCATATTCCTACACACAGAGATCAGAGCCCTGCTCCTGTGAGGTGCTCTGAGATGGGGCAACTTTAGGTTACGAAGGTGGATTCTTTCAGCGACAGTATCTCCTAGTTTATTTGATCCAATGTGTTGAGCACGCTTGCCTAAATTTCACTCAAAAGGCATTTCCCGTATGTGGTTGTATGATAGTCATTGTGCTCTGGATGCCTTGCTAATGCCACTGTCATAGAGCTGTCCATGATAAAAGGCCTCATACAGAAGAAAGCCAGAAGCTTGGGATGGATTATAAGAAGTTAATATATTTCTAAATACAGTAAATAGAGCTTGTACAATCATCATTAGTCATAAAGATATAAAGATCTGCCTATCAACTAACTAAAAAACCCCTTTTTACGGGCTGCTCCCCCAGCATACACACAGCATGTGTCACTTGATTCAGGCTTTAAATACATCACACTCTGTTGACCTTAAGACACTAAACAAAACTTGAGAAGATAAGGTCAGGAGGCTGGTCTTAATAATAGAACGTAACATAAGGAGAAATGAAAAAAGATGAGGAAGAAAGATTATAAGCAAAAGTTGGGAATGTGATAACAAAAAATAAAGTCAAAGCAGGTGAGTAAAACCTGTTGACTAGAACTGAAGTCATGGATTTATAAGTCTCCTAGTAATGAAGTACCCTCCTGTTTACCAAAAGGGATGGGAATAACTGGTCTAAAATTAAGCCCTGATTCTCTAATTAAGAATTATTCAGGCTACCCTTTAATTACAGATTTGGCACTTTTACAACATATGCTATTAACTCTGATTTTTATCAGTTTTTTTGGATGATCCTCAGTATACCAACAGGTACTTAAAATCAAACACATCAGTGACTATTGAGCACAAGCAGATTACAGTTTATGATTAATCTGTCTATGCACTAAGTTAAACATATCTGATCACACTTCAGCAGAGCTCATCTTGTTAAACCTCTTTAGTTCCAGGACCATGATATCGTTCAAGAGTATGGAATGTGAACAACACTGATTTGAATGCCTCTTACCTGTAAGTGAATCACTGAGGTATATTTTGTATCTCAAAGAATTGCACAGCTGCACACCTACAAACTTCTTATACCAAGTCCTCTTGACATATTGTTTGCCTTTGCATTCTGAATATGTGTCTGAATTGAAAGGGATTTCAGTCCAGATAGCATCTTTTCCCACTGCAGGAGAGGAAAAAAAAGAGGCTGAAGTACGATGCTGCATACAAAATTATGCACAAAAAATACATTTGAATAACTAGAATTAGGAACCTTGATGAAGCAGAATGTACCATGACACCTGCATTTTGAACAGAAAAAATATCTCAGGGAAGCACCAAAGAGCGTAGGTATGATTAATGCAGTGAACTCCTCCAGCTCTTACGTAGTTAGTGCCAATGTGGAATAAGCTCATTCTAGCACCTTGCTAGGGGGACAATGTCTGTGTGTTGACACAACTCTCATTCACAGAGTGCATGATACAGTCATCATTTTTCAGTGCATTTAAGCCCAGACAGTGAACCTGAAGCAAGCTGTATATGATTTAACAAAAATACACATAAAAATTATATGTCATTAATTATGCGGAAAGAAATGGTGTCTCAGTGCTTGCCAAAGTGATGTCCATTACAAATGCAAAAAACAGCCCAATTTGCTTGAGTGATCTCAGCTCTTCTTCAAAAGCTCAGTCCACCTCCCACCAAAGACAGCAAGAGTCTTGTAAGATCTAAGCAGAGCTAGATCAAGCCTTCTGAAGCAGGAAATTTTTCTAAAAGACAATGACAGATAAATAGAATCCTCTGAGTTGTGCTCTGTTAACTCACTTAAAAACCATGGAGCAAGTTATTCATTTTACAGAGCTTTCTTTGCTTTTAATGACAAGGCTGAGAAAATATGAGACTGTCCTTGGCTCATTTGTGTACATTGGTTTGAAGCCATCCCAGCTGCCATGGGAGCTCCACATCACGCTGATTGTGTTCCGCTCAGGTAAACAAGCAGCCTGGCATGAATTCCTTACCAGGGGTGTGCGTGGAAGGAGTGAAACCATGTGTGAATGCTGTCTGATTCCATAACTCTTTTAGCTGGGGCAGTATGGCCACCCCCCTCACAAAATTATGCTGTCTCATTTCTGAAAAAAGTCTTGATCAGCTACATATAAAAAGAGGCTTACTTGAAATTGGCTCGCTCACTCTTGGGTCCGCTGGGGGAAGAAAACAAACATTCAATCAGACACTGTAAAATGAACGTTCCCAATATTTCAATGGAAAAGCATAGGTAAGTGATTTTTTACAGCTGACATAAGCTGTAATTTGTGAAACAGAAAGAGTTTTGGAAGGAAAGTTAACTTTTGCGTTAAATTAAATTAAAAGAAATATATTTCTTATGTGAAACTCCAGTATCAATGAGCTTTTAAAAATTTTATTCATGGGACAACACCAGCCAAACAGAGTTCTAGTAAAAACAAAAGTTTAAACCTGTAACCAGCAAAAACCATTTGTACTGCATCTTATTAAAATTTCAATTTCAAAACCTAAATAATAAAAAGGACACATCTGTAATACTTGCCACAAAAATCTTGGCCCAATATGGGAGAAATGGTGTGTGCAATTAAGAAAAAATAAAACTGAATGCTTAATTTGTCCAAGCTAAATAGGAGACAGAACATAAGCCTTGTCATTCATGAAAACTGCACTTGGCATAAACATTTTTTTTTCAGTTTTAACAATCTAGGATTACAAAGAGTGTATTCAGAGTTTTAAAATATGTGTGGCATGGTCTGAACTACTCCCTGAGTAATTTCTTGCTCAGCCAAAAGTCTTATCCATCAGTGACAGCACTAGATGAGGACTATTATATTATTACACCTGGCTCAAAACACAGATGGAGAAATTCCTTTTAAAAAGGCTAAATCCATTTGGTGCTTTATATGGACCTTAAGTACCATCAAGAAATAAACACTTCTACACAAAAGATGGTATCTTATTTGCACAAAGTTATCAAGTCAGCCATATTAGCCTCAGGGGAATAAGAGTAGGGAAAGCAAAAGAATGCTCTAATTATCACCTCTGAGTCAGATAGGACTTAACTTGGGAACCAACCAATGTGCAAAACAGGCTTGTATACACCTCTGTAATAGTTTCACAGGAGAGTAAACAGGATGGAAGGGGACTACTGGGACACTGACTTTTCCCAACTGCTATTTCTCAATCCTTACTTGAGCCAAATGACATCACTGTAATAGAGCAGCCTTATTGAACAGGTAGCAAAAGTGACTACGAACACACCAGCCCAAAGAAAAACCTTATGTTCCCCATCCAGAAGCCATTAATGAGCTTGATAATGCAAAAAGAGCAAGAATATAAATCTTAGATGACTGAGGCCTCTCTAATAATGAAGTTATTTTCTTTGTAGTGAACACAAGACAAACTGTTTTCCTCTCTTTTTTTTCTCTTTCAGTCTGGCCATCTTACATCCTCTCACAGTATAGTCATGATCCCAGGCTGACCTCCCAGTACTACATTGCTCCGTTGTAAAAAGCCAGTCAGGAGATACTATAGAGCAAGACCAAATACATACAATGAAACGAGAGACCCTTTTCATACATCCCATACACATGGATACTAAAGCCACTGTAAATGATGGTCTGATCTTTGGAAGTTCTTACCTGATTCAGTACTGAATGACACAACATTGCTGCTTGGACCTTCACCAAGAGGGTTTCTTGGTTTCACGTGGAATTCATAACTGGGGAACAAAATAGAAGAGATGAAAATTTTGCAAACCAGTGAATACTTTCAGAGTCTGGAGCAAGCAAGCAGCACACGCCTGGTGTTTCTTGCCTTCTGGAGAAGAACAAAAAGACCTCAATTCTTGTCCTGAAAACACCGAGACGTTTTTTTGTCCTAACTGCATAAGACTTCTCTGAACACATAATGAACCAGTCGTTTTGACAATTCTTTGCACGCATACTATTAATATTTGACTTAATGCACCACTGGTTTAAGTCTGTCTCCACTCACACAGCAGTTTCAGTTCTGGCAAAGGGAGCAAGTTCGGATGAGGTCTGAAGCAACCTGATAAACAGAGACTGAGTAAAGCTCATTGCTATTTATTTTGCTTCTTAAGAACACAAACCTCCAATTCAGTGCCTCTCAGGCCCATTGACAGTGACAGACAGGGCCAGTAGTGAAACACAGGGTATGTCTTCCAGGACAGGAGCTCAGCCAAGGCCAAGATCCAATTTTTTAAATATATGTTAATAGTAAATATATGAAGCAATGTCAAGATATTGCACAGAGTCTCTTTTGTATGTTTTTATAATAAAACTGCACACCACCAGTCTGTACTGTAGTTATCTCATGATCTCTTTTCATCACTGCTGTGTTGCAACCAGAGTGCTATGAAAACAGAACAAGATGAAAGAAAAAAATCCAAGCCAGACTCCTCTTCTTAAGCCTTTTCCACCTCTCAATGTTTGATTAACAGTGATAGATAGGCAAGACAAAGTGGTTTCTAACTCTGCAGCTCAGCTGAAAATTACTCTTTCAGTCAGAAGCTCTAGGTCAACAGCTATTGTATGCTGCAAACCTAAATATGTTAGTCAGAAAACACCAGGCAGATGAGGCGGGAAGGAAGGTTACAAGAATGGACACCGGACACAGTGAAGAGCTTAACATCAAGGGCAGAGCTATCCCAGCAAGGCACCTCTCAGCTCTCCTGGCTCCAGGCTGGCAGCACCTGGGAATTTGTCACTGCTCTGCAACAACTCAGTGCCTGCCCGGAGAAGCTGCATGTCCTCCGTGCCAAGGCACCCTGATGAGTGGTGTGTGTGCACCCAATCAACTGCACCAGCTCCATGCCTTCCCCACGAGCTGTAAGTGCCACGTACAGAGAGGCCTCTCGCACGTTCTGAGTGCTTGCATGGTGAGTCTCTCCTAACAGAGTGTCTTCTCATCAGCTAGAGACATCCACCAGACCCGAGTCTAAAGGACGGGAGGACTGGAAAATGGGCCCTAACTTAGAGACTAGACACAGAGCAAAACCAGAGTCCCAGAAGTGGGCAATTAAACATCCCGCTCTTGACTCGCCAAGGATCACTTACCCATGATAATTTTGGTAGCTCATGACTATAATATAGCATTGTAATGTATTGCTGGAATTGTTTCCAAACAGCGATTTTCTAAGGAAAAAAACAACCCCATACCACACTCTGCACAGTTGGAAATTTGTAAATTCCATTTGCAAGTCCCCATAAGAATAATTCAATCCAAACTTTGGATTACCTCTCATTGCTTCTTGGCTCCTGCAATACCTGAACAGTTCACTAATTAACCTCAGTGGACTATTCATGCAGTACCAAGGAACTGTTTTCCATCCACAGTACTTCTAAGACAATATTTAACTTTAAAATTGCTTACTTAAGCAATTGCCTTTATTTCTAGAGTTTTCTTTTCTTTTTAAGGAAAATACTTACAAAGACTGGTAAGCTGAACAGATGCACTGTGGAAAATCATGAATATTTCTAAGAAAGCCACGGTCTTGTTTTGAGCTTAAAAAAGTCTATTTAGAGTAATCTTGACATTTATTCAAACGTGCTGTGAGACCACCTCGAGCTATTCATATTACTCTACTGCAGGAAGGAGACATTAAACAAATAATCAATTTACTAACTTTATAAATCAATTTACTAACTTTATAAATCTTCTTCATTATCATCTTCAAATTGTTTAAACAAAGACATGCTTTTAAAAATGGGACCTGAGCAGTTAATATTCCCATTGGGCATGTGGTACAGTAACTTTTTTGGTCAAGAAGTATTCTTATCTGGTAGGTAAGGCTGTATTACAAAGAGCTGTAGCAGAGCAGCTGAAGATTCCTTCTGAAGAATCACTGAAGCATAAACAAAGATTTGCTAATACGTTTTGTATTTTAAAATAATAGCTAGAAGAGACATTTTGAAAAATATATGAATTAAACCACACCTGGAGATAAAAGACCCCAAAGAAGTTTTCCTATTTCCTTCACAACAGGAGCACCTGGTCTAGAACCATTATTATAATTATGATCATCAAGATGGCATGTTCTGTTGCTTTGTGGGCAGTTTATGGTTTGACCTTATGAATGACAATAATCTGATTCTGTCCCTTTGTATGTATTTTGCTCATTTTTGAACAAATATATTGTTCTCAAGAGCTGATATGCCCTACTTTGGCTGCATCAAGCAACATTCTTTATTGGAATCACTTCTGTTCCCAAAAAACTTCAGTTGATGAGCTCGGACCCATCAATTCTCTAACTCCAGAAAAAGACAAAAACAAGAATTGAAGATCATTTTCCAAGGAGTGTTTTTCAAATTGTGGTTTAGGGATCACTAGTTTGTCTGCAAAAGACTAAACCACAGATGGGAAAATTTTGGCAAGATTGAAGTAAAGAACTCAAATCTACACAGAGAGGTTTCAGGTCATGTAAGCATATAAAGAAAATTGAAGAAAAGGAAAATAATAAAGAAGTGTCTGAAGTTTAGCTGAGTCAATTAAGGAAGTGTTCTATTAATAACGTTAAAGAGGAAATTTTTAAAACTAAAATATATACAATTTTATAGTTCCGTGGTATGTGTTTTTACAAGCATCACAGGCTCCTTCCCTCTGCCAATTTCAATCCTAAAACAAGATCAGGGGCTTCAACAGTACAAGAATAACAAACAACTGCTTTTGGAGATGAAGAGAACCAATAAGTTGACTGAAAACTGAAAGTGAGAGAAAGGGAAAGTTAGACTGAGATAGTGAAATGATGGAGTGTACATATCTAACCATAATTTTAAAGCCATGTCGTGGCTCTCTTAGTAGAAAATTGTTTAAAGTCTGCCTTTTTTTTGTGTCAGGTGAAAGATCTGAAAAATAAAGTGGTGAAAAAAGGGTACTGTCTGTAGTCCTATACACTCCTATACAAACCACTAGAGAGAGCAAAAAATGCTTAGGGGTTCAAGAATTATAGCAAAATGAATAAAATGAAATAGGAAAGCTATAGAATTATTATCCCATGTCTAGCTCTTAGCTAGACTTATTAACGAGAAACTGGAATTTGTATTCCATCTTTATATCTGCTTGCCTATTATACCAAAAACTCTGCTACCCTGCATAAGCAGCAATCTAACGTATCACACCTCCTACAGACGTTGGAGACCAGGCCTCCCAAATCCTCCCAAACCGTGTAAGACAATAAAAGTCCCTGTGTAGATTAGATGGACTTGACTTACAGTAGTTACCATGTGGAGTGTGTTTTTCCACCGTAGGAAATGGCTATACCACATGGAACTTTGGCAAATGCATCTGCTCTGCATTTTTTTGAATCATGCAAAAGGAGAAGATTTAAGATTGCAGAACTGAAAATAGGTGAAAACAGATTTTCACCATAATAGAAGTGGATCAGCTGAGTATAGTTGAGGGACTTCAGGTCAGCTGCTGGGGAGATGCTGGTGTTAGATGACAATCAGGCAGGACTACCTTTGTTTATAGAGCTTCTCTGCCTCTGCAAAGTGTGCTTAGATAGCAGTATGACCTGACATAGCAAATGAGACAGCAATGAAAAAAAAAAGAAAGAAAAAAGTGCTGAGCTTGTTTGAGGAGTCTTTCTCCTGTTCAAGTTAGAAGAAAGGCTGAGAGAAGTGGGAAATACCCATGAACTCTGACATCAACAGCAATTTAGTACAAAAATCTGTTGTTTTTTAATAAAGAGTACAAAAACCTGCAGCGTTTTTCTGCCACTTTCTGCACTTTTCTGCATCGCAGCTTTCACTGTAGTTCATGTCTCTTGACCCTTGCTGTTAACGATAACTAAGCTCTCTGCATTGGTAGAATTTTTGTTTCTTCTTCTATGTGATTAGCACATTTTGGGTGCTAACTGCAATACAAACCAATGTGAGATAATGGTGATAACAGCATAACCAGGTGGGTTTGCATTATTTATACTTCAAGCTAATTCAGCAGATGGTTGAAGACTTATTTGGTAGGGCCTTTGAGTGAATTACAGTAACTTTCTCTTTTTTGTTTCATAACTTTTATAAGACATATGAAAAAAACTTTCCAAGAAAGTCATCAACACACATTATAAAACAGTTTAGATCATGCATATATTCTGCACATTTCATGTTTACTTCACAGTTTTGGTTGGGTGGTTGGTTTCTGGTTTTGTTTTTCTGGGGAACTTTATTTTTTAATCTTTTTTTTAACATTTCCTGTTATTTATATTCTCCAAGAGATCATGGCTGGGCATACACTTTGCCTTGGGACACAATCTAACAGAAAAATCCAAGAGAGACCACTCAAAATGTTTTTAAAAAGGAAAAAAGTATATTCAAAATCACCAAATTACTTAACGAGGCAAGAATCAGTACCTAAAGGGAAGTTCTACAAAGCTGTGGAATACAAACATCACAGGCTTTTTGTTTCTTACTAACACTCTTTTTCTACTAAAAATTTACACCAGCAGGCTGGTGGACACATCTTCTAATGGCTACCTGAACTTCCCCAGAGCTATTTGGCACATCTCTGACTGCAGTCTTAGTATTTTTCTTTATTACCTTCCAGTTACTGCCATCACAAACGTGCATGAGAACTGTTTTCAGCAATATTCAGACTCTTTCTTGAAGGCTTGTATAGAAATTAGTTCTGTAAAACTTCCTGGATGCTATAGTCTGTGCTGTGAACTTAATTGCCCTTAAACAAACCACCAGAATGGATGAGAAAATGCACACCTTCTAAACCAAAATATTTCAAGATACGGCAGGGATACAGAACTAAGAACTACATATTTTGGCAGAGAAACTATCAGAAATAACAAAAAACCTCAAAACAATACTGCATCAGATGATTGGAAGACTTTAAAAAAAAAACCTGGTAGGAAAAAACCCCAGAAAACAAACCCCCCACAACCCTGAAACAAAACAAAACCCAAAAACCCAAACCTTAAAATTCCTTTGGAAGTGGCAAAAATGGAATTGGAAGAAAAACAAAAAATAACATCTGCATTTAATATTCTAGGCTAGGAAAAAGGTCCAAGAAACAAAAACTTGCAGGTCGGTGAAATGAATATTTGCAAAGGAGAATATGCAGATGACAACCATCAATACTACAGAGGAGACGGAGTGAAGACAACACAAACCACAGTAAGCCCATTTCTATCTCTATAGCTCATATAGCATAACCACAATACGCACTTTGAGATATTTCAGGTAAAGGTTACAATCAAAATTGAAAGGTTACAATCAAAATTATCTGATGAAATTAAAAAGAGAAACTAGACTGAACCCAGACAGCAGCTTAGGGAGAGTACCAGTTTCAAGAACGCTGACCAACCAAATAATGGATTTCAAGATTTCAATTTTCCAGGTTACTTAAACTATCACACGTCTTCTAAGGTGTGATATTGAAATTCTGTGGTCACCATATTTGGCAATTTTGTAGTTGTAAAGGAGGAGAACATATTCATCCTATAAGGAAAAATCCTCTAAATTAATGCGGTGTTGTCAACTGTCAGGTGTGCCTTACTGTGGGAAAATGGCAAAAACATGGATCTCAGTGCTCCAACATAATCACATTGTACAGGAGCCCTAAAAACCTTTCTTTTTGAAATAATAAGTCAGTTGCATTGGAAAGCAGCTGACTGTGCCTCATATTTACTTAAAGGTTTATGTCCTTATAGTTAGAAAGCTTTTCAGATCACTATTTTACTTTCATCTCAGAGTATCAGTGTCTTGCAGTCCAGTCACTGAGAACACATAAAGCTGGCATATATGACAGAAAGATGACAAACTGCCATAATATATACAATTTCATTTGTTTAAAAGTAACCTTCACAAGTTATTGTATGTCTATGAAAGTCCATTTTCATTTCCATATTACCATTGTGTGAGTCTGTAAAAACTAAATACTTGATAAAAAAGTCAGAACTCCTTTTTCAGCCAGTGCATTTTTTCTGGATCTAGTCACTTTTGAGACAGCTAAATGAACACAGAGAATACTACGTTGTAATCCCCATCCCATTTAACTTCTATGTTTGGACTTACTGACAGCTGAAGTCACACATGCAATTTTGATGAGAGACTGTAAGAGTCTCTCACTGTTGCCTTCCTAATACTGTCCAAATTCTTGAAATATTCAAAGTCTGGCCATTAGCTCCTAATCTTTAAAAGCTGCCTTGTCAGAGGGCCAGCTCCAACGAAGAAGGATGTCTGTCTTACTGCAGAGCTTCCCAGAGGTGTAGCAGAATGATCTATTTGAATGAAGAATGCAGAAGAGAAAAGCAAACAAACAGCATGACCTGGCAGCTCTGACACATCCATTTTTTTCCCTACTGCTTGTTCTGCCTCCTTCATGCTGAAAAGTTGTCTTGCTTCCCTCCTGCTGGATGTGGGCAATTAACTCAAATGTTAGTTTCTGGGCCAGGCACTAACATATCCTATCTAATTTACCTGAACAGGATGATGGACCTTTGCCATTGTCACTGCAGACTTTTGTCATGTATGGTTCTCCAAGAATGTACATCTGCAGAATGACAGGCTTGATTTGACTTGCTGCTATAGGGTCTTTCTGGTTTAAATTTACCCACAAGGACTGAGATACCACGTTCACAAACATATTTATTCCTTTTTAGGAACTCTTCGTTTAGGTCTGTCTGGTTTAGATCTGTCCTGAACTGTCTTCAGCTCTGAATACACTGGGCCCTCAGAGCAGCGTAGAGGATTTACACAGCCTCACTGATGGCTTCAGAAAAGCTGGAAAAAACAGCTCTCAAATTCAGTTTCTCCAAAGTGTTTTAAGGCCAAGAGGTTCTCCCCAGTTAATCCATGGTTTTCTATTGAGCATCTCTCTTTCCATATTCATGCTGCTGGTTTTGTAAATGTAGATCAGTTGCGAGAGGCATTTCTATTTCTTTTCCAAGTTTCTTTTCCAGCTCCACCTCTTAGACAGCTCTTTCCTTTAAGGCTAGTTATGGAAAAGTCTACTCCCCAATCTTACTGTATTACTTAATGAATTTGTAGACATTTCAGGGACTCTGATAATTAATTTATTAAGCTGTGTTTAATTATCTTTCTTCCTCCTCTTTTCAGTCAGTTTTGTCTACAGGTCCATTTTCTTCAACTAGTGAGCAATCATATCCTGATAGACAGGAGACATATGACATTCCTTGCAGAACTGATGCTATCTATGTGATGCCAGCTGTCTCAAGCACTTTCTTATTTTCCTTGAATTTAGTGTGCCAGCAAGCCTGGATTCAAATGATAACAGTAACTCTTTGTGCTTCGGCCAAAGCTTTCAAGGTGTCCTCAGAATTAGGAAATAAGCATTTTGCTTGGAATGGGAGTTTAATTGAACAGAGCCACTCTGAGAATTTTATACCTTACATCCAGCGAGACTTGAGGGACACGCATCACTGCGATTTGTATCAAAGGTTTTCGAGGGGTTGGACTCTATGATCTTGGAGGTCTTTTCCAACCCAATCTATTCTATGATTCTATGATTCTATGATTCTAGGCAGTGGCCTCCTGAATCCAGAAAGACTTTCACTGTCTTTCCCTTTTGAGGTTGGGGAACAATAGCCACTCCCTCTTCAGGAAAAGTTATCTCTTTATATCTTAAGTCAGCCTCCATCAGTCACTACCTGATTTCCTATCTAGCTCCTTGTAACAAAATCCACACTTCAAAAGACAGCTGTACTCCGTGGTCTTTGGTCTGCTCTTGCTTACCAAAACCTGAAAGTCTTCTCACAGGACTGACAGAATTGTAAATAATTAGAACCACCTTATCTGCCTCTGCACAGCTCCTGCCTTCCTTATGACCTTTCCAGTGGATCTGCCTGCCTCCATCTTGCTTCCTTTCTGAACAAGGAGCAATCTAAAAAGCTTCTCTCTTATGGCCATCTGGACGTTGCTCTCAGCATCAAGGGCTTTTCTTTGCTTCCATGTCTTTTCTACACTTAACCAAATCCATCCAACTCTATGTCACATCCCATATGTGACACAAAGAGTTTGAGCGTGTAAGGAAAGAGAATCTGCTTAATAACACAGCTCTTTTCAAAGGTGCAAGCGTATTATTTCAAAGCAGAACTGAAATGAAAACACAAGCAGCACAGGCAGCACCTACTGCCTTTCTTAGTCACTACTGCAGAAATACATTGTTGTGGTTGAGAAAAGCAATTCTTGGTGCCCAAGCCATATGTTGGTAACATATCCTAATTGTCTCTTAATAAGACAGAACAACCTCACTGCAGTTCACTCTTTCTACAAGCCACGCACCTTTAAGAAATAATAGAGACATTCCAGAAGCAAAACACAGCAATTCCAGCCCATCTTATGAGCCCATCTTTCGGAGTCTCTCAAAGAAGCTCTTTTGGGGTATCACAATTTCCCTTAACCTTTTATTTTTCCAATTCTCTTCCATTGCCATCTACTTTCTGCAACAGTTCCTCACTTCTTCTCCTAGGAGCTGCTGGTCACAAGTACATGAGCTAAGAACCAACACCCCAGATTACACCACACATTGTCTAAAAATAAAGGTTCAACATGGGTTCTTTGCAGAATTTTGTGCTGTGTTACCAATTTATGGATAATAATAGAAAAAAAGCAGTTTATCTGAAACAGAAACATCTGTTTACCAAAGCCAAATGGATAGTCTTACAGGAAAAACCTCAGCGTGTTATTCATTAACTTTCTGACGCAATCAATTAACAATGCAACAAAAGACAAGTGGTTTTCTTCCCCACTTTGAATTTTACCATAAAAAGAAGATTATTTTTTTATGAGATATGGTATTTGAAGAATGAAAATGCTTAATTTGACTAGTTGCTTGAGAGGCACGCAATCCGCTGGAATTCACTGACCCATTTTGAATTTGCCAGCTGTTTTGAGACACTATAGAAAACAACATATACAGGACAAATGTGTTTTTCCTCTCCATGGTAATTTCCTTATACTTGACTGTTGGTCCTTCTGCTACAACAGATCACTTCAACAGTTTGTCCAGACCACAAATACTCTTGGAAATTTCCTAAAGATTCCTCTTATCTGTCTTATCTGTTAACTTAAAAGAAAGCAAAGCCAAACCATCCTTTTTTTCCTATCAGTAGTAAAACCAACCAGGCCTTATATACACATGTATTTTCATTTGAACTGGCAGGCAGCTGACAGTCTAAATGAGTTGCATTAATTAAAAAAATTATATTATTTAATTACCTTGTGTCAGGTTTTAGGTTCTCCACAGTTGAATGAGTCTGGTTTGTAGTGATAATTGATTTCTCCTTTTCACCATCACTTCCTCCGTTTTCAGTTGACACAACCTCATACTCTGGAAAATTACAGTAAAGAAAAATTTAAGTAACATCTCTTACTTGAGCTTCTTCACTGCTCTCTCTTTTATCGTCTGATTTCCACTGTTGCTGTCTAATAGTCTGTAAGGACAACTTATGTATACCTGCCTGGACAGTAATATGCTAAAATTATTATGAAAGATAGATTCAGTTCCAGATTGTTGTGTGCTGAGCCTCTCATCCTTTCTCGTAATTCAGTTATGGAATAGAGGATACTCAATTCTGCATTTTGAATGAAACTGTATCACAGCTGAAGTGCAGTTTCTGAATTCTTAAACCTTGATTAAGTTAAAATAAGACTTATCTTTTTAAGATTTAAAAAGGAAACTTTTTATGTGCACTTAGGGAATCTGCTAGTTTAGAATGAAATAATTTTGCATAAATTTATTTCTGTACTTATATGATTTTTTAGAGTCTCACTACTTTCTTTTCATCTCAGTGAGATGTATCATCAAGTACAAACCATTCACTGAGCAGGGAATTAACAACAGATGTTTGGGAAGAAGATACCTTTTCAATCCTAGCTCAGTCCAAGACATAGTTTGTCTCTAGCAGAAAACTTCTGTCCCAATTTATAGCAACTTCTTCTAAGAAAAACATTGAGTATAATGTTAATTTCCCTCTCTTTGAAAATAAATTTGCAACCTCATCAGCCCCTTCCTTTTCCCTTCCTGAAACCTCTCTCTGATATCACATGCAGCTTTGCTATTTCTAAGCTACCAAAAGAGAATGTTTTCAAAGAACATTTGCAATGAGCATTTAGGTCTACAAAACAATGAATAAAGTAGATACTATACTATGATGACAAAGACAGAGGCCACCTATGAACAGCTATAAAACCTCTAGAAAACTACTTCCTTTCCTTTTTTTTTTCTCTTAATTATACTAATAATGTTCTTGTTTTTAACTGAATGCTAACAAGATGTATGGCTTTTATTTTACTAAATTTTGTAGTAATGCAAGGAGACCCATTTATTTTCAACACAGAAAGGCAAAACACCTGCAATAGGATTCAATTTTTAAAAGGAAAGGCTGTCCTAATTGCTGCTGGACTTTCAGATCCTCACTCCTAATATATATAGAAGATGTATATGTATGAATGAGTATACACACACACAAATTGACCCAATTTTGAACTCAGTTGTGCAACTATGGTTTACTTTGCATTCTTTTATGCAAAAATCAGCTATCAAACCCACTGCAGTAAATTACATTTAAGTGGAAGTGCACAGCACTTATGTTCTAAAATTCAAAGTTTCTAAACTCCAGCAATTCAATCTAAGCAATTATATACATGTATTTATGTATGTGTGAATTTTAGGCTTACTGCAGTAGTTTCAAAAGGGACCTCCTACAGAACACCTTTCTCTCTTTACCTTGCAATAGACTCAGTTATTTAGAGCATATACAGAGCAATATGCATGTCAGAAAGTCAGCCTGAAGAAAGGAATTAACGCCAATAACAAAGATTTCAACATTTCCATTTTCAGAAGTCCTCTCCCCTCCACCAATCACCCATGACCAGCAACAAACCAACGTTTGCCTTTTAAAATTAAACTTATGGAACTGCAGGAACAGGTGTCTCAGAAAAGAGGGGGGCAGGGTGAAAGTAAGTAGAGGACTTTTACTTTAGATCATTTGCTCAAGTGTGACCCCAATGCAATGATATTAGTATTGATAATTAGTATATATTGGTCTAAAGCGTAACTGTTTCCTCTCTATGGTTTCCTCTTTGAAAACAAGACATTTTCCTATCTAGCCACCAAGGGCTGAGAGAACCGTGGAGAAAAAAAAAACCATGCAAAAGCACTTATTTGTCCTGATTAAACCTCATCAGAGAAATTATATTTATTAGGAAGCGTGGGAGAGATGGTGGATATCCACTGCCTTAGGTACATCCAGATAGTGAATGAATAAGTAACTTCTGCCAACCCCAAGTCAGTGTGTGATTTGGACTTTTTTTTACTCATTCAAGTTGGAAAATAAAATGCAGTGAAAATGTGAATGAGCACACACATAAAAAAACCTGCTGAGCACATCCAGTACCTGCTTGTTACTCAGTGCACAAGGCAACAAACTGCCCTACATTTCTGTGGCAACACAACAGGAGTAACAGAGAATGAGCAAAATGGTCTTGGTTCCTGACATTTGCAGCCTTTACGAAAACAAGGAGGTGAGATTGATCACTCTTTTGGTTATTATTTGTCAGATTTTTCCATTACTGAAGCACAGTTTTGTTTTTAGGCATACCCAGTGAAACCCCCTGTACACAGCTAAGGTTAAGCAGAGTAACCATTAAAAAAAAAGGGCACAACAAACTATGTTTTCTGTTTTCACAGTTCTATCTGAAACAGCGTATTTCTTTTAAAAAAAAAAAAAAAAAGTGATGCCCAAATTAGATGATTGGAAAAACATGTATAATATACAAAAATAAAAAGAGATGACAGAAAAATTGATTTAAGTCTGTCTAAACAAGTAATGTCATACTGGTGCCAATATGAAGCAATCACTGTTTTCAGAAAATGGGACTCAATGCCTTCTTTTGAATTCAGAGAGTGTCCTTGGATGAGTTCATTAACTGAGTTATTAACTAACTTGAATGTTCAATTTTTGGAATATTGAATACAGAAGACGACAGAAAAATTAGGAATGTCCATCTTGCATGTTTACCTGCCTGTGTAGTGATTCCTGCATGACTCATATGCATTCATTCTCAATACAAAACCCTTCCCTTAGAAATGAAGAAAGACCAGATTCGTTCAGCATAGAGAGCTTGTTGACTCTCTGGTGAGTACTGCGAGTATTATGCTGACAAATTTTTACTGGCTTACTAGATGGATGTAAGGTTTGATTGTGTCTGGCCCACTGTTAAACAACATCTGCCAGTCAAGCAAGATGTCTGCATTACATGTGTGCATCTATATAGCAGATTACTATTGCATTATTGGAACTTCTTGACTAGATCTTACCAGATCCTGTACAGAAAGCCAGAAATTAGAGGAAATAGAGTCATACTTAAATATCTCTTTGTGTCATCACTGATACCAATGATCTAGTTTTGAAAATCTTATTCTAATTTAGTAGCATTTTCTCATCCTGGAGTTCACAATGGCACAAAATGAAAACACTGGAGTCCTTCAGTCCTCTGGGATTAAAGTATTTTTTAAATGCCAAAGAGTAAATTAACCTGGAAATACTGTATTATCATAGAATGAAGGAAAGAAATCAAACCAACCAGTAACAGTGTCATTGTCAGGTTTTTCCCAGTCCAGTATGACAAAGGTTGGACAGCCCTCAACCGTCACCACCGTGAGATTGGTTGGAGGATTTTGTGGAGGACGAGTGGGTTCTTCCTTGCTTCCAGCTTCTTCTTGAGGAAAATGTTCAAGAGAACTTGTGATAGAGCAAGGCACATCATCATCTTTCTTCATGTACTTGACATGGGGAGCTAAGAGCAACAGGAAAGAGTCGTTATTCAACAGAGTGTTTTTGCGAAATGTCAACGCCATTTCACCTAGTTCACAACATCCATCTCAGGGCACCAAGTAAGAGTTTGCACAAGTCAAACACGAATGTTTCAGAATAAAACCCATATATTCAATATTAAGCTGCTTTTTAAAAAATGTTATTTATTGTTGTTAGACCTGAAATCACTACCTTCAGCCCCCTCTCTTTGGCACCACTGAGGAAATACCACTTTGAAGGTATTAGCAGGTGATAATACCTTGATAATACTACTTGAAAGAATTAAAATCACAAAATAGGACAATTAACTATATTTCTTCTATAGCAAAATGACACTATAATTCCACCTGCAGCTTCTGTGAAGTATGTTAATACAAAAATCTACACTTGTTTCACTAGAAGGATTAACAAGTTTAGTCCAGACTCATTAAACTCGCTTCATGAAACTTGCAGTTTCTAAATCGACTGGCAAAATCTTAATCATTTTCAGTGGTACAGCACCAAATTTTGGAACAAACTTTCTGAGGCAAATGTCTTGTACTCTGCATCAAAATTAGAAAGATTACTGAAGACAAACTCTCTAGTTCTAAGATTAGAACTTTTATTGCATGTAAACAATAAGCTCTCTCAAGAAGGAGAGTGTCTTCAGAAATTTAGTGTCTCTTACCAGAACAAGAGGAAAACACTGAAAAATATTTTCATACAAAAGCACTTCTTCCTTTCATCTCACCCTGCTAAACTCTCCAGATTATTGCAACAGCAATAACTCGACTACAGGCTGGAAAATAGGTGAGGGATATATGGGTAGATATCCTGTGTGGCAAGATGCACTGGTATTTGAACAATACCTCTCCAAGCACAGTTGTAAAGCCCAAATGAAGAGCCACAGCAAGTTTGTGAACTAAACTGTAGGAGGTGGTACAAGGGAAGAAAGTAGAAGTGAAATTTAGTCAAGAAAATGCTGGTGGTTTGTGCTAAAGCTCTTTCATCTGCCACTGAAGTGTCACAGAATCAAATAAAATTTTGGCCTTTGAATAACCAAACAAAATAATTTTGATGCAAGATAGGTCCATCTTCATATATTCCCCCAAATAAAAATACCGTAGCTATTAATATCCTACCTTGGTACCTTGGTTTGCCTGAAGAATCTGTTTCTGATGTAGGGCTCGAGCTGAAGACAGTTGCGTCAACTGTGGGAAACAGTTATAATATAATTTGCAATTAATTCAAAGTTTCAGTGTTAGAACTGCAGCATTTCACAGTTCCTTTGGCATTTTAAATCACAATAAAGGTCTTCTATGGCAGACCTTTGCTGCCAGATCTGTCGTTTCATTTCAGTGACTCCATTTCGGCTGCGGTGCTGAGTAAATCTCGTACTTACCTGCTACTATAAACACAGCTATAATCAAAATGACAGACTTCATGACTGCTGCTGGATTCAGTTCATGCAGTAAATGTAAAATGTTTTTTAGACCTTTTACAAGGATTTTTTTGCACTGTACTTGCTGTTTAGCTTGGAGCTTGTTTCATGTCCCTAGAATATATAGCACTATTATATTGGCACATTAACTTCTCTAAAAATAGTAACAAGGGAATCACAAACTCTGTCTCCAGAGTGTACAACTTCCACAAAATTTGAAGGAAATTGAAGGCAGATGCGCTGATGAATAAAAATGTGCTAAAGCAGTCAGGATTCCTGACACCAGTGTTGTATTAATTAGCCATTACACTGAACAGAATCTTCTTTTAGATGCAAGTACTACAGCGGGCCTCAGCGGACAAGGCATGACACGTTCACAATGAGCATTTATAAATAAATCAGTCTAGCACCCAACTTGCTTTACTGAGCACTAAGGGTCACAGTGAGTTCATGATCGTTATAGGGAGACAAGAATTTCAGTATTACTATAGATCCATAAACAGCATAATTTGTGACAATACACTTAGAGCTGCATATTTGGGCCCAAAAATTCTAAGTACATCCTCCTCCAAATCCATTACTGGATGCCACTTCGAAGAGACTTAGGTTTGGACTTGTAATCAACTCCCAGTTTTATAAAAGGCAAATTTAACAATTAACCACTATGTTTGCCCTATTACCTTTTTTCCCATTTTTAAATGGTGGCAACTTAATCAGATACTTAGGAGGATATCATATCCATGATGAGCACAAATCAGTCACTGTCAAGTAATAGTTTGAATTTATCTCCCGTGCAAAAAGAAATTTTCAGGAAATTGTGCCTTATCTACTCCCTTCACAGACTTAAATTGCCACTGAATAGTATTTAAAGCCTACTAAGCATGTATGGATTTATAGGAAATGGGAAGGCTGTCATATTCTCAGTTACCAAAATGTGTATCAGAAGACAGCTAGAAGAGCTCAGTCAAATTAAAAAAGTTGCTAAGTGGCATAAAAGGAATCAGAATTACCCCAGACTGAATGCTTCTTATATTAAATACCTAATGCATCAATATAATACAGGGAAGGGAAGCAAAAGAAAAATGGAAAACGTAATGTTAATTAAAAAAAAAAAAGGGGGAAAAAAAAAGAAAAAAAAAAGAAATAAAGAAACCAGAACTGTTTGTAATATGCTTACCATAATACTCTGGAGTTGCAAAAGCTGTTGGTGTCCGATATGATGTTCCTGTCCTCACAGGCAGTGTTGGTCCAGCGGGCTTAGCTATAATGACAGACGGAGGGACTGGTTGTAACAAGACATTCAATATTTAAAAGAGAGAAACAGCTTTATGATTTTCTAAGGGAGCTCAGATTTGTGACAGGTGCTTCATGCAACAAGTACTTTCATTGAAACATCAAAATTTATACAACAGCTTCCAGCTGGATTTATGGACGTTCCGAATTGTGCTTATTGCAGAAATAACCTAATCCTGAAACCCAGTAAGAAAATTCTTTGAGATTGTTTTAGAGGACTTCAGTCAGCTAGAATATTACCTGGTTTAATGCACAGAACCATCCTACACAGACTGGTAAAAGGATGCAAAGTGACCAGCACTGACATTTCTTTTTCTTAAATAAAAGAGCACGTTTCTTCGTGAGTTGTGAGACATAACACCTGAAGGTAGCAACTGAAACTTGGATTCTTCCCTCAAATGCGTGTAAGATCCTTTCATTTCTCCTCTCAATATAGTAGATAAATTAGCAAGGCTGGAACTGGACCATGTATAACAATAAACACCAAGTCCTTAACTGTGGTCTGCATTAAGGGTTTAACCACTGAGCGGTACTGGAGTTTCCACTAAATGAAATTAAGATGTATTTCAAATGAAAGTAAGGAAAATGCAACCAAGTCCAACATTTTCAACATTTATAACACCATGTACCCAAGGGAAAAAGTTTTCTTTCTGAACTCATTTCTGTACTAGGGGTCATAAATTTGGGCAGAAACTAACTGATAGAAGCAGTATTATCTCCCAGAATTAAACAGCTCTTTCAGAAAATTTTCTAGATTATGTGACATTACTTTTACTCCTCAGCTGTTACCATCTGATAATGAAAACAGGTTTCTAAGAGGCAAACAACCAAGTAAAAGTTTGCAAACAAGTAAAGGATGTCTTGATTTCTTTCAAAATAGCTGTAAAAGTCAAGAACTAAATTCACAAAACATACAGATACTCCCAGATAACCATGACGTGACTGGAAATCTCAACCTCGAAAAAGTCAGGACCTACATAATGTGCATATATGACACAGAAAAACGTGGTGACTGAAGCAGCGCTCTTCTTTAAACTCTGGTGAATGAAGTTTAAAATAATAAAAATCCCTACTTTCCACTAATTTCCTTAATAAAGTTGAATTTGAAACGTTGTCACTGGAGTCCAGTTTCACAAAGGTTTTGGAACTCTCTTGTTTCCTTTTATTCCATTCAGGAGACTTTTAAGGTCTGCACAGAAACCTTTCCATAAGATTTATCCACTGCTTGAGTTAGAAAGATGCAAGTAAGGAATTAATCACAGTGTTAATGAGGACAGAATTCTGACAGGGAAAATGCGAGAAGAACATTGAGGCAAATTTTTCCTGTTACTACAGTGGAACTGTCTCTCCAGGGAACCAGTAGAAACTGATTTATAATGTTTAAAACTAAGCTGGATAAAACACTAGGAAACACAGAAGAAGGAAAATCTGCTACTACAAGGAAGAAGCAGATCATCTAACTGATTTATTCCATCTTGAAAGCCTAGGAAAGCATGGTAACTGCTGACTACCACATAGCCTGGCCTCCAATGTAAGGAAAAAGGGTGAAATTTCATATCACTGGTAAATTAATTAGGCACTTAGTGGAGAAAATTAGTATAGACCCCCATTACAAGCAAAAGGAAATGTATCAGGTCAACATTTTTTATGCTGCAGCTCAAGACTGGCAATGTCTTATGTTTTGTTGTAGCTATTACTAAGGAAATACCAGCAGATCAACAGCAAGGATAGACACAACATTTCAATCTCAGCTCTGCTCTTAGCTTGGAGATTCTTGTTACGCATCTGCTGCACAAAATATTAAAGAATTGTTTAGGTCTTTAGTGCCTTAATAGAACACAAAGTCCCAAATGAAACAAACCATAAAAGACAACAGTAAATACAGTACAGCCAAGACCTTTGTATTTCCAGGGAATGACAGAGACCAATATGAAGAGGAAAGTCCTTGTCATGATGCTAAGCATAAGGAGATGACAGTTTCTTACTACTCAGAAAAAAGTTAGCCTAAGGATTCTTATGTAGAATCCACAGAAAAACGTGTATTTGAATACTGAATATCAGTTTCAGGATGAAATTAAAATAAAATAGGAAACATGAACTTTTCTATGTGCTCTTATATGGGTACTGAGAAGCTGGAATACTTTAGCACAATAATCAAGCTAAACTCTGCACATATGAAATAACTCAGCTCGCTCTGCCTCCCAGTACAGTTAGTTCTCTTGGTGACTATTAGCTCATTATTTGCAGTGGTTAATGGATATGCCATATATACGTGACAGAATTTCTTAACAAATAACCAGTTGGGTGTATAATATTCAGTATCTCCCATCCAACATGCACGTGAAGTAGCTACAAACGCTATTAGTAGACATGATATACTCAAAAGGGTGATCTTCTTAAAGGATAACCTGGACAGTGATATTTTGCTTTCAGCTCCCTTATTAAGGATGATTTTGACATAAGCAGGTTGGGAAAAAAACACCAAAAATACAGTTTATGTCAGAACACAAAAGGCCCGTGTGTTCCAAAATACTAGTTTCTATAGATCTCACAGATTAAAGAAATCTATATTGTAAAATCCTCCCGTACCTTGATAGTCACTATTATCTCGCACACAATAAAATATTTATGTTGAAAAGGCTGAGATACCTGGAATCCCTGGTTTACCAGTCACGGTGTTTGGAGGCAAAGGTTTTCTTCTCATTTGTGTAGGCTTGGCAGGAGGTATAGGAGGGTGCTGAGGGCCAGGCGATGTAGTCACTGAACGACATTACAAGACAGTGTTATTAATTATTTAGCCTCAAATTCCATAAAATCAGGAACCTGTTACAAGTTACATTTTGACTTCTTAAAAAATGTTTCATTTCTTATTTATTATCAAAAGTGGAGAGGTGAGATTAGGAGCTGAAATAAGTTGCATTTTCAGTCTTAAATTCTTTGAGAAGTGTGTGCCATGAAGTTTTAAACCAAGCTTATTCTAAAAATATGTAGCTCCTCTGGGATTTTGTACAAGTGTTTCAGTGATTCACTTTCTGTGTAGTTACTCATTTCTGTCAACAGTAATTTTTTGGCATCCAAAAGGGTATGTCTTCACACAATAAACACCACCTCAGCGTACTTTGAAACACCCTCAGTATCCTACTCACAAAATTTGTGATCTCGTGCACTTTCTAATTGAGAGAACTAGTGACCCTCAGCTTGAAGCAAAAGATGTAGTGAAAGGGAAATTATCATTGGGAAAACTTTATGCTATGCCCTTCAAGTGAAAAATGGAAAACATCACTGTCACTTCATGCACAGACAGGTCTGAAAACAGTTACCACGGTAGAAATTTCTGAAGCACCCAACTCGGTAATTTCAACGTGCAGTTCTAGCCAGTATCTATTAATTTTATCTGGTGAGATCGTTTGACAGTGAGGTCTAAAAAGAGAGCCTTTAGTTCATACTTACAAATCATTTTACTGTATTTTCCAGCCAATTATGAGGGATTTTATTATGCAAAGGAAAGGCAAAGGAAAAGATTTTTCTTCCACTATTCACCTTTGCCCTTCTTTCCTTGAGAAAAAAACTGGAGATATGTGCAACACATCTGTGTAACAAAAGACTTGTTGTACCTAAGAGGGGGAAATCCTCAAGAGTAATAAAATTCTTATAATGCTGCCAATGTCAATAAATATGCAAGTTGCCTGATACTGAATTACCGGCTACACAAAGTACCTCAGGCCCTGTGTATGAGACCTCAGTTTACCCTATAAATAGAGTGACTGTGGGTGAGAAGGAAGCAGATCCAAAGGCTCATTTGGGAGGGCATTTTCAGAAATATTACAATATGCAAACAGGAATATCTCCATCTTTCTCTGTTCCCTTTTCCTTTTCGATTGTTGCAGTCACTTATAGAAAACTTTTTTTTTTTTTTTTTGAATCCCTCAGATCAAGACAGGAAATAGTGCTCTGTCTAATTCAGGAAGACGTAATGGTTTTGAAAATGACATTTGTACGTTTCACATTTACTCTTAATCCGCCGATGGAGATGAAAAAATTATGCCTAAAGAACTGAAAAGAGATAAAGTTTTGCATATGTAAGTCATCGTACCCTAGATACCACTACATGGTAGTATTCATCATTACTTTTCCTCCAGCCCGTATTTAGGGAATGGGATTGTCTGAGATATTTATGGGGTAAAAATGTGCAAGTATTGACTTGCCAAGTTGTTTCTATCATATTTTCTGAACAACACAACCACAACAGTTACATGCAAGCCAAACCATCACATTTGGTGCATGTGTCAGACTTGAATCTACTATATTGCACTCCGGGAAAGCAACAATCCCTACTTCTACTTCCCATGATGATTTGGGTGATGGTCTATATAACCAATAAGTGGAGACTGAGCTTGTAAACGAGGGTGCACAACAGAATTTAGGGACTTTCTGATAGTTTTAGATTCTTGCAAGGACAAAAGCATAGTGAACTGTTAGGATTTAATTAATCTTGGGGCTTCTTTAGGGACCGGGAATCTGTTTCTTTGACTCAGTCACTCTTGGTGAAAGAGGAGGGTGTGCAGCCTCTTGGGAGAGACTTTTTCTTTACTGTTGACATAGGCAATGGGACTGAGTGCACCCTCAGCCATTCTGTGGATGACACAAGGCTGGTGGTGCAGACTACACACTGGAGGGAAAGGTTGCCATCCACAGGGACCATGACAGGCTGGACAGTGGGCCAATGCAAACCTCATAAATTCTAATATTCTTAACAATACCAACAGCCAACAAAACTTTCTCATAAATAGGAGTACAATTGGGTTATGCATTTACCTTATTCTCTTTTGCTATGTGGAAACTATTAGTATGAAAAAAATCAGCGTTTACAGTATTGTGGCTGTTTGATCATAAGGATACAACACTGGTGATGATCATTTTTAGCATATGGCATATGTTAGTGAATAAATAACGACCACGAAATATTCTTATTTTTATCACTTCTAGTAGCATCCTGAAGCCATGAGGAGGTGTATTGATAAGGATGATTAAGAATTATTTTCTCTTCTTAGTGAAGCTGCTTTTTGTGTAGAAAAGGCAGTGTTTTATTTTTCATAACACTTACAATTTTCTATGTTTTCTACTTTTATTAACCTTACCAGAAATAGGCTTTTCCCAGGTATCAATATATTCCCAAGGTTTTTTTACATCCACAGCAACTTGCCCAGTAATATCCTCAGGTATGTACACATCACCTGTGAAACAAAGGAGATGGAATAAGTCTCTACAGTGCAGCACCAAGTCATGGAATACTTGAATATTGTATATATTGAAACTCTAGTTAACTATCTTCTTATTCAAGTAAGTAGGAAGTGATCTGTTTCTAGAAAGTCTGCAATTTAAAAAAGTATATTTGGAAAGAGGATGTTTGGAAAGAGAGAATTAATGAGATGGAGAGGTAACAGATCAGTTAAACCAAGATGATATGTGGAAAGATGAGTACCGAGAACATTCTAGCTTTTCAGTATATGGAATAAAAAGTCCATTGGTTCTTGCAAAGGGCAAAGTTCTTCTTCTCCCCATAGTAAGACCTTTGGTCATCCTCCATATCAAATGGCAGAGCAAACATATACCATGTTTGGAGTACAGGAGGCAAAGTATACATAAAATTCAGTTTGTATATAAGAGAAAGTCCTACTTAAAAGTTATATAAACACATTTAAAAAACCCTGAAGTAAGTGGCATTAAAAAGATCAACATAACTCCTGGTACAGAACAACTGTTTCACATGCTGGTATTTATAGTACAGCCAGACATGTTAAGTTAATATGCTTTCTCTATACAAAATAAGTATATTTGCTTTACAAAAATTGTATATATAGTATACAGTTTTTGTAAAGGGTTTTGTAATGGGTTTAGAACATTCTTCTCAATTTCTTTTGACATTACACTAGTATTTTAATGTCATGAAGCAGATAATTTTTCAATTACTGGAAATATTCACGAGGTCTGGAACACCTTTAAACTAACTCCTGTGTCTTTAATAGTAGGAATACCATCAGAGGAGTGGATCATTTTAAGGGAAGTAATGGAAAAAGTGCCCTTGATAAAAATGAAAATACCTTTATACTTGAATTCCTCTAGAACTTTGTGATACACTCATATTTTAAAAAGTAAAAAGAAAATAGAAGACAAAGATAATGAATATTATGAAGAAAGCCAAGTATCTCTCTGTTTTACAAGGAAAATGGAAATGCTGTTTAAAAGTTGTTTGCTGACATTTGTCAGGAAGTTCAATAGATCAGGAGCAGCTTTTTAAAAGATTATGTATAAATTAAAAAACAACTCAGTAAACTAAGTTACATACACTAAGATAAATACTAATAGCCCTCTGAATAAAATGATATTCTAGAGAAAATGGCTAAAATTTGGCAAGAACCCTAAAATGAATGCTAATCATGAGGAGGTAATCTCTGCCTCTTTTCCACAGTCAAGTTTACCACCTGGCACTACAGCGAGCCAGAAGACTGAAAAGCCTGCCAGGAAACCAGCCACAATCCCGTGTGCTGATGCTGGAAAAACAAATTCCACTGCTTATCATCTGGGGCCTGCAGCTTCCAAGCAGACTCTCAGTGGGGTGAAACATCTTTGCACTGAGGCTAATGAGCCCAGTCAGGAAGAAGGAATGGAGTACATTCAACAGCAATGCCAGTCCAGAAAGGAATTAAAAGTTAAAATTAGTGTTTAAACAACAGAGTAACCATGGCTTTCAGTAGATGTGCTCTTCTTCAGAGAAAGAATAAATGATGAAATGTCTAAAGGTAAATCTGAAAACATATTTTTCCTTACAGGCTAATTAAGGAGTCTGATCAGCTTAGGTCAAAAGTTTTTGATAAACTAACCACAGAAAATAACATTTTCATCATGAAGAAATTAACTTCCTCAGATCCAAAAATCCTTAGGATATCTTAAAATGTTATAACATCTTCGGGATGTTTCTTTAACTTAGAGAAAAAAAGACTTATGTAACTTGGCAATGGAAAATATTACTGGAAGTATCATTTTACAGAAGAATTCTTAAAAAAGTATTTATTTTCCAGTGAGTACGTATAGCATGCACAGTAAGGAGTAGTCTTGTGATGACTTTTGACATCATCTACCACAAGGAAGCTATAGCTCTTCCATAATTCTGCAATGGGCACTACCATAAATACATGGAAATGATGACAGCTGGTGGGCACACCAAGAAGAGCATTTAGAATAAGATTGCTTAAATCAGTGCTTTAGCACCTAAACCAGCACAATAAACTACATGTAACAATTTACATGCTCACTACTATGTTTAGACTACTGATTTGCGCAGCATGCATTCATTTTTGTTGGTCTTTTTTCACAACCTACAAATACCCCTGCCAAGTTCACCACCATGCAGGAGAAGAGAAAAGCTTAATATATTGTTTAACATAATCGTATATTTGTGCATAATTTCATGATGATCACTCCTGGAGACCTGTGTGCATTCTGCCTATTTCAGGAATCAGACTTCAGAAAGCTCATTTATAAGAAGATTTCCAACACAAGGAAAGAACAGGCATTCACTCTGTGTGTGATACAGAGGAGTAGGTCATGTTCTAAACAGGTCAAGTTTAATTCAATTTAAATATACAACCGTCACTTCTGTGTTTTTACCATTTCTGAAAACGTGGTAGGCTTCTCAAAATTATGTATGGGAAAGAGTAGTTAATGTCATTCTGTGATCAGCAACAGGTATGAAATTGCCAAAGATACTAGAAACATTAAATAGACAAAAATATTTAGAATAGATGGGATATCATTCAGGTTATCCTAATCTAGCTAGCAAAAAACAATGGTATGGAACAGTAGTTCTATTAGTAGTGGGTGAACAGCCAAAAGTTTACTCTAAATATGTGTATTATATTTATTTATTTATTCACTCATACTATGTATTATTTTAAGCTTTTGTTGTTGATGAATAATCCCAAAATTATGTATTTAATTAACCAATGGCTGTATTAAAAAACCAACAGAGTTTTTATGATGCAATAAATTAATGCTTTATTAAATAAAAAATTATGGATTCTTTATACGTTAGCACTGACAACATTATTTTGATTGGATTGAAAAATCAGGTACAACTGAAAAAAGGACAAACAATTTTTCCCCCAAGCAAATGCATATTTTTAATAAATCTTTTGGTTAGGGATGTATGTTATCTGTGTGTGTAAGGATATGTAAACTGAAGTTCTCGCCATCCTCTGTCATCCATCAATTTGGAATTCTTTGATGCTGAGGTATTCAAGCCTGAATACTCCACAGTCCAAATACTGCATGGTCTGAGGATGAACTGGTCTGGTGTGAACACATCACAAGCATAGATAGCAGCTAGCAAGATATCTGGCTTTAAGGCTTTCCTACCAAGCCTCCTGATTTGGACTCAGACAACTGGGTGACCATTTTCAACAGTGTTTTCCAGTAATTATCCTGGACCTAACATCTAGAAAACATTAGTAAACAGTAGCCACATAATCTATCTGCAAGTTCACATAGACTGTCAATATATTATTTCATAATGACTCTCAGGAGTTCTATAACATGATCAGTAGCAGCAATTCCACATGATACTCTGAGGAATTAAATTCTGTAATAAAACACAATGAAATATTTTGCAGGGCTCAAGAGGATTTGAGAGGTCACATTCATGTCTTTTCCTGATAAGTTAAAAAAAAAAACAAAAACAAAAATGCAGCTCTACCTGTTGTTGGCACAATCCACTGTGGCAGTCCAGGTGCTTTTGTTCTGGCTGGTGCTAGTGTGGTTTTACTAAAAACTGTGAGAGAGTTAAAAAAGAAAAAAGGGAAAGAACAAAAAGAAGTTCCATAAGAAGAATCTTCAACTTCTGTGTGTTGCCAACAATTCCGCACGAGAGAAGAAAAAGTAACACCTGCTGTGATGACACACACAGTTTTGGTTTCTGATTTGGAGAGGCTTTACCTCTAGACTTATTAACTGATTAAAAAAATACCCCTTTTTTCTCCCATCAACTCTTCAAATTCCACAGATAATATGTGAAATTAATTAATTAATTAATTAATCTCCTCCCCATCCCAGATTGAATAAACAATTATTACCAGGTCTGGTCTGTGATTTATCCAATGGTTTTGGTCTTGCGGAAGTGAGACGTGTTTTATGAGGTGCTAAAAGAAATAAGGTTCTGCTTAAATGCTACGTGTAAAAGAACACTGATAGTGCAGTGCAGTTTGCCAGAAAAAAAGGTCCATGCACCAATGTGATACAGTAAAATGGACATATGAGAGTTCCATGAGTTCCAGTCCAAAATGCATGTTGAAAATGCTAGTTTCTTTAGTGGCCAGATGACTCTGTCATGCAGTCTGACCAGTTACATTCATGTTTAGGTTTAGGAAAAGATATAAAATATTTACAGCCAGTTACCCAACTGTATATGGATACAGAGTTAGCTCTGCAAGGTATCCATGGCCTTAAGACATTTAATTAGGTTCTGTAAAAAACAAACAAACAAAAAACCTCAAAATAAAACACCACACTGGAACCCCCCAAACCAAATACTTAGATTAAACCATGAAACAGTGAATTATTGCTGAGAAAACAACGAGAAGCATTCATTGCAGACACTATGTAAGGCAGCTGAAGCACAGTGTCATCATCAAGGTTGAAATCAGAAGCCTTCAACCTTTTCTTACTTCTGCATTTCACTTGCAAAATAATTTTGATATGTTACAGTATCTGTGTGAATCACACTGAAAGCTGAAAGCACAAGCAGTAGTCACTGTTGTCGTTTGCACAGTTATCAACCTTTGTAAGTGATCTTTTTAAATAAATAGAGCTGGCTATTTGATATTCAAATCTAATAACTATTCTATCCATGACACTTAATCCAGGCTCTCTGAAGCATCAGAGAAAATACTTATGCAGTACAGAACATATTACTCCGTTTTGACTTTTGGATTTGGGAAATGCTTTACAGAGTTAGATTTTATAAGGTGAACGGTGGAAGTTAGTTACATCTATGTTCACAGCACTATACATCATAGTGTTTAAAAGCTTCATATCATGTTTGATGCAATCCTGATCAAACCCCATTTTCAAAGCAATAAAAATATTTGATAAGGGGGAAAATATATTTTCATGTAATGTATTTGAAACGGTTTTAAAGGTAGCAATGAACTGACCATTAAACATTTTACTTCAGATTTACAGACTCTCAATACAACAACTTAAGAAAATCTTAAAAATTACCTGTATCGAACCACGGAATTTCAGTTGCTTGAGCTATTTTGGGCTTGGGTGAAATGTGGTATGTTTCATTGGGAACTGAAAATGGAGATATTACTGCTTATCAAGTGCAAATTATTTCCTTTTCAACATAAGACATCACAGATGGAAAGGAAATTCAAACTGTCTTTGTGCAGATCATAAACAAAAAGAGTCAGTACTAGAAACATGACCGAAAATCATGCTTTTATATAGGAAAAAGACTTTTCAAGACTAGGAAGATATATATCATTAGTAAGTCAGACAAAAATCAGAAAAAGATGATCAGGCAATGCCTTTTTACACGACTCCTCAGCCTTGTACATGAAGTACTATTTCTAGAAAAGATTTCATGAAGAAGAAAAATGCCTGGAAAATTAAAACCAGTAATATTTTGTACATGCACTGGAATGTAACTAACAAATGAACATGACATAGAGATATATTGAGGTATTTCTGTTGATTAAAATGTAAGTTTAGCTATATAGCAAAAGCAGAGAAAGTAAAGTTTTAAGAAAAATAAACTGACATAATATTCTCATTACCCAAAGGTATTTTGGACCCATCAACAACATGAACTGTTACAAGGTTAATTGATCCCAGGTGTGTTGCCCTTGGAGCTATAAAAAATAAACCATTGTTCTGTGAGAAAGGAAATTAAAGAAGTTGGATTTCACGAAGAATCTGTCTCCATTGTTTCCTAAAAACCTATCTACACATCTGCTAAGACAATTTTAACAGATATGAGACAGAAACATGTTCTGATTAGTCTGGATGTATTTTCATGCTGACAGCCAGACAGTGCAATTATTCTGCTGGGCACCCACTAACTTCAGAACAAATGCCCTAAAGGTGGAATTCTGACAGTTCTTGGTCTTTTTCATACTTAGTATATTAACTTACACTTCCTTAAAAAATTTCTAAAAGCTTGTAGTGTCTTTCAGACCTCATTTAAATTTGATTTAATTTACTGAAAGGTATCTAAATTACTGACTGAAAAGACTGGCAGGCAGAGACACACACTACATGTCTCTTTGTCTTTCAGAAATAAGGTTAAAATATGGAAGCTGGAAAATAACCTAATTACTAACATAAAGAGCAGTGGCTAAATAGTGCCATTTGTATTTAACAGTAACAATTTGTTTACTGTTTTTCCTAACAGTAGTTTGTTTTACACATACACAATTACAATGATTTAAACCTTAAAAGGCAAAGAATAAACCTCTAAATTCTGCCTTCTAAAAGTCTTTCCAAGTGGTACCAAAGGATGACAATTGTTAATTATTAATAGCTATTATTCAACTGAGACTTGGAACCTAACTTGGTTACTTAACAGCCTTTCAAAATAAGGCATTTAGAAAAGAAATTTTCTTCATGAACTGTTCAGTTTGATGATCATAGTAATATATATGTATATATAGTATATACACATATATATATAGTTCTTGAATGAATAGGGTCTCTGCTTAAATTCTTTTTTGGCAATGAAAAAAAAGTACAAGTCTAAGCAGAAAAAGTGTGTGTGTGTAAAATTATAAAACTGAACTGTGCTGAAGATACTCGTGCTCTTAGCATCTAACTATCTTGGGCTGAGATTCTACAACCTGACTTTCAAAAGCAATTGAGAAACTGAATCAAATGTATTTAGGGTACTAAAATCATCCAAAAGAAAGGAACTTTGTGAATGTGACCACAGAAATATATTTTTATTCAAATTAATTGAATTCCTCACATTTTTAACGGCTGCTAAAGCCATCCAGCTGCTCTTCATGGAAACTGATGCAATTCTTGGGCATTCGGTTTCGTATAATTTATTAACATACTCTCAGCTGAACTAGGATACCAGTTTCTGTCTACTTATTATGCATGTCCCATGACTGGAGTACTCAAGGACAGCCGAAAATGTAACTAAGGCAGTGCCACAATAACACTTCTAAAGTTACAAACTGTAAATTACCAGGTTTAGTTTTTGGTACTTCTGGCCAGACAGATGTTTTGGGTTTGGAAGGAATGAGCAGTGTTTCTTTTGGAGCTGAAAGAAAAGGAAAAAGATTATTATTGTGTTCTTCAGGAGTCATGATCCAATGCCATATTTAGCCCACAGAAAATGCATGCCTCAAATGCCTGAAAAAAAGACAATAACAATTCCATGGCTTTCTGGAACCTGAAACAAAATGACTATCCAAAACACAGAAAAGTCCCAACAGTGTGCTGTAGGATGAGTTGAGTTAGTGGCTAAAATTCTTGGTCTAAAAGAAAAATTAGGCATTGAATTTAGTTGGAGATCTGAAAAATACAGATTTTTGACCAAACATAAGCTGTAGGCTATTTTTGCTTTATGTCTAAAATAGAAATGAGAATCCTCTATACTATGGTACATGCATGTGGTAGCAGAATGAAGGATATTGAAACTGTGTTATATAAATACCCATCTGTGTTCTGTAGAAACGTCTCAATTGAAAAAATGAGAAATACCTGCATCTTAACTTTAAGAAAATTTATTTACCCATTGTTGCCTTTGAATGCCAAGTGGTAGCAGTAGATTTTGTAATAATTGGTTGAGAAGTTGTCTGATGTATTGCTGTTAAAGAGAGAATGCAAAGAATCTTAGAATATTTGTCTGTAATAAAAACAAAGTAGCATTTACACTACATCTAAAACTTGCAAAACGCCCTAAACTAAGGAGTAACAGAATATCTTGGAAATCAACTGCTGACAGATATAGTTATCTTTCTATTAACTTCTGCTATACATTCTCTTAATAATAAAAATGGGAAGCCACGTAGCCCCTTGTAACTATTTTTGAAGCTACTTCTGTTTCAGTATAGAGCACAATGTAAGTTGCTAACTGTACAAGCATGTTACAAAGGAATTCTGTTGCATTTTATGAAAAGAAAAAAAAAAGTGGTCACAGAGAAGCATCCCTGATTACCAGGAAGTAATGAGAGAGAACTCAGTCAATCTAGCCATTGAAATTTGTCAATACCCTCATCACTACATTTTAGTCATCATTTGATATGTGTAATAGAAAGGAGAGAAAACATTTTTTATTTTGTATTACATATCTTGCTATTATTTTTAGTGTAGTTTTGACACACTTTGGTTTGATTGTCTTAAGTGTAATGCATCTGCTTCAGCAAAAAACTGGCTATGAATAATTCTGTTAAGAAGCACAAAGCCTGAGGACAAGGGAAAGAATGATTAAACTCAAGCAGACAAAATTAAAATAATGACTCCATTACCAGGTTTAGTGTGTGGCACTCTCGGTTTTTCAGTTGTTTTTGGTTTGGTATGAATGAACTGTTTTTCACTTGGAACTGAAATAAAAACAAACAGCACCCAGAACAATAACTGAAAAAACACACTGCTTTCATAGCACACAAGGAATATAAGCACAGTCTGATCTGTAATAAGGCAAATTATGCAAGGGTAAAACTGAAAATCAATCAGTTGGAATTCCTGCAAAGAAAGGAAAACAAGTTAAATGGCCACTTACGCAAGCATGCTTCTAAAAAAGTATATAAACTAATTTCTAGTTTTGCATCAAGAAGTGAAGAATATAGTCATGAACATCACACTGCAAAGTAATGGGACAAACCCAGACAATAGTAGTCTACCTCTTCCTCATCTTCCATACATGAGTATCTGAGGACAGGCTCTGTTTTTCAGTGGGCCCTTTGTATCAAACTTAATTTATAAATCAACGTTTTTGCTCTTATATGGGAATGATTTAATGTTGTTATCTTCACACTCTTCAGTTAAAAATGCTTGTAAAAAAAAGTAGGAATCATTTATTGAAAAGGGTTATCTTAGCCCTTGCTAGTCTGTGCTCCATGCTAACATTAGAGGTCCCAAATGCCTTAGCCTGTGCATTCTTCATTCCCCTTGTTCTGAAGAATCGATTTTCTGCATACAAATACTGCATCAGGTAGCCCCAGATGTGTACAACAGGGCACATACTTCATAGAGCTCTATAAAGAGATATTGATTGAACACTAACCTGAGTGTCAGTGCACACAGGGAATATATATTAAACTAGAGGCATGATGAAAAGCATTTCTAATTTCCCTTTCCTCAAAAAGAAAAAAAAAACCACATTTTTTTAAGTTTTAAGATTATTAAATAGCTATTAATATTTCATTAATGGTACCATATTAATTTTCACAAAATCAGGGTCAATGTCTGCCTGAAACTGGGGACAGAGAACTGATTATTAGCAAAGATCGCTCAAGCAATACTACCACTGCCCAGTACTGCTTGGATTCAGTGACCCTTAATTGGTCCCCATCTGAAATTCAGTTAAGAAGAAAGAATAGTCAGACAATGTTTCATATATTTAAGCAAGTTTTCCCAACATGGATTGACTAGAAGTTAGCAGAGAGGGTGGTTTCAGAACTAGTATTGGATGTAGAGGGTCACAGAGCTGGTCTGTATACCTTATGCTATAGTTGATACCTTATTATTTTCTTCTGTAAAATTATGCCATGAGGAGTTGTGCTGTTTTCAGCTGGGGAGGAGTTAATTTTCTTCACAGTGGCTGGTGTGGGGCTGTGTTTTGGATTTGTGCTGAGCACAGGGCTGATAATATAGTGATGTTTTTGTTGAGCAGGGCTTCCACAGAGCCAAGGCCTTTTCTGCTCTCTGCACTGCCACGCTGGCGAGGAGACTGGGGGTACATGGGAGGTTGGGAGGAGACACAGATGGGACAGGTGACCCAAACTGACCAAAGGAATCACAGAATTACAGAATATGCTGAGTTGGAAGGGACCCACAAGGATCATCAAGTCCAACACTTAGCCCCGCACAGGACCATCCCTGAGAGTCACACCATGTGCCTGAGAGCGTTACCCAAACAGTTCTTGATATTCCAGGCCATATGACATCATGCTTAGTATATAACGCTGGGGGCATAAAGGAGGAAGGGGAAGTTTGGAATGATGGTGTTTGTCTTCCCAAGTAGCTCTTACACATGATGAGGCCCTGCTCTCCTGGAGATGGCTGAACACCTGCCTGCCCATGGGAAGCAGGGAATTAATTAATTCTTTGTTTTTCTTTGCTTGTGTGTGTGGCTTTTGCTTCCCCTGTTAAATTGTCTTTATCTCAACCCAGAGTTTTCTAGCTTTTATCCTTCCAATTCTCTCCCTGATCCTGCTGGTGGGGGAGTGAGCAGGTGGGGCTTGGTTGCTGGCTGTGGTTAAACAACAGCAGTGAAGAAGAAGAGTATTTTAGAATGACCTTATCAATACTTCAGATGAAGAAGTTAGAAGAATTGCTACCTCTCTTTAAATGAAGTCCCCTTTTACTACAAAACAGATAACATGTGGAGGAATTGAATCATCCTGACTAGAAGGGCCAGAAGATGAGGCAAAAAACCCTTTGAAAGTAAATGGGCTCATGTGTTATTACCCTTATCAAGACCAAAAAGCAAGTAAGCATCTACAAGCAGAGCAAAATTTCATTATTAGTTTTTAATGAAATGTAATGAGTTCTCTCTAAGACGATCTGCTCTAAAAAGAATGAAAAATAATTATTTATGAAATACACAATTACCCAGTGTTGCCCTTGTTCTTTCAGGAATATGAGGAATCATAGTAGTATCTGGTTCATCGAAAGTTGGAAAGATTTCTGTTGGAAAAAATGTCAATAAATTATCTGAATAATGAAGAGAATCTCCCTTTCCCTCCCACCTCCCTAAAAAACCTTTCAGCACTATACTGTATACACCAGGAAAGGGAACAGAAATGGGCATTTACCCTTAGAAATTTATGGCTATGAAAGAACAGCAGCAACCCTTCAGTGAAATCACTGGTCATCATAGATCAGCCAGATGTATTGACGGGGAGTCACCTAATCAAAATATAACTGAAGGGTATCCTCAGTCTAATCTGGACAGAAATGTGTATATAAAGAAAAAGCAATGCAACAACATTAAAAGGTTTCTCTCATAAGAGCTTCAAAAACATGGTGCAAACTATCGAAGTGTGTTGCTCAGATGAAAGTTGTGGATAACTTTTTATCCTTGATTAAGGCCTATATGTCACTGCTATTTCTTCTGGTAATATCTGCATAAGATAAAAAAAAACCCAACTTGAACTGCTGAAGCTGCCATCAGTGGTAGAACTTAGTTGCAGCACTGCAGAGGTTTAAGCTAGAATGATACCTAGATAACAGCAAATGCACTGATCACAACTCCCCCCACTGCCCACCCTCAAAGCAGCTGCTCAATTATCAGCCTTGACAAAAGACCAGATAATTTACCAGGCTTCCTGTATGGAGCATCTGGGACGGGAGTTGCTCTAGGTTTAAAGGGAATATATTGTGGTGCTTTAGGAGCTGGAAAAAAAAATCTGGTTTAGGGATTTATACTTTTGAGAAGTTAGACAGGTTTCATTCACAGGCACTGCATGTGTCACGCTTGTTAACAAAAACAATCCCTGCATAAGAGACTGAAAAATCGAGTGCCAGATACATACAAGAATTTAAAGAGAAAAGAAAATCATGAATGAAAATGTGGATGGAAAATTGATCAAGTGAGCAAATCTGGTGTCAAGCAACAAAAACTGAAAGAACACAGAAAACTACAGTGGAAATGTTTCCACCTGTATTTCAGAGCTCATAACTGCAATACCCATGGCATGCTTGTCTCCTACAAGCATCAAAGGAATTACAGTGTGTGTGACAGGGAAAGAAATTTTCAGTGAAGACCATGAAACAACAGCTAGAAATCTTTCAATACCTGGAACAGAGTAGAGTTAAGTTCAGTAAGTACAAAAGAAAACAAATCAAAACCACAAAGAGCTGATGTGAAAAACAGACTAATGATGTGTAAACATTGGTCCAAGGAGCAGGGAAGAAATAATCATGACCAGCTTAAGCTAACAAATTTAGCTGTTGTTGTCTTCTGTTGTTCAACTGAAAATGTACTAGATGCCAAAACTTCATAAAAAACAAGATGATACACAGAATAAAGGGTACGTATAAGCAAAAGGGTAAAAATACTCCTTTTTACATGACTGATTTATTGTCAATTTGGAACACATTTTTTTTTCTGATAAATTATTTATTTGTGAAATTAGTGAATATACATTTACTCGAAATAATATTTAACTGATACTATCAGAACCATTGGGAGTTACAGAGGTTTGGCAGTTCACAAGTATTTAAGTCCCTATTAAGTATATTTTAAGGGTCAAATTCTGTTGCCAGGTCACACAAACATATGAGTGGTTTGAGTTACAGATATTTTTAGGGTCATATATGAAGGCCCTCAAATATGTTTTTTCTCTAAGCACCTTTTGATGGGCACAAAAGAGATGCAACTTCTTCCAACTATTTCTTATAATGTTTGTATGTTGTTCACCCTGCTATACAAATTATTCATCAGTGATAGCTGTCATATGGCTGAAAAGCAAAGACAACTCACCAAAACTCAGACATTAAAAAGAGAAATCAGCTCTATCTGCCTTTAAATACCTATATAATAATCATTAGAAAATGTATTCGTAATATGAACATATGTTAATCAACAGTTGATCCATTGAGGAAGGACAACCCAAAAGAAACCCTGAATATTCAAGCACAATAAGACAACAATGAATTTACCAGCTTTTGTGTGTGGTACATCTGGACTTGGTGATGCCCTGGGCTTGGAAGTGACTCGTCGACTTTCTTTTGGACCTGTGAAGGAGAGAAAAGTTTTGAATATGTTATTGAGGATGACAATTCTTGGACCTGTGAAGATGTGCAAAGTTTTGAACTTGTTGTTGAGGTTGATAATTCAGCATATGTCTTTGGATTTTTCCTGACAGGAGATTAACTTTCTGCTAAGAAATCTTTTAGAAATTACTTCTGTCATTTGAAAATAATCACAAAGAGATCTCCTGTCAATGCAATGAATATTTTGTCAGTGCAAAGACTAAAATGACTTTTATAGTGCAGTGTCAGATTCACTCTCCACTCCTCTCAGCAGTTTTGAACAGAACCTCCTGCAGAGTAAACTGCTGTAGTTCTAACACTTTCCCTAATTGTGCTTCTCAAGTGTTTCATATTCCAAAAATCTACTGCTCATTCAAATCAGCTTTGCATTAAAAAAATTCTGCAGCAAAGCAGTCAAAGCAGAAGAAACATGGAAACTCACTGTTAATTTCCAGACAGACAGAACTATTTTCAAAGTTTTGGGAGCAGGAAAGTACTGTAATTTTACACTTGTAATTGAGTAACTAAAAAATACATATACTTCTGTCACGCTGTGGAAATTAGGATAGAAATTTTTTTACGGGCAAGGGTTCAAGGTGAACGTTGACCCACACATATCTATCATTTTATGTTATTGACATGTATAAATATATAGCTGATTATCTCGTTCCATGACAGATATATACCAAAATATGATTATGACAGTGGAACACAGCCTATTCAGTAAGTACCCATGTACCCTCAGAGAACTCCTCAATATTGAAAATTTTCAAACTGATGAAACTTTAATGCACGAAAGGGAAAAATATTGATAAGCTTACTTGCTCTAGTTGGAGGAACACGTGGACTGGGTGAAGTTTTAGGTTTGGAAGGCCCTGGACGTGTATCTTTAGGAGCTGAAAGAAAGAAACTGGGTTAAACATTATTAAAGTTTTCCAAGGTATCAGTGTCAACTACCACCCATAACAGTCAATAAAAACAAAACAAAGATTTGAAACAAAGGTATTCTTATGGAAGTGGTGCAAAAGAGAGAATTTTTTTGAACAAAATCAGATTATAGAGAAAAGAAATAGTCTTCTGTGACAAGACATCGACTAAGATTGTGATAGAATTCAGTTTAAGAGGACTGAAAAAATAAAAGAAAAAGAAAACAAAATAAGTAGCCTCAAATACAAAGACACCACTGCTGTGTAAAGGAGATTGTCCTGGAATGATTCACAGTACCAGATGCAAGTGATAAAAATGCCTTATTTAAATGGATCTGCCTCAAGCAATCATATGACCCAAGATCACTGAAGCTGAGGTTCGAGTGAAACAGAATTATTTTTTTAGTCCTCTATGATGGACTGAATTTCATTTCCTAAACTAGAGGGGAAAGGGAAGCAGAGAAAGCAAGCTTGCACTTTGCAGCTCTGCCTGCCCAAACCATATGACCAGTGGAAACCATTCCTCATCTACAGTATGACTGAGGACATGTAAGTTAGGGTCCTGTTCTCATCTACCTTCTGCCTCTGATCATTAAATATTGAAGAAAATTGCCCTATGTTCTGTGCATAACAACTTGAAAGGAACAAAGGATTTTCTCAATTGTTGTGCAGAAAATAAAAAAAAAGTGAGAGAGAACCTTGACTGTTAAATTATTAAGGAACATGCAAAGAAAGGTGACAAATTTTTGTAGGTCTACTCTTAATGATTTATGCTGAAGAAGAAAGAAAATAGGACTACTCAAACAAGAAAGCGTCATTACCTACTGTTGACTTCGGTTTCTCAGTTCTAAACTTAATTGGTTCCAAAACTGTATTAGCAAAATAAAACAACAAAAACAAGTATTACCAGGAACAATCAAAATGTTACAATCACCGTCTCCACAATAACCACACCATCCCTGCTACAACTGATGACAGATGGTCACTTCTCCCTGAAATTCAACACTTCAGAGCATTATGCTGCTCAGAATTGCCTCCAGTTCAAGGTAATAGCTCTAATACAGAACAGATTCCAAAAATAAATCTGAAGCTTTTGAAAAAGCTGCAAAGAGCCTGTGGGTGGCTTTTCACCTTCATCTTTGTACACTTTCCTGACTTATTTCAAGAGGGTTTTTTTTCCAAACAATAGCTGCAGACTTACTGGAGGGAAAAGGAACCCAAGTTGCCATTTCTCTGCCCATTTTTTTCAGCAATACCATCTAATACTCCATATACTTCAGATACCCATACTGGGTCTGGGTGGGATAGAGTCTGTTTTCTTCACAGCAGCCCCTGTGGTGCTCTGTTTTAGATTTGTGACCAAGAAAGTGTTGATAACATACCAGTGTTTTAGCTATTGCTGATAATGGCTTGTTAAAGCATCAAGGAGTTCTCTTTTTTTAACTCTGCCCCCAAGCAAGTAGGCTGGGGTGGGCAAGATGCCAGGAGGGAACACATTCCTAAGGACCCATTGCTCCTAGATTGGCATTGGTCTCCTAGTGGGATGTGGTGGGTGGTTTCTGCCAAAGTTTTCACTTGGTTTCTGTTGCCCCGACCCCCAATTTTTTTATCCTTCACTTGTTAAACTGTCTTTATCTTGAGCTACAATTTTTTTTCTCACTTCTGCTTCTCTGCTTATCTCCCCCAAACCACTGTGGGATGGAATGAGCAAGTGGCTAGTGTGTGCTTAGTTGCTGGCTAGGGTCAACCCTCTACAGTGCCTCATGAAACTGCTAGTATGAGTTGTACGTCTTACTTTCTCCATCCTTAACTAAATAAAATGACACCCCTCCTTTTCACCTTCACCAAAACACAAGCAAATTCACACAGAAAAGACCTATTTTCAGTGAGAATTGTACAGAAAACGCCCACTATTGCAGTGACTTAAAATGTAACAAAGAACTGTAGACAGAGATTTTAAACTTACTAAATTGCTTACAAATTCCACAATTTTATCACACAAGGAATATGTGCCCAAGGGTTATGTATAAATCTGAAGCTCCACTGGTCACAGTAGATTTCATAAGACACACATGTCAATATGATAAGGTAAAGAAACAACGTACTTACCATGTTTTGTTTGTGACATCTCTGAGCTTGGCGGTGTTCGGGGTTTGGAAGGAACATGCTGTGGTTCTTTAGGAACTGAAAAAAGAAATAATTTCAAGAACTGATACTGACAGAAGACATAATACTAAAAAAGAATATATGCCATTGGGACCCTCTGGAAACAAAAAAACTTGAGTAATGGAGAAATATGAAAGCTTGGTACACGAAAAAAGAGCGCTGTTGGAGAACCTCTGTAACAGGATAACACAAAACAAGGCCATGTGGATGGACCAATATAAAAGGTGAAGCAGCACATGATAGAATCTGAGTACAGAGACAAGTAGTCAAAGGCAGATTGTGGTGCTTCTGTCCACTTTACAGAACACATTTGTGTGGGGAAAAAGCCCAGAAAAGATGATTATGAATTCTTAGTGTAAAATCATCAAAAAGAACCCTTACAGGATGAAATTTAATGGCAAAAAATTATGATGGTAAAGTGCAATGAAGATGTACTTGTGATACTCAGCGTACATTGAGAGAAAAGCTGAATGTGATGGTCCCCAAGTGATTCACCCTTTGGGTAAAACTGTTACCTATTGTTGGTTTTAGTTGCTCAGTTCTAAATGTTATGGATTCCAGGACTGTATTGGAAACATAACATAGAAAACATTTTGAAAATTGAAGAGAATAACTCCGCTTCCAATTAGTATTACTTGACTGGTAACTGCTTTCTGAATCATATACTATGTATACTGCCTCATACAGAAACAGTCACCTTTAAAGAAATCTGAGAAAGCAGTGTTATCTGCAAGATAAGGTGAGCTTTGTTCTCCCACGGACTTCAACGAGATATCCAAATATATATCATTATGTTACTCAAATATGGTTTTCTTGAGACACAAATATCTTCCTTTTGAGGTGTATTTCAAATGCAATTTATATAGAGAGTTGGAACCAGAGACTACTTGCTTGTTTACTGGGTGCCATATTATTAAAGAGCACTATCGTGCATTGTGTTGCACAATCACATCATTCAGCTCTAAACTGGTGTGGATCTAAAATAAAACTGTGTTTAGGAGCCATAAGGATGTGAAATTGTTGGTATCCCTCTGTGTCAATTTTTCTTTATGGATTACAATCAAAAAGAAAAAAATTCTTTTGATCTTTTAAGACAATCACAAGATAAGTGGATGGTGCTGTAGAAGAGGTTCTATCCATTACAGATTCTTGAAGAAAGAGTAAGTTGTGTTTTTTGTTTTGTTTTTTTTAAACACAGAAGAGTACAAGCTTGTAACATTTGTGTGACAAACCCATTAATCATATTTGAGAAGGCCAGATCACCACAATAATGAGAAATGGCCACAGAAGTAAAAGCTGAGTTCATAGAAGCTGCATTTTAAGGTTTAATTTGGAAACGATGTTTTATAATCAGCTGTCATGGTTAAAAAATTATGACAGGACAAGGATTTTGTTGCTTTTGTTTTCTACATGAGATAATCACATCTAATAGATAACACCAGATTTAAAAAAATGTTGCCTCATGTCTACAATTTAAAGATCTTCATTGAATTCATTGTAATTAAATTTTTCACATTTACCCTAAGATAACATATGTTAATATCTGATACTCTTGTAATTTTCTGCTGATATTACAAACTGGATAGCAGGGGACAGAAAGTAATATTTCCTTTCTACTACTGAATTCAACTGCACTCACATTTAATGACATAAAAATCCAGTATTTTGGAATACAGATTAAATGATCATTAATGTCAATAAATATTTATAAACAAATACTAACTATGTACTGGGCCATTTACTCTCTCATGCAGAAAATAATAATGTCATGAAATAAAGTAATTGTTACTTAAAAAGGAAACATAACATATTTATTCTAACAATGCAAAGTAGGTGTGGAAAATAATTGTACCACCCAAGTAGCCACAGTGCATACTTTAATTGTTTGGTATTTGCTTTAGTTAGCACAGTTAATCTGACTGTTACAAAATTATTCTCATCCTGTTGCCCTGAAGTAACAGAGATTTATACTTTTGCGTGATGAAAAATGCCTAGCAAATAAACTGCAAATAAATTGCTGAGTACAGCAGAACAGAACCCCCTTATGTTTTAACTGGCTCAGGTAACTAAACAGCTGCTCAGAAATACATTTCAATCCAATATAAACTGAATTAGAAATAATCACAAAGCAGTTTACCATCTTTGGCTTGTGGGATATGAGGTTTGGGTGAAGTTTTAGGTTTAGAAGGAACACGTTGAGTCTCCCTTGGAGCTGGAAGAGAAAATGTGGGTAATAAGTTGGTTAAATTGCACAGCAATTTAACAAATCTGATACCAGGTGAACACACAAGCACAGAAACCTCACACCTGCAACTGAGAAGTCTCTTTGTAGAAAGTGGGAAAGTCAGGTAATACTCTCCATGGGTTTACAACAATCTAAGTAGGAAAGTGGAATTTTAGTACTTTTTGAAGCTTAGTTGTTTGTTGTTTTTTGTTTTGTTTTAATAAAAGCTGGAACAAGCACAAACAAACATAATTATGAGAAAGGTGATTCAGAGCTGCCAGAATAATTTTCTTAAAAACCAGGTGACATTACAGCTGTGAAGAGAGCAGTAAGCCCAACGGTCGTGAATGCCAAGCAAGAGAATTCCCTAGAAGAAAAATGAAGTTAAATGAAACAATCCTAAGGCATAAGGTGATTAACTTCAGTGATGCTTTCTGTGATGGAAAAAAAGCAGACATGACAGCTGGCCAAGAAAATATCATTACCTATCGTTGGCCTTGGTGGTTCAGTTCTAAGTGTAATAGGATCCAAGACTGCAACAGAAACAGTGTGACAAAGTAAGCGTGGAATATACTCCGAAAACCTGAAGTTACTACACCGGTAAGTATAAAAGCAGGTGCTGATACAACACCAAAGCAATGTGGATCTTCTAACTAACTTTTACTTTTTAAAACCATGGACAATTAAAGTTCCTAACAATACAGGTTAAATAAGAAATATATAATTGGGCAAACTTGACTGCAACAGAAGCAAAAGCATGTGGATAGAAATCAGTAAATCTTAGAACAAGCAAGAGAAGAGATCACGGAGTTTAAGCCAGAGAGGGACTCTTGATATACAAAAATGTCAGGAGTCTCCAAACTAAAGCAATAAATATACAGGCACACACACATAAAGACAGAACCTTTCTTATAGACATACTCACTACATCTACAGATTTTAAAAATGGGCTTCACAACAAACAAAACTCTGATTGCAATTGATGCTTTTGATACTACCTCTTAGAAGACATCTCCATGCTAGAAACATGGAGAACTAAAAAAGCACCAAGATTATACCTCCATTTGTTCAGGTTTGGACCACATATGAATAAGCAGGAAGCCTACAGGGAATGGTGCTTTCATCTGCACATATTATTAGACCAGCGAAAAGAAGAATGACTAAAGATGACTCATAATCATTACCCTCTGCGGTCTTTGGATGTTCATATGTGTAGGGACTCCTAGTAGTGACTGACACTGGAATGGTTGCTGCTGGAATAAAGAGAATTTTCTTGAGAGAAATACAGGTGCATCTATATCTATTTTTCAGCTGCTGGCATGGCTCAGCTGCTCTTGCTTCCCAATTAAAATCCACCTCCTCCCAACTATTCAGAAACACTGAGTAAATGATGAATTCACTCAGTGCTCGTAACTACCCTGTGTGGCTTTTGTGGCTCTTAAAAATTAAAAAGTTCATTTATGCTACAGGAACACAACAGCAGAGGAGTTCTCTATATCGTCATCTTCCTGTTTTACTGACTTTTTTTTTTTTTTTTCCTTCTCTTTATGACTGTAGGCCACTAAAAAGAAACAGTTGCAGGGAAATCCTTTTTCTTTGGTAAATCTTTCTATTAATTTTCCTGAGTTTCTTCCATAGTGATGTAAAGGTTAGATGTGGAAGACTTCAGGTGTAAATAACTGTAAAGTCACAGAAGGCAAGGCTGAAGATCCCAGTAGATTAACTAGTTCCACAGTACATTAGATAACCAAGTTAACAAGATTCCTGTCTCTATCTGCAGTACTTAATTAGGTTTGAAAGGGATGAACTCCAAAGATTCTGAAAAATGTAAAGATCTTTGAAGACAAAGTTGGCAGAATTATTTAGTATTAGCATGGCTTTACAAATGGAGTCCATTTTCATTCCTAAATACATCTATGGTCATCAAGTAATCTCTGTGCTTATCCAAACCTTCAAACTTTGCTTCATTTGTTTACTCTGCTTTGACTCTTCTCAGCCTATCTTCTATTACCTTTACCCATACAGCACATATTTTAATTAGGAAAGAAAAAGTGACTGGTGAATATTGTATGATGTGCTTAAAACTATAGTTTTGGACATACTGGCGATTTTATCATGACTCGTCATGATAAAATTCACAAGCATTTGAAGACTCAAAAGTACACTTATTTCAAGGAAATTACTTTAAAATACAATAAAACCTGAGACCTAACACTTCCAAAACTCTGTCAGTTTAGATATAAAATTACTTTATTAATTTAAGTCTCTATTTCACTTCATGAAGGTTTGTGGTGAGGGGATTATATCTGGGAGGACTGTGTTCAAATTTAAAAGACTGATTTATTTCAGAATTTTATTTTTTCCCTCATTTATTTGCTGACATTTTTTAATAGTTAATGGTTGATGTATTTGATACTATTACCACTACTCTAAGAAAGCAAAATACTCCAAAATTTCTTCAGGACAAATAATTTAGGTAAAGTATTTGACCAGAGAGCTGGTGGAATCTCAGTTCCTGGAGATACTGAAAAACTTTTCTGGATGAAAAATGTTGCAGTGCAGTTGGCTGCATGGAATAAAATTCATTATAATTTCCTGCTCTGAAAAATGAAGAACTTAGTATGTTTAGATAGTAAACATCTGCTAATAATAGTACAGGTGAGGACAGCGGCTGGGCGTGATCACATTGGAAACAAAACCTTTTTTTCATCCAGGTAATAGATTCAATTACCCAAATATTAAGAAAAAGAATGGAGCTGTGAACTTTCACTAGAATGTATAGTTCGTTGTTTGGAAGGACTGAAAATTTTTTCTATGTTTGGGAGTTTTTAAATGAAGTTTTTTTCTCCACTGAAAATCAGAAATTGCACAAAAGTCATGTTAACAATGAGAGCCAAAATTAACTTTCAGGATCTCTGTTTGACCCAAAGTGGGTCATTAGTAAATCCCATATCAAGTATAAATTTGTCACATATTCTTCATTACTTTGATTCACTCTTAAGGAAAGGTGACAACCGCTGTCATGACACAAATTTCTAATTTAAGCTCAACTCTGAAGTGAGCTCGAACATCCTGCTCTTTGATCATTTTGCCACCCACCCAAAAGCCAGGTTCTCCCCTTGAGTATTTATGCCTCAAATAATATCGTCTGAACAAGGATATCATCATTTGTCACTTCAGAATACATGCCAATTTCACAAATACCTACTTACAGGAAAATCCTTACAAGTTTTATCATGATTAAAAAGTGTGCATTAGGATTCCACCTGACTGAAACAACTAACAGGGAAAGGACAAGGAAGAGGCATGAGTACAATACAGAATCATGACACTTTTTTGGTAGTCATATAGAAACTTGCCATATAGCTATTTAGTACGGAAACATCAGTATAAAATCTTGATCTTGTCAGTCCAAAGGTGTAAAACAATTTCATGCAACAGTTTCCAAATGAGTTGCTTTTTTTTCTCTGCTGTTTCAAAATACAACATGCCCGATTAAGATCTCTATTCAGACATAGGCATCTACAGCAGAGACAAAAGTAATTATTCTTGTAATACAATACTGGATTTCCTACAGTAAAAATTATGTACCCACTGTAATCAGCATGAAAAGCTAATTATGCACACTACTTTGAGACAGTTCCAAGTCATAAGTACCATTCAGTTAACAAGCTTCACAGGGAATAATTTGGTCTGAAGAGGGTAATTTCTTTTTACGAGAAAAAAATAATTTGCAGGGAATCTGGAAAGAATTTAATAAAATTGTCTGATCTCTTCCAGCATTAAGTAATACGTTCTTACAATAAACAATTGTGTAATTTTAAGCTTTTTAACTTCATTATAAACCATGTAACACTAGAAATATTTTTGTAACTGTATTTACTTATTCTCCAGGTCCAGAAAATGCCAGGTGTATTTTATTCTCTGCCATACACCATAGACCAAAGGTGCTATTTGAGATCATAAAATATGGCTTCAGTGAATTCCAGAACAGAATTCCACTCTTATTTCCACAGTTTCAGTTAAGTCTACATATGCATTAATGATCACTGAATCAATACAAATCCTACTGTTCTTTGTAAGATGCTATAACCATCAGAAAATTTGCATGTTTCGGACCCTGTGCTGAACTAAGTTGGGTAACTTGTGATTTTGAAATGAAAAGCAGGAAAACAACTTATTTCAATGCTGGGCTGTGTGAGTTGGTGATTTGGGATACAAAAGTTAAAAGTTTTCTTGCTTTGCTGCCTTTTTTTTTTTTCCCTTTTTGGATTCAATAAAAAAATATTATTCCTCAAAGAGGAATTCCTCATCTTTCTGATGATTAAGTACCAAACTTCACACAGAATAAATTTAAGCTAAAATGCATTACTTAAGTGATAAACTATAACAAATGATGGCTATGGAAGTTAGTTACCAGGTTTAGTTCGTGGCTTTTTAGGTCTGGCAGATGGTCTAGGTTTAGATGCAGAAGGTGTGAGTTTTGCTTCTTTAGGAGCTGAAAAAAATATACTGGATTATAAGTTTATCCTTCCCACTGTATCACATAAAAATGAGATAAGGCAACAAAGGGCTACTGGGAAGAAAAGCAAATGGTAAAATCAGATATGCCAAGAAGGTTTCTCAAAAATCTTCCTAAGCCTTCACTACCCCAGCAAAATCCCTGCTTGTTCTTCATTGCAAAAGTAAGTAGTTAGATGTAAAATATGTAATTGTAGCTTGCAATCAGATTCTAATGTTCCTCTCATTAAGTTAACAAATTCATTATTGCAAGATACCTAAGTGGTACAACAACAGTGCTGTTTATCCTTTTGAATTCCAGGTAAATTTAAAGCCCTCAGAAGACATAAATAGACAAAATATGCAAAAATGTCCTCAATTTTCAGCACCATAAAGATATTTCTGGCAGGCAGCTGGAAAAACGTGGAATCAATAATAAAAACTGGAATTGCTTCATAACTATAGTCATTGAATTCTGTTAATAAAATAGAAGTAGCATGGTAAAAATTAAGAACAAGCAGTCCTAGAAACCCTTTTTCCCCTGGACATGCTTGGGCTGGAACTATAATTCACTAATCTGATGGTTTGACCTCAGATGAACTTTAACACCATTTTTGGGTAGTATAGGCAGTAATTTTGTCCATCTTTTAAAACCAGGGCTCTGATGCTGTTTCATAGCAATAGACACAGTGGAAAAGTGTTTGACATTTACAGTGAGACATGAAGTGACTGAGACCTGGTTTTCAAGCCAAAATGACATTCAGAAGGATTCATGAAACAGCAGAATTAACACGTTCACCTAGTGCCACAGGAATCCTTCACTGAGTGTTCTAGGATTAGCACCCATGATATTATCCTTGCACTTGGCTTTCCTATTGTATTTCCAAGGCGTTTATGATTATTTTCTGAGGGTAAAGAGTGTTAGTGTAGGAAAACTCCCAATAAAATGGAACACAATTCTGATTCCCAAAATTTTACTGTACCATTGTACTACTGAAACTGTATGGGATAAAAAAGGGTTTCTTTTTCTCCTGAGCTTAGAAAAACATTTCTGAATGCTTATCTCCTAATGTTCTCCTCTTTCAGAGAAATGGATTAAATATGGTACAAGCTATGAGATGAAGTAGCAGAGTACAGATGCTGGCTTGGATTGCAAAGAAGGATGACCAACAGCTGCAGAAACACGTATTACCTAGTGTTGCTTTTGATTGTTCAACAGTCTGAGAAGTTTTAGGCTCCAAAAGTGGTGGTTTAGGAGCTAGAAAAGAAAAATTCGAGTGTAATTGTACCGACCAGTAGATGTATCAGCAGTAAGCCAAAAGGATTGTAATTCCACTAGTTCAGGGAAGTTGTTCTTTAAACAGTCTAGATAAGCCTTACTCTTACGCGTAACACCCTACACACCTCCTAGTTTTGTTTCCTATGGCATGGCACACTGTATGCTTGTGGCTGTGTGTGAGTCTTTTCTATGGCTCCTTCCCCATATTTATGTTCTCAGGACATTTTAATCTGTTATTGGATTCAATTAGCAAATAAATTTACGTTACGGGAGAACAGTGAGAAAAGATGGGTGAGGTTTTTGATTGAAGAATGTGGTCCATGACAAATACCAGAGAATCTATGTGAAAGAGGAAACTTCTAAATGCCAAATTCCTTCTGAAATGTTAAATGAGTACCTGCAGTAAATTGTAAGACACGTGTAAGACAACAAAGACAGCTCCTGCTTTTTACTGACCTGCCTGTTTATAAGACATGAGAACAGAAACATTTTAGGCCTCTAATAATCCACACTGTAATATTTATTGGTCCAGTACCTGAATCACTAAAGGAGGCAAATTAATTTCCCTTAATCTCAAATAAGAAGAAAATTAGTAGATATCTGGTTTTTTGAACAAAAAGCAGAAAAAGAACATGTCACCATGACAATTTTCCCATGGTCAAAGAATAAATTACATGTGTATAAGAAAGTTTTTCTTCTACTTTGATAAAGATCGCCTGTTTCCACTAAAATGGCAATGCTTTCCATTGGGTTCTCTACAGAAGGATTACTGATCACGTGAGCAGTACTTTACTTTTTAACTATTTGGACTAGCAAAGATGTCATCTTTGCCATAGTATGTCTGTGGGAGATGGGGATTGGCAAGGGAGATTATAGAAATAATAATAACAACACATATTGCTCATACAAGGGATATTAAAACACCCTTGTGCCACGCAGAAGAATGTTTTTCACTCCAGTCCTTTAGAAAGGCAGCAGCACTAGAGAAATTGTTTGTTTTTATCACTGGACCCAAATGCATAAAACTGATGACTTTAACTCTCATTCCTTATGTTAGGTAACATCAAATGACCAGTTTTAGAATGATGAGCTAATCAGGATTCTTATGTATTGCATAGCTCCTATCCTTTTTAGGAAGTTTTGCTTAGATATTTTTAGTGAACATATCTCTCTGCATACCAACTTATAAAAATGGTGCACACAATTACCAGGTTTCACATGCTGTACTTCTGGGGTAGCAGATGGTTTCAGTTTAGAAGGAATAAGTGGTATTTCTTTTGGAGCTGAAAGAAAGAGCTCAGTTTGCAATCAAAAATTGTTTAACAAGCATTTCCTATAACAAACAGCACATGTCATAAGTTTATATTGAAGAAAAGACAACTTAGTACGGAATGTCAAAGCCAGCTGATGAAATAGGATTTTAAAGTGTGGAATGGAGATGATACTGAAATGCTGTGCATTGATCAGAAATAAGATTATGTGACTCCAAAACAGTTAAAATTTATATTTGAAAGCTTTACAATCAGACACAGTCAGCACATGCGTGTGCAATGGGACTAAAAGAGATAGAACACTCATAAGAGGATGATGGTGTTTTGTCATGCAAGAGGCAAGTTTTACTTCTCTGAGACAGTAAAACCATCCAGAACTATGTTCTCATACACAGATATGTCAAGAATAATCAGTCTAATGAAAATGGAAGGACAAGACTCTCTAACCAGGAAAAAGAATGTTTATGCATGTGAGAGGATATGCTAGAAGAAATGCATTCAGATGGGACGAAGTGCTCAAAACAAACACAGAGTTTTTCACTGGGTGAAAACAACATTACCTAATGTTACCCTTGGCCATTGAAAAGGACGAGAAGTTTTAGGTGTGAAAGATTCCAGAATGGATTCACTTGTTGCTGCTGGAAGAAATTATGACAGTCATAAGAGAGCAAAGAGCTAATGGAAGAAACTCTTCTTTCATAAGCAAAAACAAATTTGTTTTTACAAGAGCAACAAATATTTAACTAATGCTTGGACAGTTAAGTATCTATTAGGGAGAAATTCAGAGCTGCACAGAGTTTCAGTCACTATAAATTGGCACATTTTTGATGTGCAGAATTTCTGGATGTTTATTTCCTCCTGCCTTCATTGCAACTGCTCTGGATCTCAGCCACTGTTGAGTAAGATTTTAAGTAGAGCTCTTGAACATTTTGAGGTTTGGTCCAATACTCAGGGGAGGTGATATTATGTAAAATGCAGGAATTTATTGAAGAGGACATGCTAACAAATCAATTAGTCAGACGTTAAAACATACAACATTTGGAGAAGAAAGCTGACAGCTGATCCAAGCATGGTTTCAATCCAAAAGCATCATCTATAACTGTTAACCAATTTCATCCTGTGAAGGATACACTATCCTTAATCTTTTAAACAAGGCTACAACAATAAAATGCAGCCTACAGCTCACCTCACAGTGTTTTCATCAGAACTATATGCAAATGCTATTTCTCCAGTACCTATGCGGCATATTTTTCAAAATACTGAAAGGCTCGTGACTATGAGTTGTCACATGCATTGTAATTGCGAGAAGGCACTGATTTCAAACATTAGCAGGAACATAAATTCAAAGTTCAGGTGTTAGGGGCTAATCCAAATGTGCACTGAAAGTGGTATCAGTGTACTCATTTCAGCGAGTTTTAGAGCATGGTTTGAGCTGCTGAATTAAGAGCTAGGTAGAGATTATTGTACCTGGTCCAGGACCTGCTATTTCAGGCTTACTAGGTGTCACAGGGCTTGAAAGAACAGGCTGAATACCACCGAAAGCTATAAAAAAACAGGTCACAATAATCTCTGATTATTAATTCTACACATAGCTTTTTTAGTTACAGAAGAACAGCAAAATATGTTATAGGTTATACCTAATTTGCAGTGCAAAGGTCCACCCACCATAAACACACGTTACCTCAGCAATGGAACAGTGCTGGTTCAGAGTGTGAGCTGAAGCTCGTTGTTAAAATGAGAGCTAAAACTAAAATGTCAGTCAACTAAAGCTCATATTACTTTAGATAGCATGTCCAATGTATTTTAAAGCAGCCCAGAAAACATGAAGATAAAAGAACTTTTAACACCATGATTATAAAGATAAAAGACTCAATAAAAGGCAGAAAAAAAATATAACCCACAAAAACTGAAAAGCGCTACAAACATATTTCTGTGGGGAAAAAAATGACTGCTTTAAACCTTTTCAGTGCTTTATTTTCTGGCAGTACTTTGTTAACAAATTTTAGTGTCATATAATCTATGTACACATACACACATTAAAAACAAGGGTAAGGTAAAGTTAAAAAAAGTCACTGAACAGTAAAAAATAGTAAGAAAGAAGCAAAACAATATATAGTATATAAGTGTGTGTTCTATCTAAGTGAATAATAATTAAGCTTGTGAGAAAAAACCCAAGTCATTTAAAGATTCTTATTAAAATTTAGTCCTTATTATTAGTAGCAGTAATAGCAGTAGTATTAAGTCAAGATTACTTCATGTAAGTATGTCCCAAAATAGCCCTAGTAGCTTTTTGAGCAACAAATGTGAGATCACAAACACTATCAAGTGAGTTCCTCAGCAGTAAGGACGAATTGTCTTGTAAAAATGGGTACTTTGTCTGTCTACACTAACGATCGTGACTCAAGCAGAAGACAATATGGAAAATGACCAAAATATCTAGGATTAATAACATTTCAGAAGCTAATGCGTTACAGTTACCCGTAGTTGTTGTTAACACATGAGGTGTTCTGGAAAGTGAAGGCATAGATTTTTCCAGGTCAGCTGAACTTGTAGCTGCAGAAAAATGTAAATAGCTCTGAGACAGATTCCCATGATGCAAACATAGGAAGGCGGGGTGCAAAAATCAGAAAAAGTAAGATTGTTTTACATTGCTTTGCAAGATGCCAACATTACTACAATATTTTCACAAGATTTCCAACTTGGAAAGAGAGGAACAAAACCTCAAAGTTTTGAAGATGTCACATGCACCTAAAAGACACACCCTGACAGAAACTGCAGTGCCCACAAAAGCAGACATCAACAGGACTCAATTGCACATGTAACAGGAAAACCCTGTGCTTTTGAATTCACCTGCACAAAGAGATCTACGTACTTTAAATAAAAGCAAATATGAATTTCTGCAACCAGGTATTTCTACTGCCAAAGCTTTGCTTGCTTCTATATACCAGATGTCAGTATTTTGAGTTACAGATTTTAATATATCATGCAATTTGACATTTAATTGTGATGTTTTACCTAAGTGACATAATATAAATTAACACAATTTTTTTGTCATAGAGCCATACAGTGATGCAGCAAATCCAAAACAATACTGCTGAAATACTGACTTCGAGGTTTAGGATAATTCTTCTCATTTCATCCTATGAATACCCATGACCCCAGTAAGAAAAGTTCAAAGGTGAAATAACAACAGAACTTGAAAAAAATGTTTAGAAATTCAGAAAACTGAAGAATAATCTGTACTATGCAGCTAACTGAAAATCCCTTAGGGCAAAATGCCCCAGTCAAGAACATATCTTTATAACTGATAATAAATCCATTTAGCTATTGGTCCTTATATTCAACAGATTAAACCAAGAGAAAACAATATTAACTGCTGCGGTTTATTTTTTATTTGATCCTATGCCACAGAATATCACTATGTAATTATAGAGACTAACTATCACACACTGTAGACAAAATTCCACTTCAGACAACACCAAGCAATCAGAGAAAACAGCCTCTAACTGTAACATCCTTGATGCAAAACCAAATAGTAAGTTATGGGAGTATCATGAATATGATTTACCAGTATCTTTTTTTGATATTTCTGCAGATGCAGATGTTTGGGACAGGAAAGTAATATGATTAGAGTCCAGTGAAGCTGGAAAAAAAAAAAACAAACAAAAAACCACAACCAAAACAGAACACTCTTTTTTGGCATCATCTGAAACATATAGACTGAACAGGTTTCAACATGTTACTAAGAAATTGGGGACTTGAGACAGGAAAAAAATTTCAAATGCACATGCAATGGATTTTCTAATGTAAATGTGTGAAGATGCACTGGTGATGCAAAAGATGAAGAAGCAGTTACAAGAAATATGAAGAAGATATCAGTTTACAAGAAATGGGAAAGTGCCATATCCAATGACCGAAGTAACGTACGGCCCTTTCATCCTAGACTTCCACTTCACCCAAATGTAGGCCCCAAGAGAAATAAGTTTGACTAAAAGCACAGTAAGATCCCTTGGGACAATTCCCAGCTTGCATCATTAGTGGACCTACAAGAAATATCATTACCACCAAAGGCTGCTGGTGTCTTGAACCTTGAAGAAACATGCCATGATTCACCAAAAGCTGAAAAGAGGCACTGAGCTTAAAACCCCAATGTGACCTCAAAAGCAGCAGCACAGCAGAGCACTCCCATGCCCAGGTGATGGCAGTGTAAAGTCATGGGCAGAAGACAACCAGCCACCTTGAAACTCAGTGATGAAGCACCAAACAGCTGCACCCTTGGACCAGGACTCCCTGGAGGGTGGCTGAACTGCTGTGCTGTCCTCTGGTGCCAGCCCCAAGGGGATTTGCCTCTCAAAAATGCTGTCATATTTGAACAGAGAAGGCAAGACCTGCTCCCAAAACACAAAGAAGCAGGGGGATGGAGATGAAGGCAAGGTGCATTCATGTGGTCTCTCTAGAAGATGTCACATGCTTCCTGCAGAAAATACTTGTCAGCAATGGAAAAGGTGTGGGATCAAACAACAGAGTTGCAGAACCAGTGTGGCGAGTGCTTCAGCAAGCCAAGCTGCACCAGCAAGTCTTCCTGTTGTCCATGGAGGATGAGGAGGATGGCAGATGGTGTGGGGTGAGAGGCGTGATGGGGAGCGAGGGAGATGGGAGACAATGGAAAAAGAAGGGGTTTGCTAGTTACCCATCACAGTTTGCTTGGTTGCCAGGGAGGAAGGAGTGGTGGACTTCAGCCTTGGTCTTCGGGTAGCTAAGATCAAACACAAAAACCACCTTCAGTCCTCAGACAGGCTGCTGTTGCAGGGTCATATCAAGACAGAGCTACACAAAAGGAGACATGGCCCTGCTTGGGCCAGGCTCCCATGTCACAGCATCACTCTCTGCACTAGCACGATGCTGCCTTTCAATAGGCACAGGTAGCCCAAGGTGTCAGAATAAACCTAGAAGTGCAACCCCCAAAAAGGCTGCAGAAAGCTCACAAATGGAACAGTTTCCAATAAGAAGCCATGAAGGACCAAGCACAGCATTGACCCCACTTCTCAGGACATCAGCACATCTGAACAGGCTCATCTCTGCAAAGAAAAGCACTGCCAAAGTGATCAAGGAAGGCAGGGAATGGCTGGCTATTTACCCATCCTGGTGGTTTCTGGTGAAGCAGACGAGGTCGGTTCCAGGTCTGGTCTCTTGGGTGCTACGGTCAGACATGGAAATGATCTTGAGAGATCCACTCAGCCTTGCCACAGCAGTACAAGCAGCATCAGTTCACAGCCCCCAGATATCTGTATTTAGGGCCACACGTGCTTTTTCCTGGCATTACCTTGTGACTCGGTGATCAAATCAGGAGTCAACTGTCTTGTTGTGGTTGCAACATCACAAAACTCCTTGAACCTCAGTAACTAAATGGCCCTCCACCAGCAGAAAATGCCTAAGTGTCTAATTCACCAAACCACTCTTTACATTTCCTTGAAACAACCATAATTACAGAGAGAACAACGGAGCCAGGACTCATCTTACAATTAGAAATTCAACATGACACGTTCTGGACATGTCTCCAATGCAAGAAACTGCATACTAATTAATAGTTAATAATTATTCTGGCATGAAGGAATAAACATCACATTATACTATCAATATTCAATCATAACTCCAACCCTTCTTAAAAGTTCAATAATTTTTGCAAATCAGTATTTTCTTACTGTTTTCACTACTATTACTCTTTTGACATAGAACAGACTATATAAGACCTCGCCATTCACGTGAAAGGCCTCTCCATTTCCCGTGATATATGATAATTCCCATTCTTCTTTACACTTAGTACCTGAGCCAATGATTAACATGCCTATTCATCAAGCTTGAACTTAAGTGCTCATCGAAAAAGGAAAAAGTGATTTATGTACTCTAAGGAATCCATAAGACACTTACACCACATCAGTAAGAGAAAGTAAAATTATGTTTCTGCCATATTGGAACATTTAGTTCTTGAAAGAATTTTCAAGATAAAACCTTCACCTAGAGACACACAGGAATTTTATGCCAAATTCTTTTTGTCACCAATCCCTTCAAAATTGATTTTTCAAGTCATGGAAAAAGCCATAGGTTCAAAGATCATAATTATCATTAGTATGGCAAGTGTTTTAAAGTGTGTTAACAAACCTAGGTATTGCTCAAAGCAGATGAAAATGATCCGAAGTGATGGCACAGGAAAAGCAAACAAATGAAAATATAATATTTACCCTCCACTGTTCCTTGGCTTGCAAAGTAAGGAGAAGTAGGTTTCAGCTTTGGTCTCTGAGTAACTAAGATTAAATCAGAAAACTGCCTTCAGAAAACAAACATTTTTTTTCAAAGCAGTGCCAGTACAGAGTTTTAGGTGAATCAAGTCTGTATTACATTCAGGGTTTTGTTTTTTTTTTGGCATAACTATTTCCATTCATTACAGGATTATTTTAAATGTGGGTGGCTTAGCTGAGTTAGTCTGTAGAATACAGACAGTTAATATTCTAGTGAACTAAGCCTATGGAGCAGAAAATTATGAAGAGCGATTGAGAAGATTAAAATTAAGTATCTCCTTATATATTATATAAATGACTGAGCATCTTGCTGACATATTTGGCACTGCCACTATCAAGAAAAAAAATTGAAATGTTTTGACTAAATTCTAAAATACAGCTTTTCATATTTAGGCATTGCTAAGTGAGAGCAATTATGATGGAATCACTATTTACCCTTCACTGTCCTCGTGGTTTTCAGGAAAGGAAAAGATGTAGACTCCAGGACTGGTCTTGGGAGAGCTAAGATTAGAGATGGAAACTATATTGAGATGTTATCGCAATCTCTCTATGCATATGAAAGCATTGCTTTAATCATATCCAAACAAATAATTATTTAAATTGTGGTTTCTCAGGTATACTCCTTCTACCAAATAAATCATACATCTGGTTTTTTGTCACACTGTATTACCAAAAAAACACCCAAACACTAGCTAAACACTATTCCTATTGCACACTAACATGCTCCAGAGCTGCCTTTTAACAGCAGTAATTGTCAGACTCCAAAATCCATTTTCAGGCAGCAAACAAATATATTCAAACTATAAATTAAAAAGTAGTCGATGAACATGTAGCCAGAACTTGCATGGAAGATACTGTCAAGTTTTGGCAACGACCATCTTATATTTAATCTGAAAAAGAATTAACTAGCCCTGTTCATTGTATACTTCATCACACATAAAAATCTGAACTTTGAGTCCAAAAAAATATATGCCTGGGAAAAAAAAAAAAAAAGAGGAAACAATAGCTTCTCTGCTGAAAAAATGTATACAGGTGAACTTAATAAGGATTTCCTTCAAGAGTTGAGCCAACTGGTAGAAGAAAAAAAAACTTGTGCTTTCTTAACTAAAATCTGTAAGAATTTCTAATAGAAGAGCAGCTCCTTCATTTACAGGAGTTTACAGGTTTTCATTCTGAAGTGGTATGAAGTACTTCAAACAGAGAGAATTTCATATCTACACTGTAAGACAAGTATGAGCTAAAAGTCACATTTATTTCCATTAGTGAACAGATACGCAAATGAAAACAGTGATCGTAATAAAAATCATAATAAAGATAAGAATAAAATATCATAATAAAGATCATAATAAAAATCCCTTTTCTTGGGTGAGAATATATTATTGAAAAATATAGCGTTTCTCATAAAAGAATTCAGCAAATTCTTAACCCAAGCAGGTGATAGGTCAAACAAGTTACCTCAGAAAGTGGAATCAAAATTTTGAAATTGCCATCACACTTGCAAGAACTTATAGGAAAAGGAGAAGAGTGCAAATTTGATGGACCAAAAAAAAAAGAGAAAATTACAAACACAGAATTCTTGTTCTTATTAGACTCCTACAGTCTTAGCAAATTAAATCCTTCAAAAATGAATCCAAGCTTAGTAGGGTAGATTGACAGGGGATGGATTGAAAGAGTTTCAGAAATTTCTCCCTTTCAAAGATACATTTGAATACACTCTTCTCTGTGGCTCTGTGCTATTTACTGTCCTCTCCATCTTCGTTTTGTTTGCTGAAAAATGGGAATAACAAATATGTGTTCTGAATTACCTAGCCAAAGCTTGCTTGCTTTGCTAGCACTGATTTGAAGAAGTGTTAAACACAGTAGTTAAGATGGGAAACACAAAAAAGCAGTACCCAGCTGTTAGTGTTCAGGGGAATACTACAGAACCTTTACAAACATCTATGAAAGTCTGCAGTGGAAGACAAAGACTCAGACCTATAGAATAAAATGAGAGTTCTTGTGTTCAGCACTAAATTAGTCCTACAGAGGAAAAAAATATTAAAGAAACTGGTTTGATTCTTTAGGAAACACACAGAAAGCTGACAAAACTTTTATCTCCCCAAATAAAAAGATATATTTCTTTTTTCTCCTAGACATATCTGGACAATCAAGTCTCAAGCTACTTAAAGAATCCCTGAACTTGGGTTTACAATTCTCACTGTGCTATCTTTGATCTCTGTAATAAGATTTTTGTTGCTACAGCATTGCTAGAAAGTCCTCCTCCACTAGAAAAATACTTGAATATTCTACAAAACTTCAGAATTTACAACTTGAACAACTTTTAAGCTGTTTTAAAACCAAAACTGAACATAAATAGTCAATAAAAGATAAATTTACAAAGGGAACTTCCTACAACATTGTAACTTATCAGGAAGATCTCATCAATAACCACAAAAATTCACTTTTGTAAGATAAAATAAAAAATGTTATAACTTCAAACAATACAGTAGCTATCTGTATCAGGATACTCTGCATAGAGTGGAGAAGTTGAAGTTTGATTATGAGCCTCACAGTGTTTTATAGTAAAATTCCATTACATTAAGTAGTACATAGTTGGTCAATGGCAATTAAGGGTAATACTATGAATTAGTACTGCAAAAGTGAACTAAGAATTTGGAAAAAAAGTCATAGTCCAGCATTTTAAACATTATATATATAGCCTTAAATTAAAGTACCTGATGAAGGATTTTTATCTTGCAGTTGCCCTTATCCCCAAAGTAAAGGAAAGCAAACCAACATTTCACCAAAAGCACACTTGAATTTTGATAAGTCAGGAGCACTCAGTTCACAAGAAATGTCAGTACCAGACTGGGCTGATGGTATTTCCATGACTCCAGATGCTTTAGACCTGAACTGTGAAACTATCTGTGTTTCATTAAGAGCTGAAGAGAAAATCTGGATTTAAAATGCTGAGGAATCTAACTGCTGCTGGGATAGCACACACACAGGTTGTGGTGGTCAAGATGATGTAAGTGCAAACACAAACAAACTACTGGATGCTTATAAGTCCTTTCTGTATTATGTGAATAAAGAGAAAGATATGTGGCCCCACATGGTGACAAGAGGATTCAATAGCTGATGGTAGACAGAACTTCTAAGGATCTTCTCCTTTTACACTTTCTGGAGTATAAATTACACCAGCAGAAAAATTAAATTCTTACAACTTGGTGCAAAAGACCAGTCCTTTTTCACTATGTACCAAAAATGATTTCTAGCTGCTGATCAAGAAGTGATTGATACGAAACTGTTCTTTAACTGGCTTGCCATTTAGAGTTATAAGCAAATGTGTTCACAGCAGAAAAAAGGAAGCAAGTGGCAATGTGCAGAAAACTAAAACAGCTCAATCAGACATGAAAATTACCCTGAAACAGGCAGACTCTGCATGAGTGGTAACACTGTGCTTTTTAAAGGGAAAAAGTAAGTCTAGATTGAAAGTATTGTTCATTACCTGAATAACCACATTGGGTTTTTGGGCTGTGTGGCTCCATAGAGCACAATAAACATGAAGTCATTAATCAGTCTTCAAGAAACAAAGTTGAGTCCAAACAGTCTTGAAGAACTTTGGCAAGCAAACATTTGCTAAAAACAACTAATTAGCAAGTGGCCAACTAAGCAATAGGTTTTTAAAAGAAATCATGAGGATAAGTAGGAGACCACACCAGGGAATATAACATGTAAGCAAGTTTTTCACTGCAGTAATCTCAGTGTGTGGCTGGACTTCAGTTTTTTTAGTTGAAAGAACCTTCTATTCATCCTCATCTCTTTCCCTTCCTTCCCTCCCCAACACAAATATGCAAAACTAAAGACCAGGATTCCTTAGGTTATTCAAAGGAAGTGTTTAAATACGAACAGCTGTACATGCTAGTGTTTCCCATATCAAGGCTAGAGTATGCTAATTAAGCATTATTACCATATTTAGTCACATATTTAACTGTTCTTCAAATCTGGGACTTATCATGGAAATGTTTATGTTGAATTCCAGACTAGATTAGGCATGATTTTTTTCCATTCTCTCAAGCACTGTAATTGTTGAGAAATTGATCCCTCTAGTCTGAAAAGAGTGCAGTATAACTTTCTTTATAGACAAAGGAAGCAGAATAAAGAATTGAACTTGAATTTGCTATTATATCAATATATAGAAAACCATTACTGAAACTTGCTGTTAAGGCACTTGATTATAAGTTATTGCTCAGTATGGAAGATGCATTAATGATAAATACTGATTAATACTCCTGAAGAATAAATGTATAAAACCTAACACATCTCCATTTCTTGATTTTAAGAATGTTTAGTTGGAATCTGCAAGCTTTCTCATTAACCTGCAATTACAGGCAGCTGGACAGCTACTAAAAATTTTCTGTCAAATACCCATTTAGTCCACTTTTTGCTGCAAGGGAGTTTCGGCAACAACTTGAAATAGGCAGTGGATGAAATTGTCATTATTGAAAGGAAATGAAATATTTCTTCTTGCAGGGACAGTAAACCAAACAGAACCTTGACCATTCATAAAACTGCATTTGTTCAGTGTCATTTTGTAAGGCATTGGTAAGTTAGCTTATTTTATGAATCAAGGAAGCAGAAGAATCCTAAAGAATGAATGCTGGGAAAGAAGAACAGGAAAACTATATAATTCTGATTATTACATATTTCTAGGTGTAAGTAATTTAAATGTCAGTAAAAAACCATCATCTAACAGTTCAGTTTTACAGGAGTCTGGTATAACAGGTGTTTGAAAGCAACACATCTACCACAGAAACATCAGGTCAAGATCAATTTGTTGCAAATGTTTTCTTTAATTACAGTGTTGTGCCATTTATTTAAAAAGCTGTACTCAAGCAATGTAGCAGTACATCTCAGAAGCATGCTTTTGTTTTTGTTAGTCTTGGGCCTATGCTGTCTCCCAGCAGCGAAACGTCCAACTTAAATAACCGCTTTAAATATATTCAAGTTAAAGTATTTAAGGGTCTATTCTCCACTGTTTTGAACCCTATATGTTCATTGCTATTGATTTTGTTATTTCTATGGGCCTTACTCAACACTTGCAACCATTAGAATAGTTTCATTAGGGGATTTAGACAATATTTTCATTAGCTTTCACTCTTACCCATCTACGATATTGCAAGTTAAAAAGCAAACACTACTGTATGTAATAAGACATGCCTTTTACATCAAGCACAGCAATACAGACTTGTAAATATATCAGGAATATAGACCAAAATTAGAAGAGAATATTTACTGTTTTAAAGCATCACACAAAGTTTCCCAAATTTCCCAAGTCTGGTATTTGAGAGAGCAAATTGATTATGTTTGTTCTGAAGTTATTTTCAGTCATGTTCAACTTAATTAACAATATACCAAATGTTTAAAGAAATCTCTGTGGGAAGTTCTATTTAAAATCACATTTTTCAAGTATTACCAGGTACAGCCGATGGCATTTCTTGAATGCCTGATGTTTCAGATGCTGAAGAAATGTGCTGATTTTCATCCAAAGCTGAAAGAAAATCTGGAGTTAAAATGAGAACTAACTTCAGAGCTGCAGTATTTGGACAGTAGCTGGTGAGCAGTTCAAGATGACACTGATGTGAGATCAAGCAATTTGGAAGCAGCTGCAAAGATCAGCTGTGAAATGAGGTGTTACATTAACACTGAAGCTGGTGTGAAATGAAGTAGGGCCAGTTCCAAGTAGCTCATGCTAGGTATTCTTCTCACTGGCCTTTGTTTTAAGGTACCCACTCTTAGAACGAAAATTGCAGCTACCAGAAGAAAATTAAAGGCAACATAAGCTATTAGAGGAATTTTTTTGTAGACTGTTATTCATTCGGTGTGGTAAATTACTTTTCAGCTTTGATTAAGCAGAAATGATTGAGTTGAGCAGGGGTGGGATTGGGGGTGGAGGGAAGGCCTAGCATCAAATAGTCTTCAAAGCAACATGTCTGAATGAACCTTAGCATTGTCCACAGCCAATGGAAGTGATGGCAAGGGCTAAAAAAAGCTAATGGAATGATATGCTGTTTACCAATCACGCTCCCTCTGGTTTCCGTGGAGGGATGAGAAGTGAATTTCAGGCTCGGTCCCTGGGTAGCTAAGGTCAAATATGAAAACAATCTTGAAACAATAAGTGAAATCAGTCTTTAGATAAGGTGATTTTTGGCCCTTAGTATGTTTGATAGATCTAAATTTATTTTATATTTCTTGAATACACACCTTTAATTGATATTTGCGGTAGTCTACTCCATTCTTTGTCTTGTGGGGTATTTTTTTTTTTATATATACATAACATCTAATTCTGACAGATTTACTACAAGACCAGCTCTCTGCATCTGATTTTAAAATTCTATCCAATAGCAACAACTGACAGCAAGCCCCTTCTTCTTTACGCTTTAGTTTGGGTGTTTCAGATAAGTCTTTTAAATAAAGAGCTGCAAAAACCCAGTGTTATTTTGATACAGCATGCAGACCATTTTCACACAGGTGGTAACAAAACACTTTCCTGAACATGGTCTACAAATTCGTGTTTTGCCCAGAGATCACAGTTTCCCTCCAACTGCCACAAAGATACTACTATAGAAACAGCATTATTGAAACAGATCATCCTTTGGCAGGAAATGGCTTAAAAATTATCTTTATGTTTTTGCGACTACATTTTAATGAAAAAACAAACACAGAAAAAAAAATCAGATTCTATGAGATCTCTAAGACCACCATTTCCAATACAGATACTATGCAGTCAGCATGAAAGAAGCATGCTCCATATAGTGTTACATGAAAAACTGAAGAGTGGGTGTTCTTGATGTTAAGAACACTCATGACTGATTGAAGTTGAAGGTCAAGTAATAAGTAAAATCTAAGTAGCCCAATTCTTTACATCAAGAGAGAATTCTGTAGTAGTTGGCAGGAATAATACCACAGAGAACAGTAAAGTCATGCCTGACTAACTGCTAACACTCTTCTATCTAATGAAGATAGTTTGATTTGACCGAAATGACCTTGGATAAATGGAGTTCTCAGCTTCAAAAGGAAACAAAAATATTGCATTCATGCAGAGGCAGGATAACTGTCAGCACCACCCGTGGAGTATTAGCACAGCTGCATCGTGTTTATGTTCAGTGTGAATTCTGCAATAGATAAAAGCTAAGGTTTGCTACATTTATCTGTAATGAGAAACTAAAAGACCATGGATCAAACCTTTACTAATAAGACTAAACATGTATGTGTATTGTAATAAGCTAATCTCCAGATGACAAAATATGTTCATCCTTGTTTACCCAATTTCACTTGGTTGGTCCCCGGAAAGAGAATGATGTTTGATACACTGATATAAAATATCACTTGCTTAAATCATGCTAGCATGAGCAGAAACACAGATGAGAACCTCACAGCAACTGTCTACTATTTTTTATTACTATATTCTAAGAAAAATCTCATGACCTAATACAAATGTATATATTGTGCCTAAAAACCTATATTCTTCATAAATACATGGGGAGAAATGATAAATTATTAGCAGAAGTATCTGTAAAAATAACTTTTAACACCAAAATGCTGTACTGCAGCAGTCTTTTGAATATTAGAGACTACTTAAAAAATTTATAATAGGAAACCAGTGTTCAAACAACAAATCTCTTTAAAAAGTGCATACTAGCTAAAGAAAAACCATTCCCTCTTCAAAGGATAACTGTTATGCTGACAACCCAAAATTCATCAAAGCCTGACAGTTTGCTTTCAAGTGCTAAATTCTGCCCCACACTCCCCATCACAACCCTTCAGTAACATGATACTGGCCTGAAATAGCCAGATGGAATCAGGATCACTTACTTGAGGCCAGAACTGCTGGACACTTGCAATTATTACAAATAACATGAAGCCTTAAGGACTGAATGAAAGACCACTGAGGCAACATTAAAAATATGGGACAAACAAGAAACACATCAGAATAGTAGCACTTAAATACCAAGAAAAATCAAGGACAGGAAATAAAATAAACGCAATTTACCAGTCTCTCGATCTGACATTTTTGCAGATGCAGAAGTTTGGGGAGTGGAAGTAACATGAAGAAAGTCATGGGAGGCTGGAAGAAAAATTGTGGCTTATTATTTAAAAAATACATGAACCATCACACCATGGCGTCACCTGCAACAGTGGACTTGATGGTTTAGAGTACGAATAATAAAATAGGGAACAGAAATAATAAATAAAGAACTGAAAAAAAAATAAAAACATATTCTGCAAAATGAGCAGAATTTTAAAAAGAAAGGTTAATATGCAAAGAAGTGTAAAAACACATAAATACAATGCAAAAAATTCAGTGGGATGACACAAGTGAAATGGAAAAAAATCCCCATAAGATTAGTAGAAATGCAAAAAAAAATCTGAAACAGTGCAAAAAAACAAGGCAAAGGGAAGAAATGAGGAAGCAAATTTATGAAATGAAGAAACAGAAAAAAAATCCAATTAAAAAATTTAGCAAAAATAAAAGAACATAAAAAGTGATTAAGACATCACTAGGCAGGGAAAGAGAAAGGAATATTCTTAGCCCAGCCAAATTTGTATGCTTTGTTATAATTACAAGTATCTAATTTCTCCACTGTAAAAACAAGAAAGCTAAGAAAATTACTTTAACTAAAGCAAGGTAAGGAATGTAACTTCCCTGGAAAAGACCATGAAGTGCATGACATAGCTAAGCAAGACTACTACGGACAAAAGCACCAAGGTATTTCATATTGTTCATTCCACTTTTAACTTGGACTCAGCTTCAGATTTAAGGTTTACCAGCCTGCTCAAATAATGCTTTGTTACCTCATGGGGCACAAACTAATGCCAGGACACAGGACTCGTCTTGCACAAGTGCCAGAAAGAAGCTGTCGCCAGAAGCGTCTCCAGCTATTGTTGCCAAGTGCTGTATCAAATGATTCAAGTAATATGGCTTTTCATACATGTCCTTTACACCTCTACACTTCCACTTCACCCTAGTGTAGGCCCCAAGAGAAATAAGTTTGACTAAAAGCACAGTAAGATCCCTTGGGACAACTCCCAGCTTGCATCATTAGTGGACCTACAAGAAATATCATTACCACCAAAGGCTGCTGGTGTCTTGAACCTTGAAGAAACATGCCATGATTCACCAAAAGCTGAAAAGAGGCACTGAGCTTAAAACCCCAATGTGACCTCAAAAGCAGCAGCACAGCAGAGCACTCCCATGCCCAGGTGATGGCAGTGTAAAGTCATGGGCAGAAGACAACCAGCCACCTTGAAACTCAGTGATGAAGCACCAAACAGCTGCACCCTTGGACCAGGACTCCCTGGAGGGTGGCTGAACTGCTGTGCTGTCCTCTGGTGCCAGCCCCAAGGGGATTTGCCTCTCAAAAATGCTGTCATATTTGAACAGAGAAGGCAAGACCTGCTCCCAAAACACAAAGAAGCAGGGGGATGGAGATGAAGGCAAGGTGCATTCATGTGGTCTCTCTAGAAGATGTCACATGCTTCCTGCAGAAAATACTTGTCAGCAATGGAAAAGGTGTGGGATCAAACAACAGAGTTGCAGAACCAGTGTGGCGAGTGCTTCAGCAAGCCAAGCTGCACCAGCAAGTCTTCCTGTTGTCCATGGAGGATGAGGAGGATGGCAGATGGTGTGGGGTGAGAGGCGTGATGGGGAGCGAGGGAGATGGGAGACAATGGAAAAAGAAGGGGTTTGCTAGTTACCCATCACAGTTTGCTTGGTTGCCAGGGAGGAAGGAGTGGTGGACTTCAGCCTTGGTCTTCGGGTAGCTAAGATCAAACACAAAAACCACCTTCAGTCCTCAGACAGGCTGCTGTTGCAGGGTCATATCAAGACAGAGCTACACAAAAGGAGACATGGCCCTGCTTGGGCCAGGCTCCCATGTCACAGCATCACTCTCTGCACTAGCACGATGCTGCCTTTCAATAGGCACAGGTAGCCCAAGGTGTCAGAATAAACCTAGAAGTGCAACCCCCAAAAAGGCTGCAGAAAGCTCACAAATGGAACAGTTTCCAATAAGAAGCCATGAAGGACCAAGCACAGCATTGACCCCACTTCTCAGGACATCAGCACATCTGAACAGGCTCATCTCTGCAAAGAAAAGCACTGCCAAAGTGATCAAGGAAGGCAGGGAATGGCTGGCTATTTACCCATCCTGGTGGTTTCTGGTGAAGCAGACGAGGTCGGTTCCAGGTCTGGTCTCTTGGGTGCTACGGTCAGACATGGAAATGATCTTGAGAGATCCACTCAGCCTTGCCACAGCAGTACAAGCAGCATCAGTTCACAGCCCCCAGATATCTGTATTTAGGGCCACACGTGCTTTTTCCTGGCATTACCTTGTGACTCGGTGATCAAATCAGGAGTCAACTGTCTTGTTGTGGTTGCAACATCACAAAACTCCTTGAACCTCAGTAACTAAATGGCCCTCCACCAGCAGAAAATGCCTAAGTGTCTAATTCACCAAACCACTCTTTACATTTCCTTGAAAGATATAATTGCATGCACTGAATTGCTAATAGTAACTGCATTGGTAACATCGGAACTAAGAATCATACCTTTGTAGTTAGAATTCAAGACCTGATCTCACTTTTCCCAACAAGCAACAAAATCCTTCATTCCAACATTTCTTTTCAAATTTCTTGAACATTGCAGCTGATACAACTGATCTGTCACTCCTGTTACACTTTCATATAGAACAAGAAAGAATTTCTAAGACCTCCATTTGGCAAAGCATTGCTGTGTCTGTTGAGAGACTCCCTATATGTCATGAGAACTACAGTGAAGAGAGATGTCATTACCAGATGAGATTGGTGGCATTTCTGGTATGCCAGATGTTGTGAATCTTGAAGGAAGAGTCTTCCTTTCACCTAAATCTGAAAAGATAATCTTGTGTTAAAAGGCTTAAAATTGCCTCAGAGCTACTTGGACAGCACAGGACTCAGCAGACAAATGTTGCTTTGTTAAAATGGAAGCACAGGGAAAATTGCGTGCAAATCAGCTCACATTGCTCTGTCTCATGGACTGGTAGGCTGGTGTAGAAGTTGATGTGGAAACCAGGTCACCTAATTATTCATACTAATGAGAATTCTTATTACTGCTTAATAATCTTAGCACATTATGAATGGCAGGTAGTAAGAAAACACCTTTTGATCCAGAAAACGGTCAGTGGGCCTGCCAGTATAAGCCTGAGTTGTATTGGTGTGCCAAGAACAAGTTGATTATTCAGCAGAGAATTTAGCAGACTATGGCTGCATTGGTCAAAGAAGACTTGGGCAACAAACTGCTTTCCTTCCCTCTTTACCTCCTTCTACTCCTTCCCCATTGTCCTCACCTCTTAACTTGTTCATGCTCAAGCAGTGCTTAAAAAACTTAATCAGCCTCACATACCAAAGACTACAGGAAAAACAACTATCTCCAAAGCTATAACTCAAAGTATAGCTCTGTTAGAAAGATCTGGCCTGAGTTGTCTTGACTTTCTTATTTTAAGAATACATAGGAAAACTCACAGCAAAATGTTTATGACTATTGGAAAACTGACAGAAAGAAAGAACGAAAGAAAAAGAAAGAAAGAACGAATGAAAGAAAGAGCGAAAGAACGAAAAAATGAAAGAACAAAAGAAAGAAAGAAAGAGAAAGAAAATCTTGTCCCTAAAAATTATCATATTTTACTCGACTGTAACAGTCTTAAGTCTTGCAAAATTTAAATCTTTTCTTAACACACCTATTTGATCAATACTGCATTATTCTTTAAGCTAGTTACAGTCTTTTTATAAACCTGTGTGTGTCTGGTCTCAGGAATGAGGATGCTGATACAGAATTTGAAAAAGTAAAACATAGGGCAACACCCAAGGCAAGCAGTATGCAATAGCTGCCTGAAACATCAACGTGGAAACAGTACTAAACTTTTCAGCATCAACCAATCAAACGGGTATGCTTCTGAAATAATATTAATATAATTTACCAGTGCCTGGTATTTCTGAAGATGTAAAAGTTTGAGAAGTAGAAATAACATGAAGAAAGTCATGTAAAAAGCTGGAAAATAAAAGCAAAAATCCTCCTGTATTGTTTTCAAGTGACAAGAACCATCCTGAAACAGGATTGTATTCTTTTACAGGTTGACAAAACCTCTGGGTAATATTTAAAGCATTATGCTCCACAGAAAGGTAGAGTCTGAAATGTACAATAACCAATTGCAACTTGAAAATTATTTCCAAGAATATACATTAATGAACAGATACATAATGCAATTAATGACCAAATTGTTCTCTGAAACACACAAAAAGAAGTTGAACTATAGAGTTAAAAAGGAGAAATACAAGACTACTCAAAATAGGAGAGCAAATTATAAACAAAATGTAGCAAACTGGGACTTCATGAAATTTTTGTTTAAAGCTCCTAGGATCAGGAAAAAAGATACAATGGTGCTGAAAATTGAGAAGGAAAGAGGATGACAAAACAAGAACTGGACCAAATGAAACATGTAAACTATCTTTTGTCAGACGTGTAAGAGCAGAGAGTTGCAATCAATTTCCCCCTCAGTAATGGATTTCCTTCAATGTTAATTTATTCTGAAAACATATGCATCAGGCTGTACATTACTGCCATGCTAATGAAATGAAACGTTTCCAACTAGCTCTCATTTTATTTTGTTCCTTCTTTTGGGTTACTGTCAGTTGCCCCAAGTAAATAACATCTATAACCTAAGAAAAAAAAATAATAGAAATTTTCTAAGTACCAAGATAGTGTCTGAATCTTCAATGATATGTTTTTATAGTGCTATTTTTGAAATCTGGGCACTTAGAATTATGTCTATGTTTACACAGAAAGGCTAAAAAAGAGCTACAGTTTCAAAATATGTTGGAATTTCTGCAGTTTCCATTCATCTCTTGCAACTCTGAATACTTCAACAAATCAGGATATTCCACTTTTGAATCTCAGGTGTGGACAGGCCTATCTAAACTTGGTATTTACTGTAAGTCTGATTCAATTTTGAAACTGAGAATTACATGCTGTTGCCAAATATGGAAAAACTTCTGAACTACTAGTTCAGTATTTCAAATAAAATTTCATTTAAAAATCTGAGATTTTGATGCAGCACTTTCATACCTACAGTTATTCTTCATTTATGTCAAACTGAACAAACTATTGAATGAGCGGTACTGTGCCTCCTCTAAAAATTCCTAACTGTCAGGAGGATTAACCTTATGAGAAACCATTACTGGATCTGGTTGGTTGCACTTCTATGGTACCAGATGGTTTGGATCCTGAAGAAACAGGCTGTTTTTCCTCAAAAGCTGAAAAAAGAATCTGAGCTTAAAATGCTGAGACCTGATGGATTAGCTCTGAATAGCTTAGTGAAGGCTGTGCAATTCCAGATGATGCTAAAGCAAAGCTAAGCAAGGTGGCTGATGGCCTAAAACGAGACATGAGACAACTGCCATGACAATGGGAGATGACGGCTGGCAATACAGTTTTCTGGCCTTGAAATGCAAGTTCCACATGCCTGAGAGAACTCTTACCAGCAAGGAATTCTATCATATTAAATTTTCTAGGTAAGAGCTGCAGCTCTACAGAAAGAAATAAGGTATTGATGAGATATGACAACACTTTCTTTAAGCAGTTTTTTAGCCAATAACAAATAAGTTTTTCAGCTGGGTACACAGACACAGGAATGGTGAATAAGCAGCTCTCTGTGAGCGTTGGTAGACAGGATTCTAAAGCAGATCTTAAGATTACCATTTGCAGATCTATGTGACGCTAAGATAACGGGGGCAAAAAAAAAATCATAAAACTAATCTGCTCATTACCCATTTCCATCTCTCTGGCTTCTGCAGAAGGTAGAGTTATGGGTTTCAAGGCTGGACTCTGAGTAGCTAAGAGCAAACATGAAAAAAATTTTTATCATTCCAAGACAGACACTCCCCTTGCAAATGATACAAAATCTAATTTCACCCGCTGTAACTAGCAAGATTTTGTTTGGTTTGAAGGTCTCCTTATTCTATTTCTACCCCATTAATATTTTGGCATATATTATCTAATCAAGTTGAATCCCTATGACTTAAGTGGTTCTTATTCACAGCAAGGCAGCTACTACTCAAACACAATACCATTAATATTCACAGCACTTGCAGGTCTGTACAAACTGGTCACTATTACATTACGCAGGACTTGTTTTAAAGGAGTTGTAATGAGAAAAGATAAGGAAAGAGGTTAGTGAATTAATTGTGAAACATTAGTAAACAGCACCTTTTATCTGTTATTTGTAATGAAGACTACTATAAAGAACTTCTGTTTATCTAACTTTGAAGTACGGGTAACCGAAGGTGTGCTTTAATGAAAACGAGGAATCAGGATGGAGTTGGGCATTCTTACCTAAAAGCCATTGCGAAGAATGGCTTTAGAACCTCCACCATGTGCAGGTTTTGCTCTACTGTCCTGCTTCTAAGAAACAGATCCTATTCAGTGTGTACTGGTCAGTAAGTACTACTCTTTCCAGTAAACTCTCTGCACCAGTCACTTATGCCTACATATAGGTTATAATGTACTTGAAAGAGAAAATTTCCATCTTTATTTTTAAGTGGTTATCAAGCTGAGTTTTTTTGAAAAGAAGTCATAGCTGAATTTAAAATTTAAACTTCTCTGAATTCTTGAGGTTGAAAAAAACATTGAAATAAGTAGGTATATGGTTCATTTCCAATGTAGGCCATAGGAATATATGCCAAGAAGCGAACAGACTTTTATTTCATATGCTGGATCTGCTCTCCTGTTTACATTAGCAATTATAATTCCAGGTTACTGTCGTGATATAGTTGGACTTAGCAGTTGGACCACATGATCATTGTAGTTTTGCAACTGGAACCACTCTGTTCTACATTTCTGGTTAAGAAAATAATACCAAAAGCCATATGATTCACAGCTTTTGGCCAAAAGTTTCCAGTGGTCCATATACATCTAGTAAGAACTATGAGATATTTCTCAAAGGTATGAGAATATTGAGGGCGTGTTAACAAAGCTATCTTTTCATAAACATTTGAATTCAAAATATGCTGACCACACAAAACGTTTATAAAACAAAGGAGATATCTCCCTCTAGCTCAATCAAGATAGAAAAAATAAAGAAAAAAAAGTCTCCGGGGGAACTAGGGCAGAATACAGGTCACAGGCACTTGAACTTCATAAATGAAATTTTGCTTTCTTTGCTGATTTTATAACTGTAGGTGATCAGGCATGCAGAGGCACGGTGCAGAGAAACCTCCTCTGTATAACCACCCCCTCACTTTCACAGAACATCTTTGACTTCAGCATTGGCTTCAGAGATACTCCAGCTCACCCGGTGTCTGGGAGCAGCCTCACATAATGAACTCCCACTTTTGTTAAGTGAAACTAATGGAAGACATCAGAACAAAACCAGAATAAATACTTGAATGAAACACGTATTTTGCCTCAACTATTGTTATTATTGTACCTTTACCACTGAGACAAACACAGGATTGGGTTATTATTCCCCAGCAGACAGCAAAGGTACTTCACGTCCCTTTTCAGGATCACCTTTTCAGGTTTTCAGCTACGTTTATAGCAAATAGGTTATTAAATCATCGTGTTTCTCTTCTTCCAGTGCTACTTCTAACTGGATTTAACTGAATGTTTTTCACTACAGTAAAAATAAATGTCTATCCCCATCCCCTCAAACATATCTGGAAAAGAGGTGTCAAAAAAAATCTGTCAACTTAAAAACAAATTGTGAAGATTATATTCATGTTCTTGAGAATCTGCTTCAAATCTGCATTTTAAGAACTAAGAGATGTTTCTGGAAATTACTTTTAAATTTGGCAGATCACATTACGCAAAAGTATGTTGTCTAAATAAGCCAGCACTATTCTACGGTAACTTCTTGACTAATGCTTAGTGAAATATAAATTAATCTGATTAATTTGATTAAAGGACGCTACAGGTAACTGGTGTAACAGCCGTTAATACAGAAAGCAGCAACAAGCAATTGTTTGGGTAGATTTGGCTGCACAAGCCTGTTATGAAAACAGAGGTCTTGAGAAAGGAAGACACAGGTTATGATGCAGAAGAGTAGAGGCATGAGATGGTAAGAGATGGGGACTAGGCTTGACACTGGAGACCCCATGCCATGAACAGCTCAGCAATGGTCAGTTGTAAAAACTGCACACTTGGAGCTGGAAAAATTTAACTTTAGGGGTAACAACAAGAGCACAGAATTAGTATCTAACATACACAAATGGCTCCCTATATGGTGAATTCAGATCTAAGATGTCTCTCAGCAGAAGAAAGAAAGAAAGAAAAAGAAAGAAAGACCATTAAAATTTCCATTACACTAAAAATAAATTATTAGCGTTATATACATATACTTGATATTCATATATTTAAATATATATCTATACAAACATACCTGCAAATGTGTGTATATATAAAATATATAATATTAAAATAAAGAAAGGAATGGGGTGCTTCCTCTTTGCCCATAAGGTTTTGACCACAACATTTTGACCCTAACACAAGTAAAACTATTTTGAAAATCTGAGTAGCACCATACTTTCTTAAATATCAGGCCTTCCAAAGCGTCCTGAAGTTCATTACCAAACAACTAATGGATCTAATTTATGAATACTTAAACCAAAACAACAACATCTAAAATTATGGCAGTATTTTAATCAGGCAAACAAGTATTTGCAAAATACATGAAAACCCACAGGACTGATGTTGGCTGGAACAGTACTCCAGCTGTTAAATACAGTCACTCTCAGAAGCTTATTGGGTTCTTCCAAGAAAATAACAAAACTAAGTGTAAGTTACGTAGTTTTACGTAAGTTTTATAAGTTAGCCCATATATCCTCATGAGCTTCTGTTTGTTTGTCTTAAATAAAGCATTAATCTGTCACAGCAATAAAGCAAAACCAGGCTTAAAGTGAAATTGTAAGATTTGAAATGAAAATTGTAAGTTTTGAAAATGAATTTGTAAGTTTTGTGAAGACAATTTTTCACTAATATTTAGTCATATCTACAAAGAAAGTAATTACCACGTTCTGTCAATGGAGTTTTTGGAGCATCAGAGATTCTGGATCCAGAAGGAAGTAGCTGTATTTCATTAGAAGCTATGATGAAAGAAATAACCAAAATTTTATTTGATTAAGAATACTACAAGACACAGCATGGATCTACATTTGGCTTATAAACCACCCACTCCTGAAAACAAGGATAGTCAATAAAAAAGAAGTAATTCCAACCTAGGAAAAAAAACACTTGACTCTGTCACTTAAAAAGGTATGTGGAATATGAAAGGTACCACTTTTTCCCTAATTGTAATACAAAGATCCATCAATCACAGGCATTTGATAATGAAGCTGTATCAGTGATTATGACCACCTAGTTTGAAATTAATCAGTGATCCATCTTGATTAAGTTTCATATTTTGATCTTTGAAAGCATGGTAAAAACAAGGAAAGTTGAGTATGGTTAAGAAAAGCTGCTTAAAAGTTAAAATGAAAATTAGATTGACAGTTTAGCTTCAGTAAATTCTGGAAACGTCCTTGCAACTGTAAATGGAAAAAGACAAAATTGAGAGTAGGACACTAACACGAATCAATAGGATTACATAAAAATATATTTATTGAAAAGCATTAGCAGTCCTCTTCACGGGAAGATCTGTATTTCAGTCCTGCAAGTGTTCCTGATCCTTCTCTTTATAATACATCTTCCTGTATGTAGGCCACCTGTACTTTAGAAAAATCTAACCAAAGTTAAGAAAAAAAAATAAATGCACTTTCAAGTTTAGATTTGTCTTCACAATTTTGCATGGCTTGGATTTTAAAGTATAAACAATAAGATCAACATTAGGGAATTTAGAATTCTGAATGCCAGAAATAAATAGATTCTGCTCTAAATCACAAAACTAACAGTATAACATTGAGACAAAAATGGAAAAAATCAGTAGTTTTTTTTTTCCTTGAAGGCAAATACAATTATATCACAACACATGTAATATAAAATAGTCCTTATACATGTTGATGTTACCTAAATAAACCTGTCACCAGAAGAAATTCAGGGAGGTAGTTATTTCAATTGTATCACTGAGGATAAATTTTACAGATGGAACTTTTATGTTATGTCAACCATGCATATTACATAGACAGAAAGCATTAATTTGAAAAATAGAATTGAATCACCCAGTAAAATCTGCAAAAGACACAGTTACCCAGAGCTAGACGTATCCTGCTTTATATTTCATTCCAGTGTGAATCACTGGAAACACAAAAGGAACCAGTATTTTTTAATTAGTACTTCCTCTGGAGCCAATATAAAGGGGATGCAGCAAGTAGTAGAAAAATTCTGCTGGAGGTGAAAAAAGCATCTAGTGAACAAAGAAGGTAAAAAGCAGCAAAATTAGTTACCCGGTATGTTTTGAGTTTGCACCAATTTGGGTTTAGGCGTTGATTTATATTCCTCAGGTCCGTGTGTTTTCTCAGCCTGAGCTAGAAGAAAGAAGCTTCGTTTAATTTAGAATCCCTCTACACTTTTCTTTATCTACTGCCCAAAGCCCGTTGCTTTCCTTGCACCATTTTATGTCACCTGAGTAATGTAATTTCTACAGTTGCTCGATTCCATCATGAGTAATATTTACTTTTGTTTTCAGTTGTGTCTGTATGATATTTTGAATTTATTTTGCTATAGTTTTATATAAACAAATGTGAATCACAAATAGCAAAGATCAGAAGCTCACACTGTACTTCTGTTACAGCCTTCCAAATTCATTATGATATACATTAA
>JAYRBT010000001.1:16768548-16799017 GCA_036023395.1 Myiotriccus ornatus
TTGGATCAGGGGTTGGACTTGATGATCTTGGAGGTCTTTTCCAACCCAATCTATTCTACGATTCTATGATTCTATGAACATTTTTCTTTTAAAGGATTCATTTTCATTTCCGTGTTTCCTGACTTTTTTTTTCTCTTTAACTGAAATACTGTGACCATAATGAATACATTCTTTACTGTTAGTAGTGTGACACACTCTTATTTTAACATGAGACACTGGTACTGAGAACAACAAATAATAACTGAAAGGAATGGTCATGGGAAAAAAAGACATGGAAACAAAACCACAAAGAAAGCATGAAATGGAAGATGAAAATTATTCTAAAAATTTTAGTAAATAGCTATTGGTGTGACAGCAATAAGAATGTGTTTAATTGTAATAAATCATTAGTAAATTCTTACAAAAAAAAAAACCAGTACTTGCCAATTATTACCATGTATAATACAGCACATCATCCAACTTCATAAATATACAATTCTAAATCTTGAGATGGCAATGTTTATGGTTAGAATTACTACCATGCCAGTAGATAAACATAATTTCAGAACACAAAGGAAAGGAAACAGAATGAACAAATTCTCTCCTTCCCAGGTGCCATATTTCACACCGTTTAGCTGATTACCCACTACATTCTATCAAAAGGAATTATATATTTTGATTAGACCAATGCAAGCTTGAGGGCTAGAATTCTGATGGAGAGCCAATTATATAAATTTATGCATTCAGTTTCCACTTTCACAAAATGGCAAAGTTCTAGAAAATATACTTGTGGTTTTCCTGTTCTACAGTTACTTACACAAGGTAAATAATTTACTAAAATAAGGAAAAAATTTAATTCCATAAGAGACCTCAAAATGTAAACCAAACTAAACCAACCAACCTAGCAAACAAAGATTCCTTGTGGGTTTTAAAAAGTTCTTTAAATTTTACAGTCTTGTCACTGTTCAAGTGTCCTTTCTCCCTTTCAGCAAAGAAGTAGCAGAAGCTGACTCTTTTCTGACAGCAGAATCAAGACTTCAGACTCAGTTATAGGATAAAAGCCAGACTACAGTACATGAAGATAGGCTTATGCCTTCTTAAACAATTCTGAAATTTGGGTCCATCAAGTGAGTGGGAAGTTAATCTTCATTATTTGACTAATTCTTTCCAGTCTTTTTTCCCCTCAGACTGGAAATGTTAAAATATAATACTTGTCATACAAATTCATGAACTCAGCTGTCTTTGTTGAACTAGCTTGTTTCCTAAGCAAATAGATGCAGTAAATCTTGCAATATTTACAATTTCACTTTATGTTTTTGAATAGTTAAAAGAATCTGCATCTGACTATGCCCTTTTAAATAAGTGATATTTTTTCATCCATGAGTAGATGACAACAAATTTCAGTCTTCCAGATATACAAATTAATATATATTTCACTGATACATAATCTTAGACATGAATCTAGGATCAAATGTTATATTCTTTTCCTCTGTGTGTGAACAGGTCCCATTTACATTAATAGGACCAGTAAGTCGAGAGAGAGTGAGTGGTTAAGATTAATGTGTTCAAAACTGAATTTAAATGGAACATCATGCTGTCTTCCTCTGCACCTTTGAAAAAAAGCTTATTACTGTGACCATAACATCTTAACCTCATACATCCATTTTGCACAATCACGTTCTTACCCCTGGTTTTCTTCTTCATATATCTCACTAAATTCAGAATGTCAAGGTGTATCACAAGAAAAGCCCTTTTGTCATTTTTCGCAATTTCAAGGTATCCAGGACCCCAGAATTTTAATTCTAAGGGGTTTTGTAAACCTGATGATTGTATCATCTGAAACTTTCCTCCAAATTTAGATTCAGATTTTTGTCCAATTCAATAACTCATTGTTACCAGTTCAGCTACACTATCCTCCTATTTTCCAGCTACTGACTTTAACTGCAGATTAAGAAAAACAAAAATGGATTTAATTTTAGTTCATGTATTTGCCAAAGATACTACACAGAGTTTCTAAAAGTAGAATTTTCATTACCTGGAAGGGACTGTGGGGAGATCTCTTGAAGTTCTGGTGTTTTGGATTCCGCAGGCCATACTCCAGTTTCATTCTTAGCTAAAAGGACAAAAACATTAGAGAGTAATGTATCTGCTCTCTTCTACCACAGATTTATTTCTGTCTCACTTCAGTCTGACAAGGTAAGCCAACATAAATGTGGAAAGCTGAATACCTTTAGGAACCAAAGAATGTCCAGTGTCAGTACAAGCATCTATCTAATTATGCTAAGCACATGCATTTCTGGTTTTGCTTTGTTCATTAAAAAATACTCTAAAAATAAAATTCAGAGAAAGGATTTAATGCCTTATGAATCTTTACTTTCATAGTGCAAAATGGTTTCCAGTGTTTTAGTTTGTCTCGCATTTGAGCATTAAGAGCAAAAATATTTTTCAAAATTAAAAGATGCAATGTAGTTTTAAGTGCTATACAAGAACAGTCTAATACATTTTCAGATGCAATGGAATTGTCGTACTAGTCATGTCCTTATTTTCCTTGATATTACTTCTAACAACTACAGTGGTATGACAATAGCCTTCTATTCCAACAGATATAAAGAAATTTTAGTAGTTGATACAGGGAAAATAAATTAATCAAGTTAATGAATTTTGATTTTAATAACAAATTTGTGGTTTTCCTAGACTACTAATACTACAACAAACAAACAAACAACCCCAAAACTCCAAACTGTAAGGCTTTTGACTAACTTAAAAGAAAGAAAGAAAAAACACTTTGAGAATTCAATTTTTTAAAATTTTGTGATGCGTTATTTTGATTTTTCTAAATAATACAGAATTAAAATAGTTTCAGTAAGTTAGCAAATCAGAACTAGCCATGACTTCACACATAGCATAAGCTTTACAGCTTTTTATTGCAGACATACACCATTCTCAGGCACCACTGGAAGATACCCGTATAGATTAAGACAACACAAGTTTTTGTCAGTTACTTTATATCTTTATATGATTTCTCAGAGTATTTTTGCTTGGCTTTTTACAATGACTCTTCCCTGGTTTGCAGTCCTTTGAAATTCAGGAGTCCCTTGATGAACACCCATGTACTTCATGTTCTTTGGTAAGCGGAACATAACAAAGCATCACTTGTCTGCCCTGGTTACATTTGCAGAGGTGTTTGTGTAACCTGCTATAAAGAGTGGCTCCAAACTGGCATCAAACCAGCTAGAAATTTCAGACATAGGGTATTCAAATTTAGAAGTCCAAGTCCTACACTCAGTCAGATGAGTAAGTCAGATGTCTCCAGGACAACTGAAGCTACCTCTGTCTTTTTCCTCATCTCTTGTTCACAGTCACATTCTGCAATTTTTGACCTATCTGTAAAAAAAAGCGTAAGTTTCCTGCAGAAATATACGATTTTACTGGTAGAAAATGAAAAAAAATGTAAAAGTTCTAGATACTGCAGTCCAAAACTGATACCAAAGGTATTAAAACATGGGTTTCCAAAAGTGTTATGAAAAATGGATGAAATATGAAAGTATGTTCTACTGAGTTTGTTACCTGTACATTATGTACGTGTTAACATCAAGGTAGTAATGATAAAGAGCTTGTTTTCCATGCTTGATATTAAAAGAAAATATTAGTCAGCAGATTAATGTGTCATTAATGTTATTATCATGATTAAAAACTCTTAATGCTCTATAATATAAATACTGTAATTATGTTTTCACACAGCTTGAATTTTCAGTAATCACAGATGATGCTAAAAATATTTGTGTGTCAAATGCTGGTAATACTAATTTTTAAGCAATTCAGTCTCAATACAAACATATTCTTACTCAAACACATTAAAATATTATTCTACTGTGTAGCTCAACACTTACATGTGCTCAACATCTTAACAGAAACAAGCTCTGCTATTTCCCCCCTACAATGCAAGCCATGCTGAGAATGTGCCATGGCCTGCAATGGAGTGACAAAGTAAACTAAACAAAGCAGAAATAAGAGAGAAAGAAAACCTGATTCAGTTGTTTGAAGTTCAAATTAAGTATTAAGACTACTCAAGCCAAAAGTCATCAGCTCCAGAACTCTACTCAAGGGATTTGTGGAAGATGTACTTGGGCATTATTAAGGTTTTTAAATATAGCTTTATTTTCCACAGTTATGCTGTTCATGGATGATAATGCTAAATGAAAATCCCAATTAATGTTCTTCCTCTGGGTTTCTAGCGTGTTCACAAGACACCCATGAAACCTGTACTGAAGAGCTCTAATTTCTGGCTGTCATTTTTAATGGATTTCATTACAGATAATAAACAAGATTTTTTTCTTGAAATACCTTAAAAAACCCTGTCCACATGTTTTAAGTTAAGTGAATTTCTATGAATCCATTTAAGTCCAAGCTAATTATTAAATATAAAACAGAAAAAAGAAAGTAAAATAGGAATAAAGGACTTTTCTGCTTGCGTACATGGTCTCACATCACTACACTCTTCACATAAATAAAAAAAATAAAAGTTTAGTTCATTTCTGCTTACCCAGATTTTTCCTGGATGCTGGAGATAAGCCATCTATTGTAAGGAGAGGAGTAAGTTTCTGCTGACTTTCATTGAGGCCCGGAACAATAAGGTGCACTACAGAGAAAGATGTATACCATTAATTCCAAAAGAGATGAAAATACACAGTCTGCCCTCCAAGATATGTGAGTAACTACTACTGAACCACTGGGAATTTAATCTGAGTATCTGGGAAACGAGTTGGTTCTATTCAGTAATTATCATTCCCATTTGGTGCTATTTTCCCTTTACACCGCTCACTGTATTATCACTATTTCATCATTAATCGGAGTTAAAAACAACTCAATACTGGAACATACAACCCTGAAGTACACAGTGTCACAAATGCTGGGACATTCTGTCTTGTGTGCCAAGAAGACTCAACACCAAACTGGATTAGTAAGTATATGTTTGATTCTCATCAATACATTGAAACACAAAGCAAACTTAAGGCAAAATTATGCAGTTATAGAAAATATTCCCATATATAAAGGGCTAAACACTCTCCTGAATCCTGGAATAAATTGGTCCCAAGCTGCATGATGCAGCGACCCTTTCATGTCTACTTCAGGCAGACCAGTAGTTCACCACACTGAGCACTATATGATAGACTTTCCCCTGCTTTTATGTTCTAAACGGATATTGTCTATTCTCATAGGTCAAAAAGAACATAAAACATGAAACTGAGTGGCTTGGATGGTTATGCCCCAAGATCTGACATCAAGTTCTAATTGCAAGATCACTATAGTGTAATGTATCAGTACAGGTTTGCCTCTGTAGATGGTACATTATCATGCTACCTTAGAAGCCTAGTAAGAACAATCCCTCATCTCAACAATATCTTTGCCACAGAACTTCACTTGAAGTATGGAAGAACTTGGCTTAAACAATGACACTGTTTTAAATAAAATGACAATGCAATTATTCTATTTCATTTAAGCTATAACACTCTTGAACCATCTGTACCACCATTAAATGTAACAAATGATGTCTGAACCAGCTGCAAAATACCCTTTGGTATGCAAGGAAAGAACTATCAAGGTCGAGAATATTAAAAGCATTCTAATTTTCAACCAAGGGTTAAGAAAAATGATAAAAATTCTTATAGTCACCTAATATTGCTCCTGGGAGAGAAGAACTATCTGCTGTTTTTGACTGCGTCCGATTTTGAATAACTGTGGAGACAACACAGGTAAATGAAGCTAATTTTAAAAAACTCAAAGCAAGAAACAAAACCACATCTGAAACAAGCCTCAGCATTCTTAAAACCTTCCATCAACATAATATTTGCAGATGAAGGCACCGTCATAATCTTTCCTGTATTCATATTCTGTTTAAGAGACTGCAAACTGTGTTTCCTCTACATTATCTCTTAATTGTGCATCTCTTTCCTATGACATATAAATTTTGGTGAAAAATTCTATGCTTATGTTATTATAGGGCCAGCTGCAGACCATCTCATTACCCTGACATTTATCTCAAGTTACTCTTGCAGAGTGTACGAATAAATTAAAGAAAATATACAGACTTACCTTGTTTGATTATTGTGACAGGGACCAACTTCTTATTATCACTCAGTATAAGCTGAGAGAAGAGAAAAAAAAAGAAAAAAGAAAAAAATAGCCTTGGGATAACTGCCATGATAGTAATTGAACCTTCTGAGTAATAAAAACAGAGGGCTCTAATCCAATACCGCGCCTGTCCCAAGTTAACACTGGATATGGCTCTGGCCCTAGTCAGTGATGGTTACACTATTGCTTCAGTTCCCACAGGCTAGTGTGGTAATACGGCATTTTGATCTCCTTCTTTCAGTTTGAGATGTTTTGCTTCATAAAAGCACAGTATTTGACAGCTTAGGAATCCCCAACCCTTTTTTCTCTTAAGAATCTCTTGAGCGCTCACTGGGGAGTAGTCCAGAAAGCTAAGAAGAGCTGAAAGTTAACTACAGCAAACATCTGAAACAGCTGCAATTACAAATTTGGTCGCAGGATACAAATATACTCTCAAGAATACTCTATTCAGATCAAAAACTATTCCAGAACCAGGTGCACATTTGTAAACTCTCAGCATTCTTGGGTGCATAGCCTGCTTAAAGTAGATTAGCTCAGAGTAATTTTATTTGGTGAAATTGCTTCCAAAGTATATGTGGTCAGTCACCCTTGTGCTTCTATTTTTTTTTTTTTTTTGCTAAATACTTGGACTATTGTGCTGTTCCCTTCTCTTTCACCCAGATTACCTCCTGCCTAAGTGTGAATACTTTCAATTATATTGATAGCACAAAAGTAAGGAACATGTGAATGGACCCCATATTTATTAAAAGAAAGAAAACAACCAATATCAAAGATTATAAATTATCATTCATGACCATATGTAACTACTAGGAACAACTTCTGAAAGCTTAATAATGTGATCAAGCGATGAGGTAGACTGTAATGCCAGCAATATAAAAATGCTAAATACATTAAAAGAAATTTTTTTTCAGTTATATCTGAGTTACAAGAAAGAAAATAACTCAAACAATCACATTTCCATGTTAAATGCATACTGCCTAAGTCAGAATCAAATAATGTTCATTTTGCAGTTTACGATATCTGGTCTACTTCATATGAAAGAATACTTTCATAAAAATTCAGCATTTGATGACAAATGTTAATTATTTAACTAAGGATAACTATTTTTGTTCTGTTCTAAATAATTTTGAAAAGCTTTAAAACACTTGTTGGGTACACATTAAACACATACCAAAGTCTAAGGAGCTGGAAGAAGGCCAATCTCCACAAGTAAGATGGACCATTCCTTAGGGAAGTGGATGGAGGTTATTTATTCTAAAAGAACCATTACTTTCTGCTGCCTAACACCAGTTTTGCATTGGCATGGTCTTAAACTAAGTTGAGGTTTCAATCGTTGAAAATTAAAATTAATGAAGGATGGAAAAGAGTCTTCCTTTTTTATTGCTTATGTTTTTCCTTTTTTATTAACAATTTTTACATTTCTATTTTGTCTTCTAGTAAAAAAATTGTATTGCAGATGAGCAGCCTCTGAAATAGTCCTGCTCTCCATGTGACTAAGAAATGTGATGAAAATGTATTTATCATAAGAAGGTGTTAATTTGATTGTATTTCTCATCAGAAGCCTTACAATCAAATAAATGGCTCTAAAGTTGTAGTGAAAACTTGTGTAACTCCACTGTGGAACTTCTAATCTTAATTATTATCACTAAAAGACTCTTGTATTGACAAGAGCATTCTTTCTTTTTTGAATAATAATGAATGACTGTAATGACAGCAATATAAAAATGCCAAAGACATTTAAACATATTCAAAATTTAGTTTTTCACTCAAGAAGGAATCCTTGACATAAAATTCATGTACCCCAGCTGCTGTAGTTTTACTGCTCACCTGCATGAATCTGTAAGTGCTGCACTGAAAATCTACCACCATGTTGTCAAAGCTTTCTTCTCAGCCTTCAAGAAGTGACTGCTTTAGATATTTCTACGTCTAGTAAAATTTATTACTTGGGCAAATTATTTTGGAAACATCAGCCCATCATCTGTAGGAATGGCACTATCAACTGTATTTTTCAGACAGGGAATATAAAGCCTATCTGTATTAGGAACACTAGTTACTAAAATGATTGTTACCATCATGAAAGAAGATGGAAAATAAGGTATTCCTAAGGTATTTTGGAGGAAAATTAGAGATGTAAATTATACCATAAGTCAGACATCTTAAGTTCTGACCATATACATATGGCATATTGCATAAAGGACTGCAAATCTCAAACATTCTGTGAAGTGACACAGGGCAACATTATTTGAAGAGATACTTGTTCTTTCTTTCTCTGTTACATACCAGTACTTCAAAAAGCCACAACTAACTGGCATTCATGTAAGAGATTCCTCAAGGAAGGATCATGCTCAACATGGATTGAATAAGTTTTGGAAGAGTGGGGGAATGTTTTCTTCTGCAGTTTAACAAATGGTAGAAGCTAGGAGTCGTTTTTGGTTGGATAAATTGAGGAGGACCCCGCCTTTCAGACTGATATTATGAAACTACAGGAACCTAATCAGACAGAGGAGGAAATAAATTTTTACTGCATTCTCTCTGCCCTACCACCACTCATTGTTTATGAAGGAAAGAAGAATGACCATCTCTGGAGCTCTCCTTTTCTTCCGCTCTCTCATTAGTTGTAGCTCACACAGCCCCAGGAGCTTACACAAACTTCAAGAATGAAACTGCCAAAAGAAACACAAGCTGATGTGTGACCAATGTTGAAAGGGCAGAATGACTAGATGGATCAGTAATGTTACTTGAATAAACAGCCTTTAAAAATGTCCTCACAGAGAAGAGTTAGGACCATGCTGATATGAGTCAGTTGTGTCTTTGGAGCAAAATAAGGCACAAACAAAGCTTGGCCTAAATAACACCCATTCTGTCTTTTCATCACTGAGACATACCCCACCTAATGCTGTGGAAACCGAGGCAATAATGCACACATAAGAGCGGGCCACTCTCTGCTTCCCAGCCTTAGTTTTATGGCTTTTTCCACCGCTAGAGTGAGAATGATAGAAGACTTTTCAGAATAATCTACGGAATGTTTTCGTGATATTTCTGTGGAGGGTGATAAAGCAGTTCTGCTCTGGACCTAAGCCCTGTGAAACTGAGTAAAAAGACTAGATGTTGGCTCTAGTCCTCTGTTCTTACTTAAGCTGTGCAAATATTTGGAAAACTGGTTTAGCTCACTTTCTCAGGACTTCTGCATAAATAGAATCCCTGCTTCCACAGAAGCAGGATAACAGTCAGGGTCCTGGCACATAGGGTTTGCTAAGGGAAGCAAAGGAACTCAGCTTGCACTCCATATGCCAGATTCAATTACCTGGTCTTGGGCTGTCCTGTGTAACTTTAAAGACCCTTATGGGGCCAACTGGAAGAGCAGAAAAGTTGTCTTCTGTCGACAATGAGATGTCACCTTCCTGAATATCTAGCCGTCTGCATCCACATTACTCAGAAATAAAACATTTTCTCTTGAATGCAAAACATATTTCCAATAACCTAAGCACTATACTGCTCTAACTCTATATTTAATGCAATAATTAAAGTATTACTGTCCTAAATGAATGTAAATGGCCCTCAAGTGACATCAGGGAGGTTTAGATTAGACATCAGGGAAATTCTTTTTCACAGAAAGGGGTGTCAAGCATTGGAACAGACTACATGGAGGAGCGGTGGAGTCATCATCACTGGAAGTGTTCAAAAATGTGTGGATTTGGCACTTGAGGACATGGTTTAATAGTAAAACTGGTGGTGGTGCTGGGTAGACCGTTGGACTTGAGAATCTTAAAGGTGTATTCCAACCTTGATGCTTCTATGATTCTATTCATACCTAATTATTCATAGAAGAAACTGTGTATAATGAATTGTGGTTTAATTACTGAAGGAATTCCATGTCTGAAAATTACAGACAATTTACAACATTGTAAAATATGAAGAATAGACAATAAGAAACCATATATTCACATTTCCTACCACGAAAACTCCTGGAAAATCTGAGACAGAAGAGAATTGTGAAGAATGGATTGATCCCTTATAATAATTAACACTGATTACTTAGCCCTTTAAAAGATCTTAAGTAAGAAGGGTTTCTACAACTTTTCTTGGGAAGTTATCCCATAGTCTACTTCAGGGATAGTACCTTAAAACAAAACAAAACAAAAACATGCAGAAGATTAGATGCTGAAATGTCCCCTTTGATGAAAAATTAAGGGAAGTAAATATGAAGAAACCATTTAATTTCATAGTAGAGCAGGGAATGCTCAAAAGTTATGAAAAAAAAGTCTATTTTTCACTGTATTAAAAATAGTCTAGTAACTGGTTCAATCTAGAGAGCCTTCATTTCTCCTTCAGCTTTTGGAAGCAAAAAGTATCTGTGTATGTGAATGCCTGAACATATGAATCCACCCAAGCTTTCTGGCTACCATTTATGTCAAATGCCAGATTTTTTATGTATTTATGTATAAAAATCATAAAATGTTTTGATGAAACAGAAAAATTCTACCTTGCCACATGCAAGGATTTAATGAACTGCCTAGCAATCTTGACAGGCAAATTAAACTGCGCTTTCCATCTTCCTCTGGTTCTGCAAACACTCCTCACACGTGAGAACTACCAGTGAATTTAAAAGGATGAATAATGTTTTAGAAGATCTGAGTAAATACAAGATTACTCTATAAATCCACAGCACCAGGTTATCACAAAAGTAACAGACCAAAACAAATATCACAGGTTAACAAACCTGACTAGTACAAAGGGATACGCAAATTTTAAGTTTAGAATCCACACACAGAAACCATCAGCTTTATCTTTGTTAATTTAGAATAAGTATATAATTATTAATAAATAATCATCTCAGCTACCATTCTCAATCATTTTGTCAATCCACACATATAAACATTTCTCCGTACAGTTATCAGGTTTTAGATTTAACAGATTGGTTCTTTATATTGGCAATTTGTGGCCTTGATAATGTATTTCTTAACTTAACAGAGAAGAAAAAAATTTTGATCATACAAATCACAGATGTGGTATAAATATAAGACTGTTTTGCATACCTGTGTTTGGGAATTGGGTACCAACTTGTACATATTCTGGAATTGCCCATTTACTTTTTTATCTGTTTTGACACAAAGATAAATAAACACACAGAATTACTTTTTTTTTTTTTTTTTTTTGTCCAAAGCAAAATAACCCAAGTTTATTCACCTTTTTCAATAGCTAGGAAAGTTAGGGGGCTTAACTACAAGCTTGTATAAAAACACACCATGCAACAATTTTATTTTGTCCTGTTTCTTCAGATCAATTAATACATCTGCAAAGCCTTCTCTTCACATTTTGACAGCAAGGAAATGAATGTATTCTTCTTGTTCTACAAGAGAGCTGAAGTGGTCTTTGGGACTTACTGCTCCTTAGAAAGCCAGAAGTGCTTAAGAGGATTCCTTATGAAAATTAACATAACCACAAGACTAATATGCAAGGAACAAACTTGAAAGAGGAATTTCTGCATCCCATCTGTCAGGTTGGGATGCAGCTTGTTTTAAGGTCTCCAATATCAAGTACGCTTTTAGGTGTGCTCTTCTAAAAAAATACACATTTAGCACTGGCAATAGAGAGCAGATATATCACTTTTCTTTGGGTCTGACATGGTTTCTTTTATCTCAACATATGAACAAAGAAACCCACAGTTTTAAACCCTGAAAGTTTTCTCTTAGGCTTTTCCTCTTAGTTTCTTAGTATTAAAAGCTTCTTGTGATGCACCTGTTAAGTACAGATAAAAAACAGTCCTGTTCAGCACCTCTTGTAATCTCCCTTTGTAACAACAGGTGTGCAAACAAGAGTAAAGCTACAGGTTGTCTGTCATATTTGTTCACAATTCCATCCAAAACAGATCAGCAATAGAAAAAACGATTCAACTCTCAAGAAATATCAATTAAGATACCTTTAAGTTGGAAAAAAATCTTTCAAAGTACTCCATAGTTTGAAAGAACAGAACCTACTGCTGGCCTAAAGACAAGGGAAAACTGACAGAAGTTTCACACTGATGTCGTGAGAAAATCACGTTAAGATGGCAAAAAATAAGCTACTTTCATCTCTTTTGAAAAATGTTGGTTAAACAAATACTGAATATTTGCCATGCCTTTCATGTCTTCTCAAATCATGAATTAAAAACAGATTTGCATCCCAGTTCCTCCCAACATTTGGCTTGTGGATTCAACAAATACAAGAATATGTAAAAGAAGTTTCAGTTTATGGCAATTTATATATTTCTACAGTGAGGAAAGAAAATTTACAGTGAAGGATGTTTGGTTGAGGCTGAGATGTTTCTCCTATATGAGAAGACATTGAATTACTGCAAGACAGGAGATTAAAAGAGAAAAGAAGTTGCCATTTGTGCTGATTGGTAAACTCCTATTCATATAGTTAGTTATAAATTTATAATAAATACATACCCTCTGTTCACTGCCCATATTTTATGTATCTATCTACTATAAACTTAGAAGCCATGAAAGGCTTGAATTTGAAATGTGCTGACAGCTTTCTGAATAGAAGATACTTTATCAGTAGACCATGGAGACATGCAGGGTAATCACAAGTAAGTTCCCTGGATTTAGATGCTGCAGAAGCATCCACTGCATACACAAGTTTATATTCCAGGAAAAAGACATCTCATCTAAATGGAATATGAACTCTTACAAGAAAGCATCTTTCAACCAAAGTCAATCTGTCTCCATAAACCCAGAAGAATGATTCTCCTGGCCTATTAAAAAATTAAAATGACTATAAGAAACAGCATTTAGAAATAGATTAAATACAAGGAGAAAATCTGGTGATTCTGGTGAATGTTTTCATCACTCTTGAACACAGTATTAAACTATAAACACTATGCATTCTTCATTTCCTCCTATTTTAAGTACTCAAATATATTTCAGTACTCACTCTATGGATGACTTTAAGATGTTTGAAATATAGAAAAACCAGCAGTTTAGTAAGCCATTTTTAATGCTGAGAAGCAGTTTCTTTTTATAAGGCAAGTATAGGAAAAGGCTACCATCATTCTCCACTTTAAGGTTGTAGAATAACAATGGCATTATTCTGGACTGCTGAAATGACTCTATGGACACTGGAGAGGTACTTTAAAATGCAGGCTTTGTACGTTATAGTGAAGGCCAGTAAAGTTCTTTTTTAGGGAGTATGAAGGTTTTTGCAGTGTTTTAGACACCGTACAGCTCACCTCCCTCATCCTCAAGTGTATCAAGCTGTGTAACTTGAAACTGAGGTCCAAAAATAATATCAGCTGGAAATATTACACGAATAAGGTTCTCATATGAGAATGTCTGCTCTTAAAGCATAGGAGTTTACAGCATCTTCTGACCAACACCATGCTAAGAAATACCGCGCTTGTGGAAAATAAATTAAATTGGACAATATCTGCTGAGTCCCCTCTTCCTCTCATTAGGAGGAGGAAGACTTTGCTGATGCCTATTTCCTCTTATGATATTAAGTGATTCTTTGAACAGTACATGTGTTTTTCAAGGGTGAATTTGATATCCCTTTGCCTACACTGTCTTGGGACTTTAGAGAAAAAGCTTCAAATACGACTGACAGAACAGCCAGCGATGTAACACCCTGCCTCTGTGAAAACCCAAACAAAAGCATACATGACAGTGCATGCTTCAAACACAGTTCATGTAATTCCATGACTAAAACTTAGCTTCAAATTTAATTTTCTAGCAGAGTCATAAAGGGCCCATTGTGATGCATGCTGGATAGGACAGGCCCTGTCTAGCTTTCTACCAGCTTCAACATAAATGCAGGCATAAAAGGAGATTCAAACAAGGATAATAATTTCCATCAACTCAAATTAGTTGATGGAAGAAATTAAGTGGATTAGTTGGATGATGGCTAATGGATTAGTTGATTAGTTGATAATCTTATTACTCACAGCCCAAGGAAAAACCTTAGAATACAGTCAGAAGTATAAACACACATACTTAACACTTTATGTGTATCTGAACTAATCACTGGCAGAGTTCTACAAGCCTGAAGCAGATCCTCTATTTGCAATGACAAGAGAACACCTTTCAGAAAAGGAGGTGGCACTTTTTAAAACACAGAATATTTCTAGTTTCATCAGTTCCTAAAATAATTTGTTAGGGGCATAAGGAACAGCATTTAAACAATAGAAAACTGATCAGTAGCCTTTCTCTACCTAATACCACAATAGAGGAAAAAATACTGTCAAACTGAGTAGCCATATGATTAATTATTGTCAAATACTTACTAGAGAGAACTGTCTTATGATTGAAAGTCTTGCTCCAAATGCTATCCTCTACGTTGTCTTTAACTCCAAATTCATAGTGTGTGTTTGGCTTCAAATTGTCAATCACAGTCTCTGTAACTGGGCAGAGCTGAAAAACCCATTTCTTGTCTTTACCCTTTTCTCTGTAGCGAACTGTATAGAACCTGGTTGAGAAAAGAAAAAAAAAAAAGAGAAAAATCTACACAAAGAAACTCATTACAACCATTTTTGTGAGGAATTAATAAAATAACTTCTACCCACCACTGTTCTATTGTTCTTGTTCTTTCTGGCCCTTTTGGATCATCAAATATCAGAAAAGCCAGCATATATTTCATGTATATACAACCCAGCATACAGACCAGGACTTTACAAGAAGGGCAAAAGAACAGTTCTCCTCTGCATAAACAACATAGTGAAAGAGGTTCTAACCACAAACTGCAACCTCATTTTGCAAGCAGTTCCCGTGATTCTGACATATGCCAGAACTAGTCAGCAGAATCATGTGTCTACTACTCAACCAGCTTCTCAGAATCTTCTATATCAACCCAGTGGAAGGTGTTCCCTCAAAACTAGTCCAAAATCATTCTCAAGAGAATACCAGTAATAGTTGATATTTGTTTAACACATTCCTCATTCAGTGATCCCATTATGCATTGCCCACACTTCAAACAAGAAAACAAACCAAGACATTAGTTTTAGGAGTTTAAATCAACAAGTGATGAATGCTAACAGACTATGAAATTAAAAACCATTTCTGCAGAAATTGCCCAATTCTATCAAGCAGCACCACCCTGAAAAAGTATGACTGCAATGCTAACCAATATAAGAATGCAATGGAAATGGTGAGACTTTCAGCACAAGAACTCCCCAGCCTCCTATAGTCTCATTTTCAACATACATGCTGAATCACTACCAGAATGGATTGGAGATTTCTGGTTTTGTAAAATCAAATCTCAGAGAGACTTGGCAACTTTCTAATCCAAGTATTACCAAAAATTGTTACACATAAAATAAATAATGCAAATCCAGTGCCCATACCCATTTCACATTTACATCAGCTGAAAAAGAATTAATTCCACCCAATTGTGTTTTACCACAATTTAACAGAGCAGCTAAAGGCTTGCAACTTAAGATTGTGAGATTTTTTCCAGGTATTGTGTAGGCAAATATATGGAGACAAAAGAAAAGAACTTAAGAAAAGAAGGAACAACCAAAAAATGTTCTTGAATCAACTGAAAAGTCACCAAAGGTCCAGAATAAAATTGTTTGGCGGACTGAATATAATGCAGTCAATGCACAAACCTGCCTTTGCCAAATTTACAAAAGAGCACTTTCAAATTTAAAGTACATGTGAAACATGTTAAGTACAAAGACATTCCTATTTCATTTTTAAAACACAATCTAAGACAAGGCAAGTGTCAATCATGGAAAATATTTGCATACACAATGATTCACTCTGTTTATGTATTTTATCTTATAACTGTCAATTTTTTTTCTTGGCACCAAAAATATAGATTCTTGTGTACAATTCAGCCCATTCAGGTACTTCACCAGGTTACGAAATCAGTATTTGTGTTAGCTCATGTAACTCTTCATTAGCTGTACTACTCTGTGCTCAAAGCAAGCATAGTATAACCTAAAAACTTCAAAAGGAAAGGAAAAGACAAAAAAAAAGACAAGTAGTGAATATCCTCTCTCATATAAATTCCTGGGCTACTAAGGAATAATCTGCTCCTTACTTCTGTGGGTTGTGATCTATACAGATTTCACACATCAAGCAATAGATCTAATTATCAGTTAAATTGGCAAAGAACATTTTTAGCAAGAAACTATTAACAACATTAAAATAAGGAAAATTTCTTCTCCTTTATCCTCTTAATCCATTCATGTGTAGTCACTCAGACATTAAAAGATAGCAAAAGCTTACTTGAACTCCCTATCAAGGATATAGCAATAATAAACAAATCCAATCTTCGACATAAATGTATCTTGCTGGACCCCATAAACTTTTTTGGTAAGGGATTTGGAATAAATATAGATAGATCTATGATCAAGAGGTGAATTTCAAGTGGAAATAGCCACCTTCCTCCCACCATGCCTGAAAGAAGAATTTTCATTTGTTTTCTTCTTCTTATCCGCATATTTTTACCCTACCTGTTTTAGTTCCATGGAATAGAAATAAAGTGATTGAATGTGATGGGAAAAAAAAGAGTATACCAATTCAGTTCGGTTACTGAACAGTCCAAATGAATAGCTGCATCAGAAATGATGACCAAAAAACCCACTAAAAACTTGTTCTTAATGAATAGGATTTCAAGTGGCTGTTCCCACTTGCTTCTAAGGAAGAAAATGTTCTAATTTTGATTCCTGTCTTCAAACCTGCAAATTCCTTCATCCTAACATGAATTAAAATACCAACAACACTTGCACAAAAAACGAAAAAAAAAAAAAAGTCTTTCACTAAAATTCAAAACTACTAAAAATACTGAAGATTTTCACAGTTATATCAAACTATGCCATTAGAAAGAGAGACATATAATATAGAAGAAATGGTCTCTCAACTCCAAGATTTCCCAGCCTGCCAGAACTTCACCAGGCATATAATTATTTCAGTGAAAACACCATAGTGCATACTAAAAACACTGACTGCGATGATAGAATTTCCTCAACCGTTTCAATAAAAAGCAACAAAAGCGAAGTTCCATTTAACAACTTGCAAGCCACGATCATTTGACCATCAAAAATATCCAAATTGTATACAACACGCACTTTTGGGAAATGCAATAATTTGTTTACAGAGTACAAATCCAGAAATGCCAAGTTTTGTCATAAAAGAACAACAACTTATTATAAAACCAGAGCAACAAACAGCAGAGTAAAACGCAATTTCAGTGCCTCCCTGAAAACACTTCACCAATTGATTTTTGTTACAGTTTTAATTTCTCCCTGTTTCAAACCTTCATTTCATAAGAAATACACTCAACACATATAACTGAAGACATGAGAAAGCAATGACATCCAGTCATCACTCACACCTATCTATCCCCTTATGGCAGTGACACACATGCACAGGATGTGTGCAGCTGGCCTGCTGTGTGGATCAGAAGCTGCAAAACTTTCTCCTGAGCTGCAAACACTCAGTGAGACATCTCTCCAAAATGATAGAAGGCAGGCTGAAATAGAGCCCAGCCACCGTCACATAGAAGGGAAAGTACAGTACCTGTTTCTCAGACAGAACACTTCCCATTATCTCTGTAAGGTAAGAATATGAAAAACTGACTGCATACTGCAAGGCCCTAATAGCAAATATCAGAGTAACAGTCAATACCAGTAACAGCTAATATCAAACTACCTTTGGAACAGTCCTAGGAATGCTATTCACAGCTGTGAATACTAGTTAGATGTTCCAGCTGGGAGGTGGCACACTCAGTTACACTCAGTAAGAATTTATTTTAATCTGGATTCTCAGCAGGTACAAAGACCTAACAATACATAATTTAATATTTAATGTTGATTCTTTGTTTGTTTTGGTGAGGGATATGAAACGGGTACGTTTTATTGGAACAATGTTTGAATAACTCTTGTATTTCTATTTACAACAAACGCTAATCAAAAGATCACAGGGTTCACTTCATTTCTTTTCCAGCTTGCACTCTATGAAACATTAGAGCTCTTTTGTTCAGCTCCATAAAAATTAGCACCTATGCCTCTCCCCCCTGACAGGCAATGCTTCACTTATTAGAAGATACCTCCCATCAAGCCACTCTGGGAACTGTAGAGAAATTTTACCTTCTCTGTTTTTACTAAACAACTGAAAGCATAATAAACTCCAACAACTTAAAAGCTGTCATAAGCAGGTGAGGTATACTGATCCACTCAGAATAATTAATTCCTGTAATAATGACAAAAAACAAAAACCAAAAAACAACAACAAAACCAAACAACCCCAAACAAGAAATTGAACCCACCACAGTAAAGGAATAAAGAGGCTACATATACCAAGACTGCCTCTCTCCATATGTATTTGTGCAACACCATGATATGTTTAATGTCTGCTTCCTTGAAACTCTGCCTACGTTAACAAGCTGTATCTTTTACAATATTCTGACTTTTCTGGTCTCCCCATAAGATGCACACAAAATGTGATGGCAGAAATAAAATAAGACCAATTTCGTTATATAAAGGAAGCCACAAATTACCATAACACTCCATAAGGCAACCACTGTGGTGACTACTCTGCCTGCAAAGCTGAGGTAATATTCTCAGCCCAACACAGAAGGATGTTTCTCTTCTATGTTCAGCTTACATAGTTAGTTTTTTAAAACTCTACAATGCAAGGCAGTGCTCTGCTTAGAGATAGCTTCTTCATTACTCAAGAAATCAAAATACAGTGAGAACTTTAAAGAAGCAGCACACAGGATTTTTGCTTTTGAAATTAAGCAAATCTTGTTTGTTGCTAAAAGAAGTAAAATTCTAAGATGGACAGGCAAAACATTATTTTTTGTGTCTATCACTGTGAATGACTCCTGTCTCACAGAGGCTTCCAGTGCTATTTTTCCAATGTTTCAACAAATCTCTTTTCAGTCAGATTCCCAGAAAATGCTCGTACAGTCAAGTATTCAGGCACAAACAATTAGATACTGGAAATCTTATAAGGCAGATGGTTTTATGAGATTTCCAGAGTAGGTCAGTTTGTATAAATATCATGGGTTTATTTGGAACCAGATCCCAACCAAAACTCCAAACAATTTAATCATGACTATTTCAGTCAAACGTAACACTAAACAAACAATTAAGCCTTGGAGATATAAGAACATTCCGGCTCCGTGATTTCATGTTGCCAGAGACAAAAGATTATAAGATTCATTTCATTTTTGTGTGTAGGAATGTACTCAGACTTTTAAAAAGAAGATTAATAATAAAAATATATATTTATTTATTTGTTTATTGTTACACTTCATTAGAAGCACAACATCCATTTAGTGCTAAAAAGTAATAAAAGAAATGGTTTGAACTAATGGTGTGAACACGGAGTGTTTCACAAATTGGCACATGGAGTTGATTATATTATTTCCTTTTTTATTGCCAAGTTTATTTTAAAGTAACAGACACAGACATATATAGAAAGATGGAAAGAATTACAGTTATGTTTGCAAAGCACTTTCTAATTTAGTTTTCAATTTTACATGATCACTAACATTAATTTTCTTCATGTAAATCTTTTAGTAGAATGACTGAAAGAAATTGAAGAATGAGGGCTCTGAAGAATGAGAGGCTGAAGAGTAATGAATCATTCCATGTTTAGACAAGCTCTTAGCATATGCTCCCACAGCAGTAGCTGAAAAGCATCTGAAACCCCAGAAGTGCACTTGCTGTTGTATGTTTTCCTTAAGGAATTCCTCTAAGTTTAAAATACATTTTGTGTGACACAAGGTATGATTAAGTTGGCAGCTGCATAGCGAGAGGTTTGTAGACAGAAACAGGAGATAGGCACATATATTTCTGAATTTAGGGTTTTAAAAACCACACCTCTATGTACTATACAATGTATACTACATAGACTAAGTACAGATTCTTTTCTGGTTTTTGTTCACTATTTTCCTTTCTTTTTTTTTAAAGCATCACATACAAACTAAATAAAAAACAAAATATGCACCACTTGCCAGTACAACATTAGGACATTTAAATCATGGGCAAACAAATTTAAACAATGTCAGTGTGAATTTGTTAAAGTTTTTAACTTAAAAAAAATAATTCCAGGTTTTAAGTTTCTATTTTGCATGTGTCTGAAAGCATGTTCGTTTTTCTATACGATCTGCTCAATAGAATACTATATTTTACTGTATCTATACACCCTGCTTTTGTCTAACAAGAAAAATAACATTTTCTGTTTCTTCCCCTGACTTTCCTTCCTAAAGAACTGAAGTCAAGGTCCATCTTTTTGACCCCCAGCTTCATTTCGGGATCTTCAGAGTTGTTCTAATCAAAGCAAATGCAAAAAAAAGAAAAATCTATGGAGTAGTCTCACTTTTTCAGACCTAAAAGGGCAGTAAAGATAGCCCGAGTATATTTATGGTGACAGCTCTGTCCACCAATGTTTGTTTGAACATAGAGAGGCAGAGAGGAGACAAATCTCTACTCTCTTGGAAACGATAAAAAGAGGAGCAGAACATGGCTGGGCTGTAGGATATCATGTCTTTCCCATCCTCCCTCATCAACTGTCCCACACTGGTGCAAGAAAAGAGAGGATGTTGAGAAGGTAACTCCACACAGTGGAATCTTTCTGGTGTCATGTAGGTTTCATCAGTTACACCGAACTAATCACTTGAGTTTTTTGGTTTAGGTCTTTTTATTTGGTTTAATTTTTTGTTCTAGTGCTAAGGCTCTGACCAGAGATAGTAGTCACTTCATCAGGTTCTGATCAGAGACGAGAGTCGCTTCAATGAGGCTTCAAAAGTTTGACCTTTCAAAGAACTTTGGTCCACAAAAATGGCAGTGAATACCTTTGCTTCATCAAGGAATTAGCGTTTGGGGTTATCTTGAAGGAAATACATAGCACTCTATCGGCTTATGACCTTAATCTCTAGAAAGTTAAGCAAGCAAAGAATGGTTTGTTGAAAAATGTCACAGGAACCTTTTCTTCACTAGAGTTTCTTAAAAAGCACTTTTTAGATTCAGAAGACCACTATGTGCCTTCAAGAAGCAAGCAAGAATTTCACTCAAGTAGTAAAAGATACCAATGCTCTCTTAGAGCATTGCACTTCTTATTCAAGACTCATTTGCTTACAAAACCAGATCTTCTAAGGAATATCCCACTGAGATCAGACTCACACCAGAGAAAATCTTGGCCAGTAGATCTGTGCTATTCCATGTGGTTTTCATCTTCTGAGTCAGTAACACATTCAAATAACTTATATTATGCAACATTTGTACAAAAGCCTAACGTCCACCCAGGGGTGGTAAAATCTGGGGCCAAGAACAGTGATTCCATTTCAAGACATACAGAGTTACAAACCTGAAACACGGTGGGATATTTACTGACAGAATTGAGTTAGGAGGTCCTAACTTCCACACACTGCCAAAGTCAAAGATTAGAGGTTAGTCACTAACAGCAATTTTGAGAATGATTAATACTACATAGAAACATGTCACAGTAAGAACACACCAGATGAAAAAGGACCAAGTGAGTAGAATTCACCTGCAATAGACAGAAATGTTGATGAATCCATTACCTGCTCTTTAAGTCTTGTACTTTTAACGTAATGCTAACTTGCTAAGTATGGGCTACTTCCTATTTTTTCTTATCGTACATTATCAACTGCCATTCAAATTATCATCGTAAATTAATAGGTTTTCTTCTATACGCTGACTAGAAATATGTATGGATCTCTTGAAATTACAGATATCCACACCATGGTCACATGGAAAACTATTAACATCATTTATAAAAATCACAAGCAGTTTGGTCTGCTAAAGGTAAGCAAAATAAGAACACCACTTAAGTGACATTTTTTTCTTCATTAAATTTATTGCTCTGTTTGATTGCAGAATAGGTATATACCCATACTTTGACATGATCATTTGTAAATTGATTTCTGCATTTTTAAACTAGTTAGTCCTGAGGGTCAGTGTATCTTTAGAGTTGAAATGCAGGGAGATATTCAAACAAAATGAATGATACAACTCTTATAGGCAAGTCATTTTATGTGGACAAAAGGGAAATATACAGACAGTACTTTAGTACAGCCTGACAATATTTCAACAACATGAAGGGCAAAAGTATTTCCTGAGAGGAATCAGCTCACTGAACTAAGCAACACTTAACTAAAAAACAGCAGACCATTTCTTGACACAAAGACATGACAAAAACAGCTGTCTTAGACTAGAGTAGCAAACACAACGAGACACCATTAGCACACTGGGCCAACTGAAAAACATTCCATACTGTGTTAAAGAGTTTGTTGAAACTTTGAGTCAATGAATGTCCAATAAGAAAATTCACCTACTGAGGAGAAAACCCAGAGCTGATGAAGGCATTGCGGTGGATACCATATGCCTTGAATTTCCAGGTGGATTAGTACAGGATAGTGTTCTTCATTCCCACTGCACAATGGGTGCTGTAACTTTGGTGCTGACACAGCACATAAAGAAGATAAGTTCCCCAGTAAAATTGGTGCTAAAATCATTATGTGCACAGAACACTTCAAAGGGTCCTCCATGATCAGCTCATTTCTTTGATTTCTCACAGGAGGAAAATATCTGCTTCTTTCTTCAGTGAAAGAGCAAAATATAACCCTAACCCAACTTTTACTTCTACTAAAAAAAAAAGAAAAAGAAGTCCAATCAAATTACATTCATGGAAATTTCCTAATAAACATTAACACTGGTTTCTTAAAAGTGTTTGAAATTCTGGTTGGTGATGAAGATTCTAATTTGTTCAGGAGAAATTTTTGAAGGTTGAAAAGGTTTATTCCAAAACTTTTGAAAATTAAGAAAAAAGTCATATTGGTTACATGGGATGGGTTTTTTTTGACATAATGTATGTTTGACATCCAGTTTAATGGCATCAATTGGAGTTCTATTACGAACACCAGATTCAAATCTAAATTAGACTGCATCTAGACAAATATTGGACAGGAAAAAAGTGTTCTGAATAATGAAAAAAAGGTATGGTTTTACAAATGCATTGTTTTACAAAACACTGCTGAGTAAAATGGAGCTTCACACAATGTAAATGAAGGCAAAAAAAATCTTCTGTCATAAAAGGAAGAGCACAAAGAGAACACCAAAATGACAAAGCAGGGAAAATATCTGCATTAACAATTTAAATAATTGTAAAGATGAGTTTTATTAATCTGCCTAAAATGCAAGGGTACACTTTATTGAGAAGCTCCCCTGCACTGCGACTTCTCTTGAAACTCCTTGGTGAGTCTTTCTGAGCTCCCCACCTACTGCACCACCCATTAAATAATTGCAGCAAACCAAATATGTTACAGTAGAAGAGATCTTATTTTACTTACAACAGAATATTAATGAGAGGTACTATATCAATATCAGGAAAGTAGTTTTAGCGATAAGATCAAATACAGGAAACAAAAATCGAACAGCATTAAAAAACAAGGCGTCATTCCCCTATCACAGCATAACAAAAGAATTTTTTTACTTTTATTCAGCCGACTTAAAAAAAATATTTCCTATGATTTAACAAAGTTTCTTTCAATTGACTAAGATACAAGTGAAGGTAGAGTCAAAGCAGTTGGTTTAAGAACAAAGGATGTACTGTGAAATAGCAAGACTTTTACTTCAGCATGTAGACCTCTGACTAAATTTTCACTCAAGACAAATAAAGACTTTCAAAGCATCAAATGAGTAAGTGAGAAAACTTACTTCACATTCAGAACTATTGTTCCCAACATTTTAATCTCCACTTTAAAACTTATTTTAGGCACAGCAGAGAGCTACACTGAGTTAAATCAGGAAAGTAATAAAAAAATAAGGTTTTTCTCTTATGTTACCTGTCACTAGCACAGTTACTTGTTGCTGTCCAGTCATGCTGAGGGTTGACTAGGATGCCCCATGAGAGAAACACAGAGGTTGGGGTGAGAGTGCCAACTACCAGCTGCAGAGGCTTTTGTGTCTTGGTCCGACCTACATACGAAATATATGAAGTTAGTTTGTCTCTCCATTACATAAGGGGAAGGTTTTGCAGTTGGATAGTGAAGTAAATTAAGACCTACTTCCATTCTAAGCTTGAAGGGAAAGGTGCAACAGTTCTCTTTTTTTCACAGTCACCATTTCCAATGTATGATATACATAAGGGGCAGAGACAGGGTCTGATCTCTTTTTTCAGTCTAATATTCCAGTTAAATCTAGTTTTTGAAAATGAGCAATTGGTGATTTGAGTGTGCTTAGTATAAGAATAAGCTATATAGAGATTAAATTCAAGGCTCTGGCTGTCTTGGCCCATATCACAGAAGGTGTGACACAGAGTTCAGGATATCAGGAAGTCTCTCTTTGGATGTGACAAAAATAGTAACTTCTTGGCAGATTTCTTAGTAACACTGCAAATATATCCATGGATAATTGATACTTTCCACAGTGTTCTTCATCCAGAGTAAAATAAAACCTACAAAAGTTCTTCTGCATTTAACTGTAGGCAAATCGGAGTCAGCATCTGCATCTGGAGAATTTTTCTCTTTTAACTACCTACTATATTGAAAATGTACAGCTATTTCATGATCCTTCACTTTAGCTTTGCTCAGAATGAAGGAGCACAACTCTTGTGCAGAGGACGAACTTTATTTAAAGAAAGTTTAAAAGATAAAATGTGGAAATGAATAAATGATCTAGAAGAACTATTCTGAACCCATAGTTTATGGACAGCTATGAACCCAAGGAGAACCTCTGCTGTTTGGAAGATGATTAACTAAGGGAAATTGATATGTTATTTACATCACATTACATACTTCAAAAATCTAAAGGATTTGTACCCCATCAAAATGTACAGGTGACAACACATTCCCTGAAAGTTTGTAAGCCACTGATATAATGGTGCTATTTCTTGCTGTTCTGAAACAGATCTGATTAACTTTCTTCTCATGCCTTTTGAATCCTGTTATCAGGGTAGACTGTAGATATAAAAATTAATAATGACCAAATAGTGCATTGGGCTTTTTTTGGTTTTGTGTTTTTATATATATATATATGTACTTATGTATGTATGTTGCATCTGAAAGGTAAATCACTATCCAAAATCTTTCCAGACATACAGTTTTATGTCTGCCCAAAAACAAGAAGAAATTAATCCCAAGCAGTTACCAGGAATTAGAAAACCAATCATATAAAGATCCTAGAGTAGTTTGAGTTGGAAGTGACCTTTCAAGGCCCTTTTGTAAAGGTCCTTTTAAAAGTCCAAGTCCCCTGAAACGAGCAGGAACATCTATAACTGGATCAGATTTCTCACAGCCTGACCTTGAGTGTTTCTAGGGATGGGGCATCAGTTTATTTTTTGCAACAGTCCAGTGATCCTGAGAGTCCTCTCCATATTAAAGCTGTATAAAGACTGTGTCTTCTTTCAAATACTTCAAGAAAAAGATGCAGAAGTGTTAAAATACCTGAACAAGATTTCTTGTTATTTGAAATACGTGCTGGTCTTACTGAAACCAAATACAGTGGCTCTGCATCTGTAAATGAAGACAAAAGCAATTAGTACAGATGTACTATTTATTTGAAACAGGGATTAATTAATATATTAACCTATAATTAATAAGAAAAAGTCAAAAATTCAGTGAATGCTTGACACATTATCCAATCCTTGTGATCTTTAGGCATGTTTTCTTTAAGATTTATGGAGTTTAAAATTACAAATGATTTGATTAAAACAATTTTGAGATGGTGAATTTAATTTGTGGGACTCCTCTTCAGAAATAAGATTTTCCCTTACTCTTCAAATCAGATGTCAGAGATTTCTGCCCTTCTTAATTATTTAGAACCAAGCTCTACTCTCACAGAGCTGCAACATGAGAGAAGTTGTTACAGGAGCTTCCAGAGAGATATCCATGGGCAGAATTTGGCTCATCATATACCAAACAAAATTATATTCGCTATATTTTTTATGAAAAAATATGAAATTTTATAAAAAATGTGAAATTCTCATTCTAGTTTAGACACATTTATCTAAATCTGTATGACTGAATTTCCTGCATATTTCAGTGTAACAGACTGCTTGAATTCTACCAATTAAACAGAACCACTAAGAAATCATTCAGTTTTCTCTTACACCCAGATTTCTGTAAGGAGAGAGAAAAGAAGAGCAGTACTGAAATAAACAAAAGCTTGCTGTGCTACTGAAAAGCCTGTGCCAGTGTGGGGAAAACCACACTAACTTAACTTCACTGATTCTATGGATCTAAATCACTGGAAACCCATATTATGAGTGAACTTTAGTTGTTTAATTACAGTTTTTAAATGTTTTCAACCACACCCAGTAATTAAGATGAGCATTGAAAATGGTTGCTCCAAGCAATTAATTTTGTTCACTCTGTTAAGTAATTACTATTCATTCTTATAAAATTTCACTGTCTAACCCAATTTTTGGGGTTACTTCAACAGTATCAGTTATCTGTAGAAGACTGGCTTGCAATCTTCCTAGCCAAGCTAGAACAAACTAACACAAATTCCTCAGGTAAATACTCTTTCTTTATGAGTTAGGCAGACTGAACAAATTTAGATAAAGGTCTAAGTCAAGCCCAGAACTTTTGGATGGGTCTCTTCACCTTTTCATTAGTCTAGCTGAATTTACATTTGGATATCTTTTGACACTGTCTGAATAGCTTCCATGACTAATATTAATGTTGTTTACTGTGATGTAAGCTCATAAAGTACACACAGTGCAAAACACATCTGGTATCCTGATAAAAACACAAACTTCTTTGAAAGAAACTTTGATGCTGCCTCATCATTGTCATTTACCCTTCACTTGTGATTCAAATTAAGCTATCTACCAACGCATGAAGCTGCTCAAGAGTTTGGTGCAGGCCAGTGTCAATTCATTAAAAGTTCAGGAAATCAAGTGGAATCCTTTTCTCTTTGTACGTGCCCTCTGCAGGCAGATCCCAATTCATGGATAATGTTGCACAATTGTTGCCTTGTTCACTACATAACTGGCAAAAGAAAAACAAATATTTTAAGGTAAAAATCATTGTAGTGAGGTGCTGAATATTTTAATGGATGAAATGTAGGTGGATATCACACTTTCTACAAAGCCTTATAGCTCTCTTGAAAACACTCGGAAACATCACGTTCTTATTAATTTCTCTTAAAATATGTGCACCTATATATACACATAACTTCATAATAAGTCCTCTGACTTCAAGTTTCTTGTTAACAGGATCATAAGAGGTGTGTGATCCAGTAGAAAACCCAGCAATAAATTTTATCTTAATCAAAAGTGACTGGGTTGGAAATACGAAACTCATGGGTCTTAGAAATATGTATTATTGTGTATATTGTGTCATCTATTAAAAAAAAAAAAAAAAAGTTACTCCTTGCTTTATCTCCCATATTCCAGTTCCAACTGAGGAAAATTATTCCAAAGAGAATACCAATTATGTTGCTCTGTTAACAAAACCAGGGATGGAGAGCTAAATCAAGGAAATGTCTGTAAGGCACTTCTTTCTGCTGTGTAGACCTATTCTCTTTGTTTGAAAGGACAAATTATCATTTTCTTACAGGCTGTGTGCCCTGTGGGGTTTCTCATCTTCCGTGTTCATTGTTTCAAGACTGAGAGTGCTTAATGATAGGCTTTAATGAACATGCACGTGGTTGGTGCTCTGATGTGCTGTAGAGTTGAAGAAAGGTGCCTCCAGTTTCCAGGTATTAGCTATTAATGTTAAGGTTATGAAAGACCAAAATCCCTTAGGTTCCAGGTGATGCTGAGCTTTCTGCTTTCAGTTTTGCAAAACAGTAGGTATTAAAGCTGCTGTAGATAGGCAGTGCATGTGATGGTACATTCAGTTCTTTTTCCTCTTTCCAAAGATCTCAGAGTACCTGAAAAATATTAATCCTCACTTCTCCTGCAATGTAGTTACACAGGTATTATTATGCCTAATACACATATATATATATGTACATATATATATATATATATATTTCTGTATACTACAGAAAATCCTGGACATCATTCTTAGTGAATTGATTCAAAATATGTGGGATAAATCAGATAAGACAGACACAGCTTAAGTGATGATTATGAAGTCAAACACTGGACTAGTGATAGAATTACAGAGACATTCCAGGAGTAACAACCTTTACCACAGTTACCTAATCAAAGTATCTAATAACTTCATTATTCTGTGCTTAGCATCTTATTTTTTTCATTTTATTCTGCAGTTTTCAGCCTCAATGGCCTTAACTGACCTTATAAAAAAATGACAATTATTACTTCTGTGTTTATGTGTCCTTTTTTCCCCCTTATTTGACACCAAGATCACCAGCATTACAATGATGGGAGTAACCCAGATTCAATTCAGGCTTAGAGAAAGCAACAGGAAAATCCTTAGAGATTAAACAGATTTCTCAAAAGGTCAAATCTTGGTATGTCTATTTTTTAATTATTTATTCTTTCTCCCTATTCCAGGAAACAGAATATAACCTTCTTGACATGGTTTAATCTCTTCCACGAAACATCTCACAGAATTCCATCAATAACTTCTGACATAGAAGCTACAGGTCATTCTGTAACATGTAGAACTGGAGTAGATCCCTGCCAGAATAGACATAATTTTTGTACAAATGGTTCTGTCAAAGGGAATCAACCACTCAGTTCTCAAGATTGTTTCACTACTTCTTGCATTACTTGTTAAATATTTGCATATCTCCCTTGTATTCTACTTTGTAACTGCAATTTTAGGCAAACCATCCCATTTGATCTGTGATGTGATCAGTTTAGTACAATCCCCCTCAGTACAATGAAAATCCTCAAAACAAATACCAGTAGCAACTTTCCCAAACAACAAAAAATATTTTTTCTCCTTGAAGTATCTCCTAATTCTACTTTCACCTGAAATTCTTCAAGGCAACCTTAAAAAAAACGCAAAGAAAACCAAGTAACAAGTCAACAAAAACAAAATTTAGGAAACCCAAAGTTTCATATTACCCTCACTCTTCCCATAATTCATGCATAATTCCCATAAAGCGTGCAAAGAAAATATGTCTTACCAAGTTCTGTTACATAGTTTTTTCCTTCTGAAGGTAAAGGAATGTACTGATTAGAAAAGAAGTTGCTTCCATAACCCAGGACAAAACCTTCTAGTTTGGTGTTTTGACTTGGTCGAAGATATCTCATGCAAACTGTGTCATCTGTTGCATTGATCTGAACCTTCAGACTCTGCCTTTTCACTGTGGAAAGAGTGAAAAAGAGGAGATCAGAATGTGTTATCTTGCAATCATGTATTCAGTAATGGAATATGGCAATATAACCATATAGGGCTGTTTCATTTGCTAGTAGCAAGCAACTGAACAATTTCTTAAAGGTGAAGTCTCCTGGAAACCCAGTGTATTTAAAAAACGTAAACTATCAGTCAGGGGAAATCGTGTTTGCCAACACGACTGTTTTTCCACTAGTTTAGCATTATCATTATTGTAACACCTACAGCTGCAGTAGTAAAAAAGTGCATGAAGTAACTGGTAAAACTGTAAGTATTTTTTCCTTTAAATGCGAAAGCTGTAGTAGCATTAGCCATCTATAGGACCCATAGGAGAAAAACTACAAGTTTGTCTTTTGTTTTTTGTGCTTGTAAGTAGAAAATATGAAGTTTTAACATTAAGTTAATCAGTTAATCACACTGCACAATTAGGGTAGAGGATAAATAGTGACTAGATTCAAATAAAACTGTTACAACCTTTTTTTTTTCTTTCCCCCAGTGTTGGGCTGGAAATGTAATTTTCTATTTGGAATTACACCAAGACACCTAACTAACATATATGTTTTTCTCAAAATTACAAAGAAACTTGTTTTAAACATTCAGTTTTATTCTTTCCAGGGGAACAGCACACAGCACATAAAGTAAGAAACATCTTGTATAATCATCTAAAAAGATTTGACTTGTAGCAACATGGAATGACTTCACAACAGAATAACTTTTTCAGTTGGTGTTTTGTCTTCTTGGTGTGATGAGGCAGGATTGGCTTTTCCTTCCTTGGTACATACAATTTGAGTATTCCCTTGTCACTGTTAGGCCTATCATATTTCCAGAACTGTTGAACTGTTGGCTTTTCCCCAAACTTATGACACCAGCACTAGATTAGTACACTTTGGGTTATTATTTCTCTTCTCATTCTCAAAATGTAGACTTTTAATCCCAGCAGATTTTCAGGCATCTGTCCCGTCATAAGGGTTGAAATTATTTTTAAAAAAACCTAGAACTTTGCACACAATCATTCTACTTCAGGAACTAAATCCTAAAGTAATGTTATATATGAGATATATAACAATGGCCACTCTTCGCGAACGAAGAACCAGGGAAGGTCTTTACACCTTCCAGCCTGCGCATTGGATTTTTTAGGTGAGTTACAGTG
>JAYRBT010000001.1:16799117-16849146 GCA_036023395.1 Myiotriccus ornatus
ACAGGGCTAACGGGCTCCATCTGCCCGGGGAGTGGCCCTGACCAGGAATCGAACCCGGGTCTCGGCGGTGACAGCGCTGCATCCTTAACCACTAGACCACCAGGGGCTCCATGAGATATATAAAATATTATGGAATGACAAGATAGAGCAATCCTAGACTAACTTACTTTCTTCCTTTCTTTCTCTCTCACTCTATTTTCTTTTCTTTTTTTTTCTTTCTCTCTCTCTCTTTAATTTTTTCTTTCTTTCCCTTTCTCCCTCCCTCTAACTCCCTTCCTTTCTTGCTTTTACTCCTCTCAGTAATTGCAGACTGATATTCAAAGTTTCTCTAAACAAGTACATATATCACCCCAACCTACTGCCCTTTACTTTTTAGAGAAATTTTAATGACTAGAGCTGCCAAGAGGCCAAAATCCCCAATTCGTGAAGATGATTTAGTAGGTGATTTGAGCATCTGCAGTTGTCAGCACACAGAATGTAAAGCCTTAAGCCAAACATTTTATGCCTCTTCCCTTTATAGAAAGAAGCATACAAGCAAAACTGATGGAAACCATGTGCCTCCCTTCCTTTATCTAAAGACTCATCAAATAAAAGCATTCAGCCAGGAAACCGTCACAATTTTCCAGAGGCAACTCTGCCAGGTTCTAGAAGACTGTAAAGCCTCTAGAAAACTCAGTCCCGTGACATTTTCAGCCATACAATACCATCACAGGGAAAAGAGTGGCAGCTGCTTCCTTATCTAAATTACATACTACCTTGCTTTATTTTCAGTACACAAAACCGCTGCAGGTGTGCAAGTTTGAATTTCAAGAAGGCTCCAAATAACACAAACCAGGAAGAAAAGCCGACAGACTTCAAACCCCTCTAATGAGCTTCATAAAAACACTTAGTAAAAAGTGGCAACAAAGTTTAGGATCATTACTTCTGGTGGACAGTAAGCTACATGTGTTTAAATTATGCAGTCTGCAAAACTATAATCTACCTTTCAAGATCTAAGCATAAATGAAAGGATGGCCTCCTGGTCTCTACGAAATATTCATGTCTAAGGACAAAAACTTACAGTGCTTGATTCAAATATGGTAATTTGATCACTATATTAAAGTTCTTAATCTGTCTCAGAATTAGATTTTTAAAAAATGAAGATCTATTTTAGTTTTAAATTTACAGTAGTTTCAACCTTTTTTTTTTTTTTTTTACACACAGTTGTATCTGTGTATCTCTTGATTATACTTTACATCAGTTCGAAGGCCTAATTCTAATTTAAGATTGAATTTACTGGGTTTAATTCCAGTTTGATCGATACCATGGTTTATTCATAAGCAGTCAATTATAGTGACAAGTGGTCTTGGTTTGGTTTAAGCCTCAAAACTCGCAGTGAGGTTTCTAAAACTACAAAGTCTAAATGGGATCCCAAAACAACAATAGCTTTGGGATGCAATCCCTTAGATCTTTTCTGTATAGCTAGCATATCAAAACCACCAAGAGAACTTTTAAACTCAAAGCCAGTTCTAGCAAAAAATAAACAGGAATAATGTATTTTGAAAAATAGAGAATAAGGCAGACCAGAATGAAAGGAGATGAACTTAAAATTTTAAAAAATAAATTTTTGTCCTCAGCACCTTGTCTTGACTGGCCAGGTCCTTTTCCCTTAGTTCACTTTTAAGTATAGGATCCTTTCACTGATGGCCTGGCTGGCAACACACACTGCAGAGTCCCCATAGCATTTAGGGAAAAAAACCACATAATCATAAAATCATGTGGGTTGGAAAAAACCTTTAAGATTGAGTCCATCCCAAACCCAGCACTTTCAAGTCCACCACTACCCCAGATCCCCAGGTGCCATATCCACATGCCTTCTGGGACCTACATATCTACATCTCCATGGATGGTAACTCAACCCCTTCCCTGGGCAGTCAGTTCCAATGACTGGTAACCCTTTTGGTGAAGATATTTTTCCTAATACCCAATTCAAGCCTCCTTTAGCACAACTTGAGTCCGTTTCTCTCTTTCCTATCACTTGTTACCTGGGAGAAGAGGCAGACCACTGTCTCACTACACCCTCCTTTCAGGTAGTTGAGAGCAATAAGGTTTGCCCTGAGCCTCCTTTTTTTCCAGGCTAAACAACCCCAGCTCCCTTAGCCTCTCCTCAAGAGACTTGTGCTCCAGACCCTTCACCAGCTTTGTGGCCCACTCCAGCATCTCTATGTCTTTCTTGCAGTGAGGGGCCCAAAACTTAACATAGATTTGAAGTGTAGCCTGGTGCTGAGTACAGGAGACTGGACCTACTGACCACACAATTTCTGATCCAAGTCAGGATGTCATTGGCCGTCTTAGCCACCTGGGCACAGCTCATGTCCAGCTGGCTGTTGACCAGATCCCCAGGTCCTTTTCCACCAAGCAGCTTTGGATTGTTGTGACCCAAGTGCAGGGCACAGCATTTGGCCTTGTTGAAAGTAGACGACTTCCACAGACTTTCCCTCATCCAGAAAGTGAGTCACCTTATCATAAGAGGAGATCAAGTTAGTCAAGCAGGACGTGACCTTCATAAACCCTTGCTGACCAGGTCGAAAACCCTGGTTGTCCTGTACATGCTCCATGACCTTCCTCGGCACAGGAGGTCAGTCCTGTAGTTCCCCAGATTCTTCTCCCAGCCATTCTTGTAGATGGGCATCATGTTTGCTAACTTCCAGTCAATTGAGATCTCCCCAGTTTGTCAGGACTGCTGGTAAAGGACTGAAAGTGGCTCAGCATGTACCCCTGCCAGCTCCTTTGGGTAGATCGAATCCAGCCCCATAGACCTGTGTGTGTCTAAGTGGTGTAACATGTCACTTAATATTCCCCCTTGGATTAGGGGAGCTTCATTATGTTCCCCATTCCTGACTTCCACTTTAGGGGACTGGGTACTCCAAGAACTATGAAAAAGTGAGGCAAAGAAGGCCCTGAGTACTTCAGCCTTTTTGTCAGCCTCTGTCACAATGTTTCCCCCTGCAGTAAAGAATGCTAATGTTCTCAGGAGCACATTAGCAAAATTGTGTTGATCTCACAGCATTTTGAACAACTAACAGGGAAAGCATTCTCCTTCTGCATAGTATGTCTGTCTTAGCCACCACTCAGATAAACATCCATTAAACATGATTAAATGGACAAAGGAAGTCACAGGAATTTGAAAGTCATGATACTATGAAAGGAATGTCCTTGATTTTGAGAAAAATAACTGCCATATTATGATTTCAGAATACTTTTCTTCTCCGCATCTTCTTGATGAAAGAGTTGAATGATAAACTAGATGCTCTCTAATTCCATTCATTTGTATCAGCTTTTGGCATATGTTATTGAAACTCTGGTCTTAAATACTTGCATTTGTAGCATAATTCTTTTACATTGAGGCCATCTCCAAATGGAATATTCTGGGACCTATAGCTACCTCTGTAAAACACTCTTTCCCTCTGTGTTTGCCAGCAGAAATTCCACACTGATCTGCAAGTGTTCTCTTCAACAAAAGTTAGTTGACTGCCAAAATCACTATATGGAAAGGACTCTTTGCCTGTAACTGTTAAAGACAGCTTGATGAATCTGCTGCATCATAAAGGAATCAGCCACCAACAATCCTTCAGAAAGAAGAAAATAGCTACAGCTAGTCTGAGGAATCCAGCTGGGAGCATCATAGTTTGGCTAGTTGGAATGTATAGGCAACAAGAGCCAAAAGCAAACAAATATTGAAACTTAAAAAAAATTAACTCTAAGTTACCTGATTAAAATTCACTTCTTTAAAATGTGAGAGCAGCTACAGAAATTAACATACAAAACATACAGCTGGACAGTTGCTGTTCAAGCTTTGAACCTACCATGGATTATGTCCACTATCTTCTTTCTCTTATCACCACTTTAATTAAGCATGGAATAGTAAAGGAAGAGAGGGAAGAATTCCTAAGCACTTGCTCCCATCTCTTATTCCTACCAGCTAGTTCATGTTTAGCTACAAGACAGAGAATTCCAATTTTCAATTTCTACTTTCACCACAAATGTTCAGTCAAAGCCATCTGATTTAGGTCTAACATCCCCCTAAGAAACCACCATTGCAAAGCAGTTTGCAAAGGCCAAATAGTATCTACTAAAAATAGATTTATATAATTCTTTGCTATTTAATAACTGGAGAAAAGTAAGGAGACACACAGAAGTAGTTCATTAGGCTAGTTGCATTAAAGCATTATCTTTTCAGTAATTTGGGACAGTGGTTTTTCCAACTTATAAAAGCAAATAAAACCATGACTTTGCTTCCCAAAAGGAAAAAAAAAGAACAAAAGTATTTTGTTTAATTAACAAAGAATTAAAGGCTTTGAAATTTGGTGTCCTCCGGCCCACTGTTGTTACATTATTGTTGGTAACAATAGATGTAGAGTTAGTTAAAATTGTCAGCTGGTGTGATATTCCCATTTCAAGGAACACAAGAGAACATGGGTGCTGGGATGACTGGAACAAGAATTAACTGTCTCTTTTCTGTTTCTACCTGGACTCCAAAATATATCCTGGCCTTGTCAAACGGAGTATCTTCAGCTGAAGAACACTCTATTTCTTTCTCCATCTTGAGAAAGTATGTCAGAGACTGGCTGATAGATTATTAATTAGTAATTAACACGTTTAGAACTAATCCAGGGGTGCTGATACAACAAACTTCAAGAATGAAATACAAATTAAATACAATAACCATTTTTTTGTTTTAAAATTTTTTCATTTTGAAATAAATTCACTTTGGCATCTTACATTTTGAATTCTGTTTCACTGAAGGCTCAGCAAAAGCGATGCTGGGATGAAATGTTGCTTTCACTCACGCTGCCAGTCTGCTGCACTTTAAGTGTGTACAGTCTCTTGTGATCAAATACAGCCCCATTTATTTTTTTATGCATGGAGTGACAATCCTCAAACTCTGCCCTACAAAACTACAGGGTGAATACAGCTGCTGTATTGTATTACAGCAAATTTGGCTTTGTCACCAGAATTCCTTTGGCCTTACATTGAGTTTGTTTTTCAAAGTTTCAAAGATTTTAGAGGGCATGAAGGCGAGACCCAGCACTGTCTCCCAGAGTGCTAGACAAATGAAGAGTGCCTTATGAAAATATATTAACACCATCTATTTGTAAGCACCACCTCACTTATCCAAATCACTCACAGCAGTGCTTTGACTTTTCCAAATCTGGTGCCATAGTACCACCAGGCAAGGTTTCAATGATAATCTAACACTGTGTAACTTTTATTGTCTTCTATTTTTCATTTTTTGTATTTATTTTGGCTCCAAAACGTGGAGGAATATTGGTTGTTTGGCTCAAAACCAAATGCAGCTTAAAATGGGAAACATTTAAAAATAGTTCTGTTTCTATGTAGTAGAATAAACAAGACACACTTCTAAGACAGCCACAGCCACAGAATCATGCAATAATTTAGGGTGGAAGGGACTTCTTTAAGTCACCTAGTTCAACCCCTGCTCAAAGCAGACCTCATCAGATCAGGTTGCTCAAGGTCACATCCAGCTGAGTCTTGAGCATCTCCGAGGACATAGATTCCATAATATCTCTGGGATAACCTGTTCCAGTATTTAGCATACTTGTGTTTAAAAAAAAAAAAAAATTTCCTAATGTCTAACTGGAATTTCCCATGTTTCAATTTGTGCCCAGTGCCTCTTGTCATATTACTGTGCACTTCTGCAGAAAATCTGTCTTTGAATCCTCCAGTCAGGTAGCTGTGGACAATGTCAGATCATCTTTCTCATCACAGATTACATAAAACACCAACTCTCTCAGCTAGAAAATTCCCATTAATGAATACTCTCAATGATGAAAATAGGTTCCATTTAAAAAGGGCAACAACGAATACTTAACTAAGGGAGGGTGAGCTAAAAGCATTGCATCTGGTTTTGTCATTTGCAAGGGAAGTAACCCAAATAAATATTTTTTTCTAAGTACTATTATGTCTACGCTCTTTACATAAGCCTAATATTATTTCAAATAATGGATATATAAATAGAAAAATAGGCTGTCAACATGTAAACATACAGTCAGCTTGCAAAACACAAACAGGCACGTCTATCTGCAAAAACCTAATTCATAAGCTTTCAGCTTACAGGATGTCTTTGCTCAGGCAGCTTCCAAAAAAGAAGATGAACAGAAGCACGCTTACTCTTACCTATGGACCAACATTTATTGCACTGAGATTCATTGGCACATATCTAGGGATAAGCAGCCAGAAAAGTTTCAGCAGTACAATTCCTGCTCAAGTCCTAGCACTCTGCTTAACCTGAGTTTCTCTGCCCCCAAACTATCAATTCTGTTAATGTCAAAGCCATTCTGTTGGTTCAAGAAAGGAGCAGAAGGATTCATTTAATTTTCAAATGCTATTATTTTCACCTAAATGACACTGTTCAGTACAGAAATGGTAGATTTCCTTATTTTGAATATGGTGCTTGATAGATTGGGTTAATAAAACTTGTTATTGTAAGACTTATTATCAAGGGGGATATTTGTTATAACCAAAAACTAGGAATTGATTCCACCTTATTAGAGTTGTGAAGTTAGCATCTCTTTTCCACTCCCAGTGTAACTGAGAGTAGATGTGATAGCATGGTAAGAAGAACCTATCCTATAAGTAGTAGTAAGTTGAAAGAGAAGAAAAGACATCCCCGAAGAAAAGACATCCCCAAAGAAAGATCCAGACAACCTAAATTCCATCTATCTTCTGATATCTAGTACGAGTTGGATGCCTCTGATGAGAATCTATGTGTTAAAGAGGAAGCCACCTTATGTCAGCAAAGAGAAAATACAGAATTTCAATCAAGTCTTGCTGGGAAATACACTAGAACAAGTTGTAGCAAGCTAAATTCAAGGCCAAAATAGAAAATTAAAAAAAAAAAAAAATCTTACTTTCATATAACCCTCCACAGCTTCTCTTGATGCTGAAAGAAATCTTTTCAGACAGTACAACCACAAAGCAAACACTTAGTCCAGTTAGTTCCTTATAGATATTACATTTAATGACCTGGAGTTGCCAGCTGGAAATTTTGCCATCAGTTGTCTTGTGCTACAAGAGCAACCTTTTGGAATTCTGACTTCACTACTTGCCCAGCTCGGAATAAAGATGCATTCAAGAGATTTTAAAATAAATTCCTTCTTGTCTACACCTTCAAAATACCTTTATTTCAAATATGGCACCTTTTTTAGGTGCATCAACATTCTTACCAGAATGTGCACAGCAAATAAAATAGCATAAATTGTAATTCCCCTCCACACTTTTTTCGTATCTGGGGTGATTTTAGAAATTTAAATTATGGTAGAAATTCACTACTAAAGGATCTGAAATATCCAGTAGGGAAACCACTCAGTACTGGTGTTCAGCTGAAGGTAGTGACTCACCAAAACATCCATAGGAAGAAATGTTCTGTGAGGGCTCAGGATCATCCCCTTCCCTTCCTGTGCCCTTTCTAACAGCACACTTTCAGAATTACTGACACATTTTCCTTTATTTGCCATGCATATTTAGTTTTACTATTGCTAATCGGAAATATCCTACTCTTAAATGATATAAACTAAATAGATACTTCTCGGAGAAAATTGTTAGAGTGTTTGTATTACAAAGCTACACTGATTTTAAAACTTCCTCTGACAATTCCTCTCCAGTGATTATTACAGCTCAGAACTGAGTTAATAAGCTTGTATCTCATTATTACTTTAGCAAAAGTTAGACCAGTGCAGAAGTAAAGCTATAGTTATCATCAGTTCCAGCTTCTAAATATCTACATAAATCAATGTACCAAAAGAAATTTGTTACTCATATGCTGCCATCTCTTTCACTTGTTTTCAGGTCATTCGAGTACTTCTTTGAAGTTCCACTTCTATCTTTATCACTATCTCCCTCACAAGTCTCCTTAGACATGTTGGTTTAAAATTAGTTTTTATTGGACTTATTAGAGTAACTATACTTATTATCAGGGTGCAAAGTTGAAAAGAGCCTGGATTTGAACTCGTGATCTCATTTCAGCCCAACCCCCAATCCCAGCTTTCACTCTGTATCTCATTTTCTATTATTTGTTAAAATAGCAAACAGAATTGAAAACAAGCAAGAAAACTGTTGTTTGAAAATAAAGCTTGCAACTCTGATGGAAAATGGAACAGGAGCCAAACTTCCGAAAACTTCTTTGGACTGACTTCAAACAACCTGACCCCGGTTCCCCTTGTGAGAAAATCTTAGGAAGTTCAGCTCCTTTATGTGCCCAATCCATAAACTCACCTGTGTTTAAAGGTAAAAATTTAGTTTAAATAAATTTCAACATTGAACAATTCAACGTTTTGAACGATAGGGAGAGAATAAAGACTATGTGTTATTTTCAATGCATAATGCCTTCTGAAACTCCTTCAAACTGAAAAATTTTTGACAGATGCTACTTTTCAAATCAACAGCACACTAACTTAAAAGGGCATTATTTGTCCAGAAAAAAAACTCCTTGTTAGTAAAACAACCTGAAACACTTATTTCACTTTAGACTATGGATCACTTATTTGCAGCAGGATAAAGTTTAATTTGGTTCTGATGTCATTGAGTCCCCCAGGGCCTTGTTCCCCTGGCCTTACTCTTAGAGCTAATTGTTTGTTGTTGTTTTTTCCAGACTGGCCTGGCATGTATTTTTCTGGGCTGATGTAACTTCACCTGGACAGAGCTGATGAGACAGTGACTGGTCTTTCCAATCCTGGCTCCTTCTCCTGTCCAAGGAAACAAGTCCAAGGCAACTCCACCCAGGCTGGGCTATGAAAAAAACTGTGTCCTGGCCAAAGAACCTGACAGATTCTGCATTAATGTGTTCAACAAAGGCATACAGAAGACTGTGGTTAGCAAGAAGAGCCTCCCAAGTTTTCTAGTTCTGACTTCTGTAAGCCTTCAAAGAGCATCAGCCAATGCAGACAACAAAGGACAAATGTGATATTTGGACACGGATGCATATAAGGTAGTCATATTTTAGAGCTGATCGGTTGAATAAAACCATGGAATTCTTTTAACATCAGCTTCTCATAGGGAGAGCTCAAAAAAATACTAAGAACTTGAGGAGGTGAGGAGTTCATATGCTGTTGGTTGAGTTCTGCCCACAAATTAGATTGAAGACCATAGACCTTAAAGCAACAAGTTTCTTAAAAACACATTCATGGGCAGGCAGGCATTATTACTGCCATTACCTATTCAATGACAGGTAGTGTTCTGCACCACCATTTCCCTAATCTACTTTTCATCTACAAATATCAATGCGTTTTTGAAGATCAAAAATCAAAGGCATAATGAAAGACACTATCTGGAACTGCAACTGTATTTGCTTCCGTGAGAGGAGTGCAGATACTATGCTTTACAATCCAGGATGTTAACATTCATAACATTCATTAACGTCCACAGAGAATCTGCCACATGGGTTAATGTGTACCCAGACTGAAGTGAGGGACTAATTCTGCAACAGCCATTTTGAAGTCTGTTCCTTACATGAGATCACTATCTATTACATCATAATAAATAATTTAATTTTTTATTTCCCTGTGTGACTTACTCATCTGCGGGTCTCTTGAAATACTTTGGGAGGAGTTGGATTTAAAGGAAGAATATGAAATAACTGATGGTAAGAAAGTATCATTTCTACTGTTTTAGAATAAGGCAGCTTTGAATTAATATTTTAAAAATCCAAGAAGGAATAAATTGATGTTTTCATGTTTATCTGTATTCATAGAACAAAATAGGTAATACTGAAATTCTCCTTCTGTGACAAGTATTACCTTACTTGCCATACTCCAAGCAATTAAAAGTCTTGATCTTGTAATGTTGGCTTAGACGTTTTCATAGCTAAGATTGTTTTAACTCCTTCTCTGATTCAGCACACTGTTATTTTTTAAGGACAAGACTGCTTAAAGATAGTAGTATTTAGACAGCTAGCAGACTTCACAAGCTATACTAACAGAATAAATTTGAAACCTGAGTGTCTCATATCTAATAAGCCAGTGCACAGAGCACTATAAAATAGTCCATCTTGATAAAAACCTGGAAAAAACCCAGACTTAATGACTAGAGGTACAGAGCATTTTTCCCAGTAAAAAAGTCTGAATAAGTAGGAGTCATCCAGCTTAGAGAAAAATAGGATATGAAGACAGTATTCAAATACATAAAACAAACAAACAAGGCCCTGAGGAAAAGTAGAATAAGTAAGTTCTGCTCCATATCTGTGAAGAGAAGAAGTGACAAACTGTAGCAAAGAAGATATATGGAAAATTGATAACATTCTGGAACAGTCTAAGGAATAAGAACAAGGGGGTCCACATGATTTCAGGAAGTCCATTTCACCCCTGTGTCTCTTTGTAGAGATCAATATTTTTCCTCTCGAAGGCTCCTGTTTTTCTCCTGCACCTCTAAGCACGCACCATAAAGCCTCAAGGAGGGCTGCCATCCTCAGCGCTACGTTTGAATTCCAATATCCTACTTCCTATCTCTCTCAAGTAAGTAACGAAAATCCAATAAAGCATGATCTCTTCAGTACATAGATAAGCATAAGAGAACTGCCAGGGAGAAGCAAGATGAATTTGTCATGCGAGAACAGAAAAATATCTCAGTGCAATTGCTTGAGTAAGGGTAAGAAAGAGCATCCAGGAAGCTGCTCAGCCTAACAGTGACCAGGGACAGTCACACCTATGCACACGATGAACAAGAAGGTGGTTCAGAACAGCCAGGACAAATTTACCAAGGCCAGGAGGCCTGACTAACCCTGCTGCCTTCTGTCATCTTATTACTGGCATTGCATACCAGGGGAAAAGGGTGAATGCAATTTACTTCAACTTTGACATAACTTCTACAGATATTCTTTCTTGTCAAACTGGAGAAATGCACACTGGAGACATACATTACAGGGTAGACGGAAAACTTGGCTCAAAGAAGTGGTGGTTAAAAGTCCAGAGTACTCTTTGATACTCTCTCTAGTTCTTTAGCAATATACAGTGCAATTCCTAAACTCATTTTAATGCAGGAGAATGCTTTGTGCTTTGGGAAAGAACTTGGGTTGGGCAAATAGAAGCAGGTGAGTTCTCCATAATGATCTGCTTTCAAACTGAAGGAAGAAAAACTAGATTGAGACACCCATTCAGAAATAGTTAAAATTCTATTTCTAAATCCCCCATTACTCTGTGTATAGCTGAAACAGAAACCTTTAAAATAATTTGCATTAAAAGATGTAAATGGAATGGGATTATCCTTTCTCTGAAGTCATAATGGTTTTTCCACTCCCAGTTGTGCAACCATCATATGAAAACACAAAGTATTTGAGTTCTATGCTCAAAATAACACCCAAGACATACAGGACTTCAAATAGTGCAAAGATTAATAGCTGTGGATGGGCACTTGGCAATGGTGCTTGCAACGTTCTGTGTGTCAACTTTGGAATAAATTCCCCACTCTTCAGAGGCAGACAGGTGAGTAAGCAATTAAATATCTGAAGCATACATAAGAATTCTTAGGTGATGTTGTATAACAAATTCTCAACTCAGAAAGAGTAAGCAAACTTCATCAGTTAGCAAAAGCGGTAGTGAAATAAGACATTATGTTGTGTTTTGAGAACTGCAATTGTGGCTTGACAATGCATACAAGTCTATCAGCAAAGCTCTTAGCTGGTTATTCTCTTCCAGTTTAGAAAGCTACAGACACAAAAAAAAATCTATGTTTCCAAAAGAACAGTCAAAATAAAGTGGTTTCACTTCTGTTCCTGAACTCCAAACTGAACAGTCTCACACATGTCTATGACACTTGCTGGATACAGCCCAGTCCTATAAGGACTGATTCCAACTGCACATAGTTTTTCCAGCTGGAAAATGTATCTCATCTTGCACCATTAAATGAGACGGATCTCAAGACTAATGACCTGGTTTCTTATTTAAAAAAAAAAAAAAAAATTAGAGGTGATCCCTTTTATCTTCTGTATTGTTCCACATTCTGAGTTGGCTGAGATCAAAGGAAAGATTCTGCAGTTGAAACACAGCTGAAGAAAGAAGCAACAGATTCCCAGTAAATCTTTAATTAAAAAAAGTATTAATAAAATAAATGTCACGATTTTAGAATGTATTATCAAATTCAAAAATTTGACAAATTCTTTTTCAGCAATATGAACACCCTGTGAGCATGTTACTCATCTTAGAAAAACTAAAATGCAAAGTAAATGGTTGTAATTCAATGATTTAGAGAAAAAAATGGAAAACAAACATAGTAAGTATACAACAGGTAGAATAAAAGCTACATGTATGACTAAGGGAGTATTAAGATAAGATAAACACTTATTTTTGCTACTAAAAAGATATTTCATCTTTTCTCCCTCTTATTTCACTTCCTACCCAGGATATGGCAGACAAAATAGAGTTTATGTTCTCTGACTATATTTCCAAATTCTTTATTCATTACATCACCTACTCTATTTTCACCCCTTTTCCTTCTACCTAGATGAAAGAATACAGTGGGGAGTAATCTCTACTTCCAACCCATCTATGTCCAAAAATTTTTTTTTTTAAATATATATTTTCCAGCTACTGTTTTATTGAAAAAAAAAAAGCCAATAAAAGACACAATCAGCTACACAAAAGGAAAGCTTATGATAATTTTGGGGTAGGTTAGGGGCATGTACCTCTATGCACAAAACCATCAGCTAAGCAATCTTTGTATGTCTGAGTTTGCATTTTTACTTGTACTTCACTCAGGCACGTATCCAATTCCTCATGGAGAATTTATGGTATGTAGGAAGTTATGTCTCTCTCATTACTGATCTTGTAACCCAGTGTTCAGTAGATTACATTAATTCCCAAAGAATGTTCTCTGACTTAAGAATATATTAAGTACATAAATATTGTTCCACAACTTCAGAGTTTTAAAACGAGATGGGCTTTCCTATGCCAGATTTGTTTGACAACTAACCAGTGTTTCAATACTACAAAATAAATTACTGGAAAAAAATCTAGAATGGCAAAAAATTACTCACAGTGCCTGAAGTTTCAACACCGAAACAGGGCATAAATAATAGTATCTATTCCCTGAAGCAGCTGTTTTTCTTCATCCTTCATGCTAAGAACAACCTCACATTGCCTTCAAATAAATATACTAATAGCATATGATGTCTCTTGCTAATTTCTGCAAGTATCTCTTAGAGGAAAGGGAACACAATAAACATCTGTTACATTACTGAGAAACTTTGCTTTCTAAGAATTCATTGCTGCACATTAACAACGTATACTAATGCCTGCATCAACTGCTATTTGACCATGTTACTAAAATTGTGAGAGTATAGGGAATTGATAAAAGCCTGGAAGATTAAAACAAAAAAATTTTCATGCAAAAAATTCACCAAAAATGAACAAGATCCCACAATGATTGTGTGTGGATGAGCACGCCTCAGCATGCTAGAGAGCTTATGTGAAATCACACTCATGACCTGCTTACTTGTATGCAAGTTTAGTCTAAGCAGAGACTTTCAACTGGAGCAAAGATCCCCAGATCTGTCAAAAATTCAGAAGTTCTTTCACTGAAAAAATGAATAATTAGTATTTCCCTTCTTTAAAAAAAGAATCCAATTTATTATGGTTATACAGACTTGATAAACAAAGGGCATAAATTACGTCCTACACCATAATACCAAGTCACAACAGATTTATCAGCTAAGGAGCACTGAATAAACAACACAAGCAAGGAGACAGTTTTATTAGAATTGCCAGATTTTGTGTTCCTCACAACTAAAACAAAAAACAGGAAGACATGCTGAAGAGATGCAGCATTTGTGCTTGTCACATCACACCTAAAAGCTGGTTCTCCTCAGTAAGGTAACTAATAATGAGCTATCACGGTGGAGCAATTTCATGGTAGTGTTCACAACAGTAAATAGCTGTTAATAAGCTTTATGACAAAGGAGGGAGGCCGACTGATTTGAGCTAAACATGCAACCCCATCACTTTTATCTGAGTCAGCCCTTCATCAAACTAAGAGAATTAATGGTTCTTAAGCCTGACTGCAGCCATTCCCCTAACAAGCTCTGCTCCAGCGTACACTGTGCTATAAATAAACACTCTGCCTGCCATTTAATCCAGCTACTTCAGTGCTTGCGTGAGCCAGAGGTAATGGAACTCTGCCAAAATCTTCAGGTCAGAAAATAGAGCTTTCTTCCTATTATTTGTAACCCAAAGCTCAACTTCTTACAACTTTCAGGGTATTACATCCATTCCTTTATTTTCAGCATATGCTTGTGCATGTTGTACGGACACACTGGGATTTTAAAACAAAAGTGATAAGGTCTGAAAGTTTTGCATTTTTCTTATTCATGTATAGGCTTGAACTGTGGTAATGAGGGAATCATGCCAAAAAATGTTTTCACTTCAATGTCAGAAAACAACCTTTGGGATATTTCAAGCTTACATATTTTTGACAATTTTATATGTTCTAAAATTACTCCCGACTTTTACATCATAAATGAAAAATTAAAGTGAATAATTAATAAAAAGCAGCTATTGCAAGCAACCTACTAAAGAAGAAAAGATTTTTCCAAATGCAAGTTTAAAAATAATGTTATCCCTCATCCCTGTTAGCCCTCTAAAATTGGCCAGGTTCCCAAGGTATTAATTATGTAAACTCATATCAAGCACTCTGTGGCCATTTATAGATTCATAAACTAATGCCACAACTGCTGGTGATAGGAAAGAATATTACGATCCTTTACCATTGTGTTGAATCGTGCTTTTCCTGAGCAGATTTCAAGAATAATGAGAAAACTTACAACTATATAAAAATGCAGAAATAGCCCTACAAAAGAAATTCCCTGAAACTTTGTGACTCCCTTTTGCCACTGACTCTTCAGCTTGAATAGGAGTACAGAATCACAATTTCTTATTAAGTACAGTGACACTCTAGTGTTAGTACACCACACACACACACACACATACACACAAAATAAATAAAAATAAGATCACATACAGAGGTTTAGTCACTTCATTTATGGATTTATTCACATGGAGCCCTGATGTCTTGACATATGTGTTCAAAATAAACAGGATTTACATAAAAGCCATGGCTACAATTACCCAAAGAAAAAATTTTGGATTCATTTGCCTCCTCTATTTTTCTTCCAGAAAACACTCTAAATAATATTAAATTATTACAGAGCGATGGACCCCAGCAACAACTCTACAGGATTTTGCAAAACAGGGGTTAGATTTTGTCTACCAGCCTCTGAACAAGTGCAGCAAATGCTCCCCTCCAGACTGGGAGAAGAGTAGCTTTCCTCTAATAAAAAAGTATTCCCTACCTCTTTGCCTTTATGTCTAGAATGAACATAGCTGGTTCCTCAACTCCTTAGCAGCATTTTATTCAGCAACTCTGAAGCGGTGAAAACTCTGTGCTGATATTCTTAACGTATCCTCACATAACCTTGCCTGGATATCTGCACACTTTGATGACATCACTTCGATTAAGCGATGAACGCAAAAATATTCAATTCTGGTGACCACAGTTAGAATTGCAACTTCATCAACGGTACAAACTCAGTTGGTGGTTCAAAACTTGACCTGTTCTTTCTTCACCTTGATATGACACACGCAAGTTTACTCAAGTGAGGAGACTTACAGTTAATTAGAGCCAGAGTATAATGGCGTATGACTAGTGTGTTTTGAGGGATGACTGTGGTGGGAAAGTTGGCTCAGGCCTTGCCCACACAAAGGTTTGATTCATGATGCTGCCAGTAGTCATCTTCATGACCACTATTCTCACAGCAAAATAAGACAAATACATATTTCATAAAGCAAACTTGCATTGCATACATGTTGTCCTGTATTGTAGAAAACCCAATATTTAACTAAGGGCATTTGAATCAAGGCCTGTCAGGCAAGTCTGAGTGATATCTCTCCTATTTCCAGTTGTCATCTTCCACTTGGGAAGATACTACAGAGGGGGCTGTTCCATTAATGTCACCTATTTTAGGCTGCAGCCTTTCCCAAACACTAATATCTGCTTCTCTTCTCACCAAGATTTACCATGCTAGTGAGTAAGATTCCAAACATCTCCTGTGAAAAACAGTAGTCAAAAGTGCTGCACAGCAACAAATTTATCTTTCTTACAAACAATTACAAGTCTGCACTTGAATTTCCCCAAGGAAAAGAAATCCACTAGGAGCTGTATGAACAGTTCTGACTATGGCAGGTCACTGCTAGCCATTTTTTCCCCCTGGAGCAGACAGAGCTTTCTGTTTGCACATGCAATGTGTAGTACACACCTAATAAGCCCAAACACTCCAAAGAAGCCTTAAACCCGTTGTCCATTCACTGCATCATCAGTCAATAGATAGACAGACTGTACTATCCATATACAGAAGGTCTGACCAAAGAACAGCAGCAGGATTTAGTCTCTCCCCCAGGTGAATTATGTATCTTGTCCTGCTGGAATAGCTAGATATAAAAGATTATATAAAGGAGGGCTGAAAAAAATATTCAAAGGGAGATACTTGGGAACATTAAAATTAAAATGAAGAGAGGAAGGTTATACAGATTACCCAGCAGTGAGATCATTTTGGAGGCAATCATATGCTATGGAATTTAATCCTGACAGAATCCACCCAATATGTATCATCACAGTGTTGCACCACTGCCTGTGCCAATATAAAAATGGAATTCTGGTGTTACACATTATCTTTGAACTTGGAAGGCCGACACTCAATACTAGGTTTTGATATGTTTTTGTGCAAGCCTAGGAAGCAACTGTCTGCATGATAAGATAACTTTGATTAAATGAACTGCTATAATGGCAACATTCTGACGGGCTGTTTTCATTTTCAGTGAAGAATGAGCCAAAGTTGCCATGACATATCCGTATCTGCTGACTGAAAACCCTAGCCACTCTATTACAACAGATGAAGGATCCCTTTTAAAATTCTCATAGATCTTGTCACTTATGTACCATTAAACATAAGAAAAGTATTTAATAAAAAACACATTAATCTTGCACTTCTCTTTTCCAGACATTAAAGAAAATGAAGTTCAAAGTTTAGTTCAAACTGGCCCTCCTTCCTAAGAATGTTCCTTAAAGGTTAATGCCCTGAGCATTCTGAAAAATAGTTCCCAGAAAGACATTTTATAAACTATGGGGAAAAAAACATATAAACCACATGTCATAGCACTCCTTTTGTGATATTTTGATATACCAGCTTCATTGCATGTTCGAAAAAACTCAACTTTCAGGAGACTAATCCCTGCCTTGCAGTTTCTGCCCTGCCATCCTACAGCTACCAAAAGGGGTGCTGATGCAGGGAGGGGAGAGGGCAGCACAAAAATTTAAGGTTTGGCTGTTGCAGTATAGTTACTGTGGTACAATTAAACAACTCAGCATTGTTTTAACTTCTTGACAGCAGTAAACAAAAACACATGCTGGGTTTATCCTCTGGTTAATAAGATGTATTACGTAACATAGCATAGCCAGCAGATTTAGCTATGAATAAAATGAGCCCATTCCTCTCACAAATGTCAACAGTTAGTTTGGAATTATACTCTAAATACAGCACTCACTCTCAGAGGGGTGTCAGTTGTAATAACTGTAAGTACAAACATTAGCTAGTAGCTATCTACAATATTAGATCAAACATATTCAATACTTACCAAACAAAGAAACAAATCCTCAGAGTAAAACTATCACTTTTCCTGCCTACCCCCATAGTTGACTACTGTAGATACAAGAAAGTTTTGGATCTGGTTTTCCCTACGTGAGTCTGTAAATCAGACTTTTCTACATGGTGCCCTAAGGAATGTCAAGTCTTTACTCCTTTCTGTAAGAAGACAGCAACGAGGAGGAAGGTGAATTAAGGTTTCCAGGCACCTTCGTGGAAAGCAGAACAGGCCAGGCCTGAGTCCTGGAAAGTAGAACAAGGATGGACCTGAATTCCACTGTACCTGATGACTAATTCAAATAGTAGGAAAACCACAGTGGTCAAGAAACATGACTTAAAAACCCCGAAACCAAAACAAACCAAAAAAACATTCAGAATCTTCCTTTTAAAAATTTCATAAAACCGTAGGTTTATAAGGAGGGATTGACCTCAAATTCTTTTCAGCTCTATCAAAGTGAGACAGAACATGAAGATACACAAAAGCTATTGGAAACAGAGGGTATAGTGGAAAAGCACATTTCCATTCACATCTGTGTTGTAGCTGGAAAGTCAAGTGACAAAATCAAAAACATGAAATGTTGTTTTACCAAACACTAGGAATTTGTTCCACAACTATTGCCTTCAACATTTGTATCAGCTCCAGCTGGAAAGATGCCAGTGAAACACGGTTTACAAGGCTGTATAATCTTGTGGATTGTATCCTGTAACTTGTTTATTCTTGGTTCTGAGGCTTTGCTTTCTCATCTCTCTCTCTCAGATTCAGGATACTCGGATTACTAGAACTCTAAAGACAAAACTTTTCATCTGTATGAAATTCCTGTCTAGAGAGACAACTCTGCTTTCTTTAAGAATGGGCTGAAGAACTGTAAGAATTAGAGAAAGTAGGACAAGCTATTACTCTTACACCTATGCATTGCAACTGTTTCCACCCATCATTAAAATATTTCAAGTACAACAGTGTTGAACTGAAGAATTATATGTTGGATGGCACTGACATAGTGTTATAAGGGAAGGGACAAAAATAAGTGAAAAATATCCAAATCGTTCTTTCTGATGAAATAGAAAACTTTAGAAGCTAGACAAAGTGGAAGGGACAGTGGCTCAAATACTGCATGAAAGACCATCCCTAATAGTGCCATCATCTCTGCTGTTCTGTGACCCCTCACACAGTATTCACAGGCACGGACTACAGAATTTTCTCAGCAGCTGATCCCTCAAATGAAACACCAACATAATTGTAAAAAAAAGCGTTGCCTCCACATTAAAACACAATACCCACCAACCTTCCCGTTCCAATTATATTGCCTTTACTTATGTCTGCAAAATCTTAATGTAGAAAGAGTCTGAATTACGACACAGCTTATAACTGCCTCATCACATGTCATTTGCTGCAGAAAATGTGACAAGGAACAGCAACAGAGAGGGTGTTCACCTGCACTTAGGGCACTATGCTAGGACCAGATGTAAGTAGAAGCCTTATTTTCCATAAAAACAAAACTATTATAATACAGGATACATAGAAGCAGTGCAAAGTTTCCACTGGAAAATTTAACTGGTATTTTGCTGATGTTGACCACTTGAGTTATGATGGTAATGTTTACAAATTATTTCTCCAACAGACAAAATAATTAAAGAAAGAATTTCTTAATAAAGAGTACTCTTTTAAGAACAGCAGTAACATTTTCTTTTTCACCCTAGTTAAACACACATTTGTGGAGGTGAAAGTATAAAAACATATGAGAAAATGGAGTAATTTGTGTTCCAGCCTCCTGAACAGCATATTTGCACATAATCTCTCAGACAGGTCTGGAAGTCACTGACATCCAAAGGGTGTACTGGCTCTGTTCCTTTGCAGCTGCAGGAGGCAAGATGTTCCTTCCACCTTGTATCACTGAATGGAAATCCCAGGCCATGAGACCAGGGGTCAGTGTGTTTCACCTCCCATGGAAAGAAGAATTGAGCTCTAGAACTCCAAAGCTCCAGGAAGAGGGGCAAGATTTACTTTGATAACCTGTTCACATGAGTATCTGCACCACCAGAAAGTGAGTTTGGCTAGATTTTTTTCCCCCAGGTTATAAAATTGATTCCACTGTTCACCAGAGAGCAAGAGTGACCCTGAAGCCTCAGTCATATGCTTACTTGGTGACTTAAAGAGCACAGAAGTTCACTGGAATTTAAGCTTGCTTAGCAATGCAGAGTAGCCCTCTTAAAAGAATACTACTACTACACATCTTCATTTTTAAAATGCTTTAAAATCCAAATGTACACATTGCTTATGAAAAAAGTCTGTACTCCCTATCGAACAAAACGGTGTTGTAGAAGACAATCCTTTGAACATTTCCAGATAACAGCTAAGTACTAATACACTCGCTTTTTCTATGCAGTCCTACTAAATAGTAACCAGAGAGGCAGCTACAAAACAAAAGAATTAGACTGATGTATCAACACTGCAATGGAAGAACCTTAAAAAATCTGTTTCATTGAAAAGAAATGAACTTTCCACCTGCAGCTTTAAGCATTTGGCAAACAGAACTTCACTTCTGCAACGTTATTTTAGGACAGAAAAAAATGCATGCCAGAGTTAATCTCGCAGTGGATTAGTAGCTTTGTCTGAATTTCACAGTTAACATAAACTTAGAGCCCACTATTCTACAGTAGTGAGCAGAAAGTCCAGTGAAACCATTTAAAAAAGACAAGGACTGGAAAAGTTCCCTCCCTCAGTGTAAGCAATACCTACAAGATTCAACTCTGCTCAATGTAGTTCTCTCTTCTATGAAAACCACTACAGTAGTTTACTAAAAGATCACCTTTTTGATAAAACTTAAGTCTTACAGTCTGCTTGACTTGAACTGCACATCTACCTTACTCACAGAGTACACACTGCCCCACCGGAAGATGAGTTTACAAGAAAGTCACTTCCAAAAGAACATCATCACAAGGGAGGAAAAAAGAAAAGGCAGGAAAAAAAGAAATCTATGTCTCTTGAGGAGGGGTGGGGGGTGAAAAATCAGCTCTACTCCCCGAAAGACTTCTAAGTTCCCCATCTATGAAAGGGAATCTCCTAGGAAGCTCCCAAAGCACTTATTCTTTGATAAACATTCTCCTAAGGAACTAAATCACAGCTTCCTATCTAGATGTCACTGGCTGCAGGAGAATGCAGATGTAAAATGCATTACAAAGCACGGTGGACTCAGACAAGCACTTCCACAAAGTGAGAGCAATACGTGCAGTACAGAAACAGTTGTGAAACTGCTGCTTCCATGCCAAGGTGCTACAAAGTGATTTACAATCCAGATAGAAATATTCCCTTAATTTTATGCTGGGATTGTTCTTCATGCAGTAAGTAATAAAATACTAGTAAAATGCCAGTGTTACGTGTGTCACGTTAGCAAGAAAGAGAAGAGATCGCTGCCAGCTTTGCAAATCTACTGTACTTCCAGACTCCAGGAGAAAGGGAAAGTTAAACAAATATTCACACAGGTCTGGAGGGCTTTTGATTCTTGTAGAAATTTTAATCAATCATATTTCTCTCCTTCAAAACACATACAATCTGACCTACTGCAGCCAATTCCTACTGAATTGCTAAAGATGGATACAAAGGGAAAGCATACAAGTTCTTTCAAAGACCGAATTGAAATCTTCAGTCAGCAACACAGGGTGCTTCTAAGTATCATTTTCTTTAAAATCCTTAACAGCAGACCTGCACAATGCTGTCTAAATAATTATAAAATCATTAAATACAATAAATTTGTTTCATTGTACTTCTCACTAGAGTCACAAGATACCATGAAAACTTTTAAGCTTATTTTATTCAAGAGCTTTAAAGTTGCTCTCTTGTACCTGGACTTTGCCCTTTTGACTGACCTTCTTTTATCTCTTCCATTATTTTTAATCATTCCTAACATGTTGAAAGTGAAATTCCATAGCAAAACACAAGCACCAAAAACCCCAAAGCCCCACAACAAAAAAACAAACAAAACCCCAGAAAGTTGTCATAGCTACTTGCCTCTTGGCAATTTCTGAGCATTTCCCAGGTTTAGTGCAATATATCCACAGAAAAGAAGACAGACAAATCTTGACATCATGGTCACAAACCCAACCTCGCACTGGGAATGACTCTGACAGGTATCACACAAAAATACTGCAGCTGCATTTAAGTGAACTGTTCTCTCTGTGACAAGAGGCAGCAACACTTTGACACAAACTCAGTTTACACAGTGGGAGGAGACAGGATGACATCATTCACTCCCACTGCAAAAGGAGAATTAGCATTAAAAAAAATAAAAATATTACCAGGCTCCCTCCACAACAGTCTTCTGGGGTTTGTTACAAGGTCTTTTCCACCACTAAGAGCAAGAAATTACCATTTTATTACTTACATTCCATGCAAATAAAACCAGGAATATCAAACTTTCTATTAATTGAAAATTGATCTAAGAAATATTTCCACTGTTTTATCCCAAGAAACCTGGACTTAAACTGCAAAAATAGCATTTGCAGTATTCAGAAAACTGTTTGCTATATTGAACTGAGTGTTTTTGCAATGTCAACATTTTGCTTAAGGTTAATTCAAGATAGATATGGCATTCATCCAGGCAAAATAAATACTAGTTTAATTTGACATGACATTATAAACAGGCATGGTAAATATTTATTCAGCAAAAGAACTGGATTTGAAAAATCTAAATGTCATTTTTTCACTTGTATCTGGCTTTGGCAATCTAAAAATACTTTATAATTTCCCCTTCCATACATGTCTGGTGAGTCAATGGACACAATACACATTGAAAATAATAATGCTATGCATCTCCTTCTAGGGGCTAGATCCTCTCGACAGTTACATAACTTGAAACGAAAAAGAAATTCCATTTTTCTATTAAAAGCTGTTTCATTCCATGTTTATAATAAGCCACCTAAGCACAGCATTTGTTTCCACTAACAAGTGAGAAGATGGGAAGGAAAGGGTGAAACAGAAAAAAAAAAATGGTTACAATTGAGTAGGGAAGAATTTAGTCCCAGTATCTGCAAAACTTCCCAAAGAGATTAAATCTATTCAAGTAAGTAGTGATATCTCTCTCTCCCTAAAAAAAAAAAAAAAAAAAACCAAAAACTGAACAAGAAAAACTCTAAACAAACACAGAAAAGCCCCCCAAAAATAAAATAAAAACCTAACCAAAAACAAAATTAAAAAAATTAATCAACAACCAAAATCAAACATACCTAGAACTTTACAATATGTAAAGTTCTTCAGTAAGCTTGGTCTGTTCCCACTCCCCAGTTGTCTGTACCTGACGTTGTTTTACTTTCATAGTGTTCTATAAACAGGGTAAATCACAGCATTCATATGTAGGCTAGGTAGAAACAGAGTAGTTTAAAATAAAAATCTAATATATTAAAGCATACAGGAGCATTTCTTAAAAAACAGATTAATCCTGTATTTAAAAAGACCACCTGTATGCCATAACTCAGGAAGAACATCACAGCAGAAGAAACAGTAATTGTCTTAGAGACAAATCTGAGGAATTTCAAGCTCTTCTAATCAACACGGACAGCACACAGTTATAATAAAAACAGTTTGATGATGGAAATGTGTCCCAGCCTCATCACACCTTCTCAATTCGGACATAAGGAAACCTTTTTTTTATTATTATTATTCACCAGCTCAAATCTGGGAATAACAATTTGAAAGTCAGTATTATAGACAGATCCCCCCAAAAATCCCCAAACACTGTTACCTCAAGGATCTCTGGGATGATTCAGATCCTGAACGTGAACACTCTGAACAGGTAAATGAAACAAGTACCACTTAGATGACATGAAAAGATGTCTAAAAGCCATGCAGTTGGACATGAGTCTTCCAAAACACCACACCAAAAGAGCTTCAAATGACAGAAAAATGGATTCAGAGGGAAAATGTGTCATTGCTGGGTTTTTTTCAGTTGAAATACTATTTTCTAAAGAAAGCCCAGAAGTCATATTCTATTCTTTTTCTTCAAAATTAAAAATAAGAAATCAAGCATTTGATGGAGCAGTCTCTCAGGAGAAGTAATGGGAAAAATTCCTCCTTGGTCACACAGAGCTGTCTTTCATATTAATGTAAACTGGACTCTCCTGGTTTCTCTTATGGCAAATTCCCTTTCCTTTAAAAGATCACACGACGCCTTTCAATAAGACATACAAAGGCCAACTTCTATTCAGAAAAATCTCTGTGAAACCTATGAGTCATTTGGCTACCTAACAACCTCTCTCATAGATAAATACACTGCCGTCTCTGCTTTCACAACCACTTGCTTCTCTGCTCCTGTGCATTATCCGACCATGTCTGCCCTGCTTAGGTACTCCACACAGACATTTAACCTTCCCCTTGGAACCCTGGCAGACTATCCACATCCCTATCCCTCTGATAATTCTTGTAGAACATAGCTCTTCTCAGCCCAGAGTTCAAAAACACATGTTAAGATGAATTTCCAACAGTCTTACCAAGGACATGCTTCATCAGGGTCAATTACGGTTTGATAAGCAGATGCAAGTGTAACTTTGGGTTAAATACATGCCAAGAGTCCAAAAATCAGTAATATAATATTCTCCTAAACTTTTCCAATATACTCTCTGCATCTGCGTCATCCATAGAAGATCCATAGACGATCAGAGATTTGTCCACTTCTTTTCTTACGGGACTAACCTTTCCTAGGAAACCTCTGTTACATGGGAAATGAAAAAACACATCAGCCTCTGCTTTCCTTTTTCCTAAATTCTCTTGCCATTCAATGGATCTTGACTACTGCTGTGCAAACCGAAACATGGAAAAAGCAGGGAGCTCCTGGAACTTCAAACACTATCCTGCGCTGCTGGATGCATCCATAATGCTGTTCAAGTACCCAATTTCTCCTCTTATTAGAGGGTTAGTTGACAATATCCATTTAAACAGAGACAGAATTTAATTTCAGGTCACAGAAGTTATCCATACCAGTACATTCCTCAGATTCCTCTCATCCATACAAACCTGGAACTACATTACCCACCCTTTGGCCCCTCAGAAGGAAAATATTAAACAAAGATTCAGTTAATGACAGTTTTGTGTTATCCCTTTAGCACAGAAGGCAGAAAGAACAAGCCAAATGCAGTAATGAAAAGCCTCGAACAGATCAAATTTGTTCAGGGAAAGACAAAACACCTGATCCCCCAGTGACTCCTCCTCTTCAGCACCAAATTAATGGTTAGGTAACAAAGTCAAGTACTCAAAAAGTTTACTTGCTTACCTGAACTTCAACTGATTCTCTCTGGGGTATGTCTCAAAAATGGAGATTCCAACAAGATAGTATCACAGCTAGTCTGGGAGCAGAACAGAGCTTTTCTAGTTCTATTTTAATAGTTCCCAGACCAGAAAGTACAGTGAAAGCAAGAGCAAGGGAAGAAAAAGAAAAAGCTGTGGGGAAGGAGAGAGGAAGAGCAGGAAACAGAATTTTACATTTTGTTTCCAAATATGAATATGTTTTTGTTGAGATTTGGGCTCAGTCTCAATTCACCTATCGTTCCTGATTATTTTCACAAGCAAAAGCCAAGGTGACTCAACTCCTTGCTGTTCTAATTTAAAGCAGAGTGTGCAAAGCATAACCTTAAGAAACAAAATCCTATCTTCACTTTGAAAAGCACAATAACATTGTGTGGAGCTCTCCGGGAGTAAGGACTTGCAGTTCACTTGGTCAGGTTTTTCTTTCACAGCATTGCTGGTTGATGCTATACATTTTACCAGTTCTTGTCAATTATTTGAGAAGTGTCAGAAAATATGCTATGTAAGTGTTAATTACAATTTTCATTCTCTTGTGTGTGACTCAGTTATTGGACTCTTTTTCTTGTAAATGTCATGGGAACTTCTCTAAAGGCCTTCAGGAAAAAAGAGATGCCAAAGAACATTCTTTCAGATGTGTTGCTTAAAAAAGAAAAAGAAGGAAAAAGAAAATCCTGAGTCTACTTTCTGAGAGTCTGTAATTACTTCTTTACTAATACCCCAATCTCATTTTGATGAGCAAACAGTTGAATGCTTATGCCATCAAAAATACAGGTCACATGTTAATCTATTATTCAAAGATAAGATATATCCATTTAATAGCATAAAAATTACAAGGTCGGGGCATTCTAGCCATCCCTATCCCAAACTGAATTCCAGATCTCCAAATTAATGGGATTAGAGACAAAGAGAAAGGAAGAAATTCAGTGAAAAGGGATGGACAGAGCAGCTGGTTCTTGTGACATTTTTTGCATAGTTTATCAAACTGTTGAAGCACTCAACCGTTTGATACTTGTAATTTCTAACAGTGACTCATCTTTACTAACAGGCATTGTATTTCACCAAAGTTCTGCATGACATGGAGTGAAGTAAGAAAAGCATTTATTTAACTTCTCTATTAATTATTGACTTATTGTTCCCTTCATAATGAAAATAACCCAGTACACTCACTTCCACAGTTTTGACAACATCATGACCTGCCATATGGCGAACTTATGTGATTTAAGGTTTTCAGCTCTGCCACTCCTGCCTGATCTCAAGGTTTTCTATTTTGCCTTTTAAAATTTTGTAACAGTCAGGTTTTTAATGACTCCAGGGAAGGACTCTGCTCAGTCTGCCTAGGCTCCTGTTACAATGCCTGTTCATCCTCATGGGGAAAAAACTTTTTCCTCTTATAACCGGTCTAAACCTCCCTTATTTCAGTTTGTGCCTATTTTCTCTCACGCTCCCACTCTGCAGCAGTGTGGGGAGCCTAACTCCATCTTTTTGGCAACCTCAGGAGAAGCGCTGTAAGGGCTGCTGTTGGGGTCCCTCAAGCTGTTAGGTTCTCTTCTCATGACTGAGCAAGTCCCATTTCCTCAGCTTGTGCTCCAGACCTTGACCATACTGCTTGACCTTCACTAGACCTGGTACAGTTCATTGAAGTCTGTCCCATATTTTGGGGTGGGGTGAGAGGCCAACACTGGATGGTCTCTAGAGAACTGGTGAGTAGTGGGAGGCAGTTACTTTCCTCAGTCTCCTGGGCCGTGTTCCTGTTCATATAGCCCAGGACACTGCTGACCTCCCTTGCTGGCAGGACCCTTTGCTGGCTCCTGTGCAGCTTTCTGCCCACCAAGATCCCTAAGCCCTTTTCATCAGGCCTGCCCTCCAGCCAGTCTGTTTCCAGGCTGTATCACTGCAGGGGTTACTCTCATCCAGATGGAGTACTTGCAGTTGTCCTTGTTAAATTTCATGAGGTTCTGTCAGCCCATTCCTAGAGTCTGACTAGGTCCCTCTGAATGCCAGCCCCGATCTCAATACAATTTCTATTTAAAACCACTCTCAAGAAATGAGCTTCCTTGAGCAAATACTCAACGCATTTAATATTTATTTGAACAGTTCATCACCTGAAGGAGTCTCCTACACTGTTACATTTTAACAGAAGTAAATCTACCTAAGCTCGTTGAGCTCCTACAGCAGAAGCCCATCCTGTCATTTGAAGCACTATGTAATTAGCACTGCTGCTGTCTGTGAAGAAAACTACCTTCATCTTCTCTATTATGAAAGCATTTGTGTCACTTCAGATAATTAACACGAATACAGCCTCTCTATTACTGGATTATTCTAAAACATTCCTTTCAAACATGTCCTGTCTTTGCCTTTCCTGCCATCATATCTCTAAATACTTAACACTGTCTGCTTTAACAGGATCTGGCTCAGCTGAACTGCAGGCAGAAGCAAAGAGGAAAATACAGAAGGGCATGTGAGAATATTAAGTCCCCAACAGAGTAATTTCATGAATCAAAAATATCTTAATATATATCCATTTTCATGAGATTAGAATGAATTTTGTATAGCCTATTCTCAACTATAATTTAATTATTCTAAATATGCCTAAAATGTGAGCAAATACTTTAAGCACCAGTTCTCTTAGATTTCTTTGAGTGAAGGGCTTCATATTCATGTAGTACCTGGTCTCCATCTTTCCATACTCCATTACAATCTTCCACTACAGAAATCAGCCCTTCCTCGTCTCTTCCAGTTTCTCTCCACAGTATGTTCTGATTTGTGAAGATAATGTAAGTCCAGATTAGTGAACTCAGATGTGAAGCCTGATACACTAGGATAGGATACAAAATGTCTCTTTTGACATCTAGAATACAAACGTTGATGCCATTGCCTATTCTGCTGTGAAGAAGAGATGTCTGTCTGTAGCACAGATCAGCAGAAACACCTGCCTCTGAAGTTAATATTGATTTATTTATATATTTGTATTATAAATATATAAATTTATGTATATTGTAATAGACAATGTATAAATATACTCATGAAATTATATTTATATACATATACAATCTATTATGTCAAATTTATATTATAGTAATGATTTACAGAGCTAATGATTGACTGCTCTGATGTTTGCCAAGTTACACTGTAGTGGGTTTGTACGGGAATAAATACCACATATCACATGTCATATCATACATCTGATGCAGATTTAGTTTATTTCCGATTATTGCCACAGGACAAACTATTATGCCATAAAGAATGCTACTGCTCTGTCATTGCTCAGTCACATCCTGAGCAAGCACTTCTGAGTTCCCCCTCAGAGAGGTACAATATGCTTCTTCATTTCTCAATACGCCCACGGGTTTTCTCTGCGTTAGGCCTCCAGCTCTGGCTCGTTCCCGAGCTGGTCCTGGAACAGTTTTCCCGTTCCCCCGTGGACTCCCTGCCTGCGATCCCGGGTCCCGCCGCCAGGGCGCGGCCGCGGCACGGCTGCGGGCGGCGGGGGCGGGCGGGGCGGCCGGGAGGGCCGGAGCGGGGATGGGGACAGCATCGCACCTCCGCGGCGACAAACGCCGCCCTGCTGCACGGCTCACGAGTCTGCCACGTTCGGCACCAAGCTGCCGGCCAGCGAACGCCCGCGGAGCAGCTGTGGAGGCCGGCATGCCCACTGGGGCATCGGGAGGAGAAAGAGATGCTGCCCTACACGAAGTAACCCACGCGTTTCAAAGAGGCAAACTAGCTGGGACATACTGCTGGTAATCAAACTGCTCCTCCCTGCGGTGTGCAACAGCCGGTGTACCCACACGCTGCAAGCTGATAAAATACCAAAGTCTACAAGTTCTCTTCATGGGTTTTTTTTCCTCCCAGCATAAGCTCCAAGGACAGAATGGAGATAGAGACCAAACTGCCTTCTATCAAGGCAATGCACAAAAATGTACGAGGCTATTGCCTGTGCCCTTTTACTTAAAATAGAAAAATCTATTCACTCCACGGCTGTCATCTCAATTCATCACAGAAAAAAAAAAAATATTAAAAAAACCAGAATATAACTCAAAGATTAAGTTCTGCCTCACTGGGGCACTGAATTAAATGCAACTCATCACCGAATCTGGCCCACTCGAGGGACAGCAGGTGCAGCCTTAAACTGTGCTTATTTCCCTCTCCCCTCCCTTTCTCTAAGTCAGTCATTCAAACATTCTGACAGAAAGCCAGGGGAAGCCCTACAAGAACTAGAGCAAATAATAAAAGCAAAACACTGCTAACTTTTATGAAGAGCAGGAAAGTAATCTCAAAGTTACATGGAGGAAGATAACCAGATTCTTAGTTTTATTAAAAGATATTATTTTCTTGGCATAAGAAAATTATTTCTTTGGCTAGGATGCAGAGATTTGATGAATGCCTACAAAGATAGGAGGGAAATAATTCATGTTTGTTCCCCTCTTCTTATGAGTCATTTTGGCCTAAAACACATCTTCCAGAAATTTTTTGGCTGAATTTGGCTATATTAGTTTACAATTGAGATCGGCAGACTTATCTAACTCGGAATACTGTGAATAACGTTCAAGTGTCATTGCTTGTCACTACTGTGCACAGAATTTAAACACGTAAAAAACACTATAAACTCTACACCTCATTTTAAGTTGAAAAAGGCAGCTAATGATCAACAGAACATTATTCTAAAATACACGGTGCAACTGTTAAAAAGAATTCGTAATGTACATCTTAATATATAATTCATATGTTTAGTTGTTGTAATTATCCTCTGTATCCAGTGACAGAAAAAAGGAAGTCACATTACATGAAAATGAAAGTAACAGTGCATGTGAAATTTATTTGAAGCAAACTAAACCCAGGCTTAAATAAAAAAACTCTAAATGCAGATGTTCTGTCTTTAGAACAAAATTATTTGTATGCCATTCTTGAAGCAAGTATTTAACAACTGTAAATCTAATCAACTCTGAAATATTAAAATCTACATAATAACAAAGCACATTATCTGCAGAGGAAAGGGGTTATGTTTCACTTCAAAAATGAACAGCAACTGTACATTTCCACCAGGTAGTTCTCAAATGTCTGTTGACTGTTGTCCCATGGACCAAATGGCCAGCAGTGGCTACAGGTGGACCTTACCTTCTAATTCATTTCCATCTGAAAACAGTCCAGTTTGTGCTATCCAAAACATCCTCATGACATCAGCAAAATTAAGGGGGGGAGGGGATGATCAGGAGATTCTCTTTCAAGGCATGCTCATGATCTCAAGTGAAGTATGAATATATACATGCAAAAAGGACACTAGTGTACTTCCTAAAATGAAAATAAATATTGCTTTGGAGAACACAATCTTTTCTTTAATTCCTAAATTTAAAATACTATTTAACAGCTAAAGAAATTCAGCAGCCTCTGGTTTCACCCTAAATGAAATGGTACCACATTAGATTGCACAATGCAAGGAAGTTACAACAACAAAGGCCTTGAAGAAACCCAATTTTAACATAATTTTCCTTTAAAAATCTGTAGTATTTGGGGACCTAGAGTTTGGGAACTGTCTCCTAATATGAAGTGCATGGAAACTGAATTCTGAATTGTTTGCTTGTTCAAAAGCTTGCAAGACTTCTTTTTTTTCATATAAAAATGTATTTTGTTTTGTGAAGATATGTAGAACACCTTGAACCTGCTTGTGCCTCAGCATCTTGAAAAACTTTCAAGGAATATAGATAAAGTATCCAAGGTGCAAGTTTTGAAGAGCTCAGAGAGTCTGTAAGAGTTCTGAACTGCTGCAAAGATATGGACACTATCTGGAGTAGAGCCGGTTGTAATAGTATGTTTTGGAAGTCTCTCCTTGTGCAAAGATGGGGCATTTTTGTAACAGTTGATACTACTATTTAGCAAATAATATCAGCAACTGTGTTTCTGTGATGCCAAACAGAAGTAAACACACAGAAATACACACCCAGACTTAGGGCTCATTTCGAAATCTTTTCCCTCAAAATTACTGTTTCCGTATTTTCATACGAGAGAGGTTGTCAGGACAGAGTAAGACAGTTTTGAAGCATTCCTGAATTAAGCCCAAAGTGCCAGATGACCCTCAACTATGAATTCCTGTTTATTCACTAGAGAAGCACTTTACTATTTCAGTAACAGTATTTTGCCAGTTTTCATCAGTCTTAAGGATACTCTCCAAGAGAAGAGACTTCCTCTTTCAAGCCATTCATCCCTGGTATCGCTGCAGATAAATGAAAACTCTGAGCATTGTGTACATTTTACTGTGTTGACACCTGTCTGCAGTCACTATCAGTTCACCACAGAGGTGTTTGCAGAGGACCCTGAACTGCTCTCAAATTGAAAAAAATACAGAATGCTGTAAAACCAAGTGTTCTGGATGACTAGTACACAACAGCATAAAGTCCTCATTGCCAAGGACAAGAAGTCCCATAACAACTGCATATACGATTATCCCCTAGCAAAAGAATGAGAAATTTGGAACCTTCATAGATGCCCAATTGCATTTGTTCCAAATAAAAATATTAATACATTTGCATCAGCTAATATAAAAAATACAAGCCTTTAAGTAAGCTCTGTATATGCTACACCAACGAAAGAGCACATAAAGTATGCAATGACAAAGAATACCAGTGGAAGATGTATGTAAAAAATATTAACATATGTCTACTCACTATTGCACTGATTTTCAATTTTAATCTCATAATTAAAAGGATTAAAGGGATTATTTATTACTTATTTATTATTTATTATTTATTATTTATTATTTATTATTTATTATTTATTATTTATTATTTATTATTTATTATTTATTACTATACCCTCTCCAGTGGACAGGAAAAAAATTTCCCTTTTTACTTTAGATAAAAGATACTTACCGGTGTACTGTGAGAAAATGAATCTCTGAATCTTAGCTAAGAAGCTGCTTGTTCCAGATCAGGAGCAGTAACCGTCCTCAAACAGATCTAAACCTCCTTTCTCTCAGAGCAACATACCTATGAAATTAGAAATATATTCTGATATCTCATATGCCATTCTTAAGCAGATGTTAAACATGCTTTTGCAAAGAGGAGCTTTAAAAAAATAAATAAATTAAGAAACAGAGGATATTTCCTCCTTTGAGTCTGACATAAAATGAACCATCAAAACTTACAAAGAAAAGAATACCACTTGGGAAGAAAAATCTAAAGACTTTAGGGGCAGAAAAGAATTACAGTACCTTATATTAATTTGATGAGAAAAAGAAAAAACAAATATGCAAACTAAGAGGTATTCAAGGAAGTTATGGTTTGGCCAAACAGAATGGATCCCATTCTCATTACATACTGAAATCAGTAATCAATAAAACAGTGTACGGGCTTCCCTGTGGGTGAAAGTTTCCCTAGCCAACTCAGGAGAGTACTCAAAACTTCAAATTCCTAGTGGGATGTGTCTAGCCTTTGGATAGTATCAGAACAGCTAAATAGCTTGCATTCCCCTGTATAATTTATAACAACTCTGATAATGCCAGGAGATTTGGTTTAGAAAATTTGGAGCATAAAAGGGCATCAAAGGCTCCCAGAAGTCAGCAAACAGAACTCCAGGAATGGTATATGCATATTACAGAATAACATAATGCACATCAGTTTTGCTACTGTACCAAATTACCACCCAGTCCTGACTACTGGAATCATTGAGTAGATGGAGATAAACCTTTTGATTTATTATACACAGGTATACATCTTGTAACAAGCCTTTTTCTGTAACAACAAAATATTCTGTCATCTGCCACCTCCGTAAAAATACGCTGACAATTACGAGTCAAAGTAGTTAAGGGGAAAATCCCACAGCGTGAATTGTATTGTGAGCAGCACAAATAAGGAGTTACTGAACCTACTAATTCTTAACTCAGTACTCAAGTTGTTGGCTCACCCACAGTGAACCAGTGACAAGGGAACAAGTGCTGCAAGTGTAGAGTGGCCGTAAAAATAGAGAAGAACAGCAAAAGGGGAGAAAGACAAACTCTCGATACTATCGGGGTATGCAGAAACCAAAATTAGCTCAGTCTTAGGTCAGGGGCTTCTCCCCCCTCACCCTCTGCCTTCCCTTCTCTTCTATAGGAGAAGGGAAAAAAGTCAAACATGACATGGACTTAATTCGACGAAATTCCTCAGGCATTGGTTATGCACTTTCCACAGATGTTAGCTGTTTTCAAATGGAAATTACAGTGTCAGACATTATTTTCTCAGAAAAACAGTTTTAAACTCTTTTGATCAGAAGAGATTTAGCTCAGTTTCACATGAGTCAGGGTGAACAATTTCTAGATGGTCCTCTGGGAACAGTATTTGGATGCTAAAAGACAAAACCTCTTCAAGCAACATGACAATTGAAAAACTGGAGGTATTTTCTGTAGTGTGAAAGTGGGGGAAGGGAAGAAATGCATGAGGACTATAGGGATTTTCCAAAAGAGCATGTGAGAAAGCAGCCAATAATCTGACAAATCATACAACATCACTTATTTCACAAACAGCATTTAGTCTCTAAGGTACAACAAGGGTTTTTCTAGCTTTCAAAACAACTAACAAAGCTGCCAACTGTTACTCAATGCATCATCAAGCTCATGGGGAGAAGGGATTGGGGCTGGGGAGACAGAAAAAGAGAAAGCTTTTATCTTCTATAATACTGACTGAAAGGGTGAAGTCAAAAGTAACTTCAGGCATAGGCCAGGGTTCTCCCCTGCAGGGCAGTACATAGCTGGATAAATATTATAATCAGTACCCAAAAATGTGCATGAAACAATTGCCTTGAGATCTTCATAACACAATCTTTCAAAGTGAAGATTATAAATATGTCCACCTGGTTATGTGAGCCCTAAGTTAATCTTTCTTTTTCATTCATCTTATATTTTTCTTTTCTAAAAACACAGGAAGATTCCATTTAGTCACAAGTGCGTCCCTTACATGCTCTATTTACAGCATTAATTTTATGCTTGCTCTGCTTTTTTTGAATTGGGGCAATCACCCTTCTGTCCCATTGTGAAATTTTTGTTACCTTCCTTTTAACACTGTGATGAAGAAATTTAATATAGTAGCTGGATTTCTGTAAAATAATACTTAAAATCATCAAACTGAACATTTTTAATATTGACCTGTAGGTTGCCGAAAGTCAAAATGACCCAAACAAATTGCAACCAAGATTTCCCTGGTTTAGAACGTAACATTTAATTCCTTCTGCCCTCATCCAATGAAGAACTGTCAAAATACATGGAGTTATGGCATTGAAACAGCTAAAGTTTTTGCAAAGGAACTATTCTCCTCTGGATACACTCCTTTTCATTCTTATCTCTAATACAATATAGGATAAACACATTATTTAAGACACTCAAGGCCAGATGCTGTAAATTCACAAATGTTCAGCCAGTTTTCAATTTACTGCACTATCCACTTATCTAACCCTCAGTTTGTCAAGTCTGTCTATTAGAATTTCACTGGAGACAGTGCCCAAAGCCTTATCGAAGTTGAGGTAAACATCGAGGACTCTTCCCTCCTCTACCACATTGGTCAGATCATTGTAGAAGACTATCAGGCTGGTTAAGCATGATTTCCCTGTCATAAATCCATGCTGACTACTCCTAACAACAGTCATGCATCTGGAAATTGTTTCCAAGATTAGTTCTTCCAGCACCTTCTTGAGGACTGAGAGGAGGCTGACTGGCCTCCAGATCCTCCGTCTTGCCTTTCTTGGAAAAGTGATACTTGCTTTCTTCTGATCACTGGGAATCTCTCCTAGTCACCAGGACCTTTCAAATATATTCAGGAATTGTCTTGCATCTTCTTCAGCCAGCTTGCTCAGCATTCATGGATTCCTTCTGTAAGGCTCCAGGAACACAATGAAACCAATGATACAATCATGCCCAGATTGAAAGGAGAGCGGGAGCAAAGAAGTCTTAACCTCAGTGGAAGAAAATTGGGTTAAGGAACACTGAAACTGAGCATATGCTTCTTTGATCCCGCTCTCCTTTCAATCTGGGCATGATTGTATCATTGGTTTCATTGTGTTCCTGGCCAATACATTATCAGCATTATCACTGTCCTCTTTTTGTATAAATACACATATATGAAGAGTCATGAGAATCCAGCAACCTCTTCCAGCCTCTTCTGCTCTCTTATCAAAGATCTTAACTTAAAAGATAGCTTAAACCTCATTGTCAGAAGCATTTAACAGGATTAATGTTATTAAAATGTTATTAGAACTAGTTACACTGAAAAGCTCCAGATATGGAGAAAGACACTACTGTGATAATGTTTTGGTCAAATCCTTATTAGCTTTATCTTTAGATTTTCTTTATAAGTTCCTAAAGGAAGCATATTGGACAGCAATAGAACATGAATTGACCTGGATATTTTTGCCTAGACCTTGAAATTCTACTAGAAAGAAAATGTATGTTTGCAGTTAAAAAAAATAGCGGAAGTCTCATAAAAACCTATATAGGAGAAACATCAGACTATAGTCACAGGTATCAAGAAAGAGGGAACAGGATACACACCAGAGATCAACAGAATCTGTCTTTATTGTCTGAGATGTTACTTCTAGCTCCTTTTTGCCATTCAAAGCAGGATGCAAACACTAATTAAAAGACAGGATGGTCTGGGATTCCAATGGGAGGCAGGAACAGTTTGCCTCAAGTATTGCCTAGCCACATGCAGAGTTTCAGGGAGACATGATCAATCACAGGCTGCTGGCTACCTGTCAGGACAGCTCGCCAGCTCAGGCTCCCTTGTGCACAGCCTCTTCCAAGCCCAAGCTAATGAACTCGGCAAGCAGCGACCATAGCTCCCAAGAGATGGACAAGTTTTACAGCTGATCACAGACCATTCTCCCACCAAAGGGAGATACTAATGAAAAAGTAGTGGCCAAGAGCAGGATTGGGCCCAGTCTAATTTACAGACTGTCGCTGCACACAGGCTCAGGTAACTAAAGAGGACTGAGTGAATGGGTCTGCTGGCCAGAGAGTATTTCCAGAACCTGTTTTTGATGGTGCAGGGCTTACATACAGTCTTACTGTGCACATAGACAAAATCCATCATGTCAGGGAAACTAGAAAAACAGACCACTTCTGGATCAAATATCTTGAACAAGTACCATATGAAGGAAAATTGAAGCAGTGGAGTTCTCCTTGGTGTCCAGATCAACCTACACCTACACTCTGCTCTTTGGAGCAAAGGAAGGGGGAAAAAAAAAAAAAAAAGGAAGAAAAAAGACCACCATTTGGGATTCAAACAATGTACCTGGACAAGACCCTGCCACTTAAAAAATTTGCACTAAAGGCAATCTAAAAAATTTTAAATTATTATATAATTACTGTAGTATTTGTATCCAGACAAGAAAGGTCACACACAAGCTGTACCATTGCCTTTTTGTGCTTTTACTGGAAATTGAAAATGATTTGCGATAGACAGGAGGTAAGACTACATGACAAAATAGTCTCTTGTTTTCTTAGAGACCATATGATTACCCATAACAACAGTGATTTTGTTTATAGACTTTCTGCACACCAGTCCTGAAATCCAATACATATTATGACTAGGCTAGACAATTGCCAGAAATACTCGCATGAGATTATAAAGGCACATGACTCTTAGATGAGGCTCCTTACAGGAATCAAAATGGAAGGAGAATTTTTAAAACAAAAAGAATAAAAATCTGTAACTGTCTTGAGGAAATCTGACAGCAAAGAAGGCAAGACAGGGATATCAGAATATTTGCCAGCAAACGAGCAATTTGTTTATACACACCCATTATGACATCAGCTGTTGCACTGCAAGTCACTATTAATAAGTTTTGAGAACAGTGGTTTTTTCTCTGACTGAGATGATTCCAAGCTTCATAAGGGCTTCCTAATTTCAAAACTGGTGCTCAGTATCTCCAAAATCCATGCATAAGAAAACCATCAATAGTAAGTCGTGGAGGATAATCATGTGGAACCTTAAGCAGTTTTCTGCCCAACCATCCATAATTTTATAATGCAAACATTTTAAATACTAACACTTGCTTCTAGTCAGAAATTTGGTACCGCAGAGGAAGACTATGAGCTGCTCTAAGAAAAAAAATATATGAACAAGAAATATCTCAGCAAATTCAGATTGGGACTTAAAAGAATCCTGAGAGTTCTGAAACCAGAAAGAAGCCTTCTATCTCCATGGTAAACTATTCCAGAGATAATAAGAACTAGCATAATCTCATGTCACAAGCTAGTGACATGTTACAAAAGTAAGGAACATTTAAAATCAGAACACCAATTTCACCGTCTCAGATGAGGCTATTTTAACTTACAGGTGAGCAGCTTATATGTAACAGCAGCAACGACATACCTTGTTCAGCACTCCTACAGGACTGATGCAGGTTGAGAGATGTATATGCAAAGTGATAATTATTTAAGCATACTGTACTGAGAAGTATGGGATCCATGTATACTGCCTCTCAAAAGAAAGCTCCATTCGTAAACCATCCAGTAAATAAAGTATTAGAAACAAGGCAACATATTGCAAAACATTCAGATCACGTCCAAACGGGAAAAAAACACACCAAAACAACCAAACAGAAACACACACATCAAACAAAAAAACAATTAACCAAAAAAAAGCCCCACAAAACTCTGAAAGTACAAAAATCTCTCAGATTCAGCTGTAAAAAACCCCACAGTGGGACAGGCCAATAAAGAGTTTGCAGACCAGATTAAAAGTGAAGGCAGAACTTGTAATAAATTTCTTCAAACTCATGAAGAGTAGGAAGACTGCCAGAAGAGTATGGTGGGGCCAACTGATGATAAAAATACAAGGTACACTTAGAGAAGAAACAGCAAAGATGAATGATGTCTTTGAATTGGTTTTCACTGGAGACTCCCAAACAGCAGCCCTTTTAGTAGGGGCTCTTTAAAGAATGTGACAAAATGAACTGTAACAAATCAGCAAAAGAAGACCATATCCACCCAAGAGTTCTAAAATGACCTAAGGATGAAAAGGTTGAACTATTATTTATGGTACGTAGCCAGAACTGCCTGAGTATCTGAACTCAGAAAACCTCCAGGGAACTACAGGCTTGTAGTTCTGTAATGAAACTACAAGCCTGGATTCTGTAATGCAAAATCATGAGGGACTGTAATAAGGCACAGACAATGCATGACTATGAGATCAGAAGGCTTTGAAGAAGATGACTTGTGGGTAATGGTGATGTGGTTAATACATACTTTTATTTCCAGACACCTTTCAACAGTTCCTTCATTATGGCTGTCAAGGAACTTGAAGCCATGGTGTAAGATAGGCAGTCCTTGAATGAATATTTGTGACAAGAATCAAAGAGGAGACTCTGAAAAGCCTCTTTTTGAATGGCCATATCTTTCCCACATGAATCAAAACCAGCTGAATCTGAGGGACTGAAGAACTGGGTAATGGCCAAGGGGACACACAGCAACAGAAGAATCATCAGCTGAAAGATCTCCTGGCTTTTAAGAATAGAACACCACTTTGAAAGGTCCTGGATACTTCATTCATGAGCTAGAATGACTATCTTAAATCTTTTCCTTGTAAGCATTCTTGCTGCTTCTTTCCAAACAGCTACACTGACATGTAACATGTTACATGACAACAAGACCACCTTTGCTGTCTTTTTTTCCGAAATAGCGCCATAGCTTTTTATGCAGTGGGTGTTTGGTCTGTGGAACTGCCTGTCAGGAAATGTCATGGATATTAGCAGTTCACATGGGCTGAAAAAGTGCTGAAGTAGAGATAAGAGGGAAAATTACTGGACAGCTTCACCAAACCTTCCCAAATCATATACGTCTTGCAAATTTTGCAAAATCCCATATAAAAATTATACTCAAAGAAGAATTACCAAGTCTCAAAATGAAGAAAAAAATATGATAGCTACCAATAACTCATAAATCAATCTATCACTTACCAAGGAACAGGATCTTCCTTATTGTGAACAGTTCCCTGGAAATGATCAGAAGTGAGATTTACATTTAAAAGCAACTACTTTATTCTTTCAGTTCTTGAAGCCTCCAGAATAAAAGTCATATATCAAATTTGTGTGTCCACAACACAAAAAACAAGCTCCGGAGAGTAAAAGAAATGGTGACACTTTTATCAACATCAGTAGTGAGCCTTTGAAAGGCAAAAAAATGAGACCCACAAAAATTCCATGGGGAGTAGAGAACCAACATAGCCTAAGACATAAAAAATTAAGGCTTTGTGAAGAATTCCAAGAAGCAAGCAAAGATTAAGACACAGCCTTTTTACAAAGCATTATTTAATGCAGGTATTTTAAAAAGGAATTATGAAAGTAATCTGTTCTCTAACAATTGTAAAAAGCCTTGGGATAGTTAAATGCAAGTAACCTATGTGAATTAGTCAAATATGCTCTGAACCTGGGTACTTTGAGTTCAGTACAAACTATTGCTAGAAACCTTATAAGAATTGCAACACCACTGGTCTATTATGCAGTTGTAAAGCAACAACCAACTCTTTGGACAAACTTATCTAGCAGTAAAAAATGTATAATCAGCAGAAAAATAACTCATGTTTCTTGTTGTCAAAACCAACAGAAAGCAGTTGCTTAGTAAGAAAACTAAGGTAGAGGTACACAGCAGCTATGGCTGTCAGGTTTTTTTTGTAGGGAACTTTACATCTGACTACGGAGAAGAACAAATGGCAAATATTGAAGACTTTTATAAGACCTAGGTACTTACTAAAGAGAAGACAGACAACTAAGTTCTCTGAAAATAAAGTGCTATCATAATTGCTTGTTTCAAAACACCAGCAAGAACCACCTATGTTTAACAGAGGAAAAATCCCCATGTAAAAATGCAAGGTTGGGAAGAAGAAGTTGTTCTAGTGACAGTAAAACTAACGTAGCACAATCCACACCACTGCCAACCTGCTGTAACCCTCGCATTTCCCAAATCCTTTCACTTCCAAAAAGTATCAGATTCATCTCTGTGTCCTCCGTAACTTTTCAAGTGAAGTTCAGGTTCTCTCATTTGACCTGCTAAAAGGAGCTGTGTGAAAGGCAGCATAGCCCTGTTGCTGCTGCCAAAATAGATGTGTGCTGTCTGGCTCACTTCTAAGAACGCAGGGTGTCTACTTATCAGGCCCCATAGTGTAGGAAATGGCTCAGTTCATGCTGCTGTCTACCTTCTGCAAAGGCATTAAATCAGAGTCTTTTCTCACCTCAGTAGCCACTTATTCAGAGGTAAAACCCATTCTTATTAGCATACAATAACTACAGGTCACATATATGAAATGTATATGACCAAAATGCCTCTTGAATGAACTTCAACTAAGCTAATTTCACCCTTCAATGTGGGTTTGCCTTTTAAGTAAATAAATCACTTTTAACCCAGAAATAAAATCACACTGGGGATAGGAATATTTTGTCCTTCTTAAATGCTTGGTAGGGGTCAAACCCAAAAACTAATCCAGAAGAATAACATTTTTTATTTAATAAACACCAATTGATTTGACACATGCAGATCCAAGCAGTGGATTATGCTTCCCCTTCCATCTTTTCTAGTACATTGTGAGACATCAGATCATACGCTATGGTTGCTTCTGCAGGCAAAACATTGCAATATTAATCATGTCTCTGATTTTTTTCTTTAGAAAAGGTTGTGCCTGTGACAAGCAGAAGCAAAAATGAGGGAGGCAAAAGGCTTAAACATCCCCAGGGATAGGCTCAACTCAGCTTTTCAAGCTTTTCTAACGTCATTCAGCAGACTTGTGTGATGAACCTCCACACCCAATAATTTCTTAAACTAATTATCAGGAGAAGAAGAAAAGGCAAAAAAATAGAATAGAAAGCTTTTTGAGCAGAATCAGCCAAAAGAATCAGCATATGACTGGTGGTTAAGATGGCCTACTATATTTTACAAGACTCCCAAACTAGTTGCGTCATTGAGTGTGGTTTATATAACACACAAGATAGCCCAACCAGTGGCAAATACTGATTTTCAAATTATTATTTGCAAATATTACTGCCATATTTTCATATTTCGTAACACATTACCAAATGTTTACGAAAACTACAAACTTCCCCTTCACAGAACACATAATTTATTTATTATACTTCATTAAATACATGCCTGACTAGGATTTTTGACTAACAGTTTTATTCACCCTGAGGCCATGCAATCATGACAAAATAACAGTAATAATAATTATAAAATACAGGAAATCACATCTGATCTGTGGCCTTAGATAAAATGTGTGCTTCGTGCTTCTCAACAAGAAATTTTGAAGCATAGTGAGGTGATAGCACAACATTATGAGCAAGTGAAATTTAAATTTGGAAACTGATTGACAATACCTAATATAACTGAAACCCGGGCAGATGGAGCTCGTTAGCCCTATAAGGCAATCCATCTACTTCCTGAGGACCTCACTGCCACCATCCAAGCTTGCTTGGCCCCGGCAGATGAACCTTAGGATTAAAGGGTGGGCTCAGTTCCGCGCACACTGTAACTCATCTAAAAAATCCAATGCGCAGGCTGGAAGGTGTAAAGACCTTCCCCGGTTCTTCGTTCGCGAAGACTGGCCATTTACTTACTTCTAATAGAACTGAAAATATTTTTGCATGTTAACAAAAGAATGCATATATGTAGAGTGTAATTTCCTGTGTACACAGAGATGATGAGAGAATACATACTTAGGTAAATGGACAGGTAACTAGATAGGGACTTTTTTAAAAATAAGCTAAATTGTCCTGGACGGCTTGCTCTCTGAAGGGAGCAAATACAGACTCAGTGGCAGGAAAATAGAATATATGCCAATGAAGACTGAAAAATCCAAGACACAGGAACCTAAAAGTAATAGGAGAACTAAGAAAAAACTCCAAAAGAACTGAGAAAATAAGTATTTTTGATATGGTAGTATAAACACTAGCTGATGTGAACTTTGAAGCAATATTTGAATAATATGGTGGATTTGAAAAATGCAGGGAATCTTCAATATATTCACACACTCTTTCCTGCTCCCTGAAACAGTTACCTTAACTTGTAGACAGAAACAATCTGTGGATAAAGAGAAAGATGTCTCTCAGCTACATATCCTTTCATTCTTTTCTTGCTTAGTCTAAGAAAATACCCATAGTGAGGCTGTTAGAACAAGTTCATTCATCATCTTGAAAACATTGTTTTGTTAATGTGAAATACAGTGGATATGACTCTGAAACTGAATAATGCTTACCGTATTTTTGGCTAAATAACCAGGGATTAGTCAAAAGAAACTTTTTGGCAGTACCCTCCCCTCACCAAAAAAACCAATCTGTACATTTTACAAGCAAGCTCAAGAGGAAGAAACTGCCTGCTAATAACTCCCTGGATAGTGTAGGACACGTGCAGGGATTGCCAAATATTTTTAACAGAGCCTCTGCTAAACCATCAGCAGTAGATTCTCCCAGTTGCCAACGGGAGAATTTGTCCTGTTGAAACGCTGTGCTAGACACAATAGCATGATCCCATTTCTCTGAGACATAGTATTAACAGTTGGTTAAGAATTCTCCAACTGATTTCCTGATACATTTTGCATCAGAAACTGTCACCAGTCCATAAAATCGCTCTCCCTGCCCATCTCTCTGGTGGGCAGAATACCAAAAAGAAGAAGAGACTAGATGGCTCTTACCAAGCCTTGCCCCACAGACTACCAAAATAATAATAATAATTAAAAAAACCATTTGAAATCTTTAGAGATATTTTTCTGAAAACTGCACAGAAATGCTGTGAGTTTAGTTGTTCATTCTAGCTTCACCACTCACTTCTCCTCTCATATACATTAAATAGATATATTTCCAATGAGAGATTAATTTTCTAACCAGCTTTAAATATGCAACATATATAGAAGGAAAGGAAGGAGTGTTTTTCTAGGTTGGAATTACAGAAAGATTCTCTCCTCTTCTAACAGAATACAAAAAACAGGTTCAATAAGCAGTACCACCACCAAAAACTTCTTGTCTCAAAGTAAAGTGATCTCCAACCAAGCTCAAGAACATTTATTTCGGTATTATGTTATATAAATTCTATTTTAAAATAAATTTTACATTTTCTTTAACTTCCAGTGAATGCTCTATTATCACAAGAGAATTATTTTGTCAGTCTACTAGTAGATACCATTGTCTTAGTTATGATCATAGATGATTAGGCCACAAGAATTTTTTTTAGATGGTCGTTTCTTTACATGTGGTCTTTTTTATTATCTTAGGCTGAATTAATTTGGCATTGCAACAGTAAAATTCAGGAAATTTTAGCTTACTGGAAATTATTCTAGCAATTCTATTTTTTATGAACATACTTAGGGCTAAACATCAGACTTTTATTTACTTGCACAATCCTTTAACCTGTGATTTACTCATGCACTATGATAATATACAATAGTTAGAATCAACATCATCATTAAGTGGCAAGAGAGATGTCAAAAGCAAGAGAAATATATTTTAGAGCATCTGTGTATCTTTTTTACTCAAAGGAATGATTGAAAGCTCCACTGCCTAGAAGATGAGAATTGGAAAAAAAACCTGTATATTGTGCTCAAATAGATTTTTTTCCTAGCAGATAACTCTGATATTCCCTCCGCTTCTGCAAGCAAAGCAAGACAGATGAAAATCAGGGGAAGAACACTGGATGTCATTCCTAATGAATTCTAGAAGAGTCAACAAAAGTAGTTGAAAAGTCTGGCCATGCTGGTTTACTTGAAAGGTGCAGGCAATTCACTCTTAAAGTCCAAAGACCAAAACGATCTTCATTACACAGACTGAAATAACACTGCTGAAGCTTGGCAGGAAAGAGCGAGAAAAGAAATTTCGCTTCATTTTGCTGAGACTGTTGCATGCTTATCTAACTGTTCTATAACCAAATCCTCTTTAGTCTAACATCAAACTTCTTCTTGCCACTGAGTAAGACCTCATACCCAAGCAGTTTACTGAGATGCAATCTAAAAATAGTATTTGCTAGCAGACTTAAAATTCAGAGAGAAAAAATACTGTGAAAGGGAGAAGACATTAACATCACAAAACCTCGTATCTGAATAACATTCATATAGTTTCGCACACATTAAACAAAACTTTGTCAAAGCTACAAAAATCTTCAATCCTTAAAGAAAATGCTGAAAATGAGCTAGTCATTGACAAGGCCTCACATTTTCACTGTATTTTATGGACTGCAACTCTGATGTGTTACAAGACTTTAGCCCAGGCAAAGATTTGCACAGAGAACAAAGAAAAAGACATGGCAAAATAGGGAAGCTGATGATAAAGAGTTTAAATAAAAGTGGGCACTGAGGCTAGTGGTTCTGTTTTGGAATATTGGGGTTCTTTTGAGGAAGCACAGATATGAAAGAGTTTTCTTGCCTTCAGAATTTACTTTTAAGGTTGCTAACTACAAGTACTTACAAAACATGTACGATAGGAACCTAAAGTCTTCAAATAATATGGAGATGTTAATTTATTTTGTTTTAATAAACTTGCATGACAAATTTGGGAAACCTGTGGTGAGTAAATTTTTCTGATCTCTGAGTAAAGCAGATTCACAGAAGCCAGTTTGTCTACTTCTGTCCACCAGTTTAGGGTTGTTGGTTTGTTTTTATGATGATTGTTTAATCACAAACCCCAGCAATTCCTTGGCTTTCATACTTCTAGAGTACTACATATGACAGAAGCAAAATAGCCTATAATATATTCACCATTATTGCCATCTATTTACATCTTTTTTGTCCAGGGAAAATGTATTTTGCTTTTGAAATATTGCTGGTGTGGTCCATGTGACAGAGAGGGCATGATATTAGAAATACTGCATTAAAAGTCCGCAGCAGCTGAGCCAAATGCATCATTAATTCAAAACACCACAACTTCTATTCTGCTCTCTCTCTGCATGGGTAGTAGCAGTTCTGTAAATCAATGCCATTTCCATGCTGTAACATTCATATCCCAAAGAGTGCTGGATTCAGCTCTTTTGAGGGGTAGCTACATATCCAAACTGACCTAGAGAAAGTTCTCACATGAAGATGTCTGTAGAAACACCCTGAGCAACTAAAATTAAGTGGGAAGCTCTTTAGTCCCAGTACTCTGTCAAAGTCAAAATGTTCAGGCAGAAGTTAAACCACAGGGGAACCACATTTGCCAAAAAAATTGGCTACTGCTTTAATATGCATAGTTTACATGCTTATTCAGAAAATTACATTATTCTGGAAACATAATATGTACAAGACTGATGATGGATGTTTAAAAATCCACATAAATATAACAATTTATCCAAGCATAATTATACATATAAAAAACAGGTGCACTAATAACTACTTTTCTAGGGAAAACTTATTTACCTCCAGCTGTAAGTTTGCATCAGTAGGGCTTCCCTCCTTTTAGCTTTTCTCAGCTTCAACAGTTTTGTCTGCAGTATTGATGTGCACTTAATCACATAGATATAGATATATATATATATAACACAACAATTTGATGGCAAGGATATTGTTAGAATTTTTTTTCTTATTTAGTTTGAATTATTAATGCTAATTTTATGTAGTTGCACATGGTTATTCCCTCTTTAAATATAGGTAGCATGATCCCAGTTAATTCTCCTCATCACACTGCAGCTGCTAGCATGTCCTACAAATCACAGTGGAGTGTGCAAAAAGCTTTTCACACCAGTGCTGTTAGCAGAAAGCTACAAACTCCACTAATATTTCCTTACAGTACCCACAGCTTCAGTCCTGAACCAAGAAGGTTCAATTGCTAGAATAATCCCCCAATTCAGAGACTAAAACCCTGACAGTGTGATTCCATTGCTACACAACTTCCACATGGGGAAGGAAAGAACCTTTTGGCAGAGATCAAGCACTTTCCAGAGTAAAAATTTCATTGTTTACCTCTCCCCATTCAACTCCAGGCAGAGTTACCAAGCCTGCTATACTTGGACGATTGCCTGGTCTTTTAATCAGCCTGAGGCAAGCAGGAGGTGCTAGAAAGCTCATCCAGATCCATTTGTGATACCACAGTGTATTTTCTACATAAAGCACAACTGACTGTTTCTTCAGCTGATTTTTTTAGGTTTTCTACTTAATCTTTTTCGCTGTCTTCCTCCAGCAGCACAACCAGAGGAGAAAATACAAAAGCTGTTCTTTCTGCTGTGGCAAAGACTCAGAGGCACATTATTTAGCCTAGATATAGTTCCAAAATGTCCTAATGTGGACAGAGCTTTTACTGGCAAAAGAATACTGGTTAATGTCACATTTTGCTGAATTAGGCTGAGCAGTTTTTCTGTTATTTATACTTTTTCCATTTTTACAAGGTTTCAGAAGTCCAACAATTTTCCTAACCCAACTGTCCTTTAAATAAATATGCTCCTCAGCAACAAAAAGCCAAATCCAAAGTCAGGCCCAGATCCAGGGTCAAATTTACAACATTTGAAGTCACTTCCTATAGAGATGGCAGGACAAAACAAGGTGCTTAGTTAACAGAATATATCTGTATCTTCATTTCTGCTTTCAAGTCTTCTTTTAGAATTTCTTTATTTTGGGCACATGCAATAATGATTTCCTCTTATAAATTAAATATTTCCACATTAGAAACATTTTACTTGTCACCTCTGACCTGAATATTTTAAGTGGATGAGTGCTGCCAAAATCCAAAAGAGACAAGATGCTTCCCCCCAACTTCTCCCATCATATTTTTCAAGGATGTTGATAGTTTTTAGCCTTTACATAAAATGGTAGTGAGTGCCAGCAGCATCCTGAATTCCTATAAATAGTTTGCATTTTTGCCTGACTTGGCTCTGTCTAGAAGACGGACAGGTGCGTTACAAGAAAAAACACGGAGTCAAACAAACAAAAGGGTTTTCATTTAAGGGTGTCTCTGGGATGGCAAAAGGTGGAATTGTGTTGGTCTCTGTAATGTAGAGAGGACTCTTTAAGACACTATAGTCTTCCACTTAAAACCACTGAGTACTCAGTACATTTACATACTTCTGTTTCTAAGTTGATAAGATGTTTAAGTGGTTCACAACAAGGAAGAGCAACTGACAGCCCTGCGAGTAGTTGATTTTTGGTAGACACAATCTCTTTAATTTTTCTATCAACTAGAGTGAAATCTTCTAGCTACAGAGCAGTGAAGTAGAACTGGTGCAGCCCTGAGACAACGAAACAATCATAAACAATATTATATGTCAGTTCTGAACATTCTTAGGAATTATTTAATCTATGTATTAGGATAAGAGGAGGATACAGGCAAAATATGAAATGGGCACCCTTCAGCATCTAGTACACTCAGGCTAACACAAGAACAAATTACAAACCTAGGAACCGAAGGAATAAACTGAATTGTAAGATGATTTACTGGTAGTAGCATAACAGGCTTGGGAATGAAAAGCTCTGGTATTCACAAAGGAGGTGAAACTGTCTTGAGATGAGCCACTTTGAGGTTACCAACCAGACAAAGTGTTAACCGTGTCACTGGCAGAAATGTCTGGTGACTGAAAGTGTAGTAAAGGCCTATTAACAACAACATAGAACTTCTCTTCTTAGACATGTTGTCCTCAGCAGTAGTGTTTTTGAATACCCTCTTTCTGTCCTTCCATTGTGAAAAACGGTGATGACGATGAAGAAACCACAAATTTAAAAAAATTTGTTTATTCAAGGCATAACATCATTTCCTCGCTATCATCCCCTGACAATATGAAGTATTATGTTTTTGATCAATCTGCGAACATGAGCTGAAAAAGTTATTTCATAAAGAAGTCAGAAAGATGACCTAGACAACACCTGTCTAGGAGGACAAGGAGAGGGCATATCATCCAACACAACACTCAATTGGACATGCAATAATTAATGTCTTGGTACTAACCTGGGCTTCTTTGCAACTCCAAACCACAGCACAGTGTGTCAGCTCTTCTGAAATTGATTTGAACATATTTTGAAAAATGCCATTCACAGTTTTTCCTTAAATCAGACCACACAAACCCGGCTGAGAACAGCATCCCAACCATCTCTGCTGGCCAAGCCCTACACTAATTCCCCAGCCATTACTCTTCAGCCAGCACCACTTTGGTTCACAGTTAGTAGAATGTGCAATGTAACAAAGAACTATTACTACAAATGGAGAAACCACAAATTCCCAGAGGCACGTGCAGTGTGTGTCTCACAGACCACACCCCTGCTGACAGAGTACACTGCGTTCAAAGGATCACAACTTCCTCAAACACCATTTCCCCTCAGAGCATGCCAAAAAAACTAATCCCAGAAAAGACAACACCCACATGAACTTTTAAACCATCTTTTTAAAAAGAGCACATTTACCAATAAGGTTTTTTTCTTGTCTATTTCTAATGACTGAAAAAATACTGAATCAAACCAGAATGCAAGAAGCACGAAAAACAGGAGTTACACTACCATGATTACAAATTTAAATATATAAGGTAAAGCTGAACACCACTGAGATCAAATACAGTAAGAAAGTTTCAGATGAAAAATGCAGCCAACATATAGGAATAAAATACTATTGGGAGACTCAAAGCTGTGAGTTTAGGGGATACGAACAAAAAGAAGATGATTGTTTTCATACCCTGTAACACTACACAAAGTGGGTTTTTACTTTTGTTTTTTTGGGTTTGGGAAGCGACATCTAATCCAAAGAAAGCTTTAAAGAAATCTTTGAGTGTATCCGTTACCTAAACTAGAAAACAACAAAAGCAACAATTTTAAGCAAAAATTATACCGATAATTTTTCATTAGAAAACTAAAAAAGCATTCACAGTTATTTGTGGTATATACACATGCATAGTTCTAAATTATTCCTTATGTTTTTGAGGTTAATTAATTCATCTATGCCATCCTTTCTCAGAAGTAATTTCAGTTTTAAAAAATGTGCATTCTTAATAGAAAAGCAAATTTTCAAATATTCCTGAGAAAGTCTGGATAAAAAACTAGAGCACTACATATCAAAGAAGGGATAGCAGAAAGTAGCTTTAATAGTAGCAGTATTTTCTATGGGACACTCACAGAAAAGCAATGATGGAAACTTAAATAGAATGCAGAGCCTACTGTTGCCTACTGTTATCTGCATGTGAAGGTCTTTAGGGAAGGAAAACATAAAAGGAGCAAATTCTTTGATCCCAAAATGAAGAAGAATAACCAGGTTAACAACTAGTATGAATAAGAAAAAGACCACATTATACCCGGATTTTGCTTTTGAATAAAATATGCTTGATATAAATGGCAGAGAACTTTCTGAAGACATCAACATTTATTATTTACATGCATAGAAAATGTTACTTAGGGCTAGGGATGAGAGCACTTAGGGGTAGTGACAAGAACACTTGCCAAAAGTGGATCACAAATGGAAGCAATTTTGAACTGGGCTGGGGCTATGAGCTCATCAAAAATATCTCACTTTATAATCATACTTTAACTCATTCATGAATCATGAAGATTGCATCTGAAAACTGCTCATCTATACAGCAATCAGATACTTATATAAGAGTAAAATAAAATCTCAAAGATGCCTACCACTATCTTACCACTACCTCCTGTCTAAAATTTTATATAAAAATCCTCTTAATTTCATAAAGGAGATATACATAGTGAACCGGTACAGACTTCACATGCATAATCTTTGACTGATCAAACTACCAATGACAAGTCAATTCTGTATATAAATTACTGCTAAATATTGTTTACATACATTACATTTTATAGACCATCTATTTCATGACAGCTAATTATTCTGGCAGCAAATACTCACACGGGGAGTGTTTCCTATACAGTTGGAAAAAAGTTACAGGAAATCATGAAAATGTCACCCTCAAATTTTGAATTCCCTTCAATCTTATGAACTTTCTTTCTTATTGAGCATCATAAGTGCCAAGATTACTGATATTTCTAATTTCCTGATACATATATTCAGTTGAAATATTTGCATTTTTACACACATTTTAGGCTAAATTAGTACAGTGGAGGGCTATGGCAGTGGTGTCTGGTCTTGCTTACTGTCGTGGTTTTGCCCACCAGCCCGTCCCTGGGGCTGTGAATGGTTTTGTCCAAGTAGATTTCCGGACAAAACCC
>JAYRBT010000001.1:16850524-16905979 GCA_036023395.1 Myiotriccus ornatus
TATAGTTCTTAAGTAGTTTTTATTTTGCTAGTAATAAATGTTCATGTTATTTTCCTAAGTCCAGTCTCTTTTGTCTGCATAAACCTTCTCTCAACTAATAGTAATTGTGTGGGGGGTGTGAAAGCAAATTGACCCAAAGCAAAACCACGACACTTACTGTGGAACCCTGGCTTTGTACAGTGTCTGGAAGAACCTAGACACCAAGAAACATCATAATTTTCAGATTACTATCAAAGTTCTCCACTTCTTGCTGAAGAAGTTCTAGCTGTAAGTCTCTAAGAAGCAACATATTACACTGTCATAAGGAGAATAGTAAAGATCTACTAAGAGACTGTGACAAAAGGAATCCAGAACAGTAACAATCTACTGATGTTTTTATAGACTCAATCTTCCAACTACGTAAGCCTGATAATCTAAAGGCCATATTGTTTCTAATGTAAAATGTGATTGATACCCAGAACAAACTGTAACCTGTGGCTCCTGATTCTTTCTCAGCAACTGGAAACCAGATGCTAAACTCAGAGATGAATGTGGACAAGAAACCAGTGCAAGTCGTTTTACACTGAGAGACATCTGGTTTAGGGAAGCACCCATCACTGAAGGGTCTGGAGACCTTTTCAGTCTGACACTAAGAAGAAAGACACAAAAGACAAGTTGTTGGAGGACATCAAAGTGGTAAAATAGAGAAAGCTATGTTAGTCAGAGTGAAAATAGCTGTGGTTTATATCCACAATGTTTTTAAAGGAAATAAATTATTGAAGACCTAGAGCATAAAATTAAATAAAAATAGGAATAAAAAAATGTATAGTCCTCTAATTGCAAAGGATGTCTACTAGTGCTACAAATAACCACTACATTTTTTCCTCAACAAGTGGACCAGTATACATGCAATCTAAGCAGATGAATCAACACCAGGTTTTATTTCAGAACACTTAAGCTTAGTACACAAAATGGCTTTGTCATTAACAAATGGTGTTTATAATCATAACATGAAGCCTTACTGCAGTGGACAGCACTGTCCAAAAACCCCAAAAGTTATAACTGATGCATGAAATAATAGCAAAGCAGATCAAAAGGCAGCCTCACCCCAAAGACAAATTAAGCAGAAAGAAAAAACCAGACTAATCTCAGCAAAACCACATACTGATAAAAATGAGGATCACAGAAGTTTCAGACTGATAAGCAATGCAAATGTGCAACTCAACATTATATCAAAATAGAATTATGTAATCTGTTGTTTAAATCAATTAAAGAGAACACATACATCCATCTCCCTTTCTGGAATTAAGATAAAAACTTTACTTAGTCAAACAACGAATCAACTCAGCAGAAATTCCATGGGAAAAATTTAATTAACCTTTCTTTTGCATTAGAGCCTGTCATGCATCAATACAATGACTGGTAAAATATGATCGATATGAACATAGATATGAACAACGATCACTTTAACCTAGTCTGGAATTAAAAGCATATTATTGTTCTCATTGTGTGGTTTTGCATTATATGATCTGTAAGAAAGAGCAAAGCTAAGACAGCAATAAAAAAAATTTTTTTTCATAGTGTTTTACAGAACATTTATTCTTATAGGCCATGTTTATTAACTGACACTATAAGCATATCCCAAAATGACTTGCTGTTCCAATCTAAGTACTAAAAACAATCGGTCTGCATACCAAAATCTGTAACAGCTTGCTGGCACCCTCCTCAAAATCTGGGGTGGTGCAAAGGGAAAACAATACACAGTCTACTCCACTCGTGACTGAGATTCATCTGTTCAGCAGCACTGTAACTACATAAGCTACCCTGATCAGTAAGAAAGTAAACAAAATAATTATCAAAGAGCAGAAAAAAAGATGGTCTCTGTCACCTATCACTATCTCTCAATACTCCTAATTCAGTTCACTTCTAAATTTTAAGTTATTTATTACACAAACTGGTTATTTCACTTCCTATAGAGGAACTTACAAATGCTAGCTACATATTTTTTCTACAAGTAATTAACTAAGTCCATGGAAACAGTCAGTATACTTTATAGTTTTATATTAGAGATTTCACTTATCATAGAATCAGAGAGCTGAAATACCTTGTTGACTCATATCACCTTGCTGGAAAATGAGCAGAAGTAAAGCATTTAAACATTAGTTTTTGGTCAGCAGTCCAGACTTAACAAAATCTATCCAAACCAAACCAAAACAAAAAACCAAACCCCAGAAAAACACAACAAACCAAAAATCAAAAAACACCAGTGTGCCAAAAGAGAGCTTCAAGACCTTCCAAAGGAGTTTGTTTGTTTTCACAATTTCCCACAAAAATAATCACAATTTCTTCATGTTCTTCTATTTAGGATTAAAATAATTCCCAGAATAAAAAAAAGTGTGGTTTGATCCACTTGAGGGCAGATATAAAGCAATAAACAATATACTTAAATAGCTAACCTGCAGTTAGATCAATGTTTCAATCCTTGGCCACATGCTACTTTTAAAAGGTCTATTGACTTTTTCGTAACGCAGGACTTTTAGGTTACTGGTGGAATCTGTCAGAGTACACAGATTAGATTCTTTTTCCATTAATGTGTTTTGCTGAATATGACATTTGCAAGATACATGTGCATGAAGCTGCACGTGACACATGAGAAGATACAGCAGAGAAGCTGATATGGAAAGAACACATTCAGAGTTTCATACAAGCCCTTCCAGAATGTCTAATTACAGTACTACCTGTTTAAAGCCAAGTTTAATGCTGAACCAATTCAGCTCCTGATTATTTAGCAAAAGCTGCCAACAAAGATATCAACACCATTAGCAGTAGTTATTTCTGCAGTTTGGACAGCTGACCACTGGGAATGGAACTGATGGAAGTAGACACGACACAGACTGTGAAACAAGCACGAGAAGACAGTTTTATATATGAATTGGTATTTGCAGGGGGGTTCATGTATGTTAAGTGCTATTACAAAGCCAAATGTGATTTCAGCCTCCAAGGCGCAGTAAAGCAAATGTTAATAATTAATGAAAATTCACCATATATAACCAGGATATTAATTTAGTCCAGTCTTTAATTTACAGATGTTGCTTCTGTGAACGTTTCTGTACTCTTCAATTAATGTACTCTCTGTATCTATTCATCACAACTCATTTTCTCTCATTAAAATATATGTAGTTAGTGATGTATGAATAAACTGTTGATTAAGTTATTTTAATACTGTCTAAAAACCAGGGCACAAACATTTGCACACAAAGACAATATACAATCCAACATGCCATAGGGGGAAAAAAGGATTACTGCATTAGTAAGATTAGCCTGTACGTCTCTCAAAGGGTAAAGTCTTCGAGGTCTTAAAGGCTCTAGAAGTTCTGACCATTGGTGGCATCATACCAGACTGTGTCAGAGGAGTTAACTAGGACAGTCCTATCTGGGGAGTAAACCAGCTACTATAAAAACAGCTCAGAAAGGAACAACACATGAGAGAAGCAGAGGAAAAGCTTGCCATTAGGTGGTGAGCCAGCAAGTCAGCAGTCAGACATTCCACTTTGGGCTATCTCTCTCATCTTTCTTAAGGCCACAACTGATTCCTTCAGGACTTTTTTCTATCAGTTCAGCACGTCAAGAGAACAAAGTTTATAGCAGTAAGAACCAGCCTTCAAGCCTTGGAACCTTGAGACATTCCCAAAAGAAATAAGACCTCTAAGTTATTTTAGGATCGCTTTTATAATCACATGATTTTGTAGCTTTGAAACAAATCTCAAAGCCATACCTTAAAATTAAAAGAGGAAAAACAAACATAAAAGGAAAAACTTCATCAGTTCAATCAGTTCTCAAAGGAAGTGGCTGTGGTGACAATGATATTATCCAAAAATAGAAAAATATTATCTGTATGCATAAATCCCTCTGCCACCAAATCTTTCTCCTGTCACAGTATTTCCAAATCACTGTACATCACTGCACTATAATTTCACTCAAAATTGAGTTATTACCTAAAAGCATGATGGTTTTGAAACGATTTGAAAGCAAGTTGGGAAATAAAAAAAATATGTCACTGCTTACTCCATTTGGAGCAGCACATTAAAAACTGCAATCTGCAAAGGATGACAAATGTATCATTTTCATGTGGCTTTTTTTTAGTGTCAACACCCATAATTTTCTTTGCCACAGTATGGTCCCAATTCTATTATTCGTATATTACAGCCAAAACCATTAAAGGACAGCCACGGATCAATGGTTAGGGCTTCTTGAGGTGAAGTAAAGCATTCCAAAAGTCACCCTCAAAAGAACAGACTGAAATAACATGCAGACTCTATAAAAGAATAACTTTTCTGTGAGTTCAGCTTTACTACTTGAATCCAGCCAAAGGCATCAACTCTCAACCGGAGGAGGCAAAAGCTATTTTTGCTCCTAGCATTTTTTCTCCATCATTCTTTTTGTACTTCTACATCCTGGACAGAAGTCATTAAGAAAATGAACTTATTTACTTGCAGCTTTGTCGCCGTCTTACTCAGATGACAGCAATATTTTTCTTTACAGCGTTTTTTGTTTGGTTAAAAGGGAATCCAAATGTAGGCATAGCTTAAATTTGCAGTAAATTTAACTAATCATTATTAAATAAGGAAAGAATGAAGAACCCTGAGTCCTTTCTCACCGCAGTTTATATTTTGCCCCAGACATCATACATTATCTTTAGGTGAGAGGTATCAATCCTGTTAGGTTTTTGATGTTCAAATCCCTTCTCAGAGGAGATAGCAGCTGGTAAACTCAGCTCGAGCGTGTTAAAAGCAGGAGGATGCCAATATGCAGGATATTCTCAGAAACAACGATGATGAGCAAAAGTATTAAGAAGAATTTTAAGAAGACTTGGCTCTTTAACTGTCTTCCCAATCAGCAACTGGGACATGCCAAAAACATTATATTAATCAACTGCACTATATTTGTACAAAAAAATTCTTCCCAGAGAACAGATGTTCTCTGTATTTGGCACAAATTTTCTCATCTGAATTGGCCACATCATATGTCAACAGATAAGCTGAAGGAGATTTTAGAATAGTATAGGAGCAAGTAGGGTGCCTTGGTGTTCCTAATCTCTCCTGTTACTAAGCCTTACAGCTTTTTTTTTTTTTTTTAGCATATTGCATTTTAAAAATAGAAATAAAACCAAACAACAAGTTATCAGGGCAAGATTTGTTTTCTCAGCAGCTCACAATGTTAGTTTTACCATTTTTACAGATGTTACAAAGCAAAATATAAATCTAAACTCTAAATAATCACTAGAACAACAGACTAGAACAACAGAATCTGATCCTTCCATCATCATGCATGTATCCACATCAAAAATTCATAATGTCATAGGTATGTCAATATGTTAGATTTCTGTTGAAGTGATTCTTTCAGGCACTGCTTGTCATTTAAAGGTTCTGGAAACATGCTGCAGACGTTGAAAACGTATTCAAGGTAGTCAGAGAGCTCTTGCTGTGGTCTGCCATTGTGCCATGCTCTTGAAGAAAGCAAGCTGCATCATCTTAAGTGTAGCAACAGCTGCATTTGCGCAGTTGTTTTCTGTGTTAATTCAGGTAATGAAGCAGGATGACAGAAAAAGTAGAATCATGATCATCTTTTCAAAGATTTCCATTAGTTGAATTACTGCTGCTGGCTGTGCCTCACAGCTGAGTGCCAAATGTGGGAAGCATCCTAGACAGCACCGAAAATGTTGTAATGCTGCCCTTACAAAACCTCCCTGCAAGCCACGCTGGATCAATTCCACCATTTTTAGAGCCATTTTTGTACTATTATATACCACCTTTCGCTCTTTAAATTAACGTATTGTAGTGGTGTCTTGAAGTATTATTTAAAGAAGGCATTCTGACAGTTCTGTGATAGTTTTTAGTTCCTTGTAATTGCCTTCACTGACCTTATCGTGTTGCTACTAATAAATGTAAGTGATCATCTTTCAAATTGCATCCAAGAAAGCATATCAAAAATTATCCTGAAACATCACTGATTGGTTTTCAGCAATGACATCTAGCAGTCTCCAATTTCTTCCTGATGAATAACTGAGGAGACAACTACACCAGCAACATAACCTTATGCCATGCCAGTCTCAAATATCACTGCTTGAATGTAGGCTAGAAGCTAGAGGGTAAGCCTTTATCTAGGCTTCTTGCTAGCATTTTTAATTAATTTCTTGATGGGCCAGCAGAGAAAGTATAGTAGAGAGGTAGGAATGGGTCTAAGAGTGGCTAAATATACAACTTTTTACACACTACAAAAGGTGTTGGGGGGGTGGAGGAAGAAATATGTTATAAAATTCTTAAAGTTCTAGAGAAAACACTGTAGTCTATCACACTGCACAGTGATTTTATGCTGGAACCATACTAGCCACTGATCAAAAATGGCTATTGCATTGGAGATCACACCTGCTTCCCTCATGTGTCACTAGACAGCATAAACACACTTGGTTTCGCAGCTGCATGGTAGCAATTCTGAAGCCTGTTAGGAGTAAAAAAAGTTCTACTGCTTTTAAAAGTACCCCAAAAGTCTCTAAACTCTGATTCTGCTTGCTTCAATTTTGAAACTTTTTGAAAAATTCCGGAGATGTTTCCTATAATGAATTTTCAAGGTACATTGTGAGATGAGTTAATAAATTTATAAAATTTTCCATGAAATTTGACCGGTCTTTTTGTCTGTAGAGAACAACTGTCTCTATAGACACAGTTGTGAGACTGGTCAAGAAATATCTGCTCAAATTACAAACCTGGTGGGGAGAGGGTAGGGATGGGAAGAGGATAGAGATGGGGAGCACAGAGAGAAAAAGAGGAACTGCAAAAGAAACCACTTCAAAAACCTAAAACCGGACAAAGGTCAAAGCTTGAGCAAGTTTATACCATACCAGTTTAAACTACATATCAGATTTAGAATAACACATTCTTAACGAACAATCAAAATCCCTTTTTTTAATTGCCAGGAACTACAGCAAAGAGTAAATGATTATCCATTGAAAGTTCCATGTATCACTCAGTATGCCAGGACATGTACTTCTGAGAAATTATTGAGCTGAAAACAAACAACGTGGGGAGTATATAGATACACAATGTAAAAATGATGCATTTATTGGTCTTAATAGCATAGAAAAGCAGAGGGGCCATCTGCCATCATCAAAGGGCAGACACTCCTTAGTCTAATTTGTACACAAATGACTGACATTTTTTAGCTCTGCCAAAAATTATTTCATTTTTAAAATCCTGAGCCCAAGTACTCCAAACTGCGTCCCATTAAGAAGGGAAAAAACAAACTGTTGCTATTGCTCATTGCAGGGGGGTCAGACCGGTTGCCCTTTAAAGGTCCCTTCCAACCCAAACTATTATATGTTTCTATGACTCTATTCTAAACATTCTCACTACTCTGTTTATTTTTTAAGACACATCTAAAGAAAAAGAAACTAAAAATTTGCAAGCAATCATATAATCAGAGCTTTACCCCTGAATTCCACAGCCGACTTTAATAAAAAAAAATTTTTAGATCACCAAAATGAATGCATTGCAATACTCTGAGCAGAGACCACATAGCATATAAAATGAGATTTTCTGTGTTTATACATACACATATAACTGGGCATAGCAGCTGAGACTCAACTAACAATTCTGATATTCAGCACAAATTCAGGCTATCATCTGTCCTCTTATGTGAAAGTCAGAGTTTCTAGTAAATTAGCTTATTCTTTTTTCCTTCTTCCAATATCCAAATGGAATACTTACTTAAATAATCAAAAGATACAGGACAAAGATGTTTCCTTATAACAATAAGTAAATCTAGATCAGACATCTCAAACGTGAAATGAGTGTCTGTCCAGCTGGTTTCTGGCTAGTTTTGTCTACTCCCTTTTAATGGACACACATATGCAAATTATTCATCTCATCTCTTGTCCATTCTGCAATATGGGGATGAACATAAGCAATTATCTTTTATTAACACAACCCCTCGCCCATAATGAGTACTTGTTTTCCATTCATTACTGAATGAAACACTGAATACTTCTGTGAACAGCTTATGACTAGAATTTGTTTTGCAGCAGACATAAATAGGAATACTGATATATTACTGCCTTCAGTATCCTTAGCTATCTCTGTCAAAGTTAGTTTTGCACCAGTGCACCTTCAAATCCTACCATGAACAAATACAGTATTACAGTAAGTTTCAGTGAACATAACGGATTTCTGTGGGTTGCTCCCAAGATGGTACAACATTTCCTAACTTGCTGGTCCCAGAAAAATGAAGGACTAAACAGGTAAAAGAAACAACATTTTACTCACCCTCAGAGACCTTCCCTCTGGGTCACATACCTTTAGATAACTTAGTGTACTAAGAGAAGAGGACCCACAGTGTTATAATGTTAATAATAAAGTTCTTGTTCTGAGTTTCAGGTGGAAGAATAATACAATAAAGAAGATTCAAGCTCCAAGATCAAAACACATGAAAGGATAAGCAAAACCATCCAAAGAAAGAGGGTAAGTAGATCAGAGTTCTTCCATTCCCCACTGAATAATCTTTTCCCCCACTCAGCAGAGACAGTGAAAAAAGGCCAAGGATAAATTTTCTCCTCTGACAAGCCCATTAAAAAATTTTTGGTTTGAACAAGCAAAAAGATTAAGTGGGAAGCTGGTTGAGACATTGCAACTCCTATTCCAGTGCCCCAAGAAACTGAGTAAATCATCAGCTTCATGACACAATAACAAGATATGCACTTACTCTTCACCTGAAAAGTATTAGAAATGATGGAAAGATGAGAGCCCACACCAGAAAGCTTTACTAGCCATAATGAGCTACACCAAAGGCATTTCATGTAGCAGACTTGCCTGGTTTGGTTTATTGGTTTTTTTTCCTCCATGCTAATGATCATAATATCAAAATTTCTAGTACAAGTTTTAATCTGTAAAGACAGGACTTTTACAAGGCTAAAATCTGTGAGTTCTAGCCCAAGTAAGTCAGTTCCAGTTACAGTAATTATTTAACTATGCAGTCCTACATCACTGACAACACTCAGTTTAGTTCTTTGGGGCACAGTTACTGAATGTGTCAGCACCCCAGTTAATGTAATAACCATAATCTATAACTTTCACCGTGAGTTCATGCTGACTCTTTCTGATGGTACATTTTCATCAGCTGCCCAAATGAATCAAGGCCAATCAAGCCAATTAAGGATGGAAAAATGGGCCAAGGGTTTCAAATTCAGTCTCACAGATGAAAAACATCTGAGCAGTGATCCATTCTGAAAAGCCAGCACATCCTCCAGTTACCAATCCACACAATGTTGCTCCTGCCTCTTGGTCCCCACGCTACATAGTCAGTATTTAAACAATGTATACAACTTTATGTAGTCACTTTCATCTATTATATTTAACTTTTATAGGAAATATTTCTTCACTATACACTGAACTGCTAACCATTGCAAGAACACTTGAAAATATACAAGTATATATTTACCTAAGGTTACTTCCATTATATTTTTTTTTCTGTTAACCAGAAATTAACCTACAACACAGGAGTGGTAATAATACATCTTTTAAAATAAAAGGCTAATCTTCTTTTGAAGGCACATAGTCAAGTGTTTCCTAATAGAGGGCTATTTAGTAAGTTGGGAGTAAAGAAAGTAAATGCTGTTTGGAGAGGAAGAACTAAATGCAAAGCAGTTATGACAGTGAAGCACACACAAAAAGAGGCTGAAAACTGACACTAGAGGATATAGGATAGACAAAAATTACAAGTAAACAACAATAACTACAAAATTAAATATGAAAACTGTCAATCAAGAAGCCACCTCCTTTCACTGAATATCGGTCAAATCCTGGTTTAACACACAACAGTCGTCAGTGACTCTTGCCAACTGGAAAACAAGGCCAGCACTCTCCCACATTCCAGTGACTTAAAAAAAAAATTGCAGCAAAACTTGAGTTGTTGCCCAATTAAAAAATTAATTTGCCCTATTTTTTATAAAAATTATTTCCCTTTGCTAAGTTTCCTGGAGCAGCAAGTTTCTGTAGAGAGACATTCTACGAGTTAGAGATGTTAAATGCTCTGTAACCATATCATTTTACAAATAGTAAGATATTTTTTCTACCATATTCATCCTCAGACTTATTACACTGTCACAGTAATTTTCTATGACCTGAGGAGGTCAGAAGAACACACCAGGCTTGATGAGTTTTCCTTGGCTTCAAACCCAGCACACATAAGCACAAAAGGCTCAATTTGACAAGATTTCTATTAGTTCAGGAGATCTGTACTATAAACAGAGATTTAATTTCATTTTAATCACCTTAGAGCCCTTAATGTTTCTCTATACTAAGAACAAAGATCTGTAGAAACAGCTCTCACATCCTCTACACTGAGAAAATATGTATTTAGTATAGATTTCATCATTTTTCATATAGAAAACATGCTGAAAAACTGGCTGCAGAAATTGCAAGAATCAGTCTACACTGTATGTTTAGAAGCAGCCCTTCAACAGCTGATCACATTAAGGGAACCATGACTTATGAAGCCCCAGTGTCGTACTTTATCCAGCTGCAATTACAGTGGAGTATTCAGAGGATTACAGAGTCACTTACAGAAAAGACCTTTAAGACTGAGTCCAACCATTAATCGAACGCTGCCAATTCCACCACTAAACCGTGTCCCCAAGTGCCACATCTACACCTTCTAAATACCTCCAGGGTTGGTGACTCCATCACGTCCCCGGGCAGCCTGTTCCAGTGCTTGGCAACACTTCCCCTGAAGCAATTTTTCCTAGTATCCAATCTCATTTCAACTTAACTTTTTAAAATAGATGGGACTCCTCGGCAACCAAAGCTCCTGCAATATTCCTGTTAAAGAACTTATGACAATGCGAAAACATCACTGATCTTGGATCTAAACGTGTTTCTCAGACTTTAAGTTTAATTCTGTCTAATGGTATTTGAAACATCAATACTCCCATTTCAAACCACAGTATATAAATTCAAGAAATTTTCCTTCTTGCGGAATCATTACTACTTATGATTTAGGATGTACATTAAAGCTATTCCAGCCATATTTCCTATTTTTGGCTTCTGTATTTCACCCTCTTCACCTGTGCTGTAGGGATTTTATTAACAGTTACCTTTTTTTCCTTAGTGAGCTGAGCAAGAAATAGATTGCTTATGTGAAGATGGATAAAGATACTGGAATGCAATGAATGTCATAGTTGCCTGAGACACAATGGGAGGAAGAAAATAAATGTTTAAAATACCTGTTTATTTAAACTGAGTTTTCATGTAATTAATATATTCTCAGAACATAAAACCAGGCAACAGCCTGTATATGCTGAATAATGAATATCAGTGTATAGGAAGCATGTATATTTCACACACATAATTTTATCTTTACTTTCAATCCTAAAATGTTCCAGTTGTGTTTGTCACCTAAAACCAAACTATCACCAGGTACCTTACAGTTCCAACAAAAATGTAAAGAACATATGGAATTCTATATTCAGCAGCATATAGCTCCTTTGTATACCTCTAGGTTTGTTTCTCGCCAGTTGTCCCAGTCTTGAAATGGTGTTGGCGTATCTAGGCAAGTTATGAAGTACACTGGGGAAAATGATGCAATTTCTTTATTTCTTTCTTACAAATATTAAAAGCCCCTTCTATTCCACAACTCTGTTCCTGCCTTGCACGGAAGGTTTTATTCACATTACATTCTGAAATTTGGAAGGGGCAGGGGCAAAAGGGAAACCAAACCAAAACAAAACCAAAAATTAAAGGAAGGACTTCCCCTAGATATTAGGAGCAATTGCTCTAGCCTGAAGTTCTTTAGATCAAGTTAAAAGATATGAATTAGACCCTTCACTCCTTTAACAAACCTAATATTCTGGAAGGAAAACAATTCCTTTCCCAGAAGAGATCCATTGTTCTTTTTCTTACTCTAACACGGAAACAGCCCAGAAGAGGACCCAGCTTTGATTATTTTCAGGGGAAATACAGGACATACCACTTCTCTCTTATTCTCTGTGTGAAACAGAAAGCCCCACCCTCTTCTCCAGAGTCATTCTCTGCCCCCACCCACCAGTCAAAAGTTCTCTTCAAGGAGAGTCAAAATAATGAGATCTTAGTTTGAGCTTCCGAGTGGTGTTGAATTAGAGTGTCCATAGACTGAGAAAGAAAAACAATTTTCGAGCGTCTCCTAACAAATATGAAACTTGTTATATATGTGTGTGTGTGCATGTTGCACTTTCTCTCCTTTCTCTCTCGTCAAACATGTGGTCCTGTATTCTTAGGTACTATATAGCTACTGAGCACCATTAAAATGCAAAAGGCATTAGAAAGCTGATAGTGGCCAGAGGCCTGGGACACTAGGCTCCTTCCTGACCTGAATTCTCTCTCTGTAAGACAACAATATTAAAATATAGAATGTGAAGAATTATTTAGAGGAGGCTTCAAGAAGGTCTGCTTTCTATACTTACACAATCTCTGATCCATATACAAGATTCCTGCAATATTATTTAACTGCCCCAGCAACATTTTATAGTATTTCTGTAGAGGAAGCTACCAGACAATCTATCATAGCATGCCACTAGATACAATCCTGAAAAAACTAAATTGGCCATGGTTGAATCAGATGGCTTCGCTAAGGCCAGTTCTAGCATAAACTACTATATAATTCAGCATTTATATGCAAAAGAGTTGAAGAGGCAGAAGTGGCCCAATTTCACAGAGTACAGATAATAGTAATAAGTGGTATTAACACAAAACAAGCTGTTAAAGTAAAGCCATGTCCAAGCTATCATTTATCACTTGCATGTCTCTGGCAGAATGGTCTATTTCCCACAGATTACATAGCTGGCCTAGGTTATATTTTGCCAATAAATAGGAAAAAAAGCCTTGGAAGTTTATTCATTAACTTTCAGCCCATTTTCACAACTGCAAACCATAATGAAATATTTGGACTGTCATCTTTCTGGAAGAAGAAAGTGCACTTAAGTTACTGTATCTTTTTTTCCTGATAAACAGATTAAATGCAACTTGAGACAAAAGTAAAATTTATCACTATTTACTGGAAGTTGAATGGAATTTATCTAATGGTTTAGTGGTCCCACAGATTTCTATCTACAGTTACCAACGCTAATCTCCATGAACCAAAGCTAGCAACTATCAATACACAACATTTGATCCAGTGCTTCTAATATTCCAATGTGGAAATGGCAGATAGGACTCAGAATTAAGTGCACAATATTTAAAACATTTGATCAGCGATATTTTGTTAAAAACTAGCTATTTCATCAATGTATTTAATAACTCAACTACCCAAACTACCAAAGTAAAATACATTTATAGTGTTTACTTAAATATTCTTATGAAATATTTCAAGTTAGACGCTTGAGGGTTTAGCCTATTTACAAATTAAAATTAACAAGTGTATCCAGTATGACTTCTTCAGTAATTGATAGTCCTCAGTGTGTATTTATAAGCAATTTGATATAAAAATACCTCTCTTTTTCTAATTTAGGAAATATATTTCCTCAAATCCAATTGCACACTTTGCATTCATTATGGTTGCGCTAACACTGGCCAGAAGCCATCACATAGAACAACTCTGAAAGTAAAGAGTAACCTAGATCTAATTGCATGAGTCCAGGTTTACTTGTTAATTAACTTTTGAGTAAGTATTTTATTTGAACAGAGTTGTTTTATAGAATTCCTGTATGTACTGCAACACTTTCATCACAGTTGTCAACTTTATTAGGTACTCATGGCTGTTCTAACAGTGAGCTCACTTTTTACTCAAGAACACTCTGTTTTCCACATGATAAAATATATTCCCAAGAATGTCATTGAAAGGCTAAACACAAACCAAGAGGGAAAATTAACAAGCACAAAATTTCTTCTTAACAAAAGTGCTATGCGCACCTTTATGAATAAATACATAATTCTAAGTGAGAACTCTGTAGATCATGATCATTCAGTACCCCATTTTTAGACTCAACATCATACTGGGAAAACTCAACATCCCTTAGGATGCTGAGTCCAATGTAGAGTCATAAATGGAGGAAGAGATGGGTAGAATACAGAGCAATGCCTAAGTCAACAAACAGCAGCTGTTTTGCAGTAAAGCAAAATTTTCATATACCTAAAGCTAAATTGCAGCAGTTCAGGCATGGCTCTTACCCCCATTAGTCATCCTTTCTACATAAAGAACATTTTCCAGAAAATGGCCAGGGCGGTGACCCTTCAGCTGTTCATGCTGTTCTTTAATAGAAACCATGGAAAACTAACAAAAACACATAATCCTAGATGACGTCATTCAGTGATTCAACAAACCCAAACAAAACTGCTTTGCCAGCTGATATTCCTAGATATAGAATCGAAAGCCTGTATGATAATAAGAAAAACAGAGGTGTCTTTGAAGTAAGAATAAATGAGAAGAGAAATACAACCCTATAAACAAAACTAGTGAAATGCTCAGCTTTGGAAACCATAACTCAAATGTCCTGTGAAGAAGGAGGCACAAAACAGCCTAGTGATATGTTATATTTGAGACAACACATTATTAAGATAAGCTGAATAAACTTCTGTCATGCTCTACCATACAGAGGACACATACACTGAGTTCAGAAGTTCTAATAAGTTTCCTTAAAAGAACTGGATGCAAATATGAAAGGACAGCACATTCTGAAGATTTATTCCCTTTGCTAGTCAGAATAGCAGAACCCAGAATCTCTCTTACTTTTCCTGCCAAAGCCTTTGAATTCTTTTAAGTTTCATCATACATTCAGTTTATATTTCTGCTTTTCTTTTCTATGATATTTCTTTCATCCCATGTTCTGGGAAACACCTGTACTGGATAGTCACAGTATAGAAAGATCAAATTTTGTATTTACAGTTTAATTTTACAGTTTTTCCGAGACAACGTTTTTGAGGCCAAGCAAATACAGATTTCTATACTGATATAATATACTAAAACACTAATATAATAGAGATTTTTATAGACTCTTTATAAACATTGCAATCCCCACATGCAGTCATTAATTAATTTTATTCTCATTAGAAAAAATCTGCCTCACACAGAAAGCCACGCTAAATGGTAGCATTAAAAAGCCATCACGGCTGTGCTACAACTGTGCCTTTATCGGCATCTTTTAGGGCTGTTACCTGGCACCAGCCCATGGACATTTGGGTAATAATACATGTGCCTATGCAGCCTGTCAAAGGGAAAAGATAGAGGGATTTCTACACTCTAGAATTTCTTTATGTAATTATGTAATTATGTATAGAAAGTCAGCCTACACTTCTGAGTTAAGCCTTCTGCCAATTTCTGATATTTACATTAAAGAAAAAAAAGTTTTACTGTGCTCTGTAATTTATCATCTCTCCACAAAATCCACTCCTTCCCTGCTAAGGATTAGGAACTTTTGCAATCCAAAGATGACAAAAACCTATGGAATTTCATGGCTTTATAGAACACAGATACTGAACAATTTTCTCCCTAAATTCAATCACTAATGTAGAGAGGTTTTAGATAACTTTCAAAACCTGTATTTTATCCACTAGTTTCACATCACCTAGAAGTTTATAACATTTAGGAAATGAATAAAGGACTTCAGCCTATTCAATTTTTAACTTTATAATTTTTTTTTACAGAAAATCTTCACAGATCTTGAGGGTTTAGCCTCATACAGACTGAAAAGTAGGATCCTACAACTCTTTCACCCCTCTCCCCTGGTCCATAAGCACACTGGGACTGCTAGTATGCCAGTGACCTTATTTTAAATAGGATTTCTAGTGCAAACTGAATAACATATATGTGCTTTGCTTTATTAGAGAAACACACATGAAGTCTGGATGCTCTCACAGGACCTGAGCCAAACCCCTGTGACGCATTATCCATCTCTGTCCCAGAGGCTCAGGCACAGTCCCCCTGCCTTTTCCAGTGAAGTTAACTCAGAACACACGAGCAGAACCATCCATTCAGTGACCTTCTGGGGCTTTGTTTCTTCTCAGAGTAGCTGAACACAGAAGTTTGCAGTCACTCCAGCTGACTTAGTTCAGCCATTTTTTTCAAAAATAAAGAAATATCTTTTTAAAAAAAATGAGAGCATCAGCTTGTCTTTTGTTCAAAACAACTCTCTACCAAGATTAAAGACAACTTCACATAAAACAGCACTGTCATGCTTCATATATTGGTATGTCAATATGTGTCAATTGGGAGCCACGACGGCAGTGGCTCCCTCACACCCTGGATGGGGGAGAGGCCAGAGATCATCCCCACCTGAAAGGAGGTTCTAGTGAGGTGGGGGTCAATCTCTTCTCCCAGGTAACAAGAGACAGGACAAGAGGAAACGACCTCAAGTTTCCCCCAAGGGAGGTTTAGATTAGATGGAGGGAAAAATTTTTTCATGGTAATCATTGTCAAGCACTGGAAGAGACTGCCCAGTGTAATTACTGTGACAGACTGTGTTTGGTTTGAGATGTGTATGACTGCGTCAAGTTGCAACTATTGTCACTCGTATTCTTTAAGCACTGTGTGGAGAGGGAATGGAACTGAAAACAAGAAATACTTGCTTCCCAGGTGGCAGGAAGCACGGATTGTAGTGTTGCAGGGTGGCTGTGCTATGGCATTGTGGGAAGAACATGGCCATGGAGCACTGGTGGCTGCATAGGGAACGTAGGTGCTGGTTGTCTGTCCTTAGGGGAGTAATCTTACTTTTTCCATTGTGCAATACAATGTTTCACTGTTTTCAGGATTATCTGAGGGTTTCCAAGAGTCTGTTTCTTTTGGAGGAGAAGGTGAGAATAGACTCAGCACTTAGCTTGGGAAATGGTGGGGTGGTTTTGTTTTTAACATGTTCTGTAGGTTGTAACAATATAGCTAGAGGTGCAATTTTTTGTTTATTTAATAACTCTAATAGAAAAACGTTTTCAAAAATTGCAAGTACTTAAAGTATGCTTGGGAAATTCTGAACCTGCTTGTTTTATTCCAAATAGCTGTTATTTATGTGCAACTTTCTGAAATTCCTTTAGTGTGAAATGCTTTTTTTTTTCTGCTTTCAGTAGTACTGAAGCTAAACTGTTCTTAGTAGTTGCTGATCTCTGCATATTTTAGGAGCAAAGTTAATTTCGATTATGTTCCTTATGAATGGAAACCAGTCTGGGTTTGAGATCTGATGCTGCTTGGGCTGGAGCAGAGGCTAGGGGATTTGGAAAACCCAACCATACGGTATGAGAGGTGAAGGAAGAAAGAAGATAAAAAAGAAGTAAAAACAGGTAGGGATAGAGGGAGGCTTATCATACTGTTAGAGTAGGGTTGGAGAAAGGAGAAAGAAAAATGAGTTCAGGAGAGGTCACTAAGCATTGTGAAGAGTAAGATATTGGGAGATGTGTCCTCTGTGCCACATGATAGGAGAGTTCCTTTCTCATAACCTACTTGAGAAATATCTTTTCTTTTTAAGGTGTTTCAGGCTGTATTTTAAATTTGAATGCATGTGTGTGCTTTGTTTTGAAATGTAAAGGCACATTCCCATTATACATCTGAAGAAAAAAAACTGTATTTTTTTAAAAACTTTTTTTCCTGAATGCTGGATTTTCTAAAGCCTGCTTGTAAAATATTTATTCATTTTATAAAATGCGTGTTCAACTGAAACTTTTACAAAAGTCTTTTAAAATAAGGTATTACTGAATGATAACAGATTACAGATCTTAATTGGAAGGCAAGATCTTTGCTTGAATGCCTGAAGAGGTGGTATTTTAAAAAGCTGAATTTATTGCTATACACAGTGTTTAGAGAACCTAACTTTTAATTCTCATGCAGGTCACCAGCAAGCCTGAAGTAGTTTTTACCTTTTATTTATTCCAGAGCTATAAGCTTTTAAGTGTAATTGGGGAGGGTTATGAATCAGCAGTACATTCTTTACAAAATCTAGTGTGTAAAGAGCATGTTGTTCTGGCTCTGCATATTAATATAGTGTGTTTTATTCCTCTTCATATTTTTTAGAATATTCTATGTATTAAAAAAATAAATGTCTAAAAAATAATTTTGCTGGAAGTATATTCAGATAATATATATCTAGGTTTTATGTTAAAATCCGTTTTATTCTAGCAGCTTCTGCAGTGGTTTAATGGTCTCTCCAACAAAATTTTATGACAATTCACAATATGTAAAATCATTTCAAGTACGATTTCTGTAATGAAAAATAGAATCATATGGAAATAATCAAGATTTTATTTGGGTACTGGAGAAGTAAGGGGAAAGGCTTGTGGTGTTCTATAGAAATTCTTCCCAGTGCATTTAAAAGCTCCACTGGCAGTATCTAAAGATAGTTTGATCTAATTACCACTGAGAGGCTGTAAACTGCAGGAAATTCTATTCAGCATCCCATGTGGTATGGTCTCTGCCAAATGAACTCCAGGCAAAAATCAATGATTATTTTCTAGGATCAGTTTGGTATTTCCATGCCCCCAGATTACTGTATCAGTGCTTTGCTAGGAATTATTACGTTACTCAGTAAAAAGTTATAAATTTCCTGGCTTTATGTTGCTATCCTATTATATAGTAACAAGATGCTTCTGACCCATGAAAAAGGAATGCACATGAGAGCTGCCATGCTGAGATTAGCACTACACTCAGGAAAAGGTCCAGCCAGAATTCTTGAAAGCCAGCCACGCTTTCCAAGAAGTTAAAGTAGAAGTGAATAGTACATTGGCACTTTTAAAAATCAAAACACTTTTTTCAGTTTTACTTTTTAATATTGCTATCCTACCTGAGCTGTAGATCACTTATATTCTTCAATGTGTGTGTTTTTTTATTGCATCTGTTTCAACTATATCTGTTCCCAACTGGCAAACCAATAAATGCTTGGTGTCTGGTCCAGTGTAAGAGCAGAAACCTTCACTGTTGCATGTATTAAGTTACATTCTAATTTTGCAGCTCTTTGAAGGCCCAAACTTTTATGCTGCAAACCTAACAACTTTTCTGCCTATAGAATAACAATTATAATTAGCCTCATTTTGCTTAATATACATATTTTTGTCCACAGAAGTACAGAACTGAATGTCATTGGTGATCTTCAGAATAGAAGGAATACTCCTTAAATACTACTTACCTGCCAAGTGTTAAATTTTGCATATGTATGCTATTTTAACAACTAAGTTGGAGTTTACTACAGTACCATGATATCACTGCAACGTTTAAATTAGATTTAGTATTAATATTCAAAAAAACCCAAGCTTTATTGGAGGCTTCAAAACCATCTATAGATTGCCCAAATCTTAATACTTCGACTTGGAGGAGGAAAGAACATACAAATTTGCAAATTGCAGATTATTTATGGTGAATGAAATACATTTTAGGGGAGAAAAGCTAATGAAATTTACATTTTGGCTTTATTATGAGGGAGCTGTAGTCAGTTTGTTTGAATTATAAAGTTTTTCAGCTGCGAATCAAAACTACGCACCAACACCATGGGGAACTTGCAGATGTCTGCAAATGCTGATTCATTGTATATGACCTCAAATAACCAATTTGGTATTTCTCTAAACTTTTTCCTGTGCATACTAAAATGAATCTCCACATGGATGCAAGCAATTAAAATATGCCACAAACAAAAAATAGCTTAAGTGGCTTAACTAGTCCAGCAACTAATGACCTTCTCTGGAATTCTAAGAAAACCAGTTTCAAACATTTTGGCAACATATCCCTGTGCTATATTAATGAGAATGCTTGAAAACTCAGTCCAAAGATGATAAAAGACAAAAGCTTATTCGGTATCATTGGAGACAGGCAGCAGTCTTTCAAGACATATAAGGGCAATTATGGTTAAAAATTTTCCTTGAAAACTTACATGTTGATAGTAAGTTCATTTAAAAAAATAAAAATACTTAGGTCTAGGGCTTTTTTATGTCTTTTGTCATCTTAGGCTCTTACTCTGTCAGCTTAAAGTCCAAGAGTCAGAATGCAGGTCTTGGTATTTGGGGTATCATAAGGTGTAGACCATGCATGTAAAGATTTACCTTGTTTTGAGGGAACTACATGTACAGTTGGTGGAATAACTGCTTCAGGTGATTATCTTTAGTATCTCTCATTCTTTTTGGATCTATATCCTTACCTAAAATAAGAAAGAAAAACTAAACTGGTGTTAGACATCACTATTACTCTGTTAGACCTTTAATTTTGAAAATAAAAAGGAGTTATACAGCTTCAAGAAATCTAGTTGTATGTAACAAAGTCATCTCCCAGGAATAAGTATTCTGAAGTAAACTGAAAATAATTCTAATAAATGTCTGGTTTAGAAGTTAGATAAATTAATATAAAATCTGTTCAGAATTACTGAAATGAAATTATTCATGAAATTAAGATTTGCTTCCTTTTAGCATTGGCACTATTATTTAAATTCCCAAAATAATTAGGAAAGAAATTATTTTCCGTTCTTCCTGACTTCATTAGTTTTTAGACTCCTAGTACACTTCCAAGCCAAACTCACCCAATGTGATGTCATTCTTAGTTTAAAATTGAGTTCAAGGTTTATTTAGGTTTATGTCAGTTTTCTTGAGCTAAAGCTATGAGATAGCTAAGCATAAATATAAATTACCTAAAGCTAAGTATTTATCTTGGGTAACTTCTAGTCTTCACATGCTGGATATCAACATATTCTGGTTGTCAGAGAGAATAATAAAATTCTTGTTATCACTTTGGGGTCATTTCCCTCACCTTCAGTGTTGCCAATAATTTGAGTGTGCTTTTACTTTATGCACTTCCTTTAATGAAGAGATAATGAAATATAACTGTCTTAATTCCTTGCCATGTTTGAAATGGGCTGGTCGGACACACCTGTGATTTTTATGCAAGGCGGGAAATGCTGTTATGTATATTCATCACACTTCAGTGTACATGGCTTGCAGTTTGATATGCCATAGAACTTGGGTTTTGCAGAATTGTCTAATAGTTGAGTAAACTTTTTCTCAATTTCTTTGACAGCCCTGTGAATGTGCAAGTAAAACATGGCAACCACAAAGGAACCACAGTCAGATGGAAAGCAACTAAACCATGTTGACCCTAAGAAAATGTTAATATACTTACTATACATACATACACATGTGCTTTGAATTCTTGTACCATGTTGTAAGTTAGTTCACAACAAATTTTTCTCACATTTTAGTTGCCATGCAATTTTTTCTTAAATAGCTTTTCCACATGGTCACAGTGAGTAGTTTGACAGAAGAAATTAGAAAGGAATTTATACCACTCTCTCTTCAGGCTCTCTTATAAAACAGCTTTCTCCTTTTGGGAATAAGGAGCTTTCCAAAAACTGAAATATGTTGTGTGCAAAGCCAATTTTCAGTTTTAACTAACTGAGTGTACGGTTTAAGATTCCAAGCTAATATCTGTCAAAACTCGTTTAGATTCTTATAGCAGCTGGAAATACAGAGAACACGGTAACTGATCATATTTCCAAGCCAAATAGTAACTTCCAAAAACTCAAATTCATGTATCAGTCCCCAGTGAAAAGACTTATTTACTGCAAGGTCTCAAGATAAAATATTGGTATGAGATCAATATTTTCAATAACACTGGGGTAGATGCTTCTGTAAGTATGATTTTAACGATAAGGAGTTTGAGGTAGAGGTGGGGGGACTTGTCTTTTAAGGGCATCTGACAGTATCAAGAATACGGTACTATTTGGCTTTAAAACACTGCTTAGAGATCCACTGAACTACAGAGACTGTGTACACAGTTTCAATCCTTTACTAAATCTTTAGATCTCTAAAATAGAAGCTCAGAATGCATATGAAAACCAAAGTACTTGTAGTTCTCTCTTATAAGGTCATACTCATTTGCTGTGTTGTACCAAAACAAGATTTTCAGATACGTCAGCCACCCAGAGAGCTTTCATAGGGTGTCTCTGCATCATGCTACTGTGACGTGGACTCTGAGTCTGATTCAGAGGAAAAAAACAGCTGTTAGAAAGAAATGGAAATGATGAGAAACAAATGAGGATGCAAAAACAAGGCATCACTGAACCTGGTACAAAATGGGTTGAGAAAGAAACTCATGGCAAATGAAAGAGCAAGAAAAATTAGTAGAAAAAAACCACAACAATGTGTATACCTAAAAAGGATCATTTGACCTGATCTTTTGCTTGGGCAAAACACAGCATCAGGCTGTAAAAGAATAAAGCACTTTTCTATAAAAAGAAAAATAATCAGATTGCGTTCCAGATATTTGGACTGTCAAACTGCTTTGTGCAACCCGAGTTCTATATACTTATAGCATAGCTGAACAGCAAAACAGGCAAATTAAAGACATATGCCCTATTTGTCAGAGCAACACCAGACAGCACAGTGCTTATAAAAAAACTCAGCCAATTCCAATATATGAGCTAATGTACTTTTTAAAAAAAAAAAAAAGTGCATGAAAGCAATACTACTGTTTATATTAAATGCTTCTCAATATCCATTTAACATACGTGTTTTTTTCCAGCATTCTGCAAAGATGGTTTCAATCTGTCCACAAACCATTTATGGTGTTTCTTTTTGTTTTGTTTTCTTTCTTCTATCCTTGACAATAGAAATTATCTTTTCTGTCTATTGGACATCAAAGATTATCACCATCTATTACATTCAGTTATGAACAGAGAACGTGCTCTGTTAGGAGGGAAGGAGAATGGAAAGGGAGGAACTAAGAAGGAAAATGACTGTTGCTCTATGAGTGGCAAACTGTAGTTAATGGAGCTTGTATTAGAATATTACATAATTTAGTTTTTGTGCTAATAATTAGAACTTTAAATTAGAGAAATGCATTTTGTTAACTCTTAGATTTTCCAGATTACAATATCTACAGCCAGACAATAAGTAGTTACATGAGTCTTGCACAGGGGCTGTAGATACCAGAGGCAGTGTGCTCTAGAGCACAGGCTACTGGAACCCTTTTGGAAGTTGCAAGTGCAGCAGTGGTAATGATTCACTGTTCAGCAGCTAAATCAATCTTCAAGACTCCTTCTGAGCAGATAAATCCAGAGAATCATTTGAAAAATTTGTGCTTATGCATATCTACTTAGGTAGATGGATAGTGAGGGAGGAAGTGTCACAATGGGGAACGTCTCTGCTTTTGAATCCCTTTGACTTTTGTCTTATATACTTCCATAGCACATCTAGTCCTGATATGTTCTACTTCTGCCTGCCTCAGCCTATAAGAGAAGCTTTGAGTCACTTTCTCCATTTCCAAGTTTAGAAACCTATACTTGGAAAGTCATTAAATTATAACTTCATTTAAAATAAATAAATCAATTATCATGACAATGTTAGATGCAGCTGATTTTAAATCCCATGGCCAGTCAAGGAATTGAAATCTGCGGAATGACCTCAGCTTTTCACAGCATGCTACTACCTGTCAGACCATGACAAGATGGATGATAGTTAACTGGGTACCCCCAAAGTGCTTACCAAGCTGCACTGTGTGTTTATCACATAGTACTTTTGATACCAGGGAGAACTTCCTTGTGCCTGGGCCAGAATGGGAAAGTTATTTTTTAGTTTGTATGACTTACAGCTAGTAAATAAATGCTGAATTAACACAGGGTCAAGAAAAGGTCTGTTTAACTATCTATTCTATTATAACTAGAAACCATTGCAGGCATTGATTGCAATTTTTTTTAACAATGTCTCTCTGATTTAATTCTTTTCTCTGTCAATGTATTTAAACGCAGTACTACTCTTTACAAGTGTAAGTCAGGACTGCTTACATATTTATGGTTAGCTCTTCCATAGCAGACTGTAAATCCTAGGGCAAATAACTAATAGATAGTTTAAGTCTGTTTGTGGAAGTATTTTCGGTTCTGATATCCACAACAAGCTGAAAAATGCAACTGGCAGTGCTAATGTTTGTTTATGGAAAGATCATTTACACAAGATGAATTTGATTCCATCTACTCGACCCTTTAATTAATAAATTGGAGGGCTTGTTGGATATACGGCCAAAAATGTTGTCAATACTGTAAGGGAAATATTTTTAGCAATATTTTTACATCTACTGACCCTAGTAGACACTCTTTAAATAAATTTTTAGCAGAGCCATAAAGGCCAAACATTTTTTGTAATAAAAATTTATTTAAATACTGTAGATTTCTCTATAGTGACAGTTCACTAGTTCATAAAGAAAATAAAATCAGAACCTCCAGAAGTTGACCTTCAGAAATCCATTCCAAAATGGTGTAATAATCAGTGGTTTTTGTAAAATTGAGCTTAGTTACAACAGAAGAGTAGAGGAAGGAAGAGAAGACTTGGCCATGTACATATCTGGAAAACCATCTTGCACTGAACCTTATTGTTTTGGACAACGTCGGTAAATGAGCATCCCATCTGGTACAGCTTTAAAGAAAAGCAAACCCTGTGTTTTCTGAGCAGCTGTACTCTTGTACTCAGTGGCAGGCACAACAGGAAAGGAAGCAAGCAAATGCCGTACTGGCAGGATTTTGGAAGTAATGGTGATTCCAACATCTGCAGGATTTATTGAACCCATTGAGAGTTTGTATACTGCATTTGTGTTGCCCTTTCAACTTCAGTTTCCTCTGCTACAGCCCCTTGTGTTCGTTTGCCCTGACAAGCTGTTCACAGAAAGTGGCAGAAAGTACTTTCATTAGAAGACAGTATGACGGCGATAAATTTGGAAGACTAAGTATTTGCCTTAGTGCTGATTTGAATTCTCCCCACTGCCTGAGAAAGACATCATAATTAGGATGTTTTAAGTCCTTGTTTTAAGCCAGTGAAATCTGTGTGCCCAAACCAAGTACACTGTCAAATGTAGGTCTAGTTACAAAGACTGGTATCCAATACATGTGTTTTAACTATATGATTTAAGAAGGTTGATTTTATATTATGATAATACTATCATTATGTGATTCAGTATCAGACAGACTGTCAGAAGTAAGTTAAAATCAGACAACTGAAAGATGGCTGGCTCTGAAATGCTTTCTCTAGCAATCACTGCCAGATGTGAATAGTTTATCTTCCTGTGTTAGGCTGAAAACTGTGACAATTCAGCAGCAGATCTATGACCCACCTGCGAGGCTGATGCTCGGGGGCAATCGCAGCTTCAGACATTTGGTTTTCTTCTGTTGCTGGGAGTCTGTTTGAAGATTCAGGCTGTGGACAGTATCCTAATTCATTTCTTTCTACATTGGCTGAAGAATTTGGTTTGCCCATGATGAATTAAAGAGACATCTGACAAGTCATTCGTTCAGCAGATTTGAGAGGGTAGTGAAATGGAGTGGGAGTCTAATAACGAGGAGCTGGGGTTTGTAATATAAGTCTTAATGCATCTCAGCCAACAAACATGTGCCTACAACATATGCGAGGTGTAGAAGGGTTAGCACTACCCTTTGTTATTCAGTCAAATGTTATTTGAACACCTAGTAATCCAGTGAATGTATTTTATTTTACATTCATAGTTAAGAGTAAAGGATGGTTCAGTCACTCATTATGACAACTAAGTATTCTTTCCAACCAATAGTACTTGGGCTATCCAGTGACATATCTCAGCCAATATGCTTTGAATGTTTTGCAAAGATTTGCAGAAATTGTTAATATATTAATTTTTCTGTTAATAACTTTTCTCTGCTTAACAACTTTGTGGCAGCATATAACAGTATGTAAAAGCTTAAAAATGTTATAAAAAGTCTTTTGTATACATTGTCTTTGCAAAAGATTGTAGGATGTGAGCAGAGGGATGTTGCAGTTTGTTAGATGAACTATGCAGAGATGACCCTGAATGAAAAAATTATTTCTGGCTACACAGAGCAAAGACAAAATCATTCAACATGTGTAAACTGGGTCAGCCTAATTCAGAGGGGATTTTGATTGTCTTTTTCTTACTTATTAAAAGCAGTTTTATGGAAATAGCTTTGTTGACAGAAAAGGCTGTTCTTGTAAAAGCGTTGGCTGCTTGGAATTCAATCTGGAAAGCCAGCTGACACATTTAAAAGCCAGTTTCAGTTTCAGGATTTATATTAGCATCTATAAGACCTTTATCTCTTGCAGCAGAAAAAAAAACTGTCAAGCGTAGGCTTAGAAACATGGTTTCAATAAAAAGTTTCTACTAATCAGTCTAACAGCCACATAGGAAATTAATTTAAAAAATTTATTTCAGGCATACTTATGTATGTGAGTAATACTGTAACTTAGTTCTCTTCAGGCTTACTTGAAAAACTATTTCAAGCCTGAAGTCAGGTAAACACTGACACTCTCTTACATCTAGACCTGGAATTGTACAGAAGACTGAGAGTACAATTCTGAATCCATTGGGTCCATTCTGGACTCCCTAAATAAGGAGAGTAATGCCCCATTTCTCTGGGCTGACTGTTGAGACCTGTTGTAAGTTAACACATCTTACCAAAGTCATGGTGCTTGATAAATCTAAGATTCTGAAATAAAACCTCAATATTGGAGTTGTGTTATTTGAAACCTTTGCAGAGGCCATCTGTTGACTTTCTTCAGTGAAAATACAGCTATGGAAAAGCTGTTTGCAAACTAAAATGTCCTCAAGAGGCTGCTTAAGCATCCAAAATATCTTGAGTTGGCCAGGAACAGACACCAGCCTGTGGACCCTTGGTCCCATTTCCATGAGAGGGTAACAGAAAAATGTATGGCTGTGCACAGGAATGGTGCTGAATAGAGAAAAAAATATGATCTGATCTACTGATACTAAGGGATTTTTTTAGATGTATTCAGGACAGCTTTATCCAATATCAGAAGCCACAGTAATTTCCTCCTTTGTCTCATGGAAGAAAATCGGTTTAACTTGATATCTGTCTGTTTGAAAGGAATTACATAACCTCTATTGCAAGGGTTTTCTTATACAACTTGCTATTAACTGCTTGTGGCGCATGCCTCTAAAGTCTACATTGTAACTTTCTGCACCCATTCTTAAGAATAATTCTTTGGAAAGGACGTAATGGTGTCTTAATTGACTTTGAAACTTAATACTATCAGATACTCGGTCATTACTATCTTTAGGAATCTATGATATTTCCTTTTGGTTCCTTTGAAAATGACCAGGAATCACACCTTCAGGTATTACAGAGGTGTTTGGGATCAGTGTAGGTGCACAGGGTTTAAACTAATTGTTCAATAAATCACAAATTTGTTTCAGAAATAGCAAGTAGTGCTCTTCAAGGAATAAACATTTTTGCCTTGTGGTTGATCAAAGTGCTCCAGAATTAGTTGTGACACATGCTGCAATTTTACTTACCAGGTAATAGTTAGGGTGTAACAGGCTTGCATTTTTGTGTATTAAACTGAGTTGGATTTCAAAGCCAGATAAGCTGTAAAATCATATATGTTGACAGAGTATTTGCATGCGTGCACAGCCAGGTGAATGACAATTAGCATTCATATTGGACATGCAAAGGCTTGATATGCAGAAAGATGTGCATGTTGGGTGGAGTCATAGTTTTTCTGACAAAGGTGTTTCTCTTAGTAATTTCTTACTGGAGATTGTGGGCGTGTGTTTCCACTTTTATTATTGTTAGATAAGTTTGAGTTGCAGATTTCTTTCTGTGAAACTACTAAAAAGGATCACAGTTTGACTTTCAAGGTCCTTTGCAGTAATTCTAGGCCTGAGAGTTTAAAAATAATATATATCCACTTGCAAACTATTCCAGTAAAAAATAAAAAAAAAGCCATTAAGCAGGGAAGAGTAATGCATTCCAGGATATTCTTCCAGCTATCTTAGCAAAACCCCCTCAATGTTTTACTTGGGGAGAAGGAAGCAAGAAATAGCAGATGGGTTGCCAAACATTCGCAGACGATGCCAGCTCTGACTAATACCAGTCCTTATCTTCCTAAAACACCCAATTGTCCTCACAAACAATGAATTGTTTCATCTGTAACTGTAGCCATTAAATTATGCATTCATAAGCTCCAGAGGCTGTCAAACAAGCAAGTGGAAACTTTGAGAAGTGGATATAGACTGTACAGAGGGACTGTGTTTCAGTACGAGGATCATTTCTTTTCACAGGTGCTGTGCAGTGAGCTGTGGAGCTTCATTTCCGTAACTAATGACAAGCTAAATAAATCCCATTGAACTAAGTCTGATGGTATCATGGTGAAAGAAAGTCAGTAGTGTGGTGGGCAGATTAAAAGGCAGCTCTGGAAGGTGGTCTCACCTTCCTCCCAGTTGGGAGCTCTTGTTACTAGTCTGGTGGCAAACTGTTCCAGAGGCAGCATGCTGCTAAGGATTGATCGTAAGCCAGTGGCAACTGCAGTTGGCTGTGGGCTTCCAAGAAGGTCAGCAGACAGCTTTTATCTATTTCTCGAGAAAGTCTCTGGCAGCTGCATGAAGGCAGTATCTTCCTGGCATTGTCAGAGCTATGAAGAGACTTGAAGATGGAGAACTAATTGGGGCCTGATATTTGTTTTCTTTCTGACACAGATAGAATCTAAATACAAACAAAGTTTTTCCCTCAATCTTATTAGCAGTGCAAGAGGAAGGCATGTGTACAACTCTTTGGTAGACTGAAACACCAGAATCTTCTTTACTCCCTTAGCCGTGTGGTTCAGTGCTTTAGTGGTTAATTCTCTAACAGGTACTCTGAAAATGTGTAAGACAAAGATGAGACCCTGAGATTTTTAAAAACCTTTGTTTGAAAGAGTGGATTCAGGGCTCTGCTCTTCAAGGCGGCTTCTCTGAAGTGCGTGTGTGGTGAGATTGGTTGTAATGGGCAACTTGGAATTTCCTTTCATCTGTCTCTTAATTTTCCTTTCCAATCTAGCGTTCACTGAGTGTTTAGCCGTTACCTCAAAGAAAGTGCAAAATAAATTAAAACAACATGGATATACTTTTCAGCACGCCTGTGATGCTTGCTACTAAATCTGTATTGAGTCTTTAGAACCAGTAGTAGTACAGAGAAATACTATACAAATGATTCTTCACAATGGGTTCCGTATGAGTAACAAAAGAGCAAGCACTGCTTGATGCTGTTACCCCATTCTATCAAATGCATCATACACATCTCACACCGTATCTCCATCTTCCCTGCTCTTTCCCATCTGTCTTGAGTAAGTAGGTGCTGCCCTACACAAACCACTCTTAATGTGTCTCTATAAATACAGTGCACAGCACTTAGTTGGATGCAATACAAAGCATTAAACAGCACATAGAAAGCCATCAAGGTTTCATGTGAGCGAGTCTGTGAAATGCATTGATACTGTGTTCTGAATTTGAACAGCCAAATAATTTATAAACACAATCATTTTAAGTTTTATACCTATTCAGATATTTTGTTCTTGCTTTTGTTTTCCCAGTTTAAGGGTTCCTTTTTAGTGCTGAGAATTTTATTTCAGTATCTCCTCCTAACAAGGGGTTTATTTTACCACTTCAAAGAGTATCAGGACTTACTTAGAGGAAAACCATGGTTGCATTTTGGTGAAACTTAAATATGGAGTGGGTTTTTTGCCTCAAGTTTAGGATTATTAGCCTGCTAAACAGCTTGTGGTATGTAATTTTTTAGGTTCATACATTTCAATTTAGAATAATTATACTAAATACAACTTCTTTTTCAGTGTGGTAAAGATGTATTCCAACTCTCTGGGGTATGTCTGATTTTTGTTTGTGACTACGCATTTTCAGTTTCCAAATTTCTTTCTGGTCCTGAATTGTTCTATAAGAATTAACAGATTTATTGGGTTTCATGTGTATTTGTTCCTGTTGCCATCTGGTTCCTGTAGGTGCCTTTTGTTACTTCTTTTGGTCTAGATATCTGTTTTTATACAGCAATGTTAACATGAGATGTTGAGTGAATAAAAACCCCAAATAACTAGGTTAATATTGCCATCAGACTGCAGCAGGTCTTCTGTTTTTACAAAAAAATGAGTCTTAAATTTTTATTACTGCTGAGTAAAAAATGCTAAACCTCTTTTAGTGGAAAATCAGTTTTCTCAAATGAGAAAATGTAGAACAGTGTGATTATTATTTTGTTTTGTCCAACTAAAAACTTCTCAGAAAGAAAAATTGTTTTGAAAGTGTCTGATCCAATGGTATTTGTCTTTTGACAATAAACCTTGTACTGTAAATGGCCATCTGCTTTGTGAGGTTTATATTTAAGTTCTCTCATGTCCATGTTTCCTTCTGGATCCTCAGCCAACTTGTGAGTTCATTTTGAGGCAGACATTTTGAGGGATTTTGCCTTTTTTTTTTTTGTTGAAGAACTTGATGAATAGAATGACAGGATTATTTGCAGTTTATAGTATCAAATTCCTGATGACTTCATGTCTGATTTCTGCTGTCTGTTTACATGGTGCTTTATACCCCAAAAAGCTACTGTGGAATCTCTTCTATCATTGGATCCATTGTTCATCCCCAGTTTTGACACATGGATGATTTTGTTCATTTACTCTTGAATCTTCCTGTGTGCTGTCTGCACCTCTTCTTTTTGGTACCTGTCTGTGTTCTGAGAGTCTGCTGTTGACTGTTCTCTGTCCTTTGTGGCTCTTGCAGAATATCTTCTGTTTTCCTTTCTCAGTACTTTAACAGGAATTAGTTCTTTGTTTTCCTTCCTTGCATTCCCTTCAAAACAACTTGAATTCTTTTGAGGTCTGCCAATATGAGCTTATCAAAAATTTGCCTTCTCAAGAATATGCAGAGTTGATGAATATTTTTCAAGACAGCAAATGCTTTTTCACTCAGATATAAACAGTGACTTGTGCAAGAAGTCTCTTTGGATAGGAAATTAAGTATGGAATATCCCCCTATGAACCAACTATTTCTGAATGTCACGGCCGGCTCTATAGGGCTATATCATCTGGCCTGCAGTAATTTATCTTCTGTCTTTTTGTGTATCCAGCACCAGTGGTTGTGACTGTTTGTGCCAAGGTGTTGTCTTCCCTTAGTGTTCCTGAAACAACTCTTGGAAACTTTCCTATGGTGTTTCTCAAGTGAAAACTAAAAAGTGGTGTTTGACTCTTCTCCTCGCTCTACCTTTTATTTTTAATACTGTCAGCATAGTGTTCCTGAAATGTCACAAGTCATTCTCTTGGCTCACGTGACTGCACTGTATGAATTTCTGTGTATCTTACTACTCTTCCATTGGACTATTTTTCTGCAACTAGTCTCACTTTCCAATACAAATTTAGCTTTCTCCTCTGTTGACAATTCATAGATATACCTTCAGACTAGAGACTGTGTCCTTGTCACTGCTGAAATCATACCCCATCACTCTGTCAGCACTTCATGAATGGGCTGCAGAGACCTGTAAAACCCGAGGTTTTTCATCCGCCGCCTCTCCGATTACTGTAGAGAATCTGTGCTGTCATTCTGCCTGTCATTCACCTTCACAGTCAAGGTATTTTTCTTTAGTAAAAGCCTTTCCCCACGACCTCATCTAAGAATTACTTTTTTTTCGTTCTCACAGCTGGCTACTGGATATCTAAACCAATAGTGTCTGGCCTGCAGAAATTTGTCACATGTCCTTTTAAATACCTAGTGCCACTGGTCGTGACATTTCTTTTCTTTGTGAAGGGGGAGTGATTAATTAATTTGGATTGAAAGCCAAAATTTTGTCTAATTGACATTTAAACACTGTCAGTCCTTTCTGCTCTGACACAGCTTTACTATTTCAGCAGCACAGACTATTTTCTCCAGGTTTTTGTTATTTTGTCCTGGTTATTAGAACACTCATTTTTCAGACTCTGAGAGATGTGAGTCTTTTTATGCTTATATTACTGAAATATGTAGCTTTAAAAACAATTTCTAGGGACACTGTTTGATGTCATTAGCCTTTTATCAGTGTCCTTCTGCTTGCTCCCATTCCATAATCATGCCCAGGTTGCTTGTCTTTGTTTTCATAACCCTTTCTAGCTGCTTCTTGTGTTTAATTTATTTTTTTAAGTTTCTGCTTCCTCTTATCAGAGATGAACTAGCAAAAAAATACAGTGATATAAACATGGTTATCTTTCTACTGTAGAAAGTGCACCTAATAACTATGGTAGTGAAACTTTTAGAAGTAGACTAGGTTTAGGACAGTGTTGGTTTGCAGAGGTGAAATCAGAGAGCAGCAAAGTGGGCAACACTGATCAGCATGAACTCAGCTTATTAGTTGTTTGACTTGGGGTGCCAGACACCTTATAAGTCTTGCTGTTACTGTTTGTGGACTGGGTTTCAGCTTCACCACTGAGTCTTTTAAGTATGGTTGAGTTTTGGACCTCTGTGAAACAAAAGTATGTGTTCAGTTGTTGTTGCATTGGTGATTGATACAATTCCAACAGAAAAATTTTCTAGCCCTAACTTAGTTTTCACAGTTTTGAGTATTGCCTTAAGAATTCCAATAAGCTTTAGTGCAAAGCATGAGCTTGGTCCTGAGTTACTTTTTTATACATCTGAGCTGGACTCACCATGACTCTTACTGGAACAGCAATACTAGCAGATGTTATCCCTTGTGTAATTTCCAAAGACAGACACACTGTTTGACACTTCCAACTAATAAAACCAAAACTAGTCATGCTAAGATATTAGCCATCTTAATATTGAGTGTAACACAGATATGTAGATGGAGATGGGTTTTCTTTAAGTATGCTCACAGAAACTAAGGGGAAGTTATTACAGCAATATATTACTTTGGGGACAATAATCATGTCTGCTGTCAGACTTATGGAATGACATAATAGAAGGTTGTTCTCAGTAGTCCTTCCCTTTTATCAGGCAGAAATAAATAAAGTATATTCTTACTCTACAGAGGAGCTGCCTTATACTTGTACAGCTGTGAATGTACTTTTGAAGGTACATTTTTAATTTTTTTGACATAGTGATGATCTATTTAGGACAAAGAGTAACCAGAGATCTGTGTCTATATTTATGAGGGGTTTACTGATTTTTACTGTTAGGTCCAAATTTTGCTAGAATATTGCCCAGATTTGATCTCTGAAATGTGAAATTTCTATTGTCTTTTGGTGATTTCTTGATGCTAGCCATTGATGGCCAAGATTCCAGATTAAATAGCCCATCTCTGTACTTCTTTGACTCTGCTTGGTATGGTATGTTGATCAGAAAGTAGTTTGACTTCCAAAATGCTATTGTAGCTTAGAAAAGAAAAGGATCCTGTTCAGACCAGACAGGATTTTATTAATTTTTTAAAACATCAACCAAAATATAATATAGTTTTTTGTTTTTATTGGCTACATCACTTATTAAACAATAGTTCTTCCCTCTCAAAGCCACAACCCGAAGAACTTTAATGTAAACTAAATTTAAATTCTGTAGTTAACATTTTATTTTCTATCTGCAAGGAAGAGAATGACCTAAATACTGAGATCAGAAATAGCTGTCTTTATTTCCCAATGTGGGGGCGAATGATCTGGAGCTCATTACACATAAACCACTGTGATCAGTGAGAACTGCATTTGAGCAGAATAAGCCTTGCAGAAAGCTTATTATCCTGGAGTATTGCAATAATTGAGATTTCTCTGCAGTTGCTTTCTTAACATCTGTAGGAGAGGGAAAAAAGTAATACGTCCAAATGGCATGCCTAAGAAAGGAATGTAAATGATCCTTTCTGTTTATTTGCTTTTAAAGTCTGTCTGCTAAAGTTCTTAGTATTCAGATACCACTGTGATAGGTGCATTATAAACAGTATAGTACCTTTTCACAGTTTTAATCAAAATAGAATGTGTCCTCACTTACCCTTCCCAGATTTGTCCGAATGCTATTGTACAGAAGCATGAAGACCAAACTGGCAACAGCGTTTTAGAAAGTTGTTGAATTTATCAGTTTTGAACAGTGAGTTTTGTGTTTAGTAAGTCCCATTCCTCCTGAGCAAACGACATAGAAAAAATCAATTTCTGAGAAAGAGCCTGGCTGCTGCTATAAAATAGGTGGAAAATTTCCAGTTCATATGTACACTGATGCCCACTGCATCTTGCCAGGCTGAATGTGTTGCACTGGAAGAGGTTTATAATTGTTCATACAGGAACACTTTATCCATAGCAGTTGGGCATGATGTTGACTTAGTATACTAAAGCACACATTGAATAAACCTATCTGCGCTGTTCGAACAAGCTAGTGTCTTCAGAATAGCAAGAAATAGTTGCTACTTGACCTCGCCTGAGTTGCTTTGATATACTTGGTTTGGAATGTAGAGAATACTGTTAGCCCATAAATCTTTCAATATTCTGAAAGCTGGTAAATACAGTCATGAAAAACTGCTGTCTCAGCCAATATACACTAGCTAGACATGAGACGAAGAGAAATACCATATTATTCAAAGAACCTAACTCCTCAGTCTTTCTGCTCTTTGATACAGGCAATACACTCAAACTCTGAGACAGTTGTATTATGTTAGGGAGTGTAAGATGGCCCTCTGCTCACCTGCCTCACCAGCAGTTCCTATGAAAGTGAACGATTTGCTGAGAGGTTTTATCTGCATATTGGATTATTTCTTTTTGCCCAACAGTTGGCTGGTTCTTGGGTTTTGTATCTGACTTGGCCCATGTCAACATACCTAAGTTTGTTCCTCTTTTGTTGTATAATTTTGGGTGGTATAGACCTCCCTCACTCCAGCACTGGCATAGTTACAACAGTGATGTGTGTCCTACTGCTTTATCTTTGCAGAGGAAGAGAAACAAGCGATGTTGTAATAAGTCCCTTTTCCTGGGACGATTGGCAGCTGCAGCCAGGAAAGCCAAACAGTCCCCACAGTAACTGTGGCAGTACTTTCAATAAGGATGGCAACCCTAACTCAAGGCATCCAGCGTGTCTCTAAAGAGCCAGCACAGACTCTTCAGAGTAAGGAGGGAACATGCAATAGGGCTCTCAAGGCGAGGGAATAACTCTTGGACAGAGGACTGGCAATTTAGTAAACTGTCCTCGTTGGCCAAACACGTGAGGTAATCCCTGATTGGTAATTCACAACATCAGTTAGAGCACTTCTCTATGAGAATATCTGCGTGAAATTAAAACGTGTTCATAACTTTTTTCTCATGGAGGAAAAGAGGAATATCTCTCATATAGAATCCTCAACCACCAAGGAAAGAAAAGCTGTATTGTCATCTCCTTATTGTTCACTTGGCTTTCTTCCCTATCCCTGACTAGTCTGAAAAATACAACTAGTCTTGTAAAATCTGGAAAATACCACCAGTCTCCTGACCAGAAAAGAAACTCATATTTTATTTGTGGGGTTTTTTTGGTTGAATCTGATTTGGGGGTTACAGGAAAGCGGTGGGGAGATGTTGCAGAGGGGAAGAGAAAGTTGGAGGTTTTCAAGGTTCTTAAGACCTGAAGCAAACTTTCTGAAGATGAAGAGCCAAAGACTAAACTGCTTGTATTTTCAAAATGAGATAATATTACTAATTGTTGCAAGTTGACTCTGCACAGTTTTTAACGCAGCTGCCATTTGCATTCTTCATACCTGTGGAAAGTATGAGAGGTTAATAACACAGACTAATGAAATAAAATGTTAAACACAATCCATGGCAGTTTGGCTTTCGCCTTACTCTTAGCTGGTGAACAGCTAATGAAGTGCAAGTGTGTTTACATCTGAAGCTGAGCTGTATGTATGCTAATGGAGTTGATATTTTCCATTCCAAATTCTAGCAACCTGCCAGCATGCTAGGCATGTGCATGGCTTTAGTGAGCTCTCAAACACCATCACTCACAGTTTAGGTTTCTAAGGCTCTAAATTCTGGTCAAGTACAGGTGCTACAGGCAATTAGTTGCAGTTTAGATAGAGGTTAGGTCTCATTCTAACAGCAATTTTATAAAAAATCAACAAGAGTTTTTCCTAATATTAGGCAACGTAATAGTAGGATAAAATATACTCTGATCTATATTCCCTTCAGTCCACCAGCACGAATGCAATTCAGCTGATGTGTATCAGCTCTCTTGAATCCTCTTCCTATCTTCTTTTTATTTTTACTGTGTAACTATATTCTTTTCACTGTGTGTTCTTGGACAGTGTAGTCCCTTTCATACCAGAACCGTAAGGTAAGGGGTCATTTGCATGGTATTTAGCAGGCAGACACAAGTGTGCTCTCGCCTGTGCCTGCTGCCAGGTGGCTGCTGGCCAGCCCTGGGCTGAAGCCATGCAGTGCAGAGATGAGCCTCAGCTAGCACACTCTTCTGAGAAGCAGGGCATAGTATCTCGGGACACACAGGCACTCTGGGGTGATGCTGGCTTACAGCACACTCCTACAAATGGATGATTTGCTGGGCATAAAGTCCAAGGTTTGAACTTAAATAACTCCTCTTCCTAGTGTATGCAAGGGAAATTTCTGCTCTGCCTCCTTCAGTTTCAATAGATGTTAATCTTGGGGCATCCTTCCCTCCCTGTTATAAATTCCTTCCTGGTTAAGTGGCACTGTTGCTGATTTGAACTGATGTGGTTAGGGTTTTTATCCACATCTTTAACACACAGAATGAGTGTTAAGTATGGAAGACATAACCTTAAGAGCAGCGTTTCCAAAACAGAGGTAGTGCAAAGAACTACTAAGAGATCTAGACCCATAGCACTGTGTGGAGTTGTATCCAGCCATCATAATGCAGCTGTTTCTTCAAGTAAAGTCACAAAACACTCTTGGTGGGATCAGAACTGCCTGATGGTTTTCTGACATTTGTGTGGTTCTGAGTCATCCTTTTTTTTTTTTTCCAGCACACATCAGTTATTACTTCATATTCACCTGTTTGCAAAAAAAGTTCTTAAAACTGGACTGAAAAATAGTATCTTAAATATGAAGCTTAAGCAGGATCAGATCAGCTGATACAGAGATATAACTTTGTTGGTGTTACTGCTTCTCTTTGCTCTGACAGCTTGGATGATACATTCACAGGATACAACTGAGATGGAATGTAGAAAATATCTATAAAAGTGATATGAAGATGAATTCAATTTCATGTTAAACTTTTACTTCTTGTGTTATGAGGATATGACCGTTGCATGTGTCTGAGAATGGGATATTTTATGAACTTAAGTTTTATTTTAACCAGAAGAGTTTATGAATGCATGGTATTTACTGGAGAGAGCAGTTGTTCACTCCTTCTCAAGGAGCAGTGAAGTGAGGGCTGAGATTTTGCTGCTGTGAGTCCAATATTACACCTTAGGCATTAGGAACTGAAAATTGTAGGGTTTGCAAAGAATGCTTTGTACCTTGCAAGGAGAGTGAACTTAGTATTTGTTTTTCAGCTGTCCTACTGTTACTAATGAGCTTTATTTTTAGAAAGTGCAACACATATGATAGTCCCTTGTGAAATGACATTTGACATGATGTTATGTGTGTATTTACTTGGCAGAATTTCTTCCCAATTTGCTGTCACAGTTGAACATATTGAGCAGCTTCGCCAAATGAAGTTTCACGACTGACTCCCTGTGCTCACCTGTGTACGCTCAGCAGCAGTGCTTTATGTGCCTTTTGCACAGGTATGCAAGTTAAATAGAATTCTGTCTGAGACACAGAGAAACAAAGGTGATTAAACAGTGGTGATAAAAACGTCATGAGGCTTGGAAGAATGAAAATACTGCAAATAAACGGGAACATAAATTTCCGCAGTTTGGCAAGATACAGCAGCGTATGCAATAAGTGGCTGTTAAAAGGACATGGGTACTGAGTTTGCACGTCTTTATGTTGCAAAGGCTTTTGGTCAAACAGAAGTAGTAGACTTTACATTGATTCACTTCATACCAAGTTCAGATAACTTCTGGATTTCAACACCCTAAAACACTTGGTGCCAAAATAGTTCCCTAGAGAAAACCTTTGCTCTGAGGCAGATGATATTGCCAATTAACAGGTGGGGTAGGGAGTTCAGTGTGTTGATTCTTTGATTCTTGTGGAAGCATGATTTCATAGGAAATTAAATACATACCAGTCAAATCACAGAACGTGTCAAGTTGGAAGAGACCCACAAAGATCATCAAGCCCAACCCCTGGCCCTGCACCCATTCCCAAGAGTCACACCATGTGTCCAAATGGTTCTTGAACTCTGTGAGCCTGGTGCTGTGACCACTTCTCTGGGGAGCATGTTCCAGTGCCCAACCACCTTCTGGGTGAAGAACCTCTTTCTAAAGAATATAAATCCAATTTAAACCTTCTCTGACACAACTTCAGGCCATTTGCTCTGGTCCTATCACTGGTAGCCACAGAGAAGTGCCGGCCCCTGCTCTTCCCCTCACGAGGAAGTTGTAGCTGCAGTGAGGTCTCCCCTCAGTCTCCTCTTCTCCAGGCTGAACAGACCAACTGACCTCGGTTGCTCCTCATACAGCTTCCCCTCAAGGCCCTTCACCATCTTCATTGCCTCCTTTGGACACTCTCTAGTGGCTTAATATCTTTCTTATATTGTGGTGCCCAAAACTGCACTCAGGACTCGAGTAGAGCGGGACAACTCTCTCCCTCGACCGGCTGGTGATGCTTTGCCTGATGCCCCCCAGGACATGGTTGGCCCTCCTGGCTGCCAGGGCACTGCTGACTCACGTTCAGCTAGCTGTTGACCAGGACTCCCAGGTCCCTTCCCAGGCACCCCTTTCCAGGATCTCGTTCTCCAGTCTGTAGGAACATGCGGGGTTGCCCCATCCCAGGTGCAGAAATAGCATTTACATACAAATATGCACTTATTAAAAGGCCTGTTAATACGCAGTTACCGTGTGATTACTGCCAGTATCGCTCATACCGCGCAGGAGATGCGGTCCTTCCCCTGGCGCCCAGCCTGCCCCGACGCCTGAGCCTCTGGCTCCCTCTGGCGACCGCAGCGCGGCGGCACCGGGGGCGGCCCCGAGTGCCCGGGACGGGGTATCCCGGCGGGCGGCACATTCCAGCGCTTGGATGCGGGATGTGGCGGCTGCTTGGCTCCCCTCGCGGGGACCGTTCCTGCCGGCGGCGGGCTGAGACTACCCGGAGATCAGGGCTTGGATCCGGGCTTGGCCACCTCCAGGCGCACCTGTGTCTATGCCTCTGACTCCGAGGACACCGCGCTGCTGCCCCAGCTCCGTGTGCATAATGATTCTGCTTGAGAAATAAGTGAACCAGCAGTAATGGGGTATGGGCTTAAGCGTCTCCAGCACACAGTCTGGACTGGACATTAGGAAAAGGTTTCTCGTGGAGAGGGCGGCCAGTCGCTGGAGCAGGCTCCCCGGGGAAGAGGTCACGGCACCAAGCCTGTCAGAGTTCAAGGAGTGTCTGGCTGGCGCTTTTAGTCATATGGTTTAGTTTTAGGTAGTCCTGTGAGGAGGAGCGAGTTGGACTCAACGGTCCTAATGCATTCCTTCCAACTTAAGATATTCCATGATTCTATTCCTAGCTCAAATCAAAGGTGCGACTCTCCTCCTACAGCAGAATCAAAACGACCACAATCACAGTCATAGCAGAGGTAATTTAGAGAAGGTTCCAGTACTGGATGTCACTGGTGTGACCATAAATGAGTAGAGAGGACCAGATAAACCAAAAGGCAAATATTTTTTGCATATGTGCTGCTGCTCCATAGACAACACGATGAGAAGGCAAGCAGTAACGGAACAGAAATTGTGCCAGGAGCAAACCCATAGCCAGTGATACAATAGCAGGGCAGCAATTCATGCATATATTATTATCATAATCCCCAATTTCTTCTCACTCCAGGCTTTCTTCTTTTAATCTTTAATAAGGAGAGAAAAAACAAGTTTAAAAGCCTTAACTTGTCAGGCTATAAAGAGTAATGCAGGGGTTTCCTGCTCAAGACTTTCTAACGATATCACTCACTGGAAATGTCACTGCTGGGTGTGGGACTACTACTGAATAGTCACAGTTCATTTAGGATTTTGTAGGTCAAAACTTCTGAGAGTGTTGCACTAGCACTACATCTGTCTGATAATACTGTAGTAAAACAACACTGTAAACTTTTTGGCTTACATTAAAGTTAGTGTTTTGTGCTCCTGTTCTGTTTACATGTTGCCTGAATCTCTCTTTTGAAATATATAGGATGCACAGCTGACTTTCATACAGGAATGTGAAAAGTGTTTCTTGGTTCTGTGCTTGCAAGTTGTCAAATATTGTCCTTAACGAGCTTGCAGTTAAGTTGAGCCTTACTCACTGAAAAACTTCACTGAAATCAAAGCAAGGAGTCCCTGAAATTCTATTTGTTGGATTTGGATTTGTTGGGTGTTCCTGTGATTTTTGGTTATTTTACCAAAAGAAGTTTGATTCATGCAGTGTCTGTATCAACACTGGAAAAATATTTTCTTGAATGCAGGCAAAGTGAGTGATAGGTAAGTCAGCTAATTTTAAGGGACAACTTCTTTTATGCAGAGAACATATTTGTGGTAACATGTTTTATAGTCTGTAAAAAATGCTACGTTTAGTTGGGCTTAATCCTCTTCAAGCAGCTGCGGGAAGAAAAAGTACTGCTTGTTGAAGTATGTGCTGAATAATTTTTACTTTTTTTAATTAAACTCGTATAGAAAAAGTAGGCTCAGTGAGAATGAAGAAAATGTTCTTCATCTTATTGTGGGAGATGTTAGAACTCTGATCTTGCAGAAGACAAAAGCTGGATCAGTAAAGCCTGGAAAAGAATTTGCAGAAAAGGCTTTTAACCCACTTGGTAGTCTCGGAAACAGAGAGAAAATAGTGAGAGTAGCAGTGTTTTTTTGATTTTACTTCAAGGATGGAACTACAGGGAGCAAAAAGAGATGAGTCTTTGAGAGGTAGGGGCAGTGGGACTTCATCTCTCTCTTACATATGCTGTGTGACAGGTATTTCTGAAGTTTTAGTCCCTGTATGGAACTGGATACTGTCTGAAGAAATTTTCCAGTACTGTACTACCTTCAGGTAGCAAGAACCAGTACTGGTTTGTCTGTTCTTCACATGAGGTTTTCACTCACTGAAACAGATTGTTTTGCTTTTTCCCTGAAAGCCTGTGCTTTTAATCCCTAATCCTGGGATTAGATTTAGACCTGAACCATGAGGTTTCTGTTCTTTCCAGTGCTATGTTGCCACAGGCTTTTAGCTGTGGGTACAACAGATAACTCAGCAAGTTGAACCAGAGGTTTTGAGTGCTTGAGTACTGTGCTATGGGGGCACAGTGTGCCTTCCTGGCAATGAATGCACCCCTTTTGGAGCTGGATGCATTGTCACTGTGTCAGTACACTGTTAGCAAGCTCAAGGTGGTACAGCTTGCTGGTGTGCAGCTCTGTGCTGTCTCTGTATTTGAGTAGGAGCTGTCATGGCACAACCCCTCTTTGTCCAGAAGGGCCAGATGAGGTGTTTCTGCATTGGGATTTGTTGTGCAGTACAGGCATAGTGAATAGTCCAGTGAACAGAAATTATTTTCTCGTGGTTGAATATGTAAAAATACAATTTGAGACTCATAAAAATGTCTTGGATCAGTAAAAGTGGGGAAATTTAAAGGAGGGAGTCATCTCTTAAGGGACAAAAAAGTCTGTAATGGAATCCTTTGCCATAATAAGATTTCTTATTCTTTTAAGAGGGATGTGACAGCAAGATTTCTTGGTTGTTTTTCTTTTATGTTTTGGCGGTTTTGTTTTTGTTTTGGGCTTTTGTTTGTTTTTTTCTTTGGAATTTTTATTATTATTATTATTATTATTATTATTATTATTATTATTATTATTATTATTATTATTATTATTATTATTATTATTAGTGTTTGTTCACCAGTTACATGAACAATTTGGCTGCCAGAAAAATCATAATTATTACCAGAACGAGAATGTGGAGCAGTGATTTCATTGCTATGTAATGATGTAGGAACTAAATCCTTTTTCTGCTGTGACATTGGCCCAACATGACCAACAGCCAGGTAGAACTTACTGAAAAGTGAAATAAGCCTTCCCGTTGTCATGGGAAGCAGATCTATGGGTCAGCAAGGCATTACCTCAAGTACTGCTTGCTTCAAACACATCCTTTTGAAATAATGGCAAGTTTACCAATGGATGTATTTTTTAAGCTGGATATTAATTAATCAGAAGCTTATACATTGCTACTGTAGAGGACGTTACTGAACTTCAGTTTCTTTCATGAAAATCTGTAGCACATCACAAAACAACTCAGTCTGACTACAGGGAAGTTGCTTGCAATGCACCTTTTTGTCCAGCCACTGATGGTCACACAGACTGAGAGGAAAAAGCCTGGGGGCCAGTCTGGACTAGAAGCTTGGCTTTGCTTGAACAGGATAAAACCCTCTGAATGGTTATTACTTATATGGCCATCAGACACCCACTTTCCTCTCTCCTCTGAGCTGCCTCTCAAAGCATACTGATGAGTACAGCTTTGATAGCTGATGGAAAAAAAATACCCAAAAACTGGAAAGCACACACCCCAGAAATAAGTGCTAAAAGAAAAAGGAAGAAAAATTGGCAATAGAACATGCTCTTTTTACTCATGCTGCTGAGAGCTGAGAACATGTTACAATCAACAGCTCACATTTCTTATTTTTCTGGGCTAGGAGAAAGTTATGACTCAAGTTCTGATGCCAGCATTTACATTACAACTCTTGCCATCACCATAAACTCTGCACCACTTGTGCAGGTTTACTCACATCTCTTGTTCAAGTCCAGCAAGCCAATTCTCATCTCTCCTCCCCCGCACACTCACCCACTGGTGTAATTAGCTTAGTGGCTACAGGTTTTTTTGACCCCAAATGTTCATTTGATCCCTGTCAGCACAAAGGCAGTAATTTAGTTTGACTCCATGCAGCTCCCTGACTGGGATGAATAGTCCTTGCTGCATTAAATCCCTGTACAAAGAAAGACAGCATATGGGTGAGCAAGAGGCCCCCAGCTAATAGAAAGTATATACTACAATAATCCTAAATTGACCTACCTTCTGACAGATTAGAGTATCATTTGAAGAAATGAGGAGCTCCAGTTTTTGCTGTGATTTAAATGTCTCTTCCTTTTTAATATGTACATTTATATTTATGCATATAATATACACAATTTTCTTTTTATAGGCTTTTCAGTAGCAAAATTTGATTCTCAGAGGACTCCTTTTTTGGTACCCAATTTAAAAAATTCAAGATCAAGAATTAATTACCATATTTAAAAGGATCCAAAGTTTGAAATTTGCCTGTCTGCTCTATGATCTAAGGACACATCCTCTGCAAGATCTGAAGCATTCACTATCCACTAAAATTATATGCAGAGCAGGCAGAATAGGGATAATTTACATTTATTGTTTGTATCAAACTGTTTGCTACCATTTTGTTTGCAAAAGGATTTTATTGTTAGTTTTTAAAAAGCAGACATGAAAACAAAACTCCTGCATGGTGGCAAATAGCTTGTGCCAAGTAATTTAGCTTTTCTCTATCGCAAAATGATACATAGCTTGCTTTCCCTTCCAGCTGCATTCAAAGGATCAGTCAGTGATGTGCAATTCCAGTCAGAATTTTTCTGTTGTGGAGTTTAGTAGAAAGTGGAAACTTTCCCTAAACTAATTGTAGTTACATCTTTGAGATGTCTTTCTCTCCTCAAAGACTTCAGCAGAGGACTGAAACACATATGTTTTCCACTAGAATTCGCATTTCTCTGGGATACTATAAAAACATGGTAGTTTTCTGGAAATGTGTTGAATTGCTCACCTAGTCTTCTAGTGTTTCATGAAATGTCTTCAAGACAATTTAGTAATATGCTATCAGAGTACCATGAAATACTTCACTCTCACAAATCCATATTGGTCTGCTGCCTTCCAAATAGCCAACAATGGTCACTCCTCTAAGCCAAACTGTCAGACTGGTATGTGTTAACATCAAATAGTCTTTGCATAGAAGTCTTTTAGGCCTTCTGAACAATGTTTGCTTTTGAGTCATCTATCTTTCCCTTCTGCCCTGAAAAGTGAAAGGGGCAAGAGAAGTACAAAAGGTGAAAAGAAAATAGCACTAAACTTTCTACAGAGAACTCATAAAACCCACACCGAAGAAAACAAAGCAAATGCTCACGTTTGTTTTTTTTTGTTTGATTGTTTCTAAGTACACTATTGAAAGAAGTCTGATATGCTTTACAAGCAGCCAGAACATGTTACTGGAAAAGCATCAGCTGATTAACTAATATTCAGGTTGGTTGCATTCCAGCATGTGTCTTTCAGTCTCCCAGTTGCTTAGTCAGATGGCAGCCTATTTTTACAGACGTTTTGATTTGTTGCCAAATGGGATAAAGGGGCTCATCTGACTGACAGGAAAGCTTAAATTTTTCCAGGCCTATCGGGAAAGCATTCTTGTAATAAGGGGAAACCTTATTATTTGCCAAAGACAGGACTGACAGGAGATAAGACTCTTAAATAAATGGATCAGCTCTCTTTAGTCAGAAGCTGTTCAGGAATGATGGACCATCTGCTCTCTTGATTGTCCTTAAAGGATAAATGAAAATTGAAGAGAAGTTTGGCCAGGTTTTCTCCTTTATTCTCTCTAATGAGCCCTTGTGCGGGTAGTTCAGCATGCAGTTTTAGTTTAAGACAACAGTTAATAGTTATGCCACCTGACAGCTTGCTAGACCCTGACATTGAGGTTAATGAGACACAAGGTGAACAATATAAGCACATTTTCTAGATGTAACTTGAAGGATAGGTAATACATGTTTAGTAGCTGATAGGATCTTTCATAACTCTTTATTTGTTCTCCACAGTTATAGTCTGAGGTGTTTCACTGCTTTGCTCTTTTACTACAATACATTTGTACAACTTATATGTGAACCTTCCTCGAGGGCTTAATTGCCCTCTTCAGCACCCACATAATGCATTAACATTATCCCTGTCTAATTATTAGAGGACAAAAATGAATAGATTGGGAAACAGGTGCACAGATCAGAATTGGTTTTCTACCAAGCATCTAAGCAAGCTGAACCAGGTGGTCCAAACTTCCAGATATTTAGTAATTTAACATAGATAACATAACATAAGATAACATAGAAAGCCTGTGACAGTGAGCACTGTGGCCCAGAGATGAGAAAAATTACCATGATTTTGCAAACTAAACGTATGAGGCCAGACATAATTTCAGAGTATGAGAATGGTGTGTTTATAGCTGTATAAAAAACTGGGAATGGGATATATTTCTCTGTGTTATTACAAAGAAGTTAAATTTCCTTTTATTAGTTCTTGCTAAGTTTGGGTTGGTGGGGTTTTGTAAATTAGAAGCACTAATTGGATACATCTGTTGGGCAGATTTCCTACTGGAGAAGCATGTCTTTGGGGCTGGGGTGGGAAATCATGATTAAAAGTGTTTCAAAGTGTTTCAAAGACAGGGAAATCTATACAGATAGTTGTGAAGACTAGCTTTCCACTGGAGGCAGTGCAGACCGTGGGACAGCAAAGAATGGTGGCACAAAGTGGGATGGGATGGCAGTACAGCGAGGCAGTATGATGGAAGAGGAGGTTAGTATGTTCCTGGAGACAGAGGATGAGTCCTAACAGAGCTCCCAAGCTTATGAGGGTGGCAGATCAGTGAAATGTCACTGAAGCTACTAGTTAGGGTAACTACCTAAGTACTACACTGAATAGCTCTAACGAAATGTGTGAGTATAGAAAGCCAACGGTGATGGGGCTGGAAAGAAGAATCAGACTGATGAGAGAGGTCAGATCTTATAGTTATTCCAAGGAAAGAAATAGTGGGCACAGGCCAGAGAGGAGAGAGAGACAGACAAAAACGCTGGGGTCAGTGTTATAAGTACGGTATCTCTACAGAAGAATACTAGATCATTTTAAACCAAGTTGTATTTAAGACCATGACAGAATGGTTTGGAAAAAAAGATGAAACTCAGGTCAGGATACAGAAATTGACAAAAGATGAATCCAAACCTAATTATTTTCTTTGTGAACAGTTTGTGAAAATCGTATTTGAGTCATGTATGTAGATATGACTTTTGAGGGAAGAAGGCCCCTTTGGACCTAACAGAATCAAGAATGCGAGCCACTGAGGAAAATTCCAGCGTAATATGTGTGTGCATGCTTTAACTCTCAATAACATTATTCCCTCTGGTCCTGATTTTTGTCTCTATTTCAGAGAAAAGGACGCTGTGCGTACAAAGTTATGGTTTTGTATGCATATTACACAGGTACACTACGCCTTGTAAACCCTGTTTCATGTAAGTGAGGCTTATCTATATCATGGTAATCATGTACAGAAGGTAAGCCAGAATTGCCAAAAGCGGATGAGGACAGATGGCGAAGGCTGAAGCAGTGTGTTAATTTTGTGTGGTCAGCTGAATCGGGGTGAAGATGAGGACAAGGATGAAGTACACATACATGCTCCTGTCAACAGGTATTGCTGTCAGGTGCCGTCGAGAATGGCCATCACATTTCTCTCTTGGAAGTTAAATTGAGGTGTCCCATTTCAGAAAGCTGGGTGTACTCCAGGTGGGAGTCAGTCCAGAATCTGAGCAACCCCTCCAGAGCCACTGTGTGATTAAATGCAGGAATACAGCTTCTCATTTATTGTCCAGTTTTTCTAAGTTCATTATCAGATCAGTGGATCTTGTTAAGTGTCTTTGTATGCAAGGTGAAGATGCCTCCTTCAGAAGAAGATTCAGTTTCAGACAGCTTCTCTTATTACAGGTGAATAGCAAGACAGACATATTTTAGTCCTTCTTTTCAATTATAAGCTCATGATGTTGAACTTATGGCATAACAGTATGATCAAGGAAAGACTACTGAATATAAATGGACACAAAGTATTGTTTGAAGTTGAGACACCTGAGATAGGACATGAGAAAATGAGGTGACATTCAGTGTGCAAGACTCATTCAAGTTACACTTTATGAAAGGAGAAAATGAAAGATTAAACTCAAGCTATAAGAAATGCAGCCAAGGAGTGGGAGAAGTTGAGATAATTAAAGGAGACTACAAAGAATTGGAGACTAAAAGAGAAACTGGGGGAGGGAAAATGACAAGATATAGAGAATATACTCTTAGCACACACCCCTTTTTATTCTTAGTATACTCTGGTGCATCTAATAGCACCGCAGTCTGCTGCAATAGTTGTGTGTCGTTTTTTAAAAAATGAGTTCAGTGTTTTATTTTTCTTATTTTTTTATTCTCCCCTCTCCACCTGGAGAGTTAACTGGACATGTAAGATGTCTATGTCTAGACATGTAAAGTCTAGACACACTTGTATCCCTATTTTTGAGTCATTAATGAACAAAAACAGTTTGCAGTCCTTCCAGCTTTGTCTTAAATAGCTAAGAAAGAGGACACCCCAGCCTCAAACTATATGTGAATGTGGGTATGAGAAAGTATTTTCTCCCTTGCACTTTCCTTTCTCTCTATCGAAGAAGAGAATGCTGGATTTGGGAGTTTGATTGTTTTCCTCAGATATTTTGATAGTTTGAGGTATTAGTAGGAATCTCACTGAGAGGGCTGAAAGGGAATATTGTAAAATACTGAAGAAGCCAGTGGCTAGAGAGTAGTAGTGTTCCTACAAAAAGCTGTGTAGTCTGTTGGTGGGGTACAAAGTACTCACTGTGACTTATGTTGACTATGAAACATAAACACATAGATTGCTGCCAAACACAGAAGTCTCACCATCCCTTGTACTCAGACTGCATTCCTTGCCCCTGTGCCAGCACTGGCACGGATGAAGCCAGGTGGGCAGCCAATTCATATGATATAGCTCAAATGCTTGTTATGACTGGGGCTCTCTGCTGCCTTGGGGTCCCTGCTTCGGCTGAGTACAAAGCTGTGCAGCCCCTAACCACGACACCCTGGCAGCAGAAGTGCCCAGGTGGGTACAGGGAGAAGGGGCAAAATATGCAGGTATAGCAGCCTCTGCAATGGCACCTGCGTTACCCACAGTTTTTAGGGTGGCTGGTACTGAACGTTTGAGTGAGCTGTTTTGCCTGTAGGCTCCACCTGAGCTTTGCTGAGGGCTCTTTTGTTGTGTGGGTAGTTCCACAGGCTCAGAGTCTTTCCCTGACAGTAAGGAAGGTTGCTGATTACAAAATTAGAGGCAGTTTTCCTTGTATATTACTACAAAAGTAAATCAATTGATTAGCACCTAGGTCTGAAATCTGGGTTTAAGCTTTGCCCAGAACAATGTTCCTGCATCCATGGTTATGATGATGGTTGTGATGATGTATGCTCCTACGTGGACCACAAGGCTTGTAAGAGTCTACAGTCTTTGCAGTGCGCAGATGGACCAGTGATGAGTTCTCAGTGGGTCGTAAGAGCATTTCTCTGCCTTTTGGGAATCATGGTCCCAGAGGAGCTGAAAGCTGTGGGAAGGCACTGAAATCTTAGATTATGCCCTTTCTGTGAATTGCTTACCAACAGCTTTCCAACCCTCTTGGGATCTTTGCTCAGTTTTTATGCAGCATCCATTAAGCCACCTCTTTTGCCTTGCAAATGCCACTGCACTCTGGTATGAGCTGGTTTTATGGGGATGACAGAGTCCCTGGTACCTTCTGTCACTCCTGGTTTACCTTTTTTAGAGCAATGCAAGCTTATGTTAATGTTTTGTGGTCCATTTCAAAGCAGACTTTGTCCCTTTACCTCTTTTCCAGGATTCTATCTAGTTTCAGCCATCTTGTAATTGCATTTAAACGTGTCAAATGGTTGCTTTTTTTGGTTTTGGTTTTGGTTTTTTATTGTTCTTCTGAGAAAGCTTGCTAAACTAGTGCACCTGCAGAAAGCCTGAAAGAAGTCATTCCTTTTGACAAGAGACAGGAATCTTGTCAGGGCTATCTGAAAGCAAGGCTCAAATTAATCAGTCTTACCTTCTGTCTTTGCCACAAATACATAGAGGAATCTAAAGGACAAAGACTGTGGATTAAAATCTTAAATGGATAAGTGCCAAGCAAATCCTAAAATGGGTTAAGTCTTTCTAGCAGGCCATGGCTGCTACCACAGCATCTGGGCTCGTGCACTTTCTGGTCCTTTTGAAATTATTGAGTAATCATTCATGAATTGCACTTTATTTTGGGAAGAGCACCCCTTGAAACCTTGCACATTAATTCACCCAGGACTCTCACTGTGGGTCAGCAGCTGTATGATTAATAGCGTACAAGAACTGGGAGTAAAGTGAGAAGTTGTTACAGAGACCCAGGTGCATACTGTGTTTAAACTAGAGCCTGGAGCTTGATCATTTGGAAGTAATGCACACTGCTCTCTGTTGTACAGGGCTACTTTTGCCTCAAAATATTTGGTGACTTAGTAGTCACGGATGTTTTATGTGTGTATTTGGCAGACTAAGGATAAAAGCTCAAAGATACCTGGAAAAGTTTAGCGGATGCATAGAAATTTTCCCTGGAGAGCCCTACCAGAGAGTGTATCCAGACACAGGTGATCAGACCAGGGAGCTAATGTGGCTGGTGTAGGAAAAGACATAACATGATTTTAGGACAATGTTTCTGGCAGATCTTAATCTCTCTTAGTTATTTCTAGCTTTGTCATAATTGGTGTGTGTTAATTGTACTGATAAAGCAGTCAAAGGAGGAAGAACAGAAATTCTCTAGACTGCGCTACTTTGATCCATAGTGTCCAATGTGGACATGGGATAATGAAATAAGAACATTTATTGGTTTTTTTATTAAGAAGCTACGAAACAACAGGTGCAGATTTGCCAAGGAAACTTAAGAGATTTCTCTGATGTGATTTGTGCTTCTGGTCATTAAGTGATGTGAAAGTAGCTGCACTCTGCCTTAGCCAAAAAAACCCACTACTTGCTCCAGGATGAAAAGAGAGCTTTAAAGAAGGCAAACAAATTATCTTCAGACTATTCCAGTTTCAAGTTATTCAGAGAAGCTCCCATACGCCACTAACGTAGATAAGACATATTAAACAACCTGTAACTTTTGCTCTACAAAAAGTGATTTTCACATTTCCAGCTGATAAATTGAGAACAGGAAACTCAGAGGACATTTTTGTATCTGTTGCAATTAATTTAAAAACTAATAGTTACTGCTTATATGTTTCATAAAATAATCATGATAATAGTAGTTTTATTTCTCTTAAATATTCTTTCTAAGTCATAGGGAGAAATTAGAACATAGGAGAGCAAATTTATAAACAAACCAGGTAATTCAAGCTCAGACAGTTATCTTGAATAAAAAATGGTAATGTTCAAAAGAATTCACTGAGATATGAGTGCTGATTACTCCAGGTTTCCTTGTTATGGCTGATATGAGGGCTGCTAAATGTGAAATATTGTGTAGTAGTGCTGTTACACCAGTGATGATTTAAGAATATAAAAAATATAAAACTTGTAGAAAAAGAGAATATTGTTACACCTACTGCTTCAGCGTGTGTGTGTGTGTGGGAGGAAAGCAGTAGATGAGATACAGGTTTGAAAGCAATAAATCCTCCTCTTTCCTAATAAAGACTGGAAACATGGTAGATCATATTTTAGTTTCTGGTAGTGGGTGGTAGTACTACTTGGCATTCAGCTGTCCTCATGTCTCACGTAAATAGACTAGTTATACTGAGAGAAGAGTATTCTGTCTCTCTTTGATCTCTCTACTGAGAAAGCCAACAAGATTTCCAGTTATGGTGGTGGGTTTTGTGTGTGTGTGTGAGATGTAAACACCTGTTTATGTTCCGTAAAGTAGTAAGTCACCAGATGGTAAAAGCTTTTATCCACGCTGCTCTAGCTGGATTTGTACCAGTAAGTTGGAGGTGAAAGGTACCATATGGTACTGTTAATCCCCAAAGCATTCATTATTCCTAAAATAATTTTCAACACCTTTTGGTGTTGACATCTCTCTTTCATTAATGTCTCTGCTTATTTATGTGGGCAATGTTCAGATGAAGTGTAACTTAGAGTATGTGGGGGTTTATGTGTGTTCCTGAGATTCTGTGCCAACTAGAAAATTAATTGTCCTTGGATAGTGAGTTGGGGGCTTCCGTGAAATGAGTGACATCATTGCAGTCTCCTGTGGATAAGGACTGTCATTGACAGCCTCAGCAGAGAGGCAAACTGAAAATAAGTGTGGTAACTTGGAAAGTGATATATGTTCTGGTAGGTAATATCTAATTATTACTACCAAAAAAATGCTCTACTGTGAGCAATGTTCAGTTCTTACTGTCACTGCTGAAAGAATCTATCAGACTGGGATGAGACTGTTCTGACGTTCTGGGAGTGGGGGTTATTTAAGATACGGGGAAGACATTAAAGATTGGACCTTGATGACTGAGTGGGTAGATGGCAATTTTGGAGGGAGAAGCTATGGAAAAGATCAGTGTTGAAGGAGTTTATCCAGACCGGGATGTTTTGAGACTGGCCTGTGATCAGCTCTGGAGTTGTAGGACACGCTTAGGGATTCCATGGCTGGATGTTCTTCAGGCTAGTAAGTGTCCAGAGGGGGACGTTCAGCCGGATTTGTGCAGAAAGCACCCTGATTACAACACACTGCTTCTAGAATGGGACTGAAGATTAAACATTTGATCATAGTGAAGAAATATGTTTAATGTGGTTGTATCACCATGGAAACAGCTTCTGCTTCAATCCAAATATTGCAATGGTAGGTGCAAAATACTAGTGATTGAATTAAGGTCGTTTAGCTGAACAGCTGTGTTCTTCTGGGGAATGTTTAATATTATACTGTCAGCTCTGTCAGCATGTTAGTAAATACCATTTATGTATAAAGAAATTAAAGCATTTAATCTTAAGAAACACCTTGCAGCAGATTTTTCTGTAGTGTCGCTATCTAGGTTGACGGGTTGCTTCTAATAGTGATAGGTTTCAGATTTCCAGCATGATTCAAAGAAATAATTTCAAAGTAAGGAAAATGTCGGGGCTTATGCTGACAGTTTGAATAGGACTGCACTTTTTCATTCTTTCTTTAAGAAGCAAAGACTGTACATGTAGTTAACGTCTTCTGCAGAGGAGTCAGTCATGGAACCAGTTTCTATAGTAAGCTATGATGAGAATTGCCTTCAGAACCTTAAAACAGAGAACACTTTTGTCTTTGTGGTTCTGTCTGCCCAGAAGACACTGGAAAATGTCTGTTTGGCAGCTGCAATTCGTGTTACCACCCTTGGCAGTGAGCAGTACCCAGCACCCTTCAGCCCTGCCTCTGTTTGGAGAACCAGCACAGTGCTGTGAGTATGCCAGAAGCGACTACCCACCAAAGCTAGAGGAAGACTTCTGGGCCAAACTGATCATGGGGGAGTGAGCTTGGCCTCCCTACTCATGGGAGGGTGTGGATAGGGGTCTTGCCGAGAGGGCACCTGCTGTGAATGCAGGGGCAACAAAGAGAGCGATGCTGGCTGCCCCTCTGGGACAACCCTTTCCAGGCCAGCAAATGCCAGCTGCTGCCAGCCTGCTTTTCCAGATCTCTGTTGCTGACCAAGGCCGTGGATCAGCACTGATAAAGCCATCACTTGTGTGTCCTGTGAGCTCCCCTGCACAGACCTGGAGGCAGCTTTGCTGTGCACAAGCTAGTGCTGGAAGCAACCTGAGGGGCCTCATAGTCGGTGTAGAATAGCTCACCCAAGAAGGAAAGTTAGCCTACACTGAACTTCAGTCTGTGCTACCCTGCACAGGATCTTTATCTGTAGGCCATTGTCCTGAATCCAAGCTAAGCAAGAAGTCTTCCATTTTAGTCTGATATTGACTGTTTGTGGTCCTCGTATTATATGGCAACTTTGCTGAGCTGACAGTTGCTTGGCAGGCTGTGGTTGCTTTGGACTTTCTTGCTGCTGCTCTGGAGAATCACATATGTCCATCCATATGGCATTTTGAAGGCAGCTGCAAATGAGATTTAGTCAGTTGGAATAAACCAAAAATGTAACTAGAGTAGGCTGATACATCTCTTTTTGGGATGGAGAATGAGACTCCAGATGTGGCTTTTAGTGCTACAAGCAGTGCAGAAAGCAGACTATCTCTGCCCCACATCAACAGGTATAAAGGTGCAGACTGTCAGTTGTGCCATGGAACTGGAATGAATATGAGAAGGGCTTTATACACCTGGCATCAGAACAAACCAAAAACCACTACACCTGCTTTGGGAAAAGCTCTTGCCATATTTATTACAGCAAGATTGAAAATGAAGGTGGACTGATAGGAGGACATTCTGTTCTCAGCCTCTGAATAAAGGAAATGCAGAGTCAGAGTGGTATCTGGAAGTTGCTACAGATAAAAGTGTTGCCACAGTGGCATGCAGGATTGGAGTTTGGAGGAAGGTGTCTGAGTACGCAGTAATTATGGGTAAGGGATATTAAAAATAGAAAATTTCATTTGGGAAATTAAGGAGGAACAGCCTATGTTTTGCAAAAGACTGAAACAGCGTTTTTCTTTATATGTTCATGGAAAAAAAATGTGGAAAGGTAGAGAGATTTCAAATTGTGAGGTTTGGCACTAGTAAGAAACTTGAGTGTTCTTCTTCTCAGCCCTTCCTCCCCCATTTTGAAGGTATTCTTTGCTTTGGCTCTAATTCATTTCAGAGTTCATTTCAGAGGTTAGGGTTTTTAACTCTGGTTTTACCATGCTCTGTGTATGGAAAAACAGAGCAGATGTTTCACTGCACATACCGAACAGACAAAGTTGAAATTACTATTTCCTTGAGTGCCTCATGTCCTGCAGGGAAAATGTCCCTCCAGGCTTCCTCCAAAGCTCAGGGAATTCTGTTCCTTTCACTCCTGTTATGAAAATACATCAGTCCTTTGTTCTGCCCTTAGTAAGAGCCTTTACAAACAGAGGGGGATGGGACTGCTTGCTTTCTGTTTCTACAGCTTCCCATAGACTTGTATCTGAGCTGTTGGTGCTGACCCAGACTATAGCCAAGGTTTGTCTTTTGTCTGTTTTTCTCCCCTTCTTTTGCTCATTTTTCCTACCCTCAAAAGCATTCTGAAGTGGAATCCAATTCACACAGATGTAGAGCAGTTAGCATTGCTGTTGCTAGTGGGCTGGTTTCTTCCTTAATTTGAACCAAGTTCTAATCAGGCCACTCCAAGCTGAAGCTCTTTGATAATAACTAGAGGAAAGAAAGCTGAAAGTGGCAGGGTTCTGAGGTAAGCACAGTGTAGATCAGCAGAAGTCCTGAAATGTACAAGCAAATCCAGATGTGTGAGACACCAGATGATAGAAAATCCTATCAAAGAGTAAGTAATTGCATTCTGCTGTACCAGTTCCATTCTTCAGAATTAATTACATATGGGATTTTGCGTGGTCTTTCATTTAAAACTGGATAAATACTTTTGGTTTTCAAATTTGGCCCCTGAATGTGTCCTCTACTGACTGATCTTTGCTGGTTTTGAGGTTTTCCATTTTCCAGAGCAGAACGGGGACTGCACTCAACCATTTTGATATTGTATGTCAAGAGGCTTAGTTACCTAGAGCTGGTTTTAAAAATGTTCGTGAGAGGTTCACACAGGGGTTGAAAAATTCACATCTTTGGGTTTTTATATTACAGGGTTGAATAACTCTCCTATTCTTAATGGGTTTTCTTGTGGGTTTTTTTCCCCATGATCTGCCAGCTCAAGTCTTTTATCTTATAAAATCATCTGCTTTTTGCACACTAGTAATTAAACAATGGGAAGTTTTGTTAAATGTTTATGGAAAATACAGCTAATCAGGTTTTTATATCATGACATGGAATGCTGCAGTACTCCATCTGGAGAAATGGTTGATGGTTTACAAATTTGTTCATAGGCAGCTTTATACAAGACAGTTCTCAAATAGGTGCTGAGCAGTGAAGTGCAGAACCTCAGCAATACTTGATCATGCACATCCCTTACTAATATTTCAGAAGTAAAATTTTCCATCTAACCTCTCTATCTAACTGATAGATATATATGATGTACTTAATCCTCCCTCCCTGCTTATCCCTAGATGTGGCAGCAGCAGGTTGCAGAGAGGGCCTGACTGGGGGCAAAATGGTCAGAGTTCTACCCTACTCTTCTCAAAGCAGTATTAAGGTTGCTTAGCCAGGGGCAGCTTATTGACTTAAACGATAGTGATTATGAGATGTTTCTAATCTTTAAAATAATAACCAGTTCCTTTGTTTTTTTTTCCTAACATCACTTTATTCCTTCTTTCCAGACTAAATTGTCCCTTTTTGGAGACTGTTTTGGGCTGCCTGCAAGCTGTGGACTGGTGCTGTGCTTCAAATGACTTACCAGCTTCCGTCTCCTTTTTCTTGGCAGGTAAGGGCAAAGATCTTTTGTGCTTTGCTCCTTGAAAAATGTCGGTGGTGTCATATAGTGTGCTGACAGATGGCCTCAAAACACTTACCACCAGCCTTACTCATAAGTCACATACCCACTAATTCTGCTTTTTGCTAGTTTGGTGTATTCAGTGTTGCATAGACATCTCCCATCAGGAGCCTTATGCATAATACAAGTGATTTGAGTCTCTTGAAAGGTCAGTCTCTACAGGTATGAAGCTCCCAGTCACATTTCCTGAAAGCCTTGGGACAATATTTCAATGTGGGATTATTTGGCTTGATGTTTTTTTAAGCTGGCACTATGGCACATGGTAATACCAAAACCTATGGATGTGCTGGCACTATAAATGCTAGTGGTGGCAAGAAGACCAAAGTGAGAACTCCATATGTGAGAGCTCTGTAACACAACATTGCCTTCC
>JAYRBT010000001.1:16906079-16944327 GCA_036023395.1 Myiotriccus ornatus
TATAAATGCTAGTGGTGGCAAGAAGACCAAAGTGAGAACTCCATATGTGAGAGCTCTGTAACACAACATTGCCTTCCCATCATGGCTGGGGCTTTCCATTCATGCCCAAGGGAAGGAGGCAGAAAGAAAACCCTAGAAATAAGTGTGGTAAAGTAGTGTTGATTTTCTTTTTTTGTTTTTTTTCCTTTTGGTGGCGTGTTTTGGTTTGATTTTTTTAATCAGAACTTTAAAGAAGAAATAATAAAAGACCAAAAAAAAGTCTCTGTTTCACTGGAGAACTGTATAAAGCATTTTTGTGGATAAAAAAATTCTGATCTTCCCATCTCAAACTAGGGATGGGAACAACAGCCACACCCTTACTGAGCAGATGACGGGAACTGTGAACAGTGAACTGAGCCAGCAGTTACCTGTAGGTCATGCTGGGAGACTCAAGACCTGCACTGTTGCTGGAAGTGTTTTGCATTCCCCTCCCTTTCTGGGATGAGAGATCATATAATCCCTTTAGGTGGAGCTGAGTGAATTTCCTTGTAGCTGTCTTTAATGACTAGATGGAAATCTTTTACTCTTTGGATTGCTTGTAGGCTCACCTCTGACAATTTACCTCTTCACTTGCCCTCTTTTATCCAGACACATGCCCATGTTACTGCATAAAGTTTTGATGTATGGCTGTATCCAGTATTGTTCCCATTTTCATTTCTGCTCAAGCTACGTCAGCCTTTCCAGAAAGGCACAGTTTCCCCATCTGGTAATCAGCTGTGGAGATGCAATTGCAACTCCAGTTAGCACTAAGTTGGATTTCTGTTTGAGATTTTTGAACAACATTTAAACCTCCATGATTCAAGACAGATAGTATTTTTTTGTTGGTTTTGGTTGTATAAATGGGAGCTGGAGGTGGGCTGGTGTCGCCTTACAAAAGCTCAGGCTTTAAGTGTAATTTACACCAACTTATACATTTAGTACAGAAACACAGTCCTTAGATGTGCCAATGGTAAAATTGATTTTTTAAAAATATAATAAATTGGCATCTGTCATACAAAATTCCAGTACTGAGGGTATTCCTCATCCTGAAACAAATGAGAGTTGAAATCTGGTTTTGTGTTTAATTGGAAACACGGGATAACTGAAAGTGCAGGTTTGGAGGTGGCGTTCAGCTGACTCCTTCAGAACAGCTGTAGCACCTCGGGCAATATGTCATTTTAGTCCTGCGACCTGCTGCCATCCTCCAAGAAGAGCTGTCTGCCATGAATATATTTCCCACTACTCAGTGCAGCGGGTGACCCAGCAAGGAGGGTGAGAAGCAGCATGGGCAAGAGTCTAAGAGGACAGGAACTCAACTGAAATTTCTTGGGGTTATTAATAGTCTAGAGGAGGAGAGCCAATTAGAGTTGAACATGGTAATACCAAAACCTTCCTTTTTGGATTGACAAATGAAAAAAATTCCTATCCCAGAAACAGCTTCAGAATTATGTTTTTTCAGTTGAGAAATAAAAGCAAATGGATTGGTGTTACATAGAACATAAGACATCTGTTCCCAAAATGGATCAAGTAGTGGAAAGACAGAAATACTGCTGGTGTTATAGTACACTTCAAGTAAACAAAGGGCCATGAAAATCCTTTGTGCTTTCTACTAATTTTTAAACAGTTAGAATGCCCTGGCACATTTCCTATGCTGTACAAAGTCAGTCTGTGTCTGTCCTACAACGCTTACAGATAGACAGACAAATTGGTATTGGTGAATATTTTTGCTTTGTGTTTTAATAGGATGACTCCTTCAGCAGCCATTCACAACAAGGACTGATTCCAGCAGGTCTGATGAGGAACATGAGTGAAAGTCTTGATTGTTAAAGACTTTTTCCATTTTAACATTTAAGTTGTAAGTTCTTAAAAATCCAACAAGTTTATTTATGCTTGCCTGTTTTGGAGGAGAAGAGAAATTCATAGTTTCAGCTACGTCTGAGGACCTGAAAAAATCTGTTTTCTGGAATCAAATTATTACACAGCAGTACACAAAGCCTAGAGCTTAACAGAAGAGATACTCAGTTACTCCATGTCGTTTAGCTTTTTGGTGGCCGAGGCTCTGTGCTTTGCTAAAAAGCTACCAAATAAAAGACAAGCACACAGTTCCTGAATTGTGGTTAGTCTTGAAACTAAGAAGACCTGTTTTCTGTTTGAATTTCCAGCGGTGGTAGAATTCTACCATGGAGGACTGGTGCCTTGAGAGACCCCAGAAATAGCATAGGCAGAACTTGCACTTAGTAGCTTTTGCAGTAGATGTGCTGCAAATACTAAATAGAAAATACTAAAAAAACATGAGTTGCTGTATGTTTGAGATCCCCTGTTAAAGGGGCAGCTGGTAGTGTTCTGCAGGGCCTCATTTTATTCTGTGTTTCAAGCCTTGAGAAGGGCCACAGATGCTGATAGACCTGTCAGTGTTTAGTAAACAGTAACTGCTTTTTATGCTCTTATACTAAGCCAAGTCAGTCAAACTTGCATTTTTAACTTTTAGCAATCAAAAAACTGCATGTTAACTGATAACAGACTGGTAGATTTGTACATTGAGCTCGTTTGGGTTGGACTTTTTTTTTTTTGTTGTTGTTAGGATATTTAGAGTTCTTATCTCTGACTTAGATTGGGAAAACATCAAAGAAAGACAGTCATTCAGTAAGTTCTTGGTGTGTTGCAAGATGCATCACCAAACAGTTCAGGTGAATAGGTTTGAAGGAAGGGGGGGGTCGGTTTTTGTATTAAGATTTCGAGATCACTTTAGTAATGACATGCTTTGGTTCTTTGATTAGGGACAAAACATCTTCAAAATGGGCAAAGAGTTTCACTGAAAGCAAAGGTACTCAGGTATGTGCTTTCCAGAATGAATACTTAAATTACAATCTTGCATGTGTTATTGAACTGCATCTGGCATTTTTGTTAGCAAAGGAGTTTAACAGCTTAGCCAACCCTGTTAAAAAAAAAAAACAATCAAAAACCAGACTTTCTAGTCCTACATGCATGAATGGTCATGGCTAAGATGCCTTATCCGCATCCAACATTTAGTCTCTGCATGAATTTTATAGAAAAAATATTTTGGAAATAATTTTTTATTGCTGTGAAAAGATACCGTCATGTCCATATGTACACACACAAACACACAAAGAAAATATCACTGTATATACACTGAAATACCTCATAGTGTGACCAAGCCTCTTCTCAGCTTGTGCATAGAAAATACTAAAATACCTTTAAAACACACCTGATCCCAGCTGCCATCCACTGCTGCACTTAGCAGGAGCAGCACTGATGCTCCCAGGGCTGCCAGCTGAGCTGCACAGAAACAAGTCACAAGCTGATGCCTACCCTGAGCCCAGTACTTCTCTGCTATGATCACAGGCTCTGGTGTCACAGGATGGCTCAGCCATGCTGCTGCAGGGCCAGGAGGAGTGGGCTGTGCCTCAGAAACTCTGGACCAGCTACTCTGACAGCCCTTGGGCCACCCAGTAGAATGGGGCCTCTGTCTCATAACATCTGGTCACAAAAGTGTTGAGCAGCACCATATTACTTACTGCTGTCTGGCATTATTTTGGCTTACAGTGGTTTATATAAGCATTTCTTAGACAACTGTGTGGCTCTGATACCCATCCCCTGCCACTCAAGGCAAGAAGGTACTACACCAGCGATCCAGTGAGGTTCTCTGGGACACCCAGAAGAATTGCATTGAAATATTCAGTTATTTAGCTAAGCTACCTACAGACAATCAAGTAATTCTCGCTATTAATAAAAGCACTAAAAATAGTAAAAAGTATCAGGTGGCTGTTGGCACATGTGGGCCGAGAACTATGGACATCGTAGAAATAAACAACTTGGCCATTTTTGCTTGAATAAGAGAATGTGATCATAATTGTGCCCTAACCCTGGCAGCTGTGTTAATGCCTTAAACAAGCATCACTGGGTGACTGAACAGAGTCCCAACACACCCTAACATGTAGTCAGAACTCTCTTCAAAACTTGAAGAAAAACTCCATTTCTGTACATCTCATTTCAGTTATTTTAAAACGCTTCAGGCCGACTTCTTCTGTTTAAGGAATTATGTGCTGATTTCCACTAAACTAAGAATAGTCTCACCTTTCCCCTTCCCCACAGAAAAGTGCTGCAACCTACCAACGATGGATGCACTTAAGTACTACAGCCTGATTTTGAAAGGGAGCTCATGGAAGGCTATTGCCGAGTTCAGAAAAGAAAATACAAGTATTAGTTGGCTCAATACAACACTAAGTAAACACTAAATATAATATATATAAAAGGATGGGCACAAACGCCACTGTAGCATTTCATCATTAAAACTAGTCACCTTTCTATTTCAGCGATTAAATCCATGATGAAAATAAGCTGACAAGGAAACACACAACAAATAAATAATGCATATTAACTTACAAAATGTGAAACCAATTATCTACGTACAAAAAAAAAAGGTCAGTGTTAGTCACTTAAGCCTCACGGAACATTTGTATGATAGAAGCCCTTCTGTGCCTCAGCTGGTGTGTCTGCCAGAAACAGCTGGAGAACCAGCCCTCCTGGCTTTGGAGACACTGCACTGCAGCACTGCTGGTGGTCCCAGGCAGCGGGAATGCTGATCGCTGGGGAGAGCCCTCAGGAGGCCTGCAGGCTCAGCGCTGTCATCTGTTTTGCCGGTGCCAGGTGGCAAAACATACATCGGGCATCTGTACAGAAGGAAAACCTTTCCAGCGAGGTTATGTTTGTGTTGATAACGGGAATGGTTTACAATAATGCTAACATAATTCTAGCACAACGGGTCTCCCCTACAACTCCTTCCCTCGCAAATCAAATGTTTCTTTCCGCTAGTGTTTTATACCCGTGAAATCACTACTGGAGCCTCCAGTGAGGGGATAAATGCCAGACAGGGATTTTCAATGAGCATTTTATTTTGGTTGTGCACGTATCTTCTCTTACTCGAGGAGATTTTTTTTTGCCTTTGTGTACAAAACTTTCACTGTCCATTTTGGAGTTAAAGAAAAATGAACTTAAGTAACCTCTGCCACTTCTGATCACCTCTCAAAAATGTCACTTTACACAGAAAAGCCAGAAGTAAGTGAGATAAACAGACATCTGTACATTTTAGTCATTCATTTAGAAAACATCTGTATCCATCCATGCAATGTTAAGACTATAAGTAACTTTGCAGTTACATCTGAGCACATTGCTGTGGCAACAAGGTAGTCTTTATCTCCCATGTGTATTCTATCAATTTCTTTTTTTCTTAAAGCAGCTTCCTGAAATGAAAAACAGAGAAGGAATGATTAAGTTCATCTCTTTCAAACACTGGATTCAAGGCTTAAATAAGACAGCCCTTACTACTTTCCAGCTGTGGAAAATTCAGATGCTGATCCTTTTCAAGATGAAAAAATTAACTACTGACATGGAAAAATGTGAACTGCTGTTATTTTCAATTAAAAAAAAAATTATAGCTGAAGATCTGAGAACATAATTCTTTTTGGTACTGTAGCTATTTTTAATAGAATCCCAAGGAATTTCACTACAGTATCTTTTAAACTACCTCAGCAAGCTGTGATTTGCTGCTTGCTATAAGTGGGAGTACAGTTCATGAGAGTGTGTATGCTAATAATTTCTTGATAATTCCTTGATGACCTTTTTCTTGCTTAGCTTTCATCAAAGCACTCAGCTCAGATTGGTTAGTTATTTGGAATTGTAAATTTTCTATACTGGCAGTAGCGCACCATACCAGACAGGATTGTGATCTGTCAGGTCTTGGTTTAGTTGCCAAGTCTTGAGAACTCAAGATAATCTAACATGCTTTTAAAATTTCTATTTTAAGTAGAACACTAGGCAATGGGAAACACATCGGTAGAGTTAAGAAGGTTCTATCTGTGCTTTCAAGGGCCTAAACTGATGTTAGAGCTCTGACACCCATTAACTTTGAGACTCCACTGGTGTTAACATACTTTCTGGGCCTGTCTACTTTTAACAGTGATTATTAAGTATTTTAAAAGGGTTGAACCTCTTCAAAAATAATGTTGAAATCTTAGCCTTTAGTGTCCCAGAGTTTCTAGACCCTTAGAAAATACAGTACTGTAGTAAAGGCCACAGGAGAAAACATCAAAGGAGTTAGATATGCAGACATTTCACTCACATTTGATGCTGCCTAACAAACTCTGCAAACTGACGGTCCTTAGCGTAGAGCTCTATAATTCGAATTCTGTCCTGAATCTCCTAGAATACAAGACACAGAATTGTAAGTACACAATAGAAACTAGAATATTATTGAAATAGCTGTTTTCTGGAGTTTTTTTTGAAAATAAAACTCCTATGCATTGCTGCTTCAAGGACTAGAGCTTGAAACTGTGCACTCCAATACCTTGTTGGGGTTTTTTTTGGTTGTTTTTGGGTTTTGTTTGTTTGTTTTTTAAGTGAAGCACTTTGTTTGAGTTCACTAATACTTCACTTTTATTTCAAAACCAAGGTTTGAACAGAATGTGTTATTTCAATAGGCTTTAACAAACCATTTATCTCTCACAGATACTTCCCCTACCAGTCCAGCTACATGGTAGATTCACCCCTCTCACAATTGCTTAAAGATATGTGGTTAGTTCCAGGATGTAAACAAATCCCTTCTTTTTAGCTTTTTAGAGTAAACCTTGGATACTGTGTATTCAGGATGAAAGGAGAAGGATGTGATCTAACTTGCAGGTTATAGAAAGACCTAAACTTTAAAAACCATCAAAAAGTACCCAAAACAAAAAACACTGTGAAAAGACCCGGATGTACCAGTTTTTCACTGTTTAACTACTCTTACATAAGATAGTTAGCATTAAAAGGTAAAGGTTTTGTTGAGCAACACATTAAATCTCCCCAACTCCTGTGAAGTCGCTTAAGGAGTCAGCTCCTTTCTTGTGTGAAATTCATTACAGGTCAGAACAAACCAATTCCTTTCTCTCCACCTAAAAACAAGCAGGGAAAGAAAAGCTTTCTGTCTTCTCTTAAAGTAGTTGCAGCAGTCATGGTTGCATTTTCTTTGTCTAGAGCATAGACACTGGGGAAAGACTGGGCCCACCTCGGAGGTCAGAAGTGTGGAACAAGCTTACTGTTTACATGATCTTTCCCGTGACACTATGAAAATAAGGTTATTTACCTCCTTAGTAAGCTCACTGTTTTCATAAATGTGCCTGATCTCTTCACTGCTGTAGTCTGTGGATGTCTCTGCACTGGTAGAACTGTAGGACGTTAGCTGAGGATATCTCCGGTAATAATGGCTGTAGCCAGTCGTATCACTTTCATACATGGGGTTGTATTTAACTGCATTCTCAATGGACGAGAGGCTGTCACCCTGCCTGGGGGAGCAATAAACAAACTGTGAGCTTCTCTGCAGCCTGGAAGGGTAGCAGATAGACTCAGGAAGCCTGGCATTTGGAGGTGCCTGTACATCCTGCTGCTTGTCAACTGTGTGATATAAGACTTACGACAGAATTATCCTCATTGCAGCTGATGTGCTCCAAAGTATTAGACGGCGTCACTTACCCCTGTGAGTCACTGCTGTCACTCTTTGTATACTGGTCTCGAAGGGTCCTGGCCAAGAAGAAGATGACAGCAGATGCCACAAGAAGAAATCCTGCCACAGAAGCAATTGCAATCCCCACAACCAGTGGCTCAGACACATATTCTTCACAGTGCTCCCCCCTGTACCACCAGTTCTCTCCCACACGACACCTGCCACAAAGAAACACGGGGAAATTAAGCACCAGCAAAAGCTTTGGTTAATGTATTTAACTTTCTGTTAGGGTGTGCCCTCAGTAAAGTCACTTCAATAAATATGTTTGCATTGTTCAGTCAGCAATTTTCTTCATTATTATTATTGCGAACACTCTTTTTGGTATAGAATCATATAACAGTCTTGGTTGAAAGGGACATTCAAAAGCCATGTAGTCCAAACCCCTGCAATAAGCAGGGGCATCTTCAACTAGACCATCCAATCCAATGGGTGGGGCATCTATCACCTCTCTTGACAACCTGTTCCAGTGCTTCCCCACCAGCATTGTAAAAAATTTCTTCCTTATATCTAGTCTAAATCTACCCTCTTTTAGTTTAAAACCTTGTCCTGTTGCAACAGGCCCTGGCAAAGAGTTTGTCCTCATCTTTCTTATAAACCCCCTTTAAATATGGAAAGGCCACAGGAAGACCTCCCATGAGCCTTCTCTTCTCCAGGAGGAACTATCCTAATTACTGAATTTCATGAAGGCAGGTAAAAGAGTAAAAGGGTAATGTATTTGTGATGGAAGAATCTGTGGGTTTTGCAGTTTAGAGTATCCTGCGATTTATTAAAACTGGAAGGTGTTTAGACTAAGTAAAGTCCTGCTTTGACTGAGCCTTGCATGTGACATATCAAATACTGTACAATTGATAAAGTAGTTGTCTTTAGCATCTTGTAATGCAAATACAAATAAAGGTGTGTTAACTGAGCAAAATAGTGTACTGAACTCCACAATGGTTTGGTAAATAGATACATAAAATAAATGATAGAAAGAAGTGTACGTCCAAGAGTCTATCTTTGGAATGGTTGCCCAAAGCAGTATTCAGTATTCTTGCTTTAGTGTGGTTTTAAACATGAGAAGTTTAAAAGTACCAGAAAAAATAATATATTTGCATTATGTGTGTTTGGGAGTTTTTACTATAAAAACTCAAGGAATTTTAAGGTGCTATGACACAGCAATGAATCTTATTGATAAGAAACATCAGTAAATTAACTTTTCTAACATAATTATCTGAAATAGTTTCTAAAAGTAGCAAGCAATACTTCAATTTTTTCAGGAAGTTCTTAATACATGCTGGATTTCAGATACTTACCTGCTTCTAATTAACACTATTATACAAATACGATTAAAGTTATAATACATCTGTGATAGTATCCATTTTTATAGTTTTTAAAACTTTTTTTCTTCTGGTAAATACTAGGACTCTGACCTGAGAGATGTTCTAGGTAAGCTTTAAAAAGAAAATCACGTGAAATAACATAAATAACAACTACTGGTAATAATATTCTTCTTTGCAATAATTCTCACAACTTTTGTTGATAGGTGTATTTTGCTTTTAAAAATAGACTGTTACTTTTCTTGAAAAGTAAAAAATTAGGTTGCAGTGTCAGCAGCAGCATCAATTTGTCTGTATCTTGTACTAAGTCTTTTCCATTACCTGCAGATATACAGCAATCCTCGTCAGATGCATCTATATATTTTTTAAGCAAAAATTTGAACTATGGGGCCTGTGCCTTGATCCCTATATGAATCACACACGATTTTTCCCAAATGTCCAATATTTACTCTTATAACTTTTTCTTAAATGAAAGCATTATGATTAATATATTTGTTCTCTATCAGTCTGCCTTTCAGGTATGAATTTTTGTGATGGAATTAACTCCTACATGTTATATGACATTATCTAACACTTTGGGGGACAGAATTTATCTCCAGAGGTTCTGTGAAGTAGCAATGGTCAACACAAGTGATTTGAACAACTGAGTGTGCAACCATTTTTCCTAAATAGCTTATTTCCTGATGTTTCTATTCTATTAATCTGTTACTGTCTCATTTCTGATACATACATAGAAAAACTAATGTTAATATTGGGACTTGCACACAGCAGCACAACATGAGTGATAATATCTCCTCACTTGTCATGCATTATTGTACAGAATTTTAGACAAATCTTGTAGAATGCTACAACACAGGAGACAATAAAGGGTTTTCGTACAGGAAGCACAACTTCAAATAGCAGGATGACCTACCTACAGATGGCCCCTTGCCCAGGGCTTATGTCACACTTCCCGTCATTCAGGCAGAAGTTTGGTTGCAGATCACAAATGCTGTTGCACGGCAGCCCGTCAATGCTCAGGTAGCCAGGATTGCAGACACACTCAGCTTCTCCACTCCAGCGATTTACTAAGCACTCGGAGAATTCATTGCAGGCCTGGAACTTGCAGGGATCTGCTTGCTCACCTGACAATACACAGGGCAGAAAATGTTAATGATAGAGGAGAACCTTAACTGAGGCAAAGCGCTGGCTGTCTGTTGCCATTTTCTCTAATGGTCTCTTAGTTAATCCACAAAAATCCAGTTTGCATCTTTCCCAAGTAACAAAAGGTTCTGCTAAGGTGAACGAGCAGTATTCCTCTGTCTGCACAGTGCATGCCAGTGGCACAGCTAAGACCACCCAACAAAGCAATCGAAAAACTGAGTATATAAAGTGATCTTTTTCTTACTGGAATATGCAGTACCTCCTGTGTTCTCTCTCTGCTGGAACTGCATTTTGCAAAAGAGTAAAACACAGCTGAACTCCAGTATTTCTTGTTATAGAACACTTAGGAAGCATTTAGGGAAGGGCAGTGGGACTTGGGGCACTCATCTTCTGTAAGGGGATTTGCCTTTTTGTCTGCAAGGAACATAAGCTTATAGCATTCAAGATATCTTACTTGTATCAAGCTTAAGAGGCTGGCATACACCTAAATGATCAATATCAGAAGATTTCTTATGCTAATTAGATCATCTTTTTAGGAGAGCTACCTGTGAAGAACAGCTACCATTTGCCAACAGGTCAGCACTCTTGTTTTTCTCTAACCTTAAAACAGGAAATATTTTCAACTTACTGACATGGTAAACCACTGACTAATTGGACGGAGAAAAAAACTTTCTCCCTCTATCAGAGGAGTGAACCAAGAGGGCCTGTAACTATTTAGTGCAATCAAGACCTTACCACAAGAATGAGGCAGCAGCTGTTACCTGTGTGGATGCTCCCCTGGCAGCTAAACTGGCTACCACCTGTCAGAGTAACCACATGGAATAAGTTCAAACCACACATGAAACTAAACACAAGAGAGATGGGCACCACTGTTCTACCTGAGCAGGTTACTCCCTCACTCCTCAGTTAAAGTGCAGTGGCATTGTACAGATTATTACATGAGTGATTTTTTCTCCATAATTCTATAGAATCCCATACAGCTTGCTTGGAGTCCCACTTTTATTTTCATCTCTTTAGTCCCATAACAGATTTTTATTTGTTTGTTTGAACTCTGAAAGATTGTGTTTCTAAAGCCCAGCCTGTGAAAATCAGTGGGCAGTCTCTGAGCTGCTGGGATCCTTAGTACTTAAAGCAGAAACTGTTTAAAATCCCTTGCTTTTAAACTGCATTTCCCTGCTGTCCTTACCCGATTCCACATCCAGGGAGTATTTATCAATGGCCAGGTTCATGGTGTGATACGCAGTGTTGCAGAAGTCTTCCAGGATCAAGTACACAGCATTGGTGACATTCCGAGGCACGGGTTTGGCAAATTTCATTCGGCTGTTCACCACAATGCTGCCGTTTCTGAAGTTCAGGATTTCCAGATTCTGGAATCCTGTCAGATTTGACTGAAGGTAGGGCACCAGCTGCAACACAGGGGATGTGACAGAAAAGCTGAATCTTTGAATCTCTCTACTCAATTCCATTCCACTGTTACTGCATCAGACAGCGGGAGTCTGAATGACTTTATCCAAATCCCACAGCAAAGGCATTAACCTTTACCCAACTGAGTTCTGTGCTGGCAGCCTGCCAGGAGCCTGAGTACTTCAGGCATCTCTTAAGAGTGTACCAATTGTCAGACAGTTTCTAAAAACTTATGATTGAGAAATACAGTTCTCAGGACATAAATCGTGTTCTCCCTTGATCTAAGCACCAGCCATAATCGCTATTTCACAGGGTTTCTCCTTCAAGCATGTCCCACTTCCCCCTCCCTGTTTTGTTCCCTTATCTCTCACAAAAAAAATGTTAATTTCCTGTTCATTTCAGTCAGAAGAGGTGTATTTCCCAGCTACAACTTGGCAGTCGTTGCTGTATAACTCCTGTGAGGCTTTGTTAGTCATCAGCCAGGGAAGGAGTTGCTTAGCTCCCTGAACCACCTCTTAGGATAGGTTGAATGTGTTGCAGAAAAGTTACCCCATCACTAAAAAGTGAACTAAAAAGTTCTGCTTTAGAGAAAATATGGCATAAATAAAAGACAAACATCCCACCACCTGTTACCAGACAGAATTTTCTCATGAAGCGATGAAAATCATATCTGTAAATACCAGTTTTGCAAGAGAGATTATTAAATATCATTACCAACCATTTGTGTCTATCTGGTCACGGACATTTAGTACAGAGGCGATTCTTACCAGTTCCAAGAATCGCTGTTCCAACGCTTTGTATTCAGGGGAGTTTTTATTAAAGAGGTCCTCTGAGAACATCATGTTGGTAACCCGAAGACTGAAAAACACAACTAGAGCTCGGGACGGGACAGTACTGCTGTAGTGAGTCTCATGTGTGGCCCAAGCCACACTGGCCATCTCCGTGGACTGGATGCGAGTTGTTAGCTCCATGTGACTTTCGGTCATTCTCCTTCCCTCCTCAGTCTGCTCAGGAAAAAAGTGGACAGTGCTCACACGATCTAGGTCTACTGAAACATCCAGGGCTCTTGTCGTTTCATCCCCCAGCTTTGTTGAGGCAGCCACAGACAATGATGTTGTGGATCCCACGGGAGGGAGATGGGATGGAAGCTCAGCGGGGCTTGTTGTTACTCTCACTGTTTCATACTTCACAGCAGTGCTGAAGCTCATGGAAACATGGTCTGTACCACCCTGCCTGGCGAGGTCCTCCAGGACAGTGGTCTGATCTATCACAGAAGGAACTGCAGTTGAAACTTGAGGGGCAGCTGGCGTTGCTAATTGCACTGCCTGATCTAAGGAGGTTTCCAGTGTTCTGTCAGTAGGCCAAACATCAGCTGGTCTCTTCACTGCTGACCCAGTACTGTCTTGGCCTGCCAGTGACAAATCTAGGGCTTGCTGCTCTTCTGTGGAAGCATCAGGCTTTACCATGGAAGGACCTGCAGTCAGAATGGTTCCTAAAGAGCTTGTGTCCAAGTGTCCTATTGTAGCACCTTCCATTACATCTGGCTGCTTCACTGTGTACAGTTCTTCTACCCTTGTCCTGTCTTCCTTTTGCTGTTCAGTTTCTTCAGAAATTATGTTCTGATCTACACTAGACTCTTCAGGTTGCTCCATACTGACAGTCCCTGTAGATGTAAATAGATGATCTTCCACAGACAGATCTGTGTACTGTGGTGAGACAGGCACCTCTCCGGTTGGCATGTCTACAGCGGAATGATCCACTGAAGGCTCCAAAACCAAGGATGGTTTAACAAAAGAGGAATCATACATGCCCGGTGTTTCTGCCTGTGTAGATGGTTCCACAGACGATGGCTCTTCTGTCTGTAACAGAGGTACTGGCGGAGTTGTAGTCTCTGGAAAGACAAATATTTCAGACTCATCAAGGAAATCTTTGATATTGACTATACGTTCATTCTCATCTTTGGAAGGATCATAATCTAATTTATTTTCAGAGTTAAGAATATAGTCTAAGATCATGCCTTCAGGAATATCCTCAGTTTTGGTTAACAAAGACTCATTGTCATCTTCAAGCCAGCTATCAGGACCAGGGTAGAAAACTGGTTCCAATGTTGCTTCTTCCCAAGGCCAGATACTTGATTCCATTTCTTTTCCTGAACCATCAAAAGCTGAACCAGACCCATCATCATATATAACTCTATCTCCAAGAAACATATCAGTTTCATCTTCCATAGGGGGCACTTCTAAGGGAAAAGGAATTTCTTCCACAGAGTCTGCACTGTCACTGCCCTCAGGACTACCTTGAATTTCTTCTTCCTTCTCAGCAGATACTATTTCTTTAATATCAGTCTCTATGACTGATGAAGAGGCCACTGTTGGTGCAGGAAGCAGAGGGACTGCATAATCATCTGTAGATGGAAATTCTTCAGGCACAAGGTGAGAGGGACTTGAAGGCAAAAGATTTTCAGATGGTCCAGTATCTTCAACTATTAAAAATAAAAATAAATTTCACGTTAGCTGTTGTTTATGGTAAAAAGGGTCAAATTACATTAATTTTATTTTCTGTAGATCTGTATTCCACATGTTTGCCATAATATATCCCGGCCTTTGTATGCCAAAGTCAGATGGACCCCTGTCGACCTCTCCCACTTTCCATTCAGATATTATATGGGCCAAGTCAAGACATGCAAAATTAATTCTAGGAAATTAAACAAGCACCACGTGTGTATCCTTTCCAGAAGGGATAAACATGAATTATTAGCTATTACAAGCATTTTACCTTGGTATATTGTTCTTGAGTATATGCATACAGGAAAGGTAGAAATGAGTAGAGAAAGAAATCCCATTTTTAGACTTTTCTGAAAAGTCATTTTGGTGAACTGTAATTTGGTGAGTATCAGGGAACACTGTCATCCAAATTTAAGCTCCTGTCAATGGCATTAACATACCATCTAAAGAACTGGGGGGTGAAAACCATTCCAGAGAGTCCTCAGAATCATGCTCTAACACTGGTGCAGGGACCAAATGAGGAGTCTGACTCCCATCCTCTAAATTCAGCCCATCAGGCAAAGAAGTGTCATCAGCCTCTGAGGAAAGTGGAGCTTCAGGTGCCAAACCAGTCTCCAAGTCCAGAGTTTCTGGTCTTGGTTGGATTTCACTCTCTGAAGCAGAGTCCGGTTTGGTGTAATCGAAGGGCACGGCGTTGCTGACTGTTGATTCATCTGCTGAGGGACGTTCAGCTACAAAGGTGCTGTCCTGGAACATAAACCCATTATTAATATTTCCACTATTACAGGGGGAAACACTGATTATCTGCATTGAGCTGAACACATAGAGGGTGATAACAGCAGGCAGCAACGAAGACTTGCCTCTGTGCGAGAGCAGTGCAGAGCAGCAGGAGGGGCTAAACTGGGAGGATTGGCAAATATAGACCTTTTGCTAATTGTGTGCAATATACATGTAAAATTCATGTCCTTGTGGCATATATCATGTCCAGTTGTGTCCATTAAAAAGGGAAAGGAGCCATTCAGATTGTTTGGAGTAGAACATCACTTACGGTATCAACAGATTTGGTGTCTACACCCAACCCCTTTTCCTTTCTTATAGTGAAACAATGAATCTGTCCATCTCTAATTAAACCAAAGATAAATTCTGCCTGACTTCCTAAAGCAGGATGAGATTTTAGCAGCTATTATTCATCAGCTACATAATCAATATAGTAACTATAATATTGCAGTAACTATGATACATAAAACAGCATAGAAACAGAGCTTGAATGTATGCATGCCCAGTGATCATTTATTGGTATCTTTTAGTTTTGGGGCATAAGAACCCAGGAGGGAAACAAAAACCATAATGTAAAGAAGAATGATTAGAACCTGGAATAACTTTAGTCTCAAAGCCAAGGTGCCTGTGCAGAAAAAAAAAAATCCATCAGCAGTAACTATGAACAACAAAGAGTATGCAGAATGAATAGTTTGGAATGTGAAAAAATAATTTGGTTTTACATCTCCAATTTACACACTGTTTAATTCTACTTTACACCCTAATCATTATTTGGTTTACAGTTAAAATAGTTAGCACATTTCATCTTTGAATATGAATCTACTATCATGGTGTCTGATGAGGTAATTATATTGGGAAAAGCCAATAAAGAGATTAAGTTATTTGGTCAAGGCTACAAAAAGCAAGCTGCCAGCCTAAAATTTGGGAATTAGTGTTTCACACAGATACCTGCCCACATATCAGTGCTGTGCAGTGATCTGGTACGGACCAAAAAATCCCATGGGATACACAACCTGCCAAGAACTTTCAAGAAGCAGCAATTTACTAAGAACAAACCAACTGCTGATGGTGATGAGCAAATTTAAGTGGGCAGTGGACACAGGGTTCTATAATACATATTACAGTTCAAAACCATTTTAACTATTTCTGTAGCTCACCATTCCTGTCAAATCTCCTTCTATTACTTGACTAGCAAGGATAACAGGAAGAAACCAAACACTTTTCAGTTTGAAATTTAACTCCTGGTTGAAATGTGGGTGAATTAAATTTTCAGCTTCATTCAAACTGCATTTGAATGCTTTGGAAATGGGCCAGTTAAGATATTTTTATTAAATTATTTGTTTACGTGCATTGATCACATTTAAAAATGCCAGTTGTTATGCCACCACAGTCTCCTCACATTCTTTAATTTATATGGTAACAAGCAGTTGAAAAGTATATACACCACATAGACATGTGCTCAAGCAATTACATTTTTTGGCAAAATTGACCACTATAAATAAAGCTGTAAAAACAGTTACTATACAAAAATAGAAACAAATTACACATATAAATTCCATAAAGAATGAATAAGGACTACCAGCAATAGCTTCTCAATACTTTTTTTTTTATGTCAGCACTTAGTTCCAGGGATTGCACTTCATCATTTATTCAGATGTGGATAGATGTTCCTATGGCAACTAACATTATTCAAAGATTCTTGTTACAGTGCAATATATTATATTAACAAGTTTAATATCATCTTGGCAAGTTCTGGTTTTTGCTAATGTCTTTTGAAAGGCTTACAAATATGACAGATGACTGCAAACACAGAACTCTCTCCCTGATTTTCCATTTTCTGCTGCCAGAAAGGCATTGTATTCATCAAGCCAGAGCATTCTACCTGTTACAACTCAACAGAAATAACAAGAAAATATGGATTTCAAAAAATATACTTGATTTTTGCTTTACTTTTTGAGAGAGCTGTAAAACCCCCCAAAAAAAAAAAAAAAAAAATTAGTGGTACCATCTGCTAACAATTAGATGGTGAAGTCATGACAGTCCCACATTATGTCATAAGTATGAATGATAATACAAATCCAACTTATTCTCAAATCAGCTAAGAAGAATCGTAGCAAAATTCTTTTCCATAGGTAGCAGTTCTACTTAAGTGTATCCATAAAGGCTTGACAACTGTGAAAGTAACTGATCAATCGTTTACTGTTTAAGCATATTTAAGATTTTCTTAAATTTACGTGAAGTTACTTCCCAAATTATCTGTGTATTGCAGGATGTACACAGCTGGTATTGGGTACCAGCTGTACACAGCTGGTTTGGGGATATATTCAATATCTTTTACATAATTAGAGTGCTTGACTGAAGTCATAGATTACTTTATTCATAGCTCATAATTAGAAAAATGTAACTTCCACAATTTTTTCATACACACTATTCCCTAAAATTGGCTTAAAATTTATTATTGCACAGCTACTGCTACTCTAAAATCTTCTTGCCTGCACATCCGCCAGATTATCCACAGACAAAACGTAAAGATGGAAGAATTCTTTGTCTTACTAAAATAAATATCTGCAATATTAAACTAGTTAGACAGCTCTAGTAAAGAGAAACACCTTTCTTGAAAGTTAACTTAAATTCACACCACGTTTAAGCCGTTGTGGCAAATCCATATGAATTTGTATTTTAGACACCAATGATTAGTTTTTAAAACTCAGGAGAAGCTGGCATGAAATTAAGGATATTATACCTGTGTCCATTCTAAAAATATTTGCCTTCTGTCAAGTAGCTACAAATTCTGCTTACATACAGCTTTCAGAAGCTGATCTGAAATCAGATGCGTCCGTCACAGCATTTGTCTCATAATGGGCTTAGTGAGAACCGACCACCCAGCACAGGTGGACGTGGATTTTATGGCACCATCTGAGCTCATTTCTTCGTGGAAGGCACATCTGTGTTACACAACAGAGTGCAGAGCAGAAACCTACTGCCCAGACAATGCTCTACCATTCAGGAGTTCTCACTGTTGGCAGAACTACTTGATTTGATCTCAGCATGGCCAGCCACTTACTCAATATCTCTGCCTAAAGTCCCTTTGCACTGCACAGACATGGTTAGGATACTGAGCCTCCTGTCCAATAGTGAACTTCAATCTATGTCCTGGCTTATTCCAGAGGTAATCAGAGGAGATAATTACAATTTCACTGTCTGTTATATTTGTTTCCTTTGCTGGCATTAGGGGGATGGACATAGTTTTAAAACCAAGTTGAGAATTTTCTGTGAAGGCAATACAGTAACAAAAGGAGCATTTGAAACTTAGCATTTTCTCCCTTCTAGCATCCAGCTTTAGGGTTTACATTTATTTGTTGCTTTCCAGAGAAACATAGGATAATGGAAGGAAGAATCATATTTTTAGAGAAGTTTACAGTCTAAACAAGATGATCACAGAAAACCATTGTGCAACAGATACCAGAATTGTCATGAGAGAGATTTCACCAGTTTTTACTCTAATATAAGGTGTGCCTTCATTACTACTTATTCTGCATGTACAAGAGGATAAAGAAGCTCTGGGTACTGGCTACAATTCCACCTTGTTGAGTTAAATTGTTCAAATGTTTCCAAAGGCCTCTGCTCAAAACCATACTCACATCGAACTTCGGGCGCTCCAGCACAACTGGATGCTCAGTAATCCAGGATGGGTATTCTGATGTAGGGTGTAGTATTTCTTTCACTGTGAAAACATAAATACTTAGGATCTAAAGGCTGCCATAGCACTGTGAGGAAGTTGTGTTGGAAAACTGACTGAAAAACCCTCTCTGATTGCAGATTTTTGAGTGAAATCTTTTAAAAAAATTTGCCAGAGAGATTTTGTTCCCAGAGATGCCCCCAAATCACTGATAGGAAGTACAGAGGGAAGATGAGAACAAAGGGATGACCTCTTTCATCACCTCTAGCAGGATCACTGAATATTCAACAATAACCCAGGTATTTCCTTTGTGCTGCTCAAGGCCAACACAGGGCTACCATGCTGAAGGTCACCTTGGTGCAATGTGCATCATGTGAATCCCTTCTATTCCTATTGATTTTTGGAAGTGTTACTGGAATTGCACAGCACAAACCTCAGTGTCAAAATAAAAAAAAAAAAAAGGAGGCTAAACTATTGGATTAAAAAAATGGGATGCTGCTGCTAATGATTTGGTCTGGTTAAGATCAGAGCAAAACAAGCTGTAACGTAGTTGGTTATGTTCTTTCTGTTTAATTATTCAGAGGGCAGTTGAATAATTCACTCACCTGAGATTTAGTTTATAAAAATTCAGATGTGTGACACACCAATGCATCATGATTAATACTCACCATTAGTAAGCTGGAGAGAGTTAGGGTCTAAAGACAAGGAAGTGTTTTCAAGCAAAGCATTTTTCTGGAGGATTTCAGCAATGTAATCCTGAAAATCACTGATGGTGTACACAACTGTTGGATTATCCTCTATGCCCATAAAGGAGTTGTCCTCCACCTTGTTGGACTGAAGGTTAATCAGATCCCAGGTGGCATTGCTGATGGCTTTTCCATCAAATGTAACAGCATAGTGAACTTCTACCCCACTTCAGTTGTACAAAGAGAAAGAGAACACAGATGAGAAATGCCAGGTTTTCCAAAGTATAACAAACACTATGATACTTTTTCCCAAGAACCTGTTCAATACACTTTTTAATATAAAAATATATGGCTTTAAATGATTCTAAATAAAAACCATTTAATTCTTTTCATATTTGTATCTGCTTGTGCTTTCCACCACTGCAAAGTTCTCAAGGAAAAGGCTACCAGAAGTTGACACCTGATCTGGTCCCAGCTCTGTATTTCTGCTAATGAATGGCAGACAGACCACAAGCAGACCGAAATGCTGGCATTATCAATGGACCCACCAGCATGCAGTGGTGAGAGTGATGATTTTAAGGTCATGCCAATGATGGGAATGGTCCTGAGGTATGAAAACAGACAGGAAAAATGGGCTGTATATAGCAGCAATATACAGTAGGAGTTGAGAGCCCTGATTGCTGTCACTGTGCAGTGTCAATCTGTTTAAAAGAATGTCTTTAACAGCAATAAAATGGTATTTAATACAGCTTAAAATTGGGAACATTTATCTAGACTTATTTGATCATTTATTCTATAACTTGGTTTTGTATCTGTGTACAGTTTAGGTTTTTTTCATATTTATTCTCCTCCATTTTCTCAATTTTCTTTTTCTGAATACATTTGGATGTCCTTTTCCACATGACAGCATAGGCAGCAATCCAATTTACCATACACTGGGCATAAGCATGAGGGAGCTTTAAAAGATATAACGTATTTGGGCTGTACACAGAACAAGCAAGAAAACTAAGTAACCTATGAAGTGTTAGAAAAATGTGCCCTGAATACAGGTTTTACTCATTCCACGGAGCTGAACTGGATTACTGAAAAAATTTCTCTGTTCAGGGAAGTCTTTAAAGTTCCAGCACCAGATACAACAGAGACATAATCTGCAAACACACTGACTAAAATGAGAATCCTGCTGGAGTTTTGCTGGTGGCTCTGCCACTGAAATAAGTCCAAAATAAGCTCATCATGGGCACTCATTGTCAGAAGAGGAAATAAAGGACAGCAAAGATGAAACAGAGCATGCTCCTCAAACATAACATTTAGATCTAATACAACTGTACTGTCTTGCTTTTAATAACTACTAATAAATAACTACAACACCATCCTCTGTCTGGAAAAGGCTAAACATCTAGTGGCTGGAACATAGCCTTTGTGAACAGTTGCACACATCTTATCCTCCAGAAGCGCACAGTAGTAGGGGACAGCTTTAAGTCAGTAGAGTTTGTGAAGAGATTTGTGTTATCTAACCTTTCTTCTAAAATTAGAATGCTCATTCTCTTTAAAATTCTCCATGGAAACTGGCTATGCCTTTGCTGATATATACCCAAGAGAAAATAATACATCCAGTAAGTTCACTTTCTGTCTTGTGAAATTCTTAAAATACTAAAGAAAATTTTGAATTCTTAACTTGCGTGTATCTGATGAAAAACAAGTCCAGATTGATCCCATGTTCTGCTAAAGAACACTTATGAAAGTTCTGGTAAAACATGCAGCACCTTTGTCCTTTAAGTAGTTAAGACAACTGCCTTTGCTAGAGAGCTGTGTTTTCTTGCCTATTTTAATTTCAGTAATAATAATCACCCTGTATATATTCAAGACTTTGCTACAAAATATGAAGACCTTAAGTCATCACTAAGCAATTTTGTTTACTTCACAAAAGAAACTCATACACAAATTAGCCCAGTAGCTGACTTGTGTTCAGGTAGACTTTCCTTGAGTATTTTTTTTTAATTATTATTATTAGGACTTAAATAAGCAAATTAGGTTTATCTTTAATCCAAACAGATAAGTTACTTGCATTTTCTGGTAGAACCCCTCACATAATATTTATGCTGGATAACTATCTTGCTCTGGAGCCAAAACTACAAATCCCCAAAACAATGTCCTCCAGCTAAACATGTTTTTTCCATCTATATTGTGACAATATTTATAAAAAAGTTGTCTTTACCTGTCTTCCTTGGAAGGGCTGAATATAAAAAGAAAACAGAACAGCAAAACCTGTTAAATCACTGTAATAATTTCCTCTAAGTCTTATAGTTTTTACAGATTTGCTTTGGTATTCTACAGGGCACACTAATTTGAAAAAGGACAAAGCAAATTACTACTAAACTGCACAGTTATTCTGCTACATAAACTCTTCTGCTTTTACTGAACTGATATTTCCTATTGATCCCAAGGAATCAGCAGAGCAAAGACATCTCAGCTTATTACACATTAAGGCACTTCAAAATCAAGAAGATCAAGGCTCACTAATTCTACCTAAAGGTTTAGTTCGCAACCTTGGGTTTTTGTCATGCATAGCAGAGCAGAGAGTTCTGGTGCTCTGCCAGAAATACCAACCTTTTGTTTGTCTCCCCAAATGAACCAAGAGCTTGCAAATGTATTAGACTGCAAATACCAAGATGGAAGGTTTTGCTACCTTTCAGGCTGAAAACTGGACACAGTCTAAGGCTACACCCACAAAAGCTTTCTCACTACAGCTGCTTTGTTACCTGCATGTATTCTAGCTAAAATTCCTAGGCAATAAATTCTAAGAAACACAGCTTACAGTCTCAAACACGATTTAGATTAACTCATGAACAGTGTCATTAGATTCTGAAAGTTATATCCACTCCATTCAAGAAAAATCACAGTTTGTGATCCATGTACCCTGAAACTCAGACATCAGATGTTTGATGCATGAACTTAGTAAATTAACCTAAAATGTCATTCTAAAGTACAAATTGAATTGGGGAAATTAGTCTTCAAAAAAATATTTACAGGAATAAAGAGAGTTAAAACACTGAATATCAAACGATTTGCCCACCTTTGTTTTGTCCAAGAGAGAAAGACCTTTACATATTCTAAACACCAATTTTAGAGTCATCCCAAATTAACATTAAGAAGTTGAAAAAGAAATTTAAACACACCGCATTTTTCCAAAAATGTTTCTGTGTTCTTCCTTGTTTAATACTTGGAGATATCAACAGTAGAGCAGAAGTATTAGATGTTAGTGTATCTTTTAATGTTACGATAGAATCATTAAAAAAACCAAACCCATGATATTTGCATTTGCATACAGTTCTGTATTTCTATTTCAACCATTATATATAGAGATAACAAATATGAAAGTACTTGCCCTTTGGTTAATGCATCCTAGGAACTTCCACACACATGCCCAACATTCTTCCAAGCATCATATTAGCTCACTGCACCATCATACATAATCAGCTTCAACCACCACGTATGCAGCAGTATCTTTTTACCTGTAATCCAGGACTTGGATGTTTCTGTATCCAGGTAGTCCTTCAAATACACTTTTAATCTATTTTGAGGGAAAAAAAAAAGATTAACACATCTTCACCCTACTCATGTGGTAAAAAAAAAAAAAAATAAATCGAGAAGTGTTTTCAATGTTTTCCATAAATATACCTGAGCTGTTACATCTAATGGGAAAAAAAATGGTTGAATATTCTCTTTCTTTCTGAAAGAGTAGTTTTGGTGACATTGTTTCGTTATTAGAAAAGGAAAAGGGAAAATAAAAAGTAGGAAGAACAACATCCAGCATTCCCCAAGAACTGTATAGAAACACTCAAGGAGACTGCAGAGACTTGCACTGCCCATAGCAGATTACAGTCTTTTTTCTCATTTATGCAGATTCTTCAAATCCTTCTCTGCCCAAAGAGTATCCATTACTTCCCAAACCCCTCTGGATTAAAAAGAATGCAGGAAAATGCTCTGGACCTTAGCAACTTAAGTGGAGCAGCGGCTGCCATAAGAAAGGGACCTCTCAGAGTCCAAAGAGGCACTAATGCACTACACAGTGCAAAACACAGCTCATCTCCACTGCCCTAAACTTGCAAAGGGCTCAGGAGTGACCAGCAGTGCTGTTCAAAAAAGACAACTGGGGCAAGCAAAATGGAAGCACATCCAGGCCTAATTCAATAGTCAACTGTGCTACAAGGTATAGAATATTGAAGGTTCGTCCTGGTTTGGTGGGGTTTTTTTTAGCTCCCAAAAGATCCTTGCCAACTGAGGATTATTTTTTACTCTGCAAATTCTCGTTCCCCTCCCCAATATCCCTATTTTTAAACTGTCTCTGGTGAGACTTAAACAATCAAAGTGCTGCCGACTTTCTTTTTTTCAAGAGCTTCTTTATTCATGCTCAGAGAAAACCAGGCAAGGGATCAAAGGAGTGGAACATCCATGTGCCAGGTGGACTCTGTCCCATCTGACGTTTCTTATGCACACACACAGACTATGGTACGGCTACTTGGCCACACAACTAGGAAAATTAAGATGTCTAGCCTACGCTAGCAACTTGTGACAGTTGTGGTGATGCTTTTTGGCTGCAGTGAAGAGTACATCTCTTTCCCATCTGGCTCAGGATCTGGCACCGGGATAGCCCCAGTAAAAGGGATTCAACAGAGAACCCCAACTAGATGGGACAAGGAAGGAAGCAAAGCTAGAGAAAAGATAAGCCTCATGATGAGCTGCCATATGGCACCCTAAATACCTCTCCCAAGAAAAAAGGAAGACAAACTCCCTGCCACAAGAAAATTACGGTAATAAAGTTACAACCATTACAGACAAAATTTAAAAAAAAATGGAAACAATAGGGAGAGGAAAATTAGAACACAGCAGTATATTATCACACTTTAAGAATGCATTTGAATATTGGTAGGCCAGTAACTTTATTGGTAGCATACAAATGAAAACAATTGAAGTGAATTTTTAATAACTCATAAATACATGCATATATGTATAATGTACCTATGTATTTTTTCTTTAAAGCATGTGTCTAACAGTCTAAACCATAGTTCATTCCCACTGACGCCAATGGGATTTCAGCATGTGTTTAAGAACTGGTTGAAGGGGTTTTAAAATGCAGTCCCATGAACTGCTCATTCTGGGCATAAATGAGGAGCAAAAGTTGTCTTGACAGCCTAGATTTGAGAGAGGATGTCACTGCAATGTCAGCAATTCATTCAAAGAAATGTTGCTTCTGAGCACAAATAACAAATGAGTTCTGCTGTTTGTGACTTCCAATCTCCCCATCTATCACCTACTCTGTATAGACAGGAATTGTTAAGGTATCCTCTATCCCATTTCAGTGCATGTCCAAATCAGCAGATGCTGATGGACCTACCTACTTGAGAGTGCTGGCAGGTTGGTTTGCTCAGACTCTCAAATTATCTTTTTCACTGCCCCAAACAGCTAATTACAGAAGAATTCAAATTGGAAGACTTGATTAGAAAACATTGAAATGAACTCTATGCAGACTGGTCACTGAAAAGATATTAAATGTCTTTTTGAAATTTAAGATTTCAAGTCCTGAAAATTTAAGGACTAGTGAAGTTGCATCAGAAGATAAACAAGAGACTTGTTATTTCTCTGTGAGTTTAAAAGCCTTACTGCAGTAACACTGACAGGGAGAGGTACTGAAAAATTCCAAAAGAATTGTAAGGTCTAAGCCACTCTGGTAGAAATAGGTCTTTAGAAGGACTAAAATAAGTGAAAATATTTTTCATTTATTAGTAATATTTGGATTAATTTCTTTTGCTAACATGAGGCAAAGTAAATTAAGGAAATCAGAAAATGGGGGAAAGAGAATGAGAGAACAATCCCTCAGAAAGATCCTGTTCAGACTATGTCCCCATTCAGGGGTTCAGCATAATTTTCTGATCCTCCCAAAAGCATACTTTTATCTCTTTTGACTGCAAACATTATAGTAGGCTATACCATTAAAATCACAAAAAGAAAACTGGGGTCTGCAGCAAGTGGCATGCTACACACAATGTGTGGCACCTTCCTGCTTCAAAGAGGCAGCATGTCAGACAGAATGCTGTATTCTCACAGTGGGTATTTTCCAGCCTGCCTCAGGCCAACAAAACCCTTAAGCTGGTTCCACACAGCCCATGAGAAAAAAGCAGCCCCGACACCGATGCTCTGTGCTATTATTGCTTTGCAGAGCCAGCAAAAGGAAAAAGGAAGTTAGGGAAGGTAATCACCTGAGAAATGAATCGTTCAGACAGCAGTTGATGCTCTGCAGTAGCTGGGTCCTTCAGCTCCTCGCAATACTTTTCACCAGCAATCAAAATGCTGAACTCAATCATCTGCTCACTTACAGGTCTCACTAGCTTCTCATCCTGCGTCTTTATCTCATTATTGATCTGGAAGGGAAGGAAAAAGGAAAAAAACAAGAGTTGATTTAATGCTTTCTTTTTTTGTTTGTTTTGCCCTTTGTTCTTGGTTTTGTCTTGGTTTTTTTTGAAGAAACAAATCCTTGTTACTCACCATAGACCAGATTCATATCTATTGTGGGTTTACTCCATGTAAAAAGCATCCCTAAATGTGTATGTGTACAAATGGTCTGCCATCTGTCAACACTACACTACATTCCCAGGTTTGGGTACAAATATCTTTCTTGCACGGGACAGAAACATCTCCAGCTGCTTCAAATCTGAAGGTTTCTCTGGCTCATGGTGAGGCAGAAAACCTGAGCCCTGTATGGACAGGAACACCCCAGGGCACTATTGGTGGGCTGGTCACAGGTATACTTAATGACACGTAAAAACAGCAGTGCAAAGCTCTGCATCCTCACTTGAGCCATCAGCACACCTGTTTGCCTTGCACTATAATGGAGCGCTTGTGAAGCCTCAGGGACAGAGGCAGCAACTAATGAGGCAATCTACTAAGCAAGAACATTTCTTGAGAATTCTCGTATTGCAGATAATTCTGTTTTCCATACGGACATCTGCAGTGCAAGTCCATCTAGTTGACCTCAGGTACAAACAGAAATCCAGTTGCACGAAATGTTTATGAGGCAATTTAAAGCACAGCCACGGATACTCAAACAGCTCACTTGAGCCCCGTCAGCCCATGTCGATTTACCCAAAATTTACTCATTTATCACAAGGCTCCTACTTACTATTCCACCTGGAAGACAAGTTATCTTTGTCAAGTTCTACATTTGGAACAACGCTCTTCTGTTCAGCTTCAATAAGTGAAGGATCCCACAGGTATACAGTGGGCACTGGGAAACCTGCAGGTACCTCTGCTGAGCTAAAGCAGTGGCCTTCCCCTGGTGGGTCTACAGCTGCCCAGGGAGCCCCGTGGCAGGGGCTGTGCAATGCAGCAGGGGAGCATGTAACTATCGTGCCTGCCACAGGCAGCAGGCAATGCCAAGTTTAAATCTAATTTGAATGACTGAGCTACACAGGAAGAACACTTTCTGCTTAGTTCCCTAGTATTTTAAAACCAGCTATTCCTTGTGGTATACTGAAAGATGTGAGAAAAAACAAAAAAAAAAATCAGATTTCTGGGGCAAGGAAGGGAAGGCTGGCTTAAATTAACTTTATCCAAATAGACAAACATCTTTTGCTAGAGGTTTTGTCCTTGGCTATTTACATGCAGTTGTTGTTTTTTCCCCCCCATTAAAAAGGAAAAAAAAGATCCAAAAAACCAGACCTTTTCAACAAAACTGCAGCCTAAGTTATGTACGGTGCAGGAAATGGAAAAACCTTTCTCTGGAAAGTTTATCTGCCGCCAATGAATAACTTATATGTTGTTTAGGGACCCTCTAAAAAATTTTAGTTAAATTCTCTTCCTCCCCCACTCCATCCCTTTTTCATGTGATCACTTTGTTAAAGACCATAATGACTGGTGCACTACTTAAAGCCAGTTAGCATTTGAGAGATACACACTTAGCAGGCATATATATACTGGCTGTTCGCAACAACACATACTTTAAATCATTTATCAGTCCCCCAAAACCTGATACAGTCAACATACAAGTGCAGAATATGAGCTTTGCTCACCTTTGGTCTTGTAACCTGCAATGCATTTTGGCTGCACTGAGCGATGATGAGGTGTGATGTAACTGTATAGAGTGAAAACACTGTAGCAGCAGCAATCTAATTCTAGTTTCTTTATGATTTACTGAATGATCCTATTCTCTGCTCCAGCAGAAGTACTAGAGGCAGTTATGTTTTGAAAAAGAATAATGCTGTACATGGGACCAAACCACAAGTGTTCTTGGTACATAATATAAAGCCAGACCCTGGACTTGAGTCTGAAGCTGTCTGCCTGTTTCATATTTGGTATTTATTCCAATATCAGAGTTTCAGTCAGCCCTGAAAGCTCTAGAAGTGTACAGTTTGGCTCAGCTTTTTTCATGGTCATACTCTTATGGAACAAAACCCAGTACTATAAATCAGCTTCTACTTATATGCAGCATGTGAAACTTTGTAGGCTTCTCCATAACCCATTGAGAGTTTCATTTTTATAAGAAAACAAAAGCCAGCTGATTCCTGCCACTGGTTTGCAAAATTTTTTTCAGTTACGTAGGACCACAAATACTGCAGTTGAATTCTAGAGTTGGGATTAAAATTTAAATCCAGAGGACCTGTTTCCTGTAAGCAAATACTTCCCTGGGACCTATGCAGTTTTCAGCTCACTTCTACAGAGATGATTTAAGTACTGGGTATAGGATTCCTTGTGTTGTGAGCTTTGTTTAAATATCACAGTAAGGGTGACTTTTAAGATGATAAATAAAAGTTCATCTACATAACCAGAAGAAAAGGAGCAGAGTATCAGAATCTTCAAGGCTGTCCAGGCCACCTATCTACATCCTACACAATTGTACCACTTCTGCAGCAACCTAAGGTATATTGTGTTTCCATAAGAATAATAATGTTTGACATTCTTCTTGGAGCTTTCAGAACCACTGGGCATTCCCTCTTTAGTCCTATGACTCTAGCAAAATCCTCATCTGATATCTCAGCTGATCTGTTCTCTCCCACTGCCAGGGAAGTGGCACTACAAAGCCACTGCAAATGAAAAATATCTACCCAGGAAATTATTTTAAAACTTTAGAAATTCCATGCCCTGGTTTGATGAAATCTTAGTATTAGCACACCATGCTAACACACCTTCAAATACTAGAAAAATGTAAACAACCATGAAAAATGCCATTTAGGAAAGGCAACAGAATGTTGAACCTCATGAAAAAAATCACTCACTGTGGTGTCTACACCATCTACCTCCTCGATGGCAGCACCCGGAGGACTCTCGATGGAGATCTCATCAGGGGGAGGAACATTGGCAGCTGCATCTGAGTTTGAAAGAGAACAGTATTATTATTTGGGTTTGTAGGTTTTTTTTTTTAACCATGTGCATGTAGATACCCAGAAGCAGTTCAGCAAGAATAAGCCAACAGTCAAATTTGATGTTTATTCCCATCATCATGGCAGCAACAGCACAGGAAACACCTGAAGAGCCTAAGGAAAAGTACCAAATACACTAATCAGAATAAAATGTTAATGTTCTGCCTGAGAAAATATATTTTTGGAAACACGACATTAAGTGCAGTAAAAAGTAAAAACTAATTTCTCAAGAAGGATCTTCATGATTCATACAGTAACAAAATAATGTCAGCATATAACATGATGTCCAGATTACAAACAGGATTATAGAGATGCAAAATTTCACAGCTCTTTCTGAAGTCCAAACACCATCAAATTTCTCAATTATCTAGGAATTCAGAATCAGCCTTAACAGGAGTTAGATGAAAACTGACCTCTCAGTGTGGTAACATCAGTATCCGAAGCTGGAGTTGGAGTCCCACTATTGACAGATAAAAATAAAATCAGAAATTGAAACTGGACATGTTGGACATTAGTTCTTTATATTTCTGTGATTCTGGTGGCACACCAAAAAGCATATGTGCAGAAGAAATTTGTCATGGTACTACTTTGCTGATAACTTCATAAAAATTAGGTTTTACAGTATTTCAGGTATCTTTTGCAACTTAGATATTGGGTCACTTGCAACACACAACACACCATGTGCCTCTCCAGGTTGCTAACCCCCTTATATTCCAGCTGACTTGTAGTCCTACCCAATAATACATTTTGCCTTCTAGCAGTTCTGTAAAGAAGGCAAATGTGAAGACCAGAAATAAACCACAAAGATAAAAGGTATTATTCTATAAAGTGCTCGGTTTTTAAAATACAAACACCATAACTCTACTGAAATCACTGCAAGAAGATGGGTTATTTTTATAATTAATTTTATTCTGCTTATTTGGAAATCTTCAAAACGCATCAGTTTCCAAATACAATTGGATTCACGCACGCATAAAACAACTTAAGGCCAAATGTGAAAAAGATTTCAGGTAAAAATCAGATGAAGACTGCCAGCCTGAAGTAAAACTAACAGCTTTGACATGGCTCTTTCAGTAAACGCAGGCTCCTTGGAGCAAATTCTGTAAGCCCCAAGCAACTTTCAAGTTACCAAGAGTAGGAAACATGCTCTGAGAGAAACAAGTCTTTCCTGAATGAAGGCAAAATTATATTTCAGGTTTGTCATACTGCTAATATATACAGTCCAAGCTGTAAGATTGAAAGTTTAAGTGCTGGAGAGAAACTGAACTTCAGAAAATTATTGAAGTTCATTGTATTGAGATATTTCTCTCACTTCTAAAGGAACTCCTTTTTTATTGGTGGTCATACTTGTGCCATAAAATAAGCATTGCAGCAAGTCTTCACTCTAATATATGTAACATTGGCCATGGTTCCAAGCCTTGTCAGGTTTGATTTTTGATTCATATATGATATTACTGGTCTTACAGTCTGCCCTCAAGCAAAACTCCACTCAGACTTGATGAATATTTTGCCTCCTTCAAGATGTATAATCAGTCTCTTTATCGCTTCAAAAAGAACAAAGGCTTCCAGCACCAGCCAGACAACCAGATCCAAAGTTACATACTACAGATACCAGGGCACCAGCATATGATCAAAGACAGTTTCACTGAGTTAAATGTCTGAAACAGTTTCTCTCCCTACCTCTCACAGACACGTAAGACTTGCCAATAAACAGACCTGAAGTCAAACCTGATGAATTTTCTATTTAAGTCAAGAATCTTTTCACCCATCCTTTCCCAGGAGGCACAGTCTAGTCCTGCACGAAATGATTAACTATACCAAAATATAGTTCAGGGAATGTAAAACTGACGGGGTGAGATCTCCGCAACAATTATATCAGCAAAAATAAAATAATAGCCAGACAAAGCAGAAAATGCTTATTCAAGTACCTTCATGTGTTTTCTTAAACAACTAAAGTCGAAGAGCAATATGCAAGCTCTGAAATGTACAGTTATTTGTGTCTGCTTCCATCTCGTGGACACTGGTACCTGTTTTCAGCCACCACAGCATGAGATAACTCTCTGCCAATTCTTTGACAACCTCAGTAAATCTTAGAATCATTTCCAAGACTGGAAAATTTTAATAGCAAATATAACTTAGACAAGATCACCTCTATTAAGAATATTTTCTGAAGAATGCTTGCTATATTTTAGACTGATTTAGTTTCTTTATTTGTTAATCATCTTAGAACTGTAATAAAACAGTCTGATGAAATATTTTCCAATTAGGTTCACTCCACTCCAGGATGCACTTCTTTTAGCAGTTTCAATGGGAATTAAATTACAGTCTCAGCAAGTTACAGCATCAGTAAAAAAAAGCATTTTAGTGCACCCTGTTTAATGTTCAGAAGCAAGTATTATTTTACTTTTCAGCAGAGGTAAGTCTAATATTTTATTTCTTAGAAACTGATTAGTGTAACTAGGGTCAGAATAAAAACTCAAAAGCAAAGTGATGCGCAGTAAAAACTGTTACAGGTTTTGCAATGTTCTGTTCAGTTCAAACCTATATATAAAAATTAGCTGAGTCTTGTATCAGCCCCCTTTTCTTTAGAAGGGGAAAGTGAGAAACATGATTTACTGTGGTAAGCTCTGGTCTCTACCTGAGACTCATGGGACTCGATCCAGCTGCCCATAGGTTGGTGCCCAGTATAGTTTGAGGAGCCTCCAGGCACTCCTGACCTCCAGCTACTGCCCCACAAGTTACCAGCCACCCACAGTTCCCACATCATCCCTGGCAGCCTTCTGCAATGTGCTGCGACTCAGGGCATCTCAAATGGACAAAAATTATTATCTGACCAACTGAGCACTCGATTCTGTGGGTTGGCCTTGGTTAAGGGCCAAACACCCACCCAGCCTCTCTACAATATAGGCGAGAAAACAAGGTGAAAAGTTTCTGGGTCAAGATAAAGACAGGAAGGTCGCTTACCAATTACCTTCACAGGCAAATTAGACTCAGCTAGGGGAAAATTGATTTATTGAATATGTAAGTATGTTTGGATAGTGAGAAACTGACAGACATTAGAACCACTTATCCTCCACCCAGGCTCAACTTCACTTCTGACTCCTCTACCCAGTACATGTTCTGCAGGGACAGCAGTTCCTTCAGGAAATGTCTGCCTGCTCCAGTCTGAGTCCTCCCTTGGCTTCAGGGAATACTTGCTCTGCCATGGCAGGGTGCCTTTGACCTTGGCATTCCCTATGCCACAGTTTCTCATTCTTTTTGTTCCCTACTCCTCTCCCTGTGCCATGTTCTTGCCCTTTCTCACACAGGCTTTCCCTGAGGCACCACTGCCATGAGCGTAGGGCTCAGCTGTGCCCTGTGGTGGGTCCGTCAAAGTTGGCTGGAACCAACTTGGGGCAGCTCCAGTCTCTCCCCACAGGGAGCCCCCACTGACAGCACATGGGCATCTGCACCCAGTACAGTTGTGTTTGCCAATGTACCTGCAAGGTAAACTAAGTTACTTGAGTTTTTAAAGGAAAAAATCCTCAAAGTAGACAAGAAAAAACAGACAGAAATCACAAAATATTCTGAGTTGGAAGGGACCCACAAGGATCATCAAGTCCAGCTCTTAGCCCTGCACAGGACCATCCCCAAGAATCACCCCATGTGCCTCAGATCATTGTCCAAATGCTTCTTGAACTGTGCCAGTCTTGGTGCTGTGATCACTTCCCTGTGGAGCCTGTTCCATTGCCCACTTACCCTCTGAATGAAAAACTTTTTTCTAATACCTATCCTAAACCTCCTGATACAGCCTCAAGCCGTTCCCATGTGTCCTGTCACTGGTCACCACAGTTAAGAGATCAGACCTTGCTTCTCAACTTCCTCTTGTGAGGATGTTGAAGACTGCAGTGAGGTCTCCCCTCAGTCTCTGCCAGGCTGAACAGACCAAGTGACCTCAGCCGCTCCTCATACGGCTTCCCCTCAAGGCCCCTCAAGACCATCTTCATTGCCCTCCTTTGGATATTCTCTAATGGCTTAATATCTTCCTTATATTTCAGTGCCCAAAACTCCACACAATATTCAAGGTGAGGCCGCCCCAGTGCAGAGCAGAGTGGGACAATCACCTCTCTCGACTGGCCGGTGATGCTTTGCCTGTTGCTGTGGCATAAATCACACTTTCAAAGCAGGAGGAGTTTGCAAATGCAAAAGCCTAAAATTAGCTTTCTAAAGTGCTACTTCTAGATCAGATTACTAGTTATAGACTGGTATAAAAATAAAGTTCTCCAAGTTTCAAAGGTCCCAGAGGACTCTCTCTGTCACAGACTCCAACAAATGGCACCTCTCCAACAGTAATGTCACCTTAAGCGCCGGGTTAGCCATGTGGTGACAACCACAGACCAAGCCAGGTCATAGGGCAACCATAACAGTGGTGAAAATCAAGGTGAGACTAAGGCCACTGCCAAGGTGAGAGTTAAGGCTGTCCCTTAAGTAAATCCATCTACTTAAGCAGCAACAGACCATGGTCTTTGTCAAGGCCAGGTAATATGTGCTTACTGGCACTGAGGGCTTTTAAATACAAGCCCTCAAGAGCTACCCAATTTTCTGAAAAAATACCAGTGCACAACTGGCTGGAAATTAAAAGCCAAGTGCTTAAACACCACCTAGTAAAACCGTAATCAATCTAATGAAAAAAGACCAGTGAAGTATCAAATTTGGTCAAATTATCACCTATTACTTCTTCTCAGGAAGATAAAAATATTGTTTTAAGAAACTGTGCTATAATCAACCTCATTTTATGCACAGTGTTGTTTTTTACATGGCTTAACCAAAATGGTGAAGTTTGCTTTCTTTTTGCATGCATTTCTTTTAGACTCCTATTTCCCCTTAATATATTAATTTTTTAAATGCCCACTTTATTGGTTTCCTGAGAAGTAGCAATAGTACCAGGCACCTCTAAGGAAATCACCCAAAATACACATGGCAATGCATATGCTGATTTGTTTGAACACATAACTTTTCAAGGTAAACACAGATTCAAATTCCCCTTCAGTCACATCACTTAAAATACAAGGGATTTTTTTGTTTGTTTGTTTGCCCCAAGATTAATCCAGGGCCCACACTTTATTTTTAGCTCTATCTACACAACCAAGCCACTCCAGGTGGAGGGACTGTATTCTAGCAAGAGTTTATTTTGAATTTGAGACACAGACATATGAAATGTAATTTCTATTGTCCTACCTGCATAAGTGATCCCCTGGATCATCTTGGCTGAGCAGTAAGCAAAATACAAAAATACACACATATGTATGGAGAGGCAGGAAGGAATAAACACAAGCAGATTGTCTAAGCACCAGAACGAACAACACTGCACTTGTGTTTCCTTGAGGGAAACAACCAGTTTCAGATCACACAGCTCTGCTGGACACCAGGATCTAGGCCAGCATAAGACAAGATCCATATGGGCCTCAGAAGTTGATCTGAAGCAAACAGTGCTTATGGACAGCCTACACATTTCAATACAGCAAACACAGTTCACAAAGACTGCCTACATTCCCCTTTTTTCGAACCCCATGGTATGTAATTCCGTGTGACATCAGTCATCTCAGGAGAGGACTTGATATGTTCCAGTCCACATACACAGAGTCCACACACACATATTCCAGCATATACAGAGTTCCACTGACTCAAAGACAACTGTAGAGCCTGAACAGGTTCTTTATGTGCAGCCATACTGTGTTACTGAGGAGAAACAACACTCTGAACCTATCAAATGGGGCACCAGTGATACCATTTCACAGTTCCCCATGGAATTCTATAAAAGTTAATAGATTTTTCTCTACATTTCTCCTCAAAGTTTAACTTTGTGGTTGCACATCTTCAGATTTGTACTACATGTTCTGGACATCCATCACTTTATCAATTATTTATAACATTGTTTATCAATTTGAATGTTCTTAAGTCTAGTTTGCTATGTCAAGAATTTATTTTTCTTGAACAATATTACTTCAACGTTCATATTGCACAAGGAAGGGAAAATCATTTCATTGTCTGATTTTCTCATTTTTAAATATTTTAATCACACGGCCTTGAACTAACTATGCAATTTAAGAAGTATTTTTATTCAAGTTCAGAATGCAAGACTGAGCCTCGTATTCAGATTCTTCTCCTTTCTAATTGTACATGCATTTGTCTTAGTTTTCATTTAGGTAGTTCTTGAATTTTGATCTATTTTTGTTTTAATTAAAGCAGGACAAACCTTTCATATTTGCTAACAGACAGCAGGGAGCGCAAAAGAAAATACACAACTGAAAAGGAGCAGTGCGGACCTCTTCACAAGTGGTAAAGCGTGCAGATAATAAAAAATTTCCGAAAAGAGCAATATCATTGCCAAGTCCACATGCAAACAGTAAAGAGGTACATTCCTACTTCACTGCAGGTGGAACTGTTGAACTGATGAAATGATCCCAGCACAGAAAACAAACCCTTTTTCTTTCATAAAGCACATTTAGATAAACAGTAGAAAATCTGAGTTGATACATCAACCACCTTTGCTTCCACCACTGATGAAATAGGGATCCTACACTTGCCAATTTATTTCAAGGCAGAGAACATGAACAGAACAAAGGAAGTCTCAACATGACTTACTAAGACTAATTTCAGTGAGTTCAAAATCAGCAAGTACCATCAGAAAGGACACATGCCTCTATTTATTTAATTTGACATTAAGAGCTGCTTCTGAAGAAGTGAAAAAGCAGTGCATTATATTCATTTTTTCAACTATCCTATTATACTCTTGATCTTTTCCTCAGTATGTTATTGTGCTTACAGAAATCAAGCAAGGCTGTGACACAAAAGCTCTAGTTTTCTACTGCAAAAATTCTGTGCTACTCCTTTGCCTTTGGTTGATTCTCAAGATCTGGTTTTTGACCCCCCAGGAATTAGACAAAAGGACTGCCCTGTTGTCATGACACACACTCCAACATTAAGAGACAGAATTTCATTAAGTAAAGTCCCAATGGCCTACTGAATAAAGCAATCATTAAAAGTCTTTAGCTGATGTAGTGCTTCCACACTTCCAACTGGGACAAAACCTTCACAATGTCCACTGGGCTGCTGTGTACACACGTGGATTGTGTCCCATTGCGTTACTTTTCCTTTTGAGGTTTTCTCCTCAGTGGTACTCAGTTAATCCCCCAGTTCCTTAACAGGCCAGGGTACCTGAGCATTTAACCTGTGTGCACAAGCGCACTAACCTTACGGGAACAAATTTCATCCTGCTGTTACGTAATTGTCAGTAATGCCAGATTGAGAGTTATTCTGGGAACTTTATTACAAGAGTACAAGACACCTTTCCGTAGGCTACATTAAAACTACCCTAGCACTGAACTAGCTGAAATCAGCTTTTTCCAGCTAGAGAGAGACACAGTGTTGACATCTAGGTAGGACTGTATGAGTTGTATCAAATTATTTAAGTCAGGGGTTCAATTCTATAGCTGTTTATAGCTTTCAGCGTAGTTTTGATTTGACCTAGTAGGACAGTTAAAATGATCAACAGATATCAAGGGCCTGTCTTCCACTCCAGATCAGCCCTAAATTAGGAAATTGTTTCAAAGAAAGAAAGTTTTACAGGAAAAAGTAGATTTGACCAATCTCATAAAAAGATAATACTCTCTTAGTTTCTTTGTGGGGGCTATGCTCTGGAACATAAACCTCTACTGCAAAACTTCCTGCTCTTATCAGTGGGAAAACAGACTAAAAAATCTGCCTGGTGCCAGGCTTCCAAAGAGAAGTGACTGAAGAGACATTGGAGCTCATCAGAGGACAAGGCAAAGACTCCTGCTAGACATCACCTGGAGTAACCTGTTCCTCCCTGGCAATGGATGTACCTCACCTGAACATCTCATCTGGATATCTAGATATGTATTGTACCCTGGATATCTAGATATTTAGGATAGTCCTGCCATCCATTGAGATGAGGCCGGAACAGACGCCCATTCTGACACAGATGACACAGCTGGATGGCAAGTCAGCCACATTCCAAGCCCAGCATTGCCCTGCACACTGGACAAACCTCTCTCTGCATGTGTGTGTCAGCAGGCAACAACAGCAATGCCCAGGAAATGGCAGAACTGCACTCACCTCTCCTCCTGTGCGGGAGGGACTTGACACTGGATTTCCCACACTGCTGGTGGTAATTCTGGGTTGGGTACTTACTCCGACTTCCTACGGAACATTTTTAAAAGGTCTTCCTTTTATTCTGATGTGTAGTTGGAGGTTAATTTTGCGGAAATAATAACATTGGCTGCTGGCAGTACTGAGGTGGCTCACTTACTGCTCTTGATGGAAGACATCTGAAGTTAGATGAGACGTCTACCCATGACAACCATGGCTTTGTTTTTTATACAGCTCTGGCTTCAAACTTCACATCTTAAACCACAAATGCTCTAAGAGGTCCAGAATGTTCTGAGAATAAGTTTGTATTCTTTAATATTACCAGAATAATTTATATTAACTTCTTTCTGATGCTCCATCACCCAAAGCAAATCTACCTGTTTCTGTCACTGCTTCAGTCCTGTATTATGCTCTTTATGCTATAAACCACTACAATTTCCAAGCACAAGACAAACAACAACTTCTAGAGGAAAAGATACATTAAAACCAAAGTTTAAACTGGTGGTGATTATAAAGATCCCATCCTAAAGCCATAAACAGTCTGAAGCAATATATACTGGGGTTAAAGCAGTGTATTTTTAAGAAAGATGCAATATAGTCCCACAGTGAATTGAGTTGGAGAAGTTTGCCAACTGTCTACTGAAGCCCCTTTAATGTCTGCCAAAAACCACTTGGTAAGATGGTTTTTGTACAACATCACTCACTCTGATCCACCTTGAAAATGCTGGGCTTTTTGCACTGTTCTGTTGTTTAGCCCAGTGCATGCACTGACTCCAATTCCTCCTGTATACCTCTACATTTACTAGATTTCCTGAATGATCACACAGATGGATGCAGTACGTTTTCAAACTCACACTTCTTCAGAACAGGTGTATGCTACCCTGATGACCTGGAAGCTTTGGGGAATGCTCTTGTCAAAGGAGCATTCAGCTTCACAGGGCAGAGAGAAACCAACCCTTCAGGAATCACATTTGCCCTTATCATCTCATGTTATTAATTTTAATATACAGTGTTGTTATGAAATCATTACAAGGATATCTAATTTGGGGAGTTGAGGGTTGTTTTAAAATTCTGTTAAGTGGTTACTCCTCCCAGTAAATTAATTACTCATCATAGCTTTATGTAGCCTGTAAAGCAAGGAATTGAACATGGCAGTTTTTCAGGTGAGTTCAGCACCAGGTTGTTTGGATTTGAATTGCCCTAAAAATAACAGCTTAGATTAAGTTCTGAGTAGGAAAGAAGCAATAATAATTTGATCTGGATTTCTGTTCAGTTAGAAAAGACATGAAAATAACAGGTCAAGCTCAGGTTTGCTTCGGTACAAAGAAGCCACAAATCAGACTAGTTTTCAGGTTTATTGCCTTGTTAAAAGTGTGAGGAGTCCAAGCAGCCAATTCCCTTGTAACCGTTTTCAGAGCACATCTCTCAGGTTTTTTTTAAAAGAGCATTTCAAAACTTTTTTTGCTTGTTTGTTTGTTGTGCTTGGCTTTTTTTGCAACAACGACTATAATAATAATGGCCAGTGTTCGCGAACGAAGAACCGGGGAAGGTCTTTACACCTTCCAGCCTGCGCATTGGATTTTTTAGGTGAGTTACAGTGTG
>JAYRBT010000001.1:16944427-16985187 GCA_036023395.1 Myiotriccus ornatus
AGTGTGCGCGGAACTGAGCCCACCCTTTAATCCTAAGGTTCATCTGCCGGGGCCAAGCAAGCTTGGACGGTGGCAGTAATATACCAAGAACAGCAACAACGACTAGAACTACCTGAAAGCCTTTGGGAAAGGTTTGCAGGATAACCAGAACACTAACACAAGTAACTGTGGACACACCTTTTTCCCAAAATAGATCTCTCCCACTAAACCTCTTCAGGTAAATAGCCTGACAGCCTGATGGCCAACAAGGTGATGACATACTTAAGCAGAAGTACAAGCCCCAGATTGGCTGAGATATTTTGAGCATGCCAAGCATGCCAGGAGAGAGGTTGATGTGCAAGAACTATCAGATTTCTCCACTGTACTTTTCTATATGCCCTTTTGCACAAAGGTGAATTTTGTTCACCTTCAGTGCACACACTGACTCCAGCAGCAGCAAAAACCAGAGAAACAACCTATCAACAGCATTTAAAAAGGGAAAATTACTTACCCACATGCCCAATCAGTGCAGGAGCTGACAATGAAAAGAGAAAAGGTTACAAAATGTCACAACTACAGTTGTTATCTCCAGAGAGAATAAAACGCTAGGAGAACACAGATACTCACCTGCCCATTGCTTCCTTTATATAGGACAGTTTCTGGAAAACAAACAAACAAATCCTAAGTATATTTGAATAACATAAAGTGAAAAGAATTGAAATGCAGTTTATACTTTATTTCCTTCTCTGTGCCAAAATAATTCTATTCTCTGTGTTTTCATTTGTTAAATTCAAAATTTATTAACCAAGTCCCCACTGAAAAGAAAGTATGTCCTACATTTCCAAAACACAGCTGAAACTCAACATCAGACACTATAAAGAGCACTAGGTTTGTCAGAGATGCTCTGCATTCCTGCATTGTCTTGCACTGTCTTACGGGTACAATGCTCTCTCAACCCAGAGGAGGCCAGCAACAAGATCCTTTTAAGCAAGCAGTCTTCAGAAATACAGTATTACTTCTGCTACTTGTCTATAGATTTAAAACCATCTTTTGGAAGTACAGTTACATCTTAAAGTAACATAGGAGGATTAATCTGATGACTTTGTTTACGGTTATACAAGTGATAGGGACGACATTTTTTCATGTACTGGTGTATAAAGACTAAACTTAGCTATGTAGTTCATGTTTTTTTATCAAAATTCTTATGGCATTAGTGCCATTGGTTCTAGGTAAGTGTCACAGGAGATTCTGGGAGGAATGCCACAAGAAGTGGAGTAGGCCCTCAGCAGTTTGCAGCATGATAGCTGTTGAGAACTAATGCTGTATCCTGCTGCTGTACCAATGTGAACAGAATATAAAATACCTATAGAAAATTATTGTCCAGCTAAAAAATTTCTTCTACTCTGTTTTAGCTGGAGGGAGGGATTGTTTGGCAGAGTGTTTATTGGGCTAGCTTTCTTTATATGATCAATGCAGATATATTTTTCAGTAAAAATAACACAGAGCGGATCAACTCAAGTATCTCCTTTGAAATTAAATTACAATAAGCTTAACACATACTATGGCCACTTTGAAAACTTCTCTGCAAAACACCCATATGTGTTCAGTGACCTAAGGACTGTCACTCCAAGCTATCCTGATCACTCTTCTTGTGAAGGAGGGGTGAAAAGGCAAAAGAGACTTTTTGAGCAGGCTGGCTTGGTCATTCTCTTCACCTGTATTTCTAGGAAAGTGTCAAAATTTGGAGCCATGTCAATGACTACCCTTCTCTTCTTTCCAGGTCATCTGTGGACATTAAGTGTGATCACAGCTAGAATAGCAGGCAGCTTGGATATCAGCCTGAGGAGGGCTTGCCAAAATACAAAGTTCAGTCAGTTTGCTCTTTAGCATGTTCTTTGACCAACCTTTGTTGTACAAGTCCATTAAATGAAGCATTTGGAGATACTTTAGTATGAAAAACTAAGACCCAGTGGGACTAGTTTTAAGTGACAAACACAGAAACTAGGTAGTCTACAGTGAAAACTCTAACTTGGGGCCACTAAAGCTGTACTGGACTTTGGATGTTTTTTTAAGGGATCATTACACTGCTCTATACAGTGCTTGTACTCAGCCTTAGTGCACTGGGATCTACAAGGAACAGAGAGACTGATTAGACTGATTCCCTCACTACAAGATTTTGGAAAGTTATCTGTAAGTAGTAGCTCATACAGTGCAAAGTGTTTGTTCATTAGAAAAGGAGACTTACTCAGGCAGTCAAGACGGTTTGTAGGTGCTATTAAAAACAATCCTGGTTATTACAAGCCTCACACATCTTATTGATACCACCTGTTAGTCTGTACCCAGCAGCTTTACTCACAGGTCCTCAAAGGTCACTGACAGCAGAGGTCAGTGTAATCCTGAACACTTCTTAAGGCAAGACACCCCAGTGAAGGGTGCCTGGATGAAAACTGTTGCAGGGTAGCCTGAGGAGCTGGGGGCTCCCAGATTTCCTGAGCCTGGGTTCCTGGACTTAACCAATATACCTTGTTATTTCCAAGTTATCTATTCCATGAATTATAAGATGGACTTCTAAGAGCCAAATCTGAAATGTCAAATTATTATTTTAATGGCCAAGGCCTAGAATAACAAACGTTACACACCATCTCCACATTTATGTTTTTGAGAAGGCATCAAATTACTGAATTCTCATCCAATTTTGCAGTAAACTAGCACTGCCTAATACTGTATGATTGCCTGTGAATGAAAGCCTCTGCATAGGGCAGCTGGACTTTCCTTAATTGATCTAGTTCAGGACAAAATATTCTCTCTTCACTGCAAATCACATATTTCATGAAATAAAATACCTTTAAAGGATTACATGCTTTAAATGACTGGACTTTTTACCATGTTTTCTCAGATGAAATATCCCCCTGGATTCAACAGCAGCTTTGCAAAATAATGGTAAAAACTGTCCTTCATATTTGTTTGCTATATAATGATGTAAAGCTATTTAAAAAAAGGACATAAAATCTGAATTATAAATCAGTTGATAAAAGTATGACCATCACCCATCAAAACCCATATGCCAATGCAAAGTTTACACACAGACAATTACCACCTTGCAGCTTTATGCCACAGGTAAAATCTTAGCATTTACAGTAAATTCAAAAGGAAAGTATGATCTGAATACCCAGTCTTCAGCTTCTTACAGTCTACAGAGGACTGAAAAACAGATTCACGCATTTTGGATCAGTCCTACAGACTGAAATATAAGACTATTTTTTTGTATTGATAAATTTCGACCTAGGATGTGAAAATGAAGCATCCCCTATTGCTAAACTAGCACAGTCTGCAATAGTTTGTAGTGTGACTGTCTTCCTCTACAAAGGTCTAATTTGCATTCCAGTCTGGGGTGGGGGCAAGCACTGACATACTTCAACTTCATTGTGAACAGTCACCTTTTTCCCCTAATTAGAAGACACAGACTCTAGAGTTCTAATATTGGCTTTGTTTCTCATTTACTACAGATTAGCTTTGCCAAAACACCTCAACCCTCTGACTCAGTTCCGTCATTAAGAAGCCAGTTAGAAGCACACCTCCTGCACAGGGACCTGCGAAGATTAGTTAATGTCTTTACCCTTTGAATACTGGAAATGATCTATAAATAGCTCTACATAACAGCAGCAGCCACACCAAAGCTCAAGGGGAGCTTCTACTGAGTGAAGCTACCTTTGGCAGATGCTTTGTACAAAATTAGTTCTCTTCTTAACATCATTATTATACCAATTCTTGTAAAGCTGGGAGCTGAGTTTTGTGCCAGTTGCACTAGTGCTCCCCTTTCTCAACAGTTAGTTTTATATAATGCAATTAATACAAGTCCAGAGCATTGAATACAAGCTACCACAATACCACAAATCACATATAGTACCAACTGGATGAGCTTTTGTCAACTTATGAGCTTGCAGAAAAGCAATTACATAGGATACTCTAGCCTGATCCTAAGAGACAATTGTTATGCGTAGAAGGCAAAACATCTTGGAGGTAATCCCAGGAAGGAGAAAAAGGTGGAGGAAATGTCAAGGAGGTCTGAAATAATCTCATATTAGTTTAATCCTATCTGTCTAGTATTGTACCAAGCATATTTGATTTAACACCACATATACACTTCATTTACAACAGGAAAGTCATACCAAGAAATGATTCTCTCTCTGCCTGTCCCATCATGGTACATGGCAGAACCGTGTTCTCATAAAGGCGAGGCCACAGCACTGGGGATAATTCAAGGAAATGGATCACAATGTCCAGAACTGAAATTGGAGGGAAAGAAAGAATGGAGAGCAGGGCTCTGAGGCACATCCCTAACAGGTAAGGTAATAAAAATATGGTCTACAGTAAGAGGAGAGATAACAGGGACATCTTAGTGGAACAGATGTTGTTTTAACCGTGTTCAGCTTGAAACGAAGGCTAGAGATCCATGGAAAGGTGTCAGAAACAAGCTAAGGTTTCAGTCTCTCCAGAAGGAATCAGCTCCACAGCAGAGGTGAACTTCCAACACAGAACTGATTCTTCAGGGTGTGTTAGGCAGTGCTATCTAGAAACAAAGAGCAAAACGGAGAAAATGAGGAAAAACTAGATACTTGCAAAGTAAAAGATCTGATTGGACAAGGTTGATGAGGATGAAGCATCAGTTCTGAGCTCTGCCTGGAAAGAGATGAGCACAGGTTTCATGGCTGACAGTTTTTGTGCTGCGTCAAGTGCAAAGCAGAACCAGAAATGAAGATTTAGGCTGGAATTGGAGCAGAGTGACCAGAGAAAGTGAACAGAGAAATTGCCTAAGAGATGGAAGGGAGATGAGGCAAGATTTGAAGAAGAAACTAAAGGCAATTATTCTACTTGCATATTTGTGGCAAAGGTTATGGGGTTTTCTTTTAAGTTAGAGAAGGCTAAACCTTGCAATTAAAAGAGTTTAAGTCAATAGGAGAACAATAGGTGTAGGGATAAGAAAGAAGGTGAAGGAAATCTGACAGTATGGCTCAAAGGAGGGCAAGAGAATTTCTTTTTTGCATCCATAAGGGAGAATGTGAAAAGCAGACAGGATCTGCTTTTTTCCAGGTTTAGAAGAATCTGGAGGTGTTATATGCAAAGAAAAAAATGTAAAGGACTGGAAACTGTGGTTTGGACATTTGACTGACCCTGAGATTGGCTCATTTGGTTAGAGCACAGTGCTAATAACACCAGGATTGTGGGTTTGACCTTGTATGGGCCATTCACCTAAGAGGTGGATTTGATGATCCTTGTGGGTCCCTTCCAACTCAGAATACTGTGTGATTAAACAAAGAAGGACAATGGTTAGACCACAGAGCAGGAAGAGGAGAGACTGCAGAAGGGGTCTTTCTGCTGCAGGAACCTTGGGAAGACAAAATCATCTACTTCTGTGAGGTATTCAAACTACAGCACTGGGAGTAAGTGGTTACAAACGAAGCAATGAAGCACACGTTGGGATGCTGCATACCACTTTTGAATACAGCTCTCAGAACTCAGGCAAAATCACTTATTTTACACTGCTAAGTGCCCATTTCAGCATGCTAAGGAGGTGTTTTGTTATGCTACCCATTCAGGCATCCTAAGTCTTCTGCCCCTTTTACCCTAATCTGTCACTGAGCAGTTAGTCTGTGCTGCAAATACTCTTAAACAGATGGAGCTGCTGATGGGCTGGAAAGTCAATACTAAATAAAAGTACTGGTGAGTCAACACCATTGTGGGGTTTGTATCTTGTCCCAGGAGCTTTTCAGGTTGCCTTTTGGTAGGTTACCAACTTCCATCACAGTTTTGGTGATTCCTGAGCAAAATGCCTTTTGGTTCTCAAACAAAGCTGTGCTACAAACTCCTTTCCAGGGCTAACTTCGAGCTTAACTCCTGGCTCTCAGACCCACCAAAAGGTGCACACAGCACAAATCTCTCTCTCACCAGAAACCAAAAATCACACAGATCTGCTTCCTTTGAAAAGGATTCATAACCTAATCCATGTTGTCCCATTTCATATGCCCAACACTTTGTTATATACCTAGGGCTGTATATGAGCCCTTAGCAGGTATAGCTGAGTATCTGCTCAGCAAATTAAGTTATGGGACCTCCCTTAATTCTTCATTTCTCATGACACCTTTTCTCAGTGTCTTGTCATTGTAGATTGTCATCAGATCTATAAGGGACAGCACCTCAGTAAAACTTTGTTTTCTGAAATTTGATTGAAGCCTGGAGAAGTAGAAATTGTGACATGGAATTTGATTGAAGCCTGGAGAAGTAGAAATTGTGACATGGAATCTGCCACAAAAGGTGGATTTGCCCTAATACATGCCCACATTAGAAATGGGGGAGGCAGACAGAACTTTACTCTGGAAGCACTCCAATATCATGCTTTAAGCTGCATTTTGCTATGGATTTGGAAAGAGATTCAGCTTGAAAATCCCACAGATTTATTTTTCCTGATTTTCAGATACACGGAACTTCTTTTGAGAGAGAGAAATGGAAAATTCACAGCATACAGGACACCTAAAAATTAAATTTCATGTTGCTATCTACCAAAAAGTAATGCAAAAAGACAGTCTGAAAAGAGGCAGCAGAGCAATGCTATCGCAGTACCAGCCAATATATGCCAAAGGAAAAGCCAAATTACTTTTATCAGCTGCATGCTCTAAACTAAACTCTTGAAATTAACCACAGATGATTTACAGACATTAGAGAGCAGAAGAATATTACAGAGAAGTGGTATTTAATGAGGCATGTAATGGTCAAACAAAAAAAGTACTGCTAACTATGTATGCTGCTTTTCTACAGTGCCAGGCAGAAGTGAATCTTCCTTTTAAGCAACAGAGTGGGAACTATTCACATGTATCACACTTGCACACTACAGAGTACTGTGCACTGTGACATGATGGCAGCCTCACAAATTGTGGAAAGGCTTGACCGTGCAACTTGGTCAGCTTAGCTGGTGAGAGTGGAAAGAGAAAGAGGGTAGGAAGAAGGATGTTCTTAAAAGCAGAGATGTATTCACTGAATCTGTTTGAACTTAAGATTCTCAGAGCAGCTTTCAAAAGGTTTCACACTCTGACCAAAATTTTGTGCATGAGCGCAGATGAAAACAGTGAGTCAGTACTAGAGCTAGCAATTAAACTCACACTCTGACCTACGTATTCAAAAATACACCACTAGATCTTTTGAAGGTGGCTGACTGGAGGATGTGGCAGAGTGCTCTTGCCTTCAGTCTCTGGTTCAAAGTTAAATTGAGCTCAGGTTATTTCAACAGAAGTCCCCTGATGGGTTTGTGACATTTTATGTGAAGCACAGTGGTGACAGGATTCAGTCCCTCTTATCACTGACTAGTTTGCCATCAAATCAGCCCAACAACTGTCACCTTCTACCAACTGTGCTAAAAGCAAATAGAAGGATGAACAGCCTTTTTCCAGAATATTGCAATGCTGAAAGGAATATATCCATCTACAGAAGAAAGGAAACCTAAATTACACATAAACCATCTGAAAAGACCATCAAACACAGAACAGTTTATCTGACTCCACTGTAATGCTGCAGAGACATACCCAAAAATGTAGAGAAACAGTGGGAGGTTAGATACATTACTCTCTTTGCAAGAGTCATTTTGATTTCTTTTAAGATGCTCCCACTATAGATCATCTCACTGCCAAAATCTTACATTAAACAATGATACATGCACTGTACACATTAAAAAGTCAAATTAATTTTATTTCTCTCAATCTTTTTGCAAAGTCTTCTCAGGACAACAGCATCATCAGACATCACAGAAGCAAACTGGCTGGCACCACCTATAAAGATTACGGTGCAGGCTCAGGGAAAAAAAAAACCAAAAAACACAAAAACACCTTGATTACATTATCCACAGCAGTTTCTATATTCACATTCCTTAGTGCACATTCCTAGCATACGAGTCCATAGAAAAACAGAAGGGAAAAAAATTCAGCATGTCCACACTGGCTGAAAATTACTGATTCTATGGGATCACACATTTAAGACTTACCATAAGTTTCATGAAACTACTCATCCATTAGCTTTCAAAAGCAGAAGATACTCTAATCTTAAAGAAGGTCCATACGTCACCATACATTTTAAGACAGCCTTTTATCCAGAGAAATTAAGCTATCTACTGTATCTTAGATGAATGCGAAGTTAAGCACTTAATTTTAAAATTCACAAACTCCTGAAAATACATCTTGGTATTTTATCGGAGATAGGGTTCTTTAGTTTGGCTTAATGCCCCTTTTGTTATCTTTAAGGTAAAATAAGCTTGCTCAAACTGAAATAACAGACAATAATACCAAGATATTCAGCATTTTTTTTATTACCTTGTTTTACACTCGTACTCTGATTTTAACCTCTGCAACTCTGCATGGCGACAATGTTATCAATTGCCTTCATAGGACACCAAAGCTTTTTATATTTTTAGGTACTCTCATTTCAGTCAGGCAGCAGCGTGCAGACACCACAAACCTACAGAACATCAAACAGGCAATTTTGCCATATGTCTTGGTAGCATCAGAAATACAGCTCAGAGCTTCCTGCTTCCAAGTGTCAATTGGACTGAAGGCATCTCAGCAAGCAGCTCAGAGCAGGAAGGCTGATATCTGTCACAGGGGGAAACGTGCCACAGCCTGACCCATGTCATGCTGCCTTTTCAGACAAGGGGTCAGATGCCATCTACTTGTCAGGAATATCCTTATGGAAAACAATATTCTCTTCACCGCTGTTGCTTCTCCCTCCATTAGATCAGCCATAACTTTTGGAACTGATCTCAGAACTATGGATTCAAGAGCTGGAATATTCATGCCTGTTCATTTTAAGGGCTCCCCACATTGCTGCCTGTGATATGCCAAGTTCCACATTGCAGTGGGACATCATGCTCTCACCCAGGAGAGAACACCAAGCAGGTGCTGTACCCACCTTCACAATCAGACTCCGGTGCTCCTCAGACTGACTGAAGTTTGTGCCCATTTCAAAGGTACTCATCATTCCTTCCTCACACAGGCTCATCCAGGCATTATATTCTTCACGCTCTGGCAGTCTGTCCCAGAATGTTTTGAAGACCTCCCAGACTGTTTCCTGACACACTGAAGGCACAAGAAAGGTCTGGTGTTAGTAACACAGGAGTGCTTCCATAGCACGAGTAGCCATTGTCCAAATGTTGCATGCTTGTCAGCACATTAACACATAGAATGCAGTGACCTGACACTTCGTGGAAATGTGTAAGGCATTGAAGGGACTGACAGTGAAGGTCTGGTGAATCTTCCATACTCATACTACTTCCTACCCTGATTTTTTTTTTTTTTAACTGAAATAATTAAAGGAAAAAAAAAAAAAAGAAAAGAGCATGCAAGAGCATTTGTTTCCTAACAACCATCAAGAACAACAGTATTTTCACTGAATGAAACTGCCCTTTGGGTTAAATTAGAAAACTTAGAAAATCAAAATAGTACGGCAAATGTCGTCACAGAAAGTAGAGTTGGAACTTAATTTGTAAGAATGATAGTGGAACTGTTCAAAGTTTTAGAGGCTAAAGCAGTAACAATTCCTTGGGACTCACCTTTACACAGAACTTAAAATATGTTTCAGGAATTACAGTTGCATTAATAACTTGAAAAACAAGGCAGGATGATGAGGAAAAAAAAAGATAGAAATAAGGGACGCTCTAAGCCTGCTGTATATATCCACTGAGAAAGAACTGGACAGCTCTGAATAGTCAGACTGAGAATTAAGGGTTAAATTATCTTGTACTACCCTGGCTGCTTTAACCTCCCCATCTCGATCTGGCATGTGCTCTTTGGCAATCAGAGCAATTGGTCACATTACCCTGAAGCAAGAACCTCTCTGTGACCCAGGATAACTGGAAGAGAAGAAGATTTATAGGATTTTCCTTGTATCCTAGAAGAGTCAACATTAAAAGGCGAACTCTAAAAATCACTCACAACAAATGCCAGGCTGGAGTAGTAGCAGACAAACCTGCCTTCTGGCCTTAATCTGATCTCACTACTTATGTAGACACAGTTCAGCAGAGGAATGCTTTGCATTCCAGGAGAGTCCTGACATCGTAAGCAAAACCCTGCAGGAGACTGCCCGTGAATCTATTTTCAGACAGTCATCTTCTTCAATCAGCTTAAAAATTAGCTCTGGGTTGCCAAAACCAGTACCTTACTGTTTTTTATTCTTGATACTCTGTATTCTGGATTCCAAAATTGTTTGTATATGCATCTACATGTAAAACTTAACATGCACATCACATATGGAAACATATTTTCATTCAACCGAGAGATAGACATTTTTCTTAAATGCAAAGGCTTTACAAATACTGACCTTAAGGAACTGCTTCCCATGCAGTAGCACCCTTAAAGCTTAGCTGATTCTGGCACACTAGATGGTACCATGGAAAAAAAGTGGGGTTTTTTGACCCTGAATTTTAGTTTATCAGAGCAGTTGAGACCACTTATCCACTGCAGATACACAGATACCTCTCATTCCTGTGCCACACTCCTGACAGCTTTCCTATATGGAGATCAGCCTTTGATATGTATGAGCAGACAAGAACGCAGTGCCCAAACTCTGCATTAACAACTGTCAGTAGTACCATACTATTCCAGAACCCCTACAGGCAGTTGTAAAACACAGTAATTCAGAAAGTACTGGTATGTTTCTAACCAGCTTCACTTATGCATCTTCATTAATCAGAAACAAATTGACAGGCATCCACACACCATCTCATATCGTCCCCTCAAGTTACCCTTGCAAACTTTGTTAAGCAGGGACCACATTTCCGTATGACCTCTTCACAGACCTCAGGCAATGAAGCCATAATCCTGCTCTGGGATTTCTGGATCCTGCTGGAATACTAATAAGCTTCCTGATGCAGAAAAACATCTGTAATATTCTCTCTACCATCCCACTTGTAAGAGCTAGGTGTCCAGGAAAAGACTGAAGTCTAGTATCAAATCCAGAAGCCAGAAGGCTCTCATTTCACTTGGTGGTACTTATATCCTACACTTTGACTAATGGATGTTTCACTCCAGGTGCAACATTATAAAGCAACAATCCTGGAATGAGATTACTCCCTGTGGCTGGGGTAAGTCCTCAGCAGACTGTCACTAAGAATTGAAGCTATGGCAAAACAGCTTGCACATTACAGTGACACTGTCTAATCCTAAAGTTTTCAAAGGGCAACAGGCAAAGGACTGGCTTTCCAGTTGCAAGCAATTGAAGACAGTTTTTCTTAATTCTCTTAAATAAGTTTAAAATAAATGTGATGACCCAGTCTCTTGCCTGAATACAAGCTGCTCCCATATGAACAGTTGTTTCAATCGGCTCCCAATAGATTAAGGATTTGCTGTGTGTCCTTTCATTTGGAATTAGACACCCCACTGAATTCCAATCCCAAAGGCTTTGTGCCATCTGTGGGCTCCAAACCCATTAATTAGACCTAAGTTATCAGAACACAGTCATGTATTCTGTGGAAGAAGGAAATGGGACGTGGATAAGGAGTCACATTTTGTTTTCTCTAGCCTGTCCTACCAAGCTGTTTCCACTGAGGTGAGCAGTACCAAGTTGGACAACATGGTGCAAATTCCTTCTGTATTCAGAAGGAAAAGGTGAGTACATTTCTTCCTCCTGTGCAGTATGAGAGTGGGTTAGTTCTGACACACAGGAAGGGATTAAAAGCAGGCAAACATCTACCACAACTGCCATTTAATACTTGAAACCACATCCTCAGCCATGGTGAGCTGCTTGCCAACACAGTCACCCTGCAACCTCGTTGACACACAGTCCATCTTGTCATTGTCCTATTTATTCCAACTGGCCAGTTTGTAAAGTGGGGGATTGCTTTACAGGATAACAAGTCCAGGTTGTAAGGGCTCAACACAAAACCCATCCCCGGATGGGCTTACCTATATGGTGTTCAAGAACAAACTCATAGCCCGGCTAGGAAAAAGAACAATTTTGATTCAGTCTTTCTCATAAATGTTTTGATTGTTTTGTAGTTAGATAAGAGTTGCAATTCCAAGCACAGAAAAAGAACAGCACAAGTTATTTGGTGTGGTTCAGATCACACATGTACAGAAATAGACAAGTACAAGTCCATCTCGCATCTCTGCTTCAGATATGTCAAAAAAGGAGCTAGTTCTTTGAAGCTAGGACCCAGCTTCAGTTAAGTGGCCACCCAGGGAACTGAAGAGACACCATGCTCACAGTGCACTCAAGTCACCTAATAAATGTGATTAACCAGTTTTTAACTTGAAGGTGGAGCCCACCCCTGTGATGAGTTTTTGGCTATCTAAGTTTTTGGTTTTTCTTTGCTAGGGAGGTTTTTCTAGATTTCTTATCAACAAGTTCTTGGTAACTCCCATATAAGAAAAAACATGTTTTTCATTAACTAGATTTTAAGCATTCTGAGACTCTGTAGACAAAAGTGGAAGCACAAACCCATAAAGTTAAAAAGGACTTTACTGGAAGCTTCAGTAAATAACTATAGCTTACTGTATAAAAATAACTATCTTTTCTTTCTGACCTTCCAGAACCTTGTCAGTATCTGTGTCACATACACTGTCTACATATGCTGACAATATGTGAGGCAGCTTTTGACTAAGATTTAAAATAAAAACTCCTTGAAACCAAAAGAGAAAGTGAAAGAAAATGAGTCTCAGGGGGAACCAGTTTACCCCTTAAACTTTTTAATTAGAAATGTAACTTTGACTTTTAAATATAAAATGGAAGAAAAACTGCCACATTAGAGCTTATATTAAATTGCCAGGAGCCCAACAGTTCAGAGTTGTGACTGAAGCTGTTGAATAGGCTTTGCATTATGATCTTTCCAGGATTTACATTCCTACGACCAGCTATGACGTTCTTGAAAGCAACCAACCAAGCAGCCAGTCCCGCCAGCATCGCGAAGGAACTGCTGAGCGGACCCAGCAGCATTGCCACATGCCACCTGAGCAGCAGATCAGCCCTCAGGGCATGTGTGAAGAGCTGGTCTTCATGGCTAGATTTCATGCCACACTTTCACTAGCCTGTTACAGGTCTGGCCACGGGCACAGATATGCGGGACAGCATTAGCAGCACCAGGCCCTGGAGGAGACAGGATTTGCGATGAGGCCTTTAATCCCCAGCAAACAAAACTGATTAAAAGAATCATAAAATCGAGATCAATCTTTTAAAGAAGTGAGCTAAGAGTCTTGAAGTTACTCATAGATGGGAAGGGAAGCTCCTCTAGAAAATTGCTTCCTTCATCCCATGGCTGCAGTAATAAATAATTTGTATTTTACTGTTAACTGATCTCTCAGCTACCTTGCAATTTTCCTCTGAATAACTCAAATGTTAAAGAAATGAAGGCTTATGATATAAAGAGAGGCTCCCAGCTGCAGGGATGTGACCATTTCAGCTGACTACAGGAAAGGAAACAGGTATGCTGGCTGAAGACATAGAACTGACTGGGACAATAAACCAGAATTCAAACAGGAATGCAAATCACATGGCTTGTTCTGCAGTTTGTCTCCAAAGTACACTTAGTATGCACGTACTAGATTTTCCATGTACTCCATCCTGAAAAACCTCAGAAATAAGAAGTCACTTAACTCATCACTTAGATAATCATCTTCAAAGTGAGAGAGGAGACAGGAGAAAGTTGAAAGACCAGAGTGTTTGGTCCATGCCCTTGTGCAAACTTGTACTTGGGCCAAGTGTCACAAACACTTAAAGTAGGCAATGTCTTGACCTTTAAAGGCCATAACAGGTTTCAAAGGCTGCTTCAGAAAGCTGGACATGCTGTAAGACCATGTGACTTGTCTGCTAGCATATCTGATTCAAAAGGCGAAAAGCGCAGCTCTTGGGAGCTTATCTACTTCGAATGCAGTGTTTACACTCAAGTGATGCTCACAGATAATAAAGAATATTTTAAAAAGCTTAGGATAGTTGTGTTTCAGCGCAAATAATTCCACATAGGCAGGCACAAGCTCTTTTCAGGCCTAGAAATCTGCAGAAAGGGGTGAAAAAAATTTATTTCAAGCTTCCTTTTGTAACGACTTAATCGCTGTTTTCAAAGCCTCCAGCTAAGATCTGTGATGTGATGAGATGATCCCTCTCACCCTCTCTGAAATTCTCCAATATGGCTACACCTCTCATGCACCTGGACAGGATACAGCATTCTTGTGGTTCAAGCTTTACCATTGGGGATGCATTTATCTCTCAAACAGAGACAATTAGCCTATTACAGGCAGTCTGTGCTCAGGGATTTCTGAGGTTAACAGAAGGGGCACTGCATGACAGCACTGAGCACCCTGTAGGGGGTAGGGTGGCTTTCTGGCCATTGGTGTGAGTGGGCAGTGCTAGAATGTAATCCAAGTTAAATCTCATTAGTGCTTCTTAAGAGTTGAATCGTGTATGGTGGCTAGGAGCACTGAATCAGGCTGAAAATTCTATTTTGAGGCAACATGAGACCAACAACTCCTCCTCTCTAACAATTTCTGCACAACAGAATGGCTTAATTGCAGAGGGGCTTGATAAAGACTAAAGTGACAGACACCTCCTAAGAGGTCTTCCCTGCAAAGACTTCATTAACACTTGCTAAACAAATTAATACACACAGGCAGAGAAATGACTCATCTGCTGCTGAAATGCTACTGTTTATGGCCTATAACACAGCAACCCTTAAACAATTTATAAAACACACCAGGATATTAAATTGACAAGGAGTTGAATGTGAATTAGCAAATCTATATGAAAGATTTTTTCTTTGAACGCTAACACACTAATCTCTAGCTTACAAACTATCTTCACCAGTAATATTTCAGTAACAACAAAGGAGTGTTCTTCATGGAAAAAGTCAAGCTTCTTAGAAGCATACGCTGACATCTAGAAATTCAAATGCCGAGGGAGACAGAATTAGTCCTTTCATAAATAAACTTCAGAAACTTATTGCAGAGTACGAGCTATGCATAATATGTGCCAGGGATGAGGGGGAAACGGGGGAAAAAGGCTTGCTCAGCCAGATTCTTTATTAATTGATTTTTTTTTTTAGCCAGGTACTTCTTACGACTTTTGACTGTTTGTTTTTATCATTATTAGCAAGATCTGAGTAATCTATAACATTTAGGATTTCAGTATCAAATTTCTTTACTCTTTACTCTGTTCATGTGCAGAACGGCCTGCCCAGAGAGGTGGTGGATTCACCATCCCTGGAGGTTTTTAAAGAGATTGGACGTGGCCCTTAGTGCCATGATATAGTAATTGGAGTTGGATCAGGGGTTGGACTTGATGATCTTGGAGGTCTTTTCCAACCCAATCCATTCTATGATTCTATGATAAGATAACATTCTTTCTAATGCTTCAGTAAACAGATTTGAAGGAACCCAAGAAATGGGAAGATGAGCAAGCATAGTGCTATGCCCAAGATGACCAAATTTAGGGATTATAATCATACATAGCATTTAATTCCTGAGAAACAGCTCTTACTCTTTTCAAAGTTTAAAAATGCCTCGTGTCTCATCAGCTATGACACACTACAATGTCCTCTATTTCCTTGTTTGGTCAGTATTTTCAAAAGCTATCCTTAGATGTTCAACTTTATCTGAAGCTCTGGCTGACAAAAACAGTTCTGGCAGAGAGACTCTCTGATCTACTCATGTGAAAAGATGTACTCCCTCACAAGCATACATTGAATAGTTTAAGAGAGAGGACCACAGTAGGCAAAGTAGCTTTAAAACAGAATTTAGGAAAGGTAGCCACCAGAGTAATTACATCTCAAAGGTGGCAAAGAAAAGCAGTATTACCCTGAACCACAGTGTTAAAATCCAGCAGATTCCAGCAGCCTCTGTTTTACCCAGTTAACAGGCATGGGAGAGGGAAACAGTACAAGCCATGCTAGCTGTAATCTTTACATTGTTTCTGTTGAACCTGCTAATTCACCTTCTTAGTACAATCCTCAGCCATCTACCAGCAATTTATACAATAGAGAATGGACAGATTCACTGAATTGTCTACATAAGGTGACTGGTCATGACAGATTTTTTGGTCTGAGTGGGTATTGCTATGTTTTGTACAATAAATGTTATTTAACTGGGGCTCAGGCTACCATTGCCTTGTCAGCAGTAAAGAACATCATTATTTGTAATAGATATTACCATGCACAGCCCACTCACTATCTGAAATCCAGATGCTGTAGTCAGAAAAAAATTTTAAAAAGCTGTTAAGCCTACAGCAATACATCATAAGCACTTCCTTAAAGCCTGTGACAGAAATGCTCATCTGTCCGTCTCTGACACTTACAGAGGCTTTTGCCAGCTAGCAAAAGTAAATAAAGCTAGGAGGTACAGGTAGATAATTATATTCCCACCTGTTTCCTTCTAAGATAGACATAGATAGAACAAGTATAATCAGGATAATTGGCACATGCAAACCTTTTCTGCTTTTCTAACAAGATCTTACATCAAAATAGCAAATGGACCTTTCCTTCCAAGGTTGTGGCAATGTTTATTGCTGATAGCAAAACAAAACCAAGGAAAGAATAGTCTGTATTGAAATCATCCTTTCCAGAGAAAGTATCAGAGATTGAAGTAATTTCTTACTTGAACAGATACAGATTAAAAAGACAATTCTAAAAATACACACCGGGACTGAAAAAACAGCAGATTTTGTGTACATGCATATTTATTCCCCTTGTGGTCAGTTATTTTACTAGTCACTGACAGTAGCTGGTCTCAGTGCTAAACAGTGACCACATTCTTCCCTAGGACTATTCTGTTGACAGAGGACTGCGGTGATTCAGCTAGCTAGTAAAAACAATGTATATAATTCAGTAACACACAAGAAACAGTTTTACTGTGAATGAAAGTACCACACGTGGTGGGTTGACTCTGGCTGGACACCAGGTGCCCACCAAACCTGCACTATCACTCCCCTCCACAGTCAGACAGAGGAGAGAAAATACAACAAAAGGCTTGTGAGTCAAGAAAAGGACACGGAGAGATAACTCACCAGTTACTGTTACAGGTAAGACAGGCTCAACTTGGGGATATCTGTTTAATTTATTACCAATCAAATCTGAGCAGGACAATGAGAAATGAAACCAAACCTTGAAACACCTTTCCCCCCACCTCTGTCTTCTTCCCAGGCTTAACTTCGCCTCTGGTTTTCTAACTCCTCATCTGCAGTGAGGTACAGGGTGGTGAGGGGAGTTAGGGACCGGGGCTGTGATCAGTTCACCACAGCTGTCTCTACCACTCATTCCTCCTCAGGGAGAGGACTCCTCACACTCTTCCCCTATTCCAGCATGGGGTTCCACCCACAGGAGACAGTCCATGAACTTCTCCAGTGTGAGTCCTTCCCACAGACAACAGTTCTTCACATACTGCTCCAGAGTGGTTCCTTCCATGGGGTACAGTCCTTCATGAAGGGGCTGCTCCAGTGTGGGTCTGTCGTGGGGTCACAAGTCCTGCCAGCAAACCTGTTCCAGCTTGGGCTTCCCACAGGGTCACACCTTCTCTCAGGAACCCATCTGCTATGGTGCGTGGTCCTGCATGGGTTGCAGATGGATCTCTGCTCCCCCGTGGACCTCCATGGGCTGCAGGGGCACATCCTGCTTGCCCATGGTCTGCACCACAGGCTGCAGGGGAATCTCTGTGCCAGGGCTGGAAGAACCTCCTCCCCCTTCTGCACCGACTTTGATGTCTGCAGAGCTGTTTCTCTCACATATTCTCACTCTTCTCTTCAACTGCAATTGCTGTTCTGCAGCAACTTTTCCCCCTTCTTAGATATGTTACTCCAGAGGTGTTGCCACTGCAGCTGATGGGATCAGCCTTGGCCAGCAGCAGGTCTGTCTTGGAGCCAGCTGGCATTGCCTCTATCGGACATGGGGGAAGCTTTTGGCAACTTTCAGAGAAGCCTCCTTCTACCAAAACCTTGCCACACAAACCTATCACACAGCACATCAACTCTCACGTACCTCAGGTGCATTTACTCAGGATGTGAGTAACTAGACACCACCAAACGTGGTGCAGAGTGTTGCTCCTATCAAAATGAAGATGACAAGTTGCTTGAACCAGATCTTGCTCAACCAGTTGCTACTTAAGGTCACCTGTGCTACTTGCAAAGACCTTTTTCAAAAGTTTTAAGTTCAAAGTGCTTAGGGTTGTCACGGCATCTGGGCTCAAGAAATCCTTGTGGATTGTGAAAGCTGTTAAGTCCAGTAAGGAAGCAGATGGACTGGGCAGATTTTTGGTTCAGCCTAGGATCATTAAGTCCTATATACACTTTTACAACATAATTTACAGATTTTTCTTCTTTATTATCACCCACACTTTTGCTTACTTGATATTGTCCTTGTGTGCCAATACCACAGACAACTGAGGGGTGATTGCAGTTAAGGCTCACAGTTTGTATGGATTAGTTGGGAGCAAAACAAAGAATAATTAAATGCTATTGGGTGGAAATAAACAGGTAGCTGGCAAAGCCTGTCAAACTGCCAGCATGATCCTCAATGCCAACATCCCTTGCCAGCTGGGTATAATTCATATTTGAATGAGGCTCTAATCTCATACAATTCCACTTTGTCCTCCAGGTATATTCTTTATGTTTACTTTAATGCAGACACTAAGCAACTCCTGCTTCTAATTGTTTTTCACTTCTCTAAGTGAATCAACTGTGTTACCAGCAAGAGTTTCTCCTATAGACAATGAAGTCTCACTACAAATGACTCTCTGAACATCTTTCCTTCTCCTGTGACAGCACCTCCTTGCCATTTTGCCAGTTATGTACAAATGTTAAGATACTAGAAACCTTTTGAATGCTACATTACAAAGACACACAAATACCAGAAGGTTCTGCATGACTGTGACACCCCATTCCGGTGTTGTCAGCCAGAAGGGTTAGAGGTACACCATATTGCTGTAATATTTTATCAAGTGAAAGAATATTCCAACTTTTCAGGGAAAGATCTGTCCAGTTCCACATCTTAAATGAGAGGCTTCTTGACTATTACACTATGGCCTGATACACAGAGATTGGTTTTCTAGACAGAACATACTATGCTTTGTGCGACCAGCCAAAGTCAAAAGTCACATGGTTAATACACCAATGTCTCAGATTTGACTCTAACTCATTCCTCAGTGAATTCTGCTAGCGCTTGAAGAATACTGAATAAAAACAGTCATTTAGCTAGCCTGCATAACCTGCTAAAACCCAGTTTTTCTCAGCATTCATATTGTTTTGTGAGAAAGGATTAGTTTATTAAACACTGTGGTTCCAGGGACCCAGAGTTCTTATATGTGAGTGTAACCAGAAGGTGGGTTTTTAGCTCAGAACAGTTCTCTTAAGGAAGATTACCACAGAAAACTAAATTTCTCGGGTAATGATGTATTTCCTATGGCCTGGTATTTACTGTGTTCAAAAGCTTAATCTATTTTTTTTTAATAAATAAATGTTCTTTACATCCATGAGATTTTCAGTCACTTACCTCTGAGCCTGAAATATTTCAGGTGGTTGGCAATAGCCTGCTCAACAGATTCATCAGGGCAGATCTTAACTCCACTGGGAAACAGAATGGATCTCTTCCTTCGTAACAGCAAATGCCTGCTGAACTGTTCAGGCTCCATGATGCCACTGGGCTTTTTCAACTCAGGAGGCAGAGAAGGGTTTGTCAGCTGCCAGCCACTGAGCTCAGGGGTTGGTGAAACATCTTTAGCCTGTCCTCCTGTAGCTGAATAAACTTTTGCTATAAAATTAAAACCACAAAGAAGTTTCTCAGATAATGATGAAATCATAGATATCTTCATGCCATTTCTATGGTCCCTGAAGGACAAAACTGTGGTTTTTTCTGTTAATAGAACCTGTCTATGACCGTACTATTATAAACAACCTTAAGCTCTTTACAGCATACCATCAAATGGTTACATAGCCTAAAGCTCTAACCCTTTGAATTCTAATGCTTTGTGTTTAACTTCCCTCCTGTGATTTGGCTTGGTTAGGTCAAGGGGATTATATTTGTGAATAAAAATGTATTTAGAAGCTTTCAGGACCAGAAATTAAATAAGTCATTAATTAAGAACTACTCTTATTCCACACTTTCTTTCCACGGGAAACATTTATATCCCTTGCAAAAAGAAAAGCTTCTTGAAAGGACAGCTAGCAAGTACACCTTTCACTGCTGTGAGACAGGTCCCTACTCAGCTAGAGCAGAGGAAAAAAAGGAATAAAAGAGCTCATCAGCTTTAGGGGTTTGGTTGTTACGGGGCTTTTTTTCTGTTTGTTTTTTGGTTTGTTTTCATTTTCTGTTTTTTAATTTCCCCTTATACTAGTCGTTCCACATCATTCCAGAGGAAACTTGTGGAAACAGCTGAGGACAGAATGTGTATATTGGGATTCACTCTGACAGTCTAGTTCTGTATCCTTCACAGTCAGCTGACCTGAAATTATTTAAATCAACCTCTTCAACCTTTTCCCCAGAAAACATGCCTAAAGAAGAATCACAAGAAATCATTTATTAGAGAAAGAGCAGCAATAATTCTATGGCATTTTTCATCCCACAGATTATGAGTTTATTCTGCAGCTTCAAAGTCAGTAGCACGTTTGACATCTATGACTAGAAGATGAAGAGCGTGATTATTTTTATGTTATATTAATAGTCAGCTCTAGTGCAGAAAATCACCACTAGATGGTATATCAGAGAGAGAAAAGAACATCAAAAATGGTCAGTAAGGCAAAACCCTAATCTTTACTCAAACTGACATATATTCAGTGTCCATAAGCAGAAGATAGAACCTTACTTTTTAAGATCTAATAAAAAATCAATAATAAGAAAAGAATTACCAGTGTTTAACATCTCCCAAAACTGGAAAATTGCCTCCTTTAGTTACATGCTACACTCAACACAAATGTTCAGTTACACCTCCTGGAAACCACTCTAACTATTCCATAATTACACTGCTATCAAGGCACAGATTTGACCAAACATTTCTCTGTATTAGCCCCCTTTGTTATAATTAAAGCAGAGAGGTATTTCTAATTCTACACACTGCCATAGGTAAACTTTGAAAACAAGTATATAAAAGTAAGACTTCTGCATTACCTGCAACTATTTGAAGATCGGTGTTAATCATTCCCGGAAGGCAAAGGAAGATTTTCCAAATTAAGCCAAACATACTTATTTGTGTACAAAAAAAAAAAAGGAAAAAAAGAGAATCCCTTTTAGCAAAAGAGCTGTTGTCTTTAAGGTAGCCTTGAACCAACCGAGCGCATTGCCCTTCTTGAAAATGTCTTGACGTCACATATTATTATCTTTGGAGAAAACATTAGGTAAAACAAGTCAACCAAGACATGCTGGGAATGTTCTTTTCAAAAACAGTATTCCACTTCAGTGAAGAAACAAGAAAAGGTGATCGAAGTAAACTCCTTGGAGCTAGCAGATGGACTGACACAATTTTTTAATTTTAATCTGGCCAGCTAAGCTCTTTACCAGAGCTTGTCATACCATTAACAGACAGTCCAAACAAGGACAGCACCTTTCACATCCAATTAACCACGTTTTTTCATTGGCCTTTCAATTTCTGCCTTTTTTTTTTTTAAAAACCATGTTGACCACAAAACAGAGGGAGCATGCCAGTCTCCACTGGAAGGTCTCAGCATGCTTTGTCTTCCGTGTGTACAAATACATATACATACATAAATGTATGTCTCGCTTAACACCACTGCATGTGTAAGCACTGAAGCAACCATTCTGTAGGGCTCTTTCTTCTGGTGACAGGGCTGCTGCCCGAGCTTGTGCTAAAGCAGAAAGTCTTGTGCTGCTACACCACTATCCCTTGCATCCCAAAAGCAGTGCTTCCCCCAGAGATCAAGCCAGGGCTGGTAGTGATTCTTTCATCTCTGTTCAGGTATTACAAGCAGTAGGAACAAATCAGTGTAGACATCTGAAGAGATCATCAGCTAAGGACAACAACAGAAAGGAGAGAGTACTGGAAAGCAGTAGCACTCTCAGTAGCACCTCTGTCCGGGGTCAGGTCCTTGTGGAAACGTGTAAGGAAGCTTTCCTGCAATGGCAGACTGTATTCAGATGACTAGGAGAGCTCCAGGGCTGTCTCCTGAGTGGTGGTTACTGTGTTCAGATCAATCTGAACAAACTGCTGTTTTGTCTGAAGTGACTATTTTTGGTAGTAGTTTTGGGTAAGCATTTCAAAGCTGGATTGCCAAGGCTTCCCAGGTATGTCTGCAGAGCTTTTATACAGAGCAGCTTAAGCACACAGCGCTCACTTCTCTCTTCCAGCTGCTCTTCTGAGCTCCCAGGAACTCACATATCAGGAATTATCAGTATTATATATACACGACACTGACAGGAATCAAATAAAATTACCTTTGTTTTTAGGCTCTGTCTTCTGACATGAAAAAGAACCCAGCTGGTACTTTTCTAAACACCAACATATTTGGGGTTCCCCCCCGCCCCCTGCGAAACCTATTACATTACACTTTCAGTTTAACCACTGAGCTACTCAAACACCCCCAGTTTTCTTAGAATCAGACATTTTTGATCTATCAAATCATCACTGTTGAGCTATTCTGTCTCTGTCAAGCTAATTAAGATGCTGGCAGCACCATCAAGTGCAGTCACCACACTGGAGCTGAAAACTGAACGGCACAGGACCAGCCTTGCAATGGTGCCCAGAACATGTGACAACTAATCCTTTTACAGACAATTCTCAGAATACACATACTTCAGTAAAAGTATGAAACCCAATTAAAAGCTTTCCTGGAGAATTTTTAGATTTACAGCGTTGCTGTTTCTTTCATCAGCAAAGTACTCAAAGGCACTGAGAATGTGAATAGTATAAGAAACGCCTTTGTATCTTTGTCAAAATTTGTTTTCTATAGTATTGCTCTGTCAGCTTCTGCGTGATAAAGTATTTTTTAAATTTTAATTCAGTTTTTGTATTAGTTCAAGCTATCAATTTTAAATTCATTTGATTTCAGCACTGAAATGCAGATTTGCAACAGCTCAAAATCTACATTTACAACGGCAAAAGGCATAACTAAAAGTACAATCATCATTTAAAGTTCTGTAAAGCAAGCAAAATAACTCTTGCAATAGATTTCCAAAATAACTGTGAAAAATTAACTCCTTCCTTGATTTGACTACAGCCTTTACAGTAACACTTTGTACAAGAAAATGTGTAATCTTCATTTCCAGCAGCCAAGTTGTATCTGTTCAAAACTATTCAGGAAAAGCATATTCTTGCTGAATGAGAAAAAAGGGAAGTGTAATTCTAGTGATGCAACAGGCCAAGGTCACCCCAGTACCTCCAAAAATAAAGACAGTTTTCTGACAGTTTGTATTTCTGAGAAGAAATACTTTCATATAGCAAAGGTGATTAGCTGAATTGTAGTTCTCTACAGGGTAACGCTCACTGAAATTCTGCTACAACACACATACAGTTCCAAATAATGTCCTTGTTGTTCAAATGCAATTTATTCAAAATGATAAATCCACTCACCTGTAACTACAAAATACAAAATAAAGGTATACTCAATGAAAATGCCTCTAATAAAGAACCACATCATGGCAGACACCCACTATCTCCAAACTCATGTGGTTTAATATCCAGATTAGAAATTGCATCCTGTGACTGGATACAGCAACTGATTTTATGGCAACTTGACAGGATTCAGCAACAAAATTCCTAATCAGTTTAGCTGAGACAATTATGTTAGACAAAACCTCCTCACTTGTTCAGTTTCTCTGTTTGCTGTTGCCAAGGATTTTACCATCACTTTTTGCCTGTGCTCTTGGAGAGTTCTCTGGTGAACCACCCCTAAACATGTTTAGAGGCTGTTAGACCCTCCAGCTGACCAAATTCAGCTCCCCAGAACCTGTCGTACTGATATCTCTTCCATCGTGTAGTATTGTAAAGTATTTGGAGCAGAAAAATTAGGAAGTAATGTCAACCAAATTGACCTCATTTCGTCAATACTTCATTATCTACTCTGTCCACGTAATGTAAACCTATTCCCAGCATTCCTCCTTTTCTGAACTGTTGATCAGAAATCTCTTACCTTGTTCATCATCAAAGATGATCCCAGTGCCTCTGCTTCATCTTTGAACAGTATTTCCAACTTCAATTTGGTTGAACAGAATTATTGCTTAATCTTGGCTTTATTTGACACATTTTCAATACTGAGTCCTCTCAAGTCTCATTCCTGCTTTTCCATCTGGAAAACAGTTGTCTTTTTTTGGGGGGAGAGAGAGGGGAGGAGCAGGCAAGGGGGTTGCCAGAAGCAATATTCTGCTTCTTTGCCGTAACCAAGATAAAAATGTTAATACTGTGGTCTTCAAGCTTTTATTATTTTGTAAGGTAGTATTTACTGAGTAGCAAGCTCATCTCAGGGTCAAATTCTAGGAAGCGAGTCCCACAAAAGCACAGATGGACTGCAATGAATCTATACCTGCAATTCCAGAGAAAAAAACACAGTAGTCCCTGGATGCTTAAAAAAAATAAATTGGAAAAAAAAAATAATAATAAAAAAACCACACTTGCAAGTTCACTTCACCAGCTCTTGATGAAATCTAGGGTTTTTAAAATATTTTTCCTGAAAGATCTTGTGTTGTGCTTGCCAACAGTACCTTAAATGGATCTCCGTGACTCAGATTTCTTCACGGAAGCCACTTTCTGTTCCCATGAAGGCAGAATGTAGAAGAAGGAAACTGACAGCTCCATTTAACACTTTGGACACAACTGACTGCCTTGAAACCAAAATTACATAGCTTAGGATAAAGAGTCTTACAAAGATTGGTTTGCTTTGGAGTATCACGTCACTCCACCACAACAGGGGTTAATACAGGCAATGGAAATGCAGGAGATGTGCAAAAAGGTCCCTGAGTCAGTCTGGTGCCTTACACATGATGAAAGTTCACTTTGGGGCATGTTAGCAAATAAAAAGGAAGCACTAAAATACCTGGAGTATAACTTCTTCCACAGACACTTCCCAGCCTTTACCACGTACCTGGTAAATGCAAATGGCTGGAACAGGGTGGGTTGCAGGTGCTGGTCCCATAGTTCCTTTGACAGACACTGGGGTTCAGGGACACCTACTGTGTATATACCTTAAAAGTAGCAAGACAGCCTATCACTTAGCTCATGGGTTATTTCTGGCAGCTGGGAAAAGAACAATCACATTCAGCAATTTCTGGAAGTAATTTTAATATCAAATGCATTGGCATTCTCGTAGCACGCATGTAGCAAATCTAAAAAGGCAATCCTTTCATGTTATAAAATAAATTTAGAAAATTTTAAACATTACTTTTGCTTTTAAACATTTATAAACCAGTCAACCTGAAAGAGAACAAGTCTCACCTGATGATAAAAACTAACTTTACCGTAAGAAAAAGCCCAAACTATTTTTCATAACGACACACTGAAAATATTCATCAATTAAAAAAGGGCACATATTTCTACATTTTATCTTTCATTTGTTTTACAATAAATAAATAGATCATCCTTGTAAGTAATGCTGGTGTTGTGATTTAGGTACTGAACAACACAAACACCGGGATCAGAGCGAGATGTTGGGGGGTGGAGGGGAGGAGGGGTAGTGACAAATTACACAATTAAAGTAGAAACAAAAGACAAAAACCATATAATAATTGCTAGGCTGCTCACAGCTATAGAGAAGCTAACTGCATTCAGCAAATTGCTTTGTTTTCAAATTGCCTCTCTGCTCCAGCAAGAATGCTTCCTGGTTTGAGAAACAATAAGGGGCTGTGGGGGGATGTTGGATGACTGTACAGGACCTGAAGTAATAACTGGATTTTCAAAATGCTCAGTTTCAGAGCTGTCTTGAGGGAAGGGGCCCTGAGAATTCTGCAGTGACATAAAAACGTTCACATCTTTGGGTTGCCCTCAATTTTTATTTTAACTCCCTATCCTACTTCCAGCTTTAAGAGCTCTGGTTTTGTAGATTATTTCATGACACAGGTGGCTTTGCTGGTTATCTGGCACACCTTCTGAAGGGTGAGATGACATTTAAACTTACAGTGGGGAACAGGAGAAAACATCCTCTTAAAACAATCACCCATCGTGCAGTAAGTACAGAAAAAAGTGTGCACATCAAAATGTTACTGAAGTTCTATGTGATTGCTATTTGAGGAAAAACTACATAACTACGTAGGCAGACTGATAAACTTGTGCTAGTTTATCAAATCAAGTATGAGTTCAGACACTCAACACTCAATATTCAGGCATTTTTATGCAATTCTCCTAAGCTAAGTGTAAATCCTGTTTGTCTTATATGTAAATCACATATCTTAAAGACATATCACACACACGTACTGACCTTAACTTTCAGTAAAACCCCTCAGACTTTTGAGGCTGTTAAGCCACAGCCTGCTTGCCTTGCTAATGCAGGTGATGCCATAAGATTTGTAGGAATTATTTCCAAAAAACAGGTGAACAGCATTAAAAGTCTACTGCCTACACATACTGTATAATGTATATGTATATGTACTTTGAGAGTAAGTTATTTTCCGAAATCTGATAAGAAAAAAAAAAAAAAACTTTAAAAAAAATCCACTCTAGAGTATTTCAACAGTCACTCTTCAAGTAAATGTCTTCCACTCCTAGAACTCATTTTTATGAAGAAAATGACAGGGAGGGAAATAATGCTAATAAAAAATATAACAAAAACTCAGCCTCAAATCTTGGCAGAATTTTCTGACACATGCAGATTATGTCTGTATACAATCAGAAACAAAACAAAAACATAAATCTCTAAAGAGAGTCAATATTACATCCTTAAATTAAAACAATACATAGTATTCACTCTATTTGTATCAGTTGCAAAATCGAAAGACACATACAGGATGAAAATCCTGTCATCAGGGCCAACTACATGTTTATACACCATTCACGTTTATACAGAATTATAAAGAAGAGGCTCCAAAAGATGAAAGTATTTTTATATCCTCGTGGCACATACCTGTAAGCAGTTTTTATATGCCAAACAAAGGTTCAACTAGCAATCCATGTGCATTAGCTTTAACTTATATTTACACTCTTAGCTACAACCTTCTCCCTTCCCCCCTCCCAGCATTCTAAGACCACACAACACCATTGAAAAAAAAAATCTTTAAATAAATACATGCTGAACAAAAAATACTTCTTGGTTTTTTTTGTGTTCCTTGCAAGGCAGGGAGAGACCAAGTGCTGCTAGGCAGAATTCCAGTTACTTTATACAGCAATGTCCTTTGCCAGGGCTGCCTTATTAGATTTATTAGCTGCTGCTGCCACTATGCTGTTGAAAGTGCAATTGCAAGATCAGGTCACGAATTTCTTCTCTTTTGCTTCTGATCAGCTGACGAGGGAACCAATCCTCCAGATGCAGTGGCTCTTCGAAGTTAACTATGGGGTTCTGGTGACACAAAAAGGATGGCATGAATTTCCCAAAGAAACCTTCAAAAAGAATTTAAAACTTTTCCACTGCTGCTGAGACCAAGGAGGCACAAACAAATTCCCATAGGAGTGTGACAGGCTTCAAAGTCAAATTCCAGTTCCTCTATCAGAATCACATATATACATACCCTTATGAAAAGTTATTCATGGTAAACACCTGTTCCACTTCTTGATCAGGTGGCCTACAGCAGATGCCCACTACTATGTCACCCATATTAGCCTGCTCTTTAGTCACTACCCATAAACTCTCAGATGGCTTCTCATCCAACCCTAGGCAGAGATTCATGCATTCCAGCTGCTCTCACATCAAGGGTAACTCTACCTCCTTTTCTTCCCTGCCTGTCCTTTCTGAAGAGTCTCTATTTATCCATTGTGGCAATCCTGTCACATGAGGTACCTCACAACATCTCCATGACCTGAAGGTATGTGCTGAGCAAAAAGAGAGGCTCCCTTAGGTCTGTGCATTCCCTTTTAAGAATCCGCCCCTCACTCTCTCTGCAGAAGCTGCTGCCTGCAGAGCCACTCAAAGGCCAATGCACAAGCTGACCGAAGTTTTAGATGCTACAAGAACTGATGCAAAGAAAAGATGCTTTTGTAACATCCATAGGGCAGCAATATGTACATGAAATAGCCTCCAAATACACTCAAATACTCAGGGATACTGAATGCATCAATATAAAAGCAACATTTAACTACAGGGTCAGAAATGTTTGCTGACAGACAGATGAGAAATCAGATACGAAGATCCCAGGGTTTAATCTCCTCTTCTTCAAATGGCTTTGACACTTTTTAACACTGTGCATCACACACTTTTGTGTCTGGCTATTTCCTTCAGAAATACTTTTTTGGGGTTTAAGGTAATTTGGTGGAAAGGGGAAGGTAGTTTCCATTTGTACCTGGAGAAAGCTTTCGACATATTGCAGCAAATAGACCCCACAATCGCTGCTGTTATCTTGTTTAGGCACTCTGGGACACAGGTCAATCATTGTTGATTTACTGAATTCCCGATGTGTTTTTCGCTTAGCTTCCCATTCCATTTCAAGGTACCTACAAGAGAAAGGAATACTTGAAATACTTGACTAACAGCTCAGTATTTTGGGGATACCATTCAATATTGTACCAGAGCTGGCCAAAAAGCTAAAATAGCTTTAATCAATTTATTTCACAGAATCTGTCAAAGAAATTTATACACTATTTCCACTATCCAATATTCTACTGCACTCAGGCATCTCTACCACATAATAAGCAATATACAAAACAGAAATAGGTATGGTATTACTTAAAACAGTTACTTGTGCTGAGTTTCTTCAAGCTATTAGGATATCAGAACATTATTAAATCTTAAGGAATAACTCCAGGAATCTTTCCTGGCTATCACACAGATTTTTCCTGGATTCACCCTAGAAGGCCAGGAGTGGGTTTTTTTAACCTAAGAAAACCATTAAAAAACTCCTCCAAACTCACATTACAAACAACTTCAGTTAGAAATGCACCAATATAACCCTTGCAACCTACTAGTGTACAAGGCATATAAAGACTTGTTGAAAATCTTAAGAGATCTCTTCTTTAATGGTCAGGACTGATATGTTATCAGGCTTTTTACTTGTTTAATACTTGTGCTTCAATAGCAACTCACTGCCTCCACATTCGGGACTGGCCACTGATTTTAGAGATGGAATTGAGAGCTTAGGGGTCTGATTTTCAAAAGCAATGGCTGCCCATATTTTTCTCCTACCTTTAGTCAGACTTGCAAAGGCTCAAGCTTGTGAAAATCAAATCTAAGGTCTGAGAGATCTTTAGAGAATAGCGAATCTATGCATTAAGTCAGACCCTGTGTTTGGTCTTTAAAAGCCCCAGGTCCTTGCAATTCTGAGAATAAATTCATATCAAACACCTAAAACAGCTTTTGGGGAACGTGGTAATTGTGAAAAAGGCATCAAACACGAAATAATTCAAAGATGAAGCACACTCTCTAGAAACTGCAAGAACCTATGACTGTAGACTTCATAATTAATTTGTTTGAGCCTGACCACTGCCCAAAACAGAACAAAAATCAACTCAAGGGAAGAAGGGATCATGGAACCACTGCATCAATCTCCACAAACTTCGGCTTTCTGGGCGTAACTGAAAATCAAAGGAATAAGAGGCATGATTCCCAAACTTCCCTTATCTCACAACTTCATAAATCTCCACTTATTTTCTGACTTTTTGTGACATCTGTCTAAACTCCAGGTAACCACACTCTGGAATTTCAACCTCAGGAACAGCGCAAAGCATAAAGCACAAAAATCATAGATCCCACTGAGATTTTATCAACAAGTGAATAAATAAAAATTGCTATTTCATTCTTCCTCCCAAGACACACGTGGTAGGGAGGCCTCTGTATTTAGGGAAAAGATGATTTCACAAAAATTTCTGATTCTCATCTAACTCTCTCATATTATTTTGAAGAATTTTCTTTTAGAAGAAGGAGTACTATTTGGCTTACAGATTTTTGTTCCTTTCAGTGAAATGAATACAACAGAGAAGAAAATGAACAATTCTGTTTCAATTCAAATATCTAACAACTTTTTAAAAAGTTGTTGATAGATGTAGAAGTAACAAGGAGCATGTAAAAGTACTGAAACTTTTAGGACATTCTTCCAATACTTACATACTTATCACATAAAAGACTGAATATATTTTTATTCTCACTTTTCAAAACAAATAATACCATTCCACTTTACCTCACATCAAGCTTTCAGACAGCTTCAATCCACTTTCTACATTTTTGCACATATATAGGAGTGGATTTAACACTGTAATTCTGTAATTAACCACCATCAAAAAAAATGAATATCAGCCCCTTGGAAAACCAATCATTTAAGTTTCAAAGTATTAGTTTTAAAAAATGTTTTTCTACCCTTAAAAACACCCTCAATTACTCAACTGGATGGGATAACCTCTTCCACCCCTCAACAACAAAACCCCCTCTACTTTTATTTTTTTTCCAATTTTAAAAACTGTCCATTTTTACAGTTTTTGCATTATATTTGCACTGCAGAACAAATACAAGCATTTTTTGGATGCCTCTGTACTGCTGTCATAGTTTTCTTTGTTGTGATTCTTCCTGGATTTTCCTTTAGCATTAGAAATATACACGTTGATAGAAAAAAGTATTTTGAATATAGAAATATGACCAGCAGAACCTCTTGTTAAAAGGCAGAAACTGTAGTTACTTACTCTCTCAAAACCTGAACTGTTTTCTGCACAGAACCAGCTTTCAAAGAATCTAAGATGAGTATACAAGGCCTGTATACAACAAAAACAAAAAAACAAATCATTGCAGTCTTTCATTATCACACTACCGAAGCAAATATTTTATTTGAATAGAGCTTACCAAGAGCATCTGAACCAATATCTGAACCAATGTGGTAAAAATGGACAAGTACCTACAGCTGTGGCTTTATGAAAAATAACTGAATTACTGCAGAATTTCTTAATGTAATTTAATGTTACAAAATTAGAAAGAAAACTGAAACATACCTTTTACAAATCTGCCTTTTGGAATTACTTAGGGAGATCTGAGAGAAAAGAAAAGAATCTTTTAAAAACTAACAGCAATTATAAACTACCATCTTCATAGATATAAAGGTAGTGAGAGAAGCTCTCATTTCAGAAAGAGATAAATCATTTTTAAAAACACATGAAAGTACAGCAGAGGAACATAGGTAGGCAAAGGAGGACTTAAGGCTAATTAAAAATGCCTTGCACATACTGCAGGCTATGCAAATATTGATAGCTACTGCAAAAAAGATGATGCAAAATCACTTGGTCAAGACTCACAGCCTTCAGAACTAGAGTAATACATTTTCTCTGTCAGTACAAAAAGGCACTTACTTTAGAAATAGCTGAATCTAGAACTGAAGCAGCAGCAGCAATTTCACTGCCACCTAGTAAAAAAGAACAAATTAGTAAGTCTTTAAGAAAATGTTTTCTAACCAAAAGATTTTTATTTTCAAGTTCCTGATTATTAGCATTAAAAATATGACAGTGAAGAACTAACTTATAAACTGACTTTGAACATTCATATCTGAATGTTCAAATAGCAGAGTTACTGAGGGTCTTCCTTCCTGATAAAATTCTTACTGAAATGAAATAGCTTTCCAATCATCACTGATTTTACATGTCCCTTCCAATATTTTTCAAAGTTGCAGATAACTTGCAGTCCCTGCTATGCATGGTAATATAAAAACAAACTACATCAGCCTCAATATCCTAAAAAGTATCTCTTACTTATTTCCCTCCTTCAAGGATTAAGACACTCTCAGAACTGTATATGGCTTGACATCGTTCTCTTCTGGATTACCTACCTTTTGAGAATAAAATTCTGTTAGAATCCATTTCCTCTTCACCCTTGAAGAACACTGAACCAGGTCTAGTGTTCTCACTCTCTGACCGAAGTGGAGACTGGTGAGATAAATAATTCTGATGGGGACACTCCTCATACACAGCTTCTTCTAACCAAGGGAAACAGATAACTGCAATGTACCAATGAGACCTGCCCAGCAGGGGGGAGACGGGGGAAAAATGTCAAAACTGTGAAACATTTGGTTCTCAAAAGGCTATCAAAAGCCTTTATAATACTGAGAGCTCATGAGCAACTGTTCTGTGGTACATAACCATCACTGCCATGTTCCTTTATGGCATCTCATACCAGTCCTCTCATTCATTTTTTTTACTTTGCATTGCAGCATAACAGCAAAATCAGTATCAATTCCTTTGAAAAAAACCCCCAAAGTTTGTCACAACAATTTATCAGTGTTTGAGCACCCATCCCAAAACGTAAGGAAAAAGAAAAAAGTAATAATCTGTGATGGTGATCCCAGTTTTGAATGTAGCTGAAGGTATGGCACACCTTTAGCCTCATTTCTTTCGGCACCTGTTTTCCATATGTACATCTCCATGACTATTCAGTTTTACAAGAGAGTTTCCACGTACAGGTCAGTTATTCAGCCAGGCCAAGGCATAGACTATGGAAGTACTACTTTTACAAACTACTTTTTACAAACACCAGAAGTGCAAAGTATACTGATGACAACTGAATTAAGCATTTTATCTTTTAGAACAGACTTCAAAATTACATTTCACACCTGTTACTTCCTCAAAATCTTAAGTGTCATGTCCAATGATCCAACCTTACAGCTATAAGTTTTTACCACCAAAACATTCAAATATTTAAATCTTTAAACATCAGAAAAAGTGTTGAAAACACACAGACTTACTCCTCATTCACAGGCACAAAGATGTAATCTTTACTGAAGATATTGATATGACGAGTCCACGTTCTTACTCTTCTATGTCTTCTCTGTGCCACTCTGAAGAAACCAAATGACAACTGTTATTTGTTTTTGTTCTATTCAGTTAAGGCAAGCACAGGAATTAGGACTCCTACACCTCCCCAGTCCCTCAATGTGTTTTTCACTTATTCTTGAAATTTCCCCACAGATTAAAAATAAATCAGCACACCATTGAGCCCAAGTGACAAACAAGCCCCTTCTGAACCATCCCAAACTCTTCTGGAAAAATATTACAGATTTGAATGGATTTCTTGCAGTTATTTATCAATTAATTATTATTTACTACACTAAATGCAAAAATCTCACCTAAACACCAGTCAGTGTAAAAACATACCTATAACTAATTTAAAAACATCTATGAATTAAACTTTCCAATGCCACTTTTGAAGGCCTGTCTAAACAATCTTATCTTTTGAAGGGAAAAAGCTAAATGCCTTGCCCAGGGTCATCTAGCACACCTGCAGCAAACACAGAAGAGAAACAGATTCCCTCCAGTCCTGAGATTTAAATGCTGGAGCACATTTCATTTCCAGTTCTACAGACAAAGCATGAGGAGATGACACTAGGAGAATAACAAAATTCTGAGAAGAATACTAAATTTAGATATTCAGCTTTCTTAGTTTGCACTAACTGAAATAGAAACCAACACTTCATAAAACTTCGCTCTGAGTTTCTGATAAAAATATCAAATACATAAATAACTGTCTGAAGTAAAGATTCAGATAAAGTTGGAGAAAGGTGACAACATCTTCATTCATATTCAGTATGAATCACGTGTAGATTTTAAGGAAAAACACCTATATGCTTAAATCGTGAGTTACAATATTCAACCACTAATCCTTTGGAGAATACCAATTACTATTTCATGTACTAATCAGTAGGTGACCTGGAGAACTTCCAAGTGGCATAAATAGATAGCCTGTTTCTGGTTATAATAGTATCTAAAACGAACTTACGAAACTTTGACATCCCCCTCAGAGGTTTTTTCTGTCCTGGTCAGGCACTTATAGAAGAAACTGCTAAAAATGTGTGTACGGTCAGCAAGACGTTTCGGTGCTTTCTCCAACAACAGGTATCTACCAAAGGAAAAAAAAAAAAAGGAAGTGATTAAGTTCCTTTTCTAGAAACTACTATTACTGACAAAAAAATGACAGTTATTTTAATGACTTATCATACTCAGGTTATAATTACTACCAGTTGTCTTCACAGCCACTAATCATGCCAAACTTGTCTCTCTGCTCTATTAACTATTCACATGCATGGACATCAGAGTGTATAACAGCCAAGCAACTACTAAGAATACAATAATTTTTTTGTCCCAGAATTGTGTTCCAGTATTCAAGCTTCTGAATTTATTTTTAAGGTTAGGTATTCAGCCCTTGCAATTAAGATAGGCTTATAACTTAACCAAGTGTAAACTTATGGAGTGCTATACTCCTGCATGTACAACAAGCATGGTACAACATGCAAAGGTCAGTACAATAAAATGTCAGTTTTACCTCTGTAGGTCAAGCATGTGGAAGTTAAGTCAAATATTCTACAAGTACTTATTATTTCACTTCTGATAACTTCACTATAAACATCAGCTTGAGTGTTTATTCTGTCATCCTAGAAGGCCAAAGCTCTCATAATTGCAGTTATCCTACACAAGGTGCCTCCAGCTTTATCTGATGACTTGGAAAACACAGTCATACATGACACAGCTTGCAACACAATGAAAGCTGAGAATGTGGGAAGTCTAAAAAATTTTAAAAGCAGAGAAGTTTCTACAATGGTTGCATTAAATTCTTTTATTTAAATCTTTCTTTTCATGTTGAGACGAAGCTGTAGCTATTGAGAGGACCATGCTGCATTATTTTTTTCTAGTTTAGAGCAAAATACAAGGGGGTCTGCTGCAAAATCCCATTGAAACGCTCTGTAACACATCTCCTTTCCCACTCCTCTAGACAAGGCCTCCTATTGCTCCTGCTCCTTCAGCTATCTGGATGACAAGTAAAATGGAATTCTTGCTGACAACCTTCAACAAACCAGAATTCTTCTTAGGTCTAAGTCAGCAGAGTGAAAATAAACCTCAGCTTTAGGGAATGGTGGCCACGGTGCCAGTTTTTGAAAAATTGCTTTCACAAGCAACTTTAGCAGGGTGGCATGGAGTAGCTTGGCCAAGCACAACCTCCTCAAGACGTATTAGCTGTGTTCCTTTCTGCAGGAGATTTGCATCAGAAGAATGGCTGAAATTGGAAAGAATAGCAGAGGATGCTCCACTTTATGCAAACATAGTAAATAAAACACTAGTGCAGACCATTTACTTTGTTCAACTGCCTAACACTGCTCAGCATTTCCGGTGTGTAAAGTCACCAAGAGGCTTTTTTTCCTCTAGTTATTCTGTCTGGATTACATCATAGCCCTTTAGAGGGACATAAAGAATTAAATTAAAACAAATAAAACTGCAAGATTATAAAAAAGCTTTTAGACAAGTCCAACATACAAATTCATCATGCTCTTTACTTCTGAAATTGTTGTATGGTGTTTAGTGACCAACATTTACAGTAACACTCCAGTCCAGATCAGGTCCCAGAAAGAAGGGTATAAGCAGGACTGTGATTACTTACTTAAGATAGAAATCAATGATGACATCATTGAGAAACTCTCCATATTCTAAGCACTCTAGATCTTCTCTTGTGACTCCCAGTCCTCCTTTTGCAGGTGGGGGTGGGTAAACAATTAAACTAGAAAACATAAATCATGTCATAACAGTGACAAACTGTTTTACATGACATTCTTCTTAGCATGGTTGTTTCACATGTAGCAGATTTTCTAGAAAACCTGTTAAAGTAGTAGTTCTCAAAACTGCTGGCTAACTCAAAAGTCCTTTACCATTTCTTCCTCCAATAGCCAAGTGTTTCAAAAGAAATACTCACTCCAATGCACACTGAAACTTTGAGAAAAACTTTTGAAAGGAGACTATTTTTTACCTTCATTTTGTTTTTCTCTTCTCGATAAAAGTAGTTGAAAAATGGCTATATAAAATGTGAAGAAATATCAGGGGACAAATTGTCTGAATGAACAGCCCAACAAGGACTCCCACATTTCCAGGCAGAGAATTTGGGCTTGTAGCATATGTATTTGTAAGTGGTTTAAAACTGCCCGAGTTACTTCTACCACTAGCATTTAAAATGTACGTAAAAGGCTCCAGACTAAAAACCATATTAATTAACTGGAACCATGAACTGAGCGTTTTTGCTGCTGAAGAAGCAAAACCAACTGTGATACTGTCAATAGAAACAGTGACAGCAAAAGGCAAGAGTTCTTAAGAGCAATTTACTCCGGTAATATTTGCTGTACTACAAGTATGAGGACCAAGAGGCAAGTGCAGACAGAACTGAGGCATGTGAGTGCTCTCCCAGCATCTTGATACACTAGTGTCTTTTTCCAACCAAGCTCCTATACTAACAAGTAAACTGTATGACACATCAGTTATAAATAGACTGTGACACAGTGAAAGAAAACATAGTTTAGATTTTAAAAGAGGCTCAGCTTAAGTCAGCAATAGTTCTGCTAAGATAGACTTAGATGGACACTTACAGAACCCATGAGGTCCCTACCCTCCTCATCGATGCAACCATAATGTGACCTTGTAGTCACAGTTCAGGTATTCTTTAATTTCTGTGAGATTTTCTGTCATCCTGTAACACATCCATTCTGTCTGTTAATTATCAGGATGGAAAATGAATAACTACACTTAGACTTGGGGATATTTTAGATATCTAGAGCAACTTTCACAGAACTTCAAAGTCAACTAGAGAATGGTAGTTAAGTGAAGGTTTTTATTCTGACAACTTATTTATTCAATTTCTTTTACTTTCTTATTTATATGAAATATTACTTACTTCTTAACTGCTCCTGTTTCTCTTACTTCTTTCCATTCTTCATTCAGTGCAGAGGACAAAGAGATAGAATAGCAACCACTATTCTGCTTATTTGCAAGTGCATAACTGGGTCTGACCACTTTTAGTTTTGATTCCTACCAGAAAAAAAACACAAACAATAATAATAGTAAAAAGCATTATACAGCTTGATACATATGTAAAACAGAACACACAAAATTCAAGCTTAAAGTCCACAGGAATAATGTGCATCACTGAAGAGGACTGTTGCTAGAGAGCAAAGGGTACCCTTCAGGATTTAGGCAAATGTGCCACTGCTCAGGCAATAAAAAGTAATGAGTCTTTTAAAATGATGACAGGTCTTAGTTCATAATCTCTCCAAAACTGTCCAAGTATTATTAGGCAAGTGACAGAGAATTCGTTTTGGAGAAGAAACATGACCTGAAAGGATGGAGACAAGTATCAGACTGTCTTACTTGGAGCTGTGTGTGCTTGGAAGGTTTGAAAATCCAGCCCTTAAACAATTTGCCTGAAAAATGATACAGATTTGAGCTTGCTGGCTCACTATTTAAGTCCCCAGTTTCATGGACCATATTTATCTGTCATCTCTGTGCTTTTTACTAGTGGGAACAAATATGTGTGACTTCTGAAGTGACAGTGACGTGAGGTTGGATTTAGACATTTACTCCTCAGAGGGATTAAACCTTGACAATACATTAACTTGCACAGACACAAATCCCCAGCAGCCTGAGGAATCATTCAGCATTTCAAGCTGTGGAGACCCTACAAGTATATCTAGAGGTGTCTGGAGAGCAATATACACAGTTCCTCCTCTGCTGTTTTTCCAGCTCAACCTAAAAATGTCTCCACCCCTCATTACTTGATTAACTCCCAACTTGCTCCCCCAGAGACACCACAAGGGCAGAATATCGCTGTTCTAAATATACACAACCATGAGTCAATCTAAAGCATAGGCACTTTCTACTGGCTGATGAGGTCTACACACTATCCCTCTGTGGACACAACCTAGTTGACTGCAAATTTGGCAGCAATCATGACTGATTTTTTTTTTTTTGAGCCATGGATTAAGAAAGAAGGTTGATGGAAAATTTACTAGAATGTGTGAATGCCAACAGGGGCTGATAAATAAAGCAACAGCTACACGCTAACCTGAAATGCAGGTTCATGAACATCTGAGGTATTCTTTTTTGGCATATATTGCTTTAGTAGATCCTTATAGCAACTCATGAAAGAGCTTTCTTCAGGAGAAAGATCCTTAAACAAGGGAAATGCTTGCTTCAAGGACAAAAACTCAGCGAGATCTGGCGCTCTGTTCTTCTTGCTCACACTTGTAATCAGTTCAGTCAGTCTGTCTTCTTCCCATTCTGTAAGTGGTTGGGACAATTCAAGAAATACAAATTCACCAGGTTTGGCTGGAAAAAGGAGAGAATGGATAGTTTTAACTATTCGATTATGTGATAAGAACTTGTCTGCACACCCACAAAGGAGCACAGAGAGTCAATGGCAGGCAGGGGAGCCCAAATAATACCCTACCAGGTTCATCACAGGGGCCATCAGCCTACCAAAGACCTACCCGATAAGCACAGAGGAGCACAGGGGCAAAACGGCAGGTAGGAACCCAAATTAAGGACTGTGAGGAAGACAAACACAACCTGGGCCCTTCCCAGGGCTGTCCCAGGAAAGTCTCAGCCCAAGGGTCCAGATCTAACACCCACTGAGTCGATGCTAGAGCACTTTCTGAACTGATAAGGGATTGATACTGAACTGTATGGCACACGTGATGGGATGCAAAGGAAGAGCATTTTGAGATTACAAAGGACTTAGTATGGGTTGTTTAAGGGAAGAACTAAAGGCAAGCAAAGGCAGGCATTCAGGTGATTCAGGGAGGAAAGCGTGTGGGAAAAGAGAGGGCTAAGGGAATAAAAAGGAGCAGTCCCATCTAAATACTTTGCTGGGCATTACACTTCCCTGGTCATGCTGTGTGCATTGATCAGCACGACCTGTCTTGTCTTCTTATAAAGTCCTTTCTAACTCTCCTGGGTGAGGAACTCATCTGACCCCTTTCATGCTGTCAGATACACCACCTTATATTTTCCTCTACTGTTAACACACTAAGAAGGCAGAGCAGAAGGTTTCTTCAACAGGAATGTAACCAAGGTAAATAAACTAAAACTAAGATGCCTCACAGCCTCAGATTCCACTCATTTCACTGGAAACTATGTCTTAAGATACCAATAACTGCAATAAACTTACACCGAGTAAAGGTAGCCCTCTGCTAAAATTTCACTCAGTATTTTGCTTCAAACTACTTGCACTCCTTATGTTAAATTAACATTACTTATAATTTTTCTTCATACAGGTGGTGACTGTACAGGGAATACACACTATTAAATTTCACACAGGCAACTCTAACATAATTTTTGTAGACGCTATTTTGCAATGATTTTGCTTACATAAAAACCTGGTGTAATTGTGCCACTCTGAACATATGAGTAAAATTCATACTCAGTTTTACAGAGTTTCATGCTAGAAAAACAGATAGAGTCGGTCCATAATACCCTAAAGACTGAAGAGCCCACTTGGCCTTTAGTGGAAATTTTCTTCAACAATAATACAATGGCCCAATGCAGTCTTGTGACAGATCAACTCAATCTTTACTTGCCAAGCTTTTTGTCTAGCTTATACAATACTGAGGAGTAAGGGCAAGTAAAACATCCCATATATTTTAAAGGAAGAGATGCTTTATACATAAACCTAGTTAAAAAGGCTTTCTCACACAGATTACAATTAGACTGCATGTTGAAGTCTTTTTATTAAATAGCAGTTGGTTTTGAATCATACTTCGTTAGATTTTTTCTTCCAAATAAAAGTACAGCAAGGCATTTTAGAAAAGCAAAACTGACCAAATTATCTTTAAAATGCAATAAGCTTTCCTCCACATTCAAAAAATACAACTGTGAAATAACCACTTTATTGTCATGTCATAAATTAGACCTTTGCTTTGCATTTAAGGAAAGAGATTACTCACATGGCTTGCTGATAACTAACTTTCCCAGTTGGGTTTCCATGTTTTCTACATAATCCACAGACAACCAAAGAAAAATGATAGTTGTTGAAGAACAGCCACCATCACTTCTCCACAGGCCAAACCTTCTCAGATCCAGAGTATCCACTGTCAGCTTAACGTTCTTATTGAGAGCCACTGTAGAGAACAGAATTTAAAAGAATCATACCTTTAACAGCCATAGTCATACATGTTACAGTAATTACATGCTGAGATCTAAGTATGACCAGAGTGTATTAACACAGTACTTGTAGATTTTATTCCAGGTATTACATAAAATATTGAGAATTCAACACTGAAATCAGTTACATCAAACTATGTAACATAAAATTACCAAATCTTAACACCAAAAGCTAAACATCTAAATTTGGGATTCTTCCTAAAAAAAAAAGTTGTATTTTTTCTAAAAACAACCACAGTTAAACATCTACAAATATATTAAAAAAAAATATTGAAAATCATGAATTCCTATTTGCTTTTAGATCCAGATCTGAATCCAATTCAGAACTGCTCACAAACCTTCTCCTAATACACAAAGAATCATAGAATCAGATGGGTTGGAAAGGACCTCTGAGATATCAAGTGCAAACCTTGATCCACTACCACCACAGTTACTAGACTATGGCACTAAGTGCCATCCACCACCTCCCTGGGCAGCCCCTTCCAATGCCTGATTACCCTCCCCGTAAAGAATTTCTTCCTAATATCTAACCTAAACTGACCTTGGCAGAGCTTGAGACCATGTCCTCTTGCCTTACTGATAGTTGCCTGGGAAAAGAGACCAACCCTCACCTGGCTACAACCTCCTTTCAGGTAGTTGTAGAGCGTGATGAGGTCACCCCTGAGCCTCCTCTTCTCCAGGCTAAAGAACCCCAGCTCCCTCAGCTCAGCCTCCCCTCATAGGACTTTTGTTCAAGTCACTTCCCCAGCCTCGTTGCTCTTCTCTGGACCCTCTCCAGCACCTCAATATCCTTCCTGAACTGAGGGGCCCAGAGCT
>JAYRBT010000001.1:16985287-17001441 GCA_036023395.1 Myiotriccus ornatus
GAGAGCGGCTTGGCAAGCTCTTCTGCCAGCTCCCTCATCACCCTAGGATGGATCCCATCTGGTCCCATAGACTTGTGGGGATCCAAGGGGCTCAAGCAGGTTGCTAACTGTTTCTTCCTTGACTACAGGGGGGCTATTCAGCTTCTTATCCCTGTGTACAAGCTCCAGAGGCCACCTGTCCTCAGGACAACCTGTCTTACTGTTGAAGACTGAGATAAAGAAGGTGTTAAATACCTCAGCTTTGTCCTCATCTTTGATAATTATGTTCCCACCCATGCCCAATAAAGAATGGAGGTTTTCCTTATTCCATCTCTGGAAAACCAACTTAATGCAAATCTACAGTTATATTCCTCTTATCTTTAGCCAACTCATACATTTTTGTTTAATTAAACTGAGGGCATAAATCCCTAACCTGAAAAGATTATAATGTTTCACCTCAAAAACATGCACAGTCATTTTTACTACAGTTCAACACCTATAATATGCAGAAATATGGGAGGCAAGGCCATTAAAACTGCAAGTTCACCTTAAAACTACAAGAAACTGGTAAGTTATTAAGGTTTACAGTATAGACACCAAAACTCCTTTACTGAAAAATAAGGGAAAATTATCTAATGTTTTTGTGAAAGCAAGTAAGATTACAAACTACACGTAACAGAAATACATACTAAGTATTCTAATGCAATACTTTAAAGATACAGTTAAGAGAACCCTAAAGAAAAAGATTCTCTTACCCTGGAGTGGGATCACAATATTCTTTGTTGTAAACTGAAATAAGAATAATAAAAAAAATTACTTTGCTTTTTACAAATTGATTACATCAATATAAGAATTTTTAATTATCTGCATGTCTTTCTTTATAGCCAAATACACTGAAAATAATATAACAGAACTATTTAGGTTGGAAAACACCATTCACCAAGTCCAACCATTAGCCTGACACTACCAAGTCAAATATGCCTCATTTGAGACTTCAAACTGCCTATTTCACCTAAAAGAACACTCCCAAACACTCCTAAAGACATACTGCAGAACCTAAATGACAGCAAATAACTTGCAGAGATGCTATGCACTGAGAAACAAGCATAAAGTTGCCGAGCTGCCTAGAGGTTCCTTAAGAAGAAGAAGAAAAAAAGATGAACACTTGAGACAAAAGAAGCTAAAGCAACCCATGATAAGCTGTCAGATGCACTATTTGAATTAAGGACACAACAGAAATAGTCCAACACTGGGGTGTTACTTTGCTATTTACAATAATTTTTGAATTAAAGGCCTTAAAGGATTTCACTTTCACTGCTGCTCTGTTAAAGAGACTTTGCTAAGTAAAGAGTGCTTTATTGTCACTTTGACAAAAGGTTCTCATATACATTGACAGAAGAGGTTTCTGCTACATTACCACACTAAGTACAAAGTTGTGTTCTCCAAGGAAAATGTCCACTTTACACCTAAAGCACTGATCCTAAATTATTTCAACTAATCCTTCAAATTATTTTGGCCTGTTAATTTAGCAAGTTTCCATTAAATGTTTCTATAAGTGCATGAGAACTGCTGCACAAAACTTCTGTTTCGTGAAAACCTAAAATTATTATTATTACAATCCAAGATTTCAAGATGTCTTACTAAAAGCAACAGAATATATGCAGGTTCAAACATTTCTTTTTCAGTTGCAATATGCAGAACGAGCCTGGTCAAAGACGTGTTGAAACTTCTGGAGCTGGTACTCCATTTAAGCACATCCTCACTTATATTTCTACACCCAGTGAATAGCACGTTGCCTATGCACTAGTGGTTTTAGTATTGTTTTTATATTCTTTAAAGCTATAAACAAGTAATTTTCTGTTTCAAAGGCAAGATTAGAGCATAATATATATTTGAACTCCGATCATTATGGATTACTTTATTCTAGATCGTTACTATTTCTGAGCAAAGTAACTAGTGTTTAAGTGACATTAACTGGTCACTAATATGGCCATTATTTTCTGTTAGAATTCATTACAAGCCTCCTCAGTGTGACTTCTCAATTACAGCATTTATACAGAATCTTTACATCTGAAAACTGTGGCCACAGAAAATCAGTTAGCTTTTCTGACAGCAATCCAAATGTACAAGGTAATGGACTACACATTCCATTGATTAGCCAAAGGAATTTGATGCAGCAATAATCAAAACTCAGTGTTTCCATACCATAAGTACCACTGGCTTTACCTAACCAGAATTTTAATTTTTAAATATTCTCAAAACATCATCATAATAGAACAACTTACCCTAGCAGGACCTACTGATAAGCATTTAAATCTCCCAATGTATAGACTATCAAATGTGACATCCAGTGATGGGTTCATCTGTTTTCTAGGTGTTCTCTCAGAAGGTAAGGCGATCAGACATTTATCTTCGATCGACTCTGTTAAAAACTGGAAGAAAAGGTCGATTTACTACAGGGCTTTAAAATGAGATACTTCCCTCCTGTAACCTTGGGAATTTTTTTCATCACGCTGGGAAGAATTTACTCCCAAAGTCAGCTTCCATATAAAAGTTCCATATTCAAAAGCTTTAAGTGTTATTATATCCATTACTGACAATGTCTTTAAGGGCCTAAAAATACCTTGTTTCACCTTCATTGCCAAGACATGATCTGTGCATTTTACTAATCTAGAGCCAAATAAAAACTCAAAACAGAGCAACAAAATAATAGCCCTCTTTTCATATCAAAGGTTCAGGATCCAATTCAACGCTTATGATCAAAACAATGCAACTGTGAGAAGAGGCAGCAATGGCTCTTGACTTGTTTCAGGATAACACAAATCCAGGTCAAAGCGAGCAGCACAAGGCTAATCAAGTCCAAAATGAGGCAACCACCTTTATGGCTAGTTCTAGATTCACATTTTACTGCTAGCCACACAGAAAAGGGAACTTTACCCTATCTCTCTCTGCTGTCAACAAAGATCCTTGAATTTCTCCACACACTGAATTACAACAGAGGACTGGTTGACAAGAAGAAACTGCAATCAATTTAAAACACTGTGTGGAAACAAGTTTCTCACAGATGTATCTTTATCATGTCTATTTCTAGCTCAGATTACTATTTAATCCTTTCTGTTTTCTGATATTAAACATTTCCAAATAGGAAATACACTGTATGTTGCAGAAACACTGAAGCTTCAGAGCCAGAGAATTCTGCTTGTGGCTGAGGACTATAAACAATAATTTTCTACAACAAACAGTGCAGAAATAAAGGGTTGGCATAACAATGCATCGGCCAAAAACTAGACTACCTGCTCCTTGTGGCTTTCCATCTTGTCTTCCAGTTGCCTGGCTGAGAAGTCAGACTGTTGGTCTGTTTCTTTGATTTCAGTGATACCATCCTGCATCAGCTCTGTGCACTGTGGTTCAGCAGGTGAATCTTCATCATCACTGGAAAGGACGACTAAGAGGGAAAAAAAGGAAGTATACATATACTACACAACACAGACTTAAGAATATTTCATTCATTGTGGATTTCAGACAAGCAAAGACTTCTCTCTTGCAGTACGTAATATCAAAGTACATTGCCCAAACCAGTCAAGATCTAGATCTGTGTGCATGAAAGTGCAAGCAACAAATACTGCTTTGTATCTTTATGAACACCTTTTATCCAAGATCCTCAAAACTATTTGGCTATTAAAAGAAACAGGCCAGAACTAAGCTGCTTCAAACTAGAGAATATTTTTTTTCAGCTTACGTGTGAGCTTAAGTACAAGCTTGATTTTCCATAGCCACAAAATCAGCCACAAAATAAGGACTGGAATTTTAAAATCTTGCTGTCTATCCTGTCTCTCGAGTACAAGACCCTTTGACTCTAGGCACTGATCTGTAACCTGCTCAATGCGTTACACACAACACTATCTCTGTCTTCAATCTTTTGTTCTCTATGTTTCAACAGCCAGTCAGGCTCGAGTTCTCCTAGTACTTTAAGTGTCCCAACAGTAATTGTCAGCAGCACAGACATAGTACATACTTGGGTCAACGGAAACAAGTTGCTGATTACCCCTGCAGATTCTGTTCCGCAGCTTGCTCAGGTACTGAGATGGGTCCATCTTTAATTTCCTGATCGTACTAACTCGTGGTAAAATCACGTCCTCACTGGTGGCAGAAGGCTGTTTCTCTGACAGCTTTCTGGGAGGAGACTCTGAGCCAGACTCCTCTGTGAGGCTGTGCGCAGGCCTTAAGCGGTTGTGCGTAAAAGTGTCTTTACAGTCTCTCTCTAATGGCTGGGTAGTACAATCCAGCACCAGAACAGTATTAGATCTGTCACCTTTTGTGTCCTCACAGGGTGTTTTGCAGCCTGGAGTTGAACTCAAACTTTGCTTTTCCTAGAAACAGCAATCAGAGACAGGATATAAGTTTATTTCTTGACATTTCTAGATGGTTCATATCAGTGATCACTGAGACTTAGCTATGTGCTTAACACAGCAACATTTAATGGTCAGTCCAGGACAATTTCTCCCTCCTCATATTCCAAAGGTTATTATTATACAAAGACATAAGGGACAACCTTTTAGACATTTACCATGACCCCCATTCAAACTGAACAAGGAACTATGTCTTATTTTTTACTAGCTCTCTCACTGTCTGACACTGAAAGACCAAGAATTAGAGATGTTCACCACTTTCCCAAAAGTGTGGCTTGGTCAACTGGGCTAACAGGATTCAGCAGCTGCCTGTCTCTGTGGGGTTTTAATCAGAAGGTGACAGAGATGCCTTTATTGTATTTAAATGCTTGAATATAAATCTGTGTACTTGACTGATTCCCTCAGTCTTTTGTTTATGCTTTTTGTTTTGTTTTGGTTTTGTTTGGAGGTTTTTTTTGAAAATCTTAGTGATGGATAAGAATAAAACTTTAGGAAGAGTACAACAGACTGAGGAGAAGAGAAGATGACATCTGCAAGATTTCAACAACCCCAGGTATATTTAGTAATTTTTGTATTAAAGCCCCTAATTAGTCCCTAGCTCTATATCATCTGTGAAAGAAGCTTCACTTAAGCAGCTAGATGTCTTATTTTCAAAATTCTTTTAGTCCATGCTCCTGTTTGAAGGAAACACTGTCATTCCTCTCTCACAACCTTTTTTGCTACAATAAGCATATTCTGATGTTGTGGACAGAAGTACATTTACTCACTCCTTTTGATGCATCACTCAACTACTTTCCCTCAATGAGTATAATCTGCTAATATACCTATATAATATGTCCTACTTATTATAATAATTCTTTAATTTGGGATGTTGCTAATGCAGCTACTGAAGTGTGTGTGCATGAGTGTACACAAACACATACATTAAAATTAAGTGCAACTTACAGAGAGTACAAGTGATTTTTCTGGAATGTGTGCATTACAATCATCAGAAATATGCCCACTATGTCTTCTTTTCCTTTTCTCAGAATCAAAAGAGCCCGAGTCCTTCTGACTAAGAGTAGTGTTCATCTGTCTGCTCCTCCTCTCCAGTTCATCATAGTGCTTGTTTTCTGCATCTAAAAAGTAAGTGATTTAACAGATTATCCTTAAAAACCTTCACATTTCTCCATATCCGTTATGTCTTAAATAAAATGCATGGAAGCAGGTATCTTCCACAGATATCTTCAATAGTTCTTTCCTAATTTGCGTGTGGCTGCCAAAACATATTCCCTAAAACAATTAAGGGACATTATTATTGCATAATTACTTAAGAGTACAGCCAAATTCATAGCTCCCTTCCAAGTAAGAATTAGTCTTTCTTTAATCTTCTGCCAGGTGCAATATTCTCAATTTCCTGTTCTAATCTGCAAATATTACTAATGCAAATATTACTAAATAATAATAATCAGTATAGAAAGGCAGTACATTAACCCTGGAGACTGAGCACAGAGGTCATAATTCTTCAGCAGTGAATACAAATATTGTCAAATAGCATAAACATTTTAGAAGTGTTCACAAACCATTTGAGAATTCTTAATGGATTACATTCTTGATTATAGAAGACTTTTTAGAAAATCAGGATTATGAGACTGCAGTGAGGCTTCCTTCAGTTTAATTTTTCTTCCACAGGTTTGATTCACCGTAATTTTATTCCTATTTAAAACCAGGCATTTCATATATTTTACCATACCTGTAAAAAACTGCACTGAGAGGAAACATATACACTGCTTGCAACACCTATTTTATTTCTGTGCTCTTCTTGTAATACTAGACTAAAAAAGGAAAATATTCTAACACTCCCCAAAATTCATACTTAAATGCCAGATAACCGCTCGCAACAAACCTTTCTTCTGCAGCTCCCGCCTTCTTAACGTGACAGCATTAGTTTTTCCTGGTTCCTTAGAGGACTTGGTCAATTTACACAGCTCATCATCTGCCTTTCTCAGACAACGTTCAGACCTGCAAATAATATTAACTATGACTCATCTTTAATTTTGAAAGAATACTGAAGAAAAAAAATCTCAACAGAAACTAGAGTTGATTAGACTAGAAACTTCTGCCTTTCTCATAAAATTTGTGGACCTTGGCAAAGGAAACAATTCAGTCCGATTGTGGAAATACACAGATATTTTAACAATGTTAACGAAACAGATCCTTCTAAAAAGCACAAAGTACAAATATTGACATGGTTGACACTAGGCACAAATATTTTGCTGTAAGCAGAGACTGTAAGAACACATAAGAAAAAAAAAGAGAGAACAACAGTCAGTTGTAATTAATATGGTGGGAATGAGAAATGTAGTATATTTTTTAGATTCAGAATGACTAACAAAATCCAATGAGTAAGACCTTGCAGTAAGAAATTATTTGAAACAAAAATTCCAGCTCAAAAGGGCCTGAAACCTGTGAAGGAGGTAAGGGCAGATGGGACATGAAAAAGAAAGAAACAAAAGGATTAATCCAAATGGATTTTGTGTTCATTGCTTTATAATGTGTCTAACTCAATGTTGTGGTCTCAAACTTGCTAAGAGCTAAGTGTCCATCACTGACCGAAATCACTGACAGCTGAGTTTGGATTCGTAAAAAACATCACCAACCATGGACATTCCTAACTAAATAGCCAAAACTGTTGGACCCTTTCTGAACAGATACCTATTCTTCAGTGCCTATCTGTAGATGATTGTTGCTCTTTGGGAACACTGTAAAGACAAATAAAGATTTCCACAGTGCTCTGATACTACAGCAATGAACAGTATGTATAAGCACTGTGAAGAAATTACTGATTATCCATCCATTCACAAAGTACCATGAATTGGACCATACACAGAAGAAGTGCTCGGTAAGTGTTATTATTCATTCTGTATATTGAACAAGACAGGGTCTTCCACAGATTGGGTAGCTCTAGTTCTGGAATAACCTCACTGTAGAAAACTTTATTTCAGAATCCAGATCTCTTTCTGCATTTAAATATCTGTATGCATTAACAGCTGCACAGATTCGACTGCCTTAAAAGACCATACAAAACCATTGAGTGTTTTTCAGCATTTGTTTTACGCCAACATCACAATTCAGGCATTTCAATAACAGGAAGTATCTCCATAGGACTGTTTCAGCTAACAAGCTTCCATAAGCATATGGACTTTATACATAAATTCTGCACATTTTATTTGCAATTTCAAACTTTGCTGGTAATTCAGTACTCTTTAACAGACATATGCATTGTCTACAAAGCTAAGGCAGTACATACACTATCAAGTGTTTTCAACAGCCATGGGAAAGAAGTACTTTAAACACTTCAAAATCCTATGTTTCTTTACATTTAAGACCTACCTCAAACTCATTAGTTATACTGATAGGTCAGTGATGACTTAAATAAACGCATTTCACAATGGCTTGCAGTGAACAAGCTACCCAAAGTCCACCCATTCTGTAATACCAAAAGCAAGAAGGAAAACAAGGAACTTGCAGCAAGTTCTAGCTGGTAGAGATTAATTAACTTATTACCACCCTGTTCTGATCACACACAATTCTTTGGCTTGATCTGAAATTTCCATAGTACAAAACTGGCACAATTTTCAGTAAAACAAAGTATGCATTCTAGCTACTCTGATGATACAAAAGACTCTCTGTATGACTGTGTGCATTTATATGCATAACCTTTATAAGAGGGGAGCTTTTATTCTCCTCTGAAAGAAGAGATCCCAAAAGAATCAGTGCCAAATGTACGTAATATACAGATTTTACTTACAGAGAGGTGACCAGGATGCAGCCATGACTTTGTTGAAATAATTCCTAAATTATCCATTTCCCATGTGATATGTCTTACAAATTGTACTATCGTGCTGGTCACTGCAGGGGAGGGGGGAGGAATCACCCTAATGTTGGTTCCTGCTAATCACAAGACTTTTACATAATACATTAGAGAGTTGTGTAGCAGGAACAGAAAGAATATTAATCATTCAAGCAATGAACCACTCGAAAGCTAAAGCAAGTTGAGGACAACAACTGCTAAAAAAATTAGTAGGTCAAACCATTATTGTGCTTAATATACAATTCAACAGCCACCCTCCAAATATGAGCTTGACAAAGAACTCAAGATGCTTCCTCAGATTTAGGGAGTTCAATACAAGATTTCATGTTTTCCTTTCTATAAACCTACTACCTTCCATCATCCAAAACATTACCAAGTGAAAAAAATCAGATACTAAAAGATTTTGCCATAAAACTAACAAAAAAACCACCACAACCCCCCCAACAAAACAAAAAAACCCCAAGAACGTGAAAAAAATCCCCACACTTCACTCAACCTTAAGTTACAGAAAACTATTAGCAACAAATATAATATCTGAGACAGCCTAATAAACTGTTCTATCTGAATCCTTCATTTAAACTTACAGCTTTGTCAGGTTAATTTAAGCAGCAATGTGTAACAAATATTTTAAAAAAGGAATTAAAAAAGGAATTCCTGTTAAATTCAGTTCTCTACGATGCTGATGTATCAGAACGAGGAATATGACTTACTTTTCTCAACTTTTATCTAGGAACTGTTAATTGCTCCTGCCCTCAAAAAAAAACCAAAACATTCTTCTCTTCCTCTTTCTACCTTCTTCCTCCAAATTTCTTGCTAAATTCTCCTGTGGAAAATTTGCTGTTGAGCAAAGATGCAGCCATAACAGATAAGAGGAGACAGCTTACTTTGAATGCAACTGCCTTCTTACATCAAAATGTTACATAACTCTAATATTTGATTTCCACTAGTTTTCTATGTCTAGCATTACTGTGATGCTCAGTCAACCTAAACATAGGAAAAAGGGAGGAAAAGAAGATGTTAAGCAGTGAGACGACACACACAGCCCTTTAACAATGTCACCGTGTTAGGATTGAGACCACTGGTGGGTTAATGTGAAAAGAAATTAACTACTACAGAGAGGAATTCGGAAAATTTTGCAGAAGTAGTTAATTGAAATCACACTAGAACACATTAACAGCTACAAGAAACCAAGATTTTGGTTGCAGACACAAAACCAACTTAGATGTGTTTGAATTACTTGGCCATCTTCATAAATCAAAACACTGATCTACTGCAAACAGGAATTCCATCTAAGAAAGGAAAGTAGCCCATTATCACCAGGACCAGCAAATCAGAACAAATGCAGTGTTAAATGGGCTCACTGCACAAGCATGTTAGTTGCACCCAGGAAACTGATCTCGTGATTCAAGACAGGAGTAGAACCACAATTGTTTCAGTGGAATTCTTTTCCATTGTGAAGTTATGTCATTTCAGGAAGACTGGCAAAATGAGCAGTGAGTAACATACCTTTCAGACAGAAAAGAACTCTCATGAGGAGAACTTAATATCTGACATGTCTGCAGGCTGGCAACAGATGATGAGGGTAGTTGACCCGACTGCAATTTGTCAGCAGCTGGTAAATTTGCATCAATTGTTACGTGGTTGTCTATGTACTTTCTTCCAATTTTCGTCCTCAGGACATTCGTCAAGATAACTTTGGGTTGCCTGCCATATATATATATAACAGTAAATCATAAATACTGCACTGAAATCTACAGAAAGAAACTTGTTGTTAAATTCACGTATCTTAGAGGCTTGATAATCAAACATCAGTATTCTCAGTCCCTTAGAGAAAAAAAAATCCCATTAAGAAACTTAAAAGACATGGTAAGCAGATGAACACAAAAAGCAACAAGAGACCAGGGTAAGAAAAACTAGCCATATAATTTCACCTCAGCCAAATACAATTCACACTGCATTGCCTCTAAAACATCATGTAGTACTGTTTAAAAACTGGTAAACGTTTATCTCTAAATAGCTTTCATGCAATATATTTACATATTTCTCAGAAATCTCGAGCAAAAAAAATCTTGATTTTCCTGTGAACAAGAAGCCTCCAGTGAAACAGACTGGATTTTCTCAAGCACTCAGCAAGCAGGTAGAAAAGTAGCATGTACACAAAAAGGCAGCATTCGAATTTGTTCCCCTCAATTACGAGGTGGCATTCTACAGAACACCAAGGCTCAGAAAAACATCCCCAGGTGTTAGAACACAAGCATCAAAAATAAGCTGAGCAGAAATGCAAAGATACAGCTGCCCACTTGAGCACACACAACTTACTTCATACAATGCTACTGCAGCCAGCTTGCTGTGTAGCCCTCAATTTACCCACTTAAATTTCTTAATCTGGGATTTAAATTCTAGCGCTTACATTGCATTTTGTTTTGGATTAAGATGTAACGGCCTGGCCTTTTTGAATCTGTTTTGAACAACACAGTCTTTTGGGAACTGACTGTGTAATTCTCCTTTGTCTGTATTCATCCACAGACTCCAGCACAGACTGTGTGATGTCTGGGGAGCACTCAGATGCACAGAGATGTAAATTTGCTTTCAAACAGGAGACTACCTTACAGACAAGATGTTGCAGTTGCAAGCAGGTGATAAACAATGAGCATACAACTGAGAGAAAAAGTTTAATACAGAAAAATACTGTAGACTGGATGTAACCTCCAATAAACAAAGTACCTAAACTGCCTACCATCAGAAGCTCAGAGAAAAAACCCAGAGGAAAAAAGCAGTCATTGTAGCCATACTTTTTCCTGGATATCTACAATTGAACACTGCTTGCAGGATGGGAAAGATGATATTGGACTTGATATGCTTTTTTTCTGACCTGTTATGCCAGTTCTCCTCTTTTCGTGAGTAGTCTAAAGCAGCAACAGGGAAAAATACACTTGATACCTTCTCTGAGAAAAGGGTTGCAGTTAAATACAAGTGTATTCTTTACACAAGAATAAAAAAACCCCAAACATTTTGATAATCCAATGGTTAAATCAGAATTAATTGGTCTCGTCACTACAGGACCATCGAGAAGCCATTTGAACAGAAAAATTACCTCAACATGCCTGGCACCATCTCTCTCAATGATTATCAAATGGCACCAGGTACAGGTTAATTCAGTGAAGTCAGATGAAATACAGTTCATGAACAAGACAGCTGTGGTACAACAAATAACACTTTCTCATGAAAAATTAACTGCAAGGAAAATGATTTCATTTAGTGACATGAGGCAAAGACAACATACCTTTTAGATAGTAAAAGACTTTGGAGAGTAGGGTTTAAAATCTGCCATATCTTTAAGCTGGCAGTAGATGATGAGGGTGGTAGATCTGCCTGCAGCTTGCCAGCACCAGAAAAATTAGCACCAGTTTTAGGTTGCGCCTGTGTGTACTTTCTTCCTAGTTTCGTCCTCAGGACATTCGTCAAGATAACTTTGGGTTGCCTGCCATACATATAATAATACATTAACAATAGGATGCTGAGAACTTTTTAAGTCACGCGAATGCAACAAGGCTTTTCTATGAGTTCACTGTCTCTGCATCATACTTTATACCCTCACTAGAATTAGGTTCACTGCCTTGACAATTTACAAAGTAGTTCTCTTTGGAGAAGAGGAATCACAAAGACATCTCTTGATCAGGACAGCCCTTCAACGTTCCTTCTTCTGGCTAACATAAATGGCTAACATGTCCATACGTGATTCTGAAGAGGCAAACTTTCAGTGCAGAAGCATGGAAATTCAGATGCATCTTTTTATCCCAAAATGTTGGAAATTACGTTGCTATGCCTTACAAACTATTCCAAAAGTGTATTCCTGAGCATTTGCAGAATATGAAGACAAGCACTCACTGTGGCACCTTATTTTAGAACAATGAATATTGTTGGTTTCCGTATCACAAATTAATTACGATCTTGCTGGGGAAAAAAAAAAAAGTCAAGAAGTACAATCTCCCAGTTTTGAAGCCTCAACTAATTTCAATTTCACTAAGGAGTTTACCAACAATTATCTGTTACAATGTCAGTAAAAATTCCCTATTGAAGTTATTAAAGAAGTATCTGTACTTCGCTAATTCTGCTAGAATGGTATCGAAGTCTTCATATAAAGAATTAATTCTGCAACATGGCCAGTAATTTGGACAGTTTCCTTCCAGAATCATTAGAGTTGATCTTGGAGACCCTTCCCAACATGTCCAACCTCTGACTGAATACTGCCATGGCACAAAACCATAATGCAAAGTGCCATGTCAGCTTGGTTTTTGAACACTTCCAAGGATGCTGACTCCACCATTTCCCTGGACAGTCTGTTCTACTGCTTAACCACTCTTTCAATGAAGGAATTTTTCCTAACAGCCAACCTGAACCTCTCCCACTGCAACTTGAGGCCACTTCCCCTTGTCCTGTCATGAGTTGCCTGGGAGAAGAGTCCAACCTCCACCTCATCACAACCTCCCTTCAGCTCATTGTAGAGAGCAATAAAATTTTCCCTCAGCCTTTTTTTCTCCAGGCTGAAAAACTCCAGCTCCCTCAGCCATTCCCCATGGGACTCATGTACCAGACTCTTCACTAGCTTTGTTGTCGTTCTCTGGACTTGCTCCAACACCTCAGTGCCCTCCTTGCAATGAGGGGCTCAAAACTGAACACAAGAGTTGAGGTGCGGCCTCAGCAGTGTTGAGTACAGAGGGACAATCACTGCCCTGGTCCTGCTGCCCACTCTATTGCTGACACAGGCCAGGATGCCACTACTGGCCTTCTTGGCCACCAGTGCACACTGCTGGCTCATGTTCAGTTGCCTGTCAACCAGCACATCCAGGTGGTTTTCTGCTGGGCTGCTTTCCAGCCACTCTTCCCCCAGCCTGCAGCACTGCGTGGGGTTGTTGTGACTCAAGCACAGCTCCAACACTAAGCCTTATTTAACTTATCAGCTGATAAATATTATAGATCATAGGTGATTTGTCCAGATTTACTTTATTTTCAAACCACTGAGAACTGGACTTTTTTTCCAAGGGCTGCTCCTAAGAGGACACTGAAGTTCAGGCTAATTTGCTGGTTTTGAAAGATCACTGAGGCAAGAATTGCTTTTTTCTACTGCATATCTTGCCTAACAAATAAAATTGTTCACACCATAGAGCAAGACTTCTTACAGCTAGAGAAAACCTTTTATTACTCACACAGCTGTTACAGACATGCTACAGCAACATTTCTTAAGCAAATGGCTGCTATTCCTCAGTGGGCTGACAACTGTACAAGGAAATCTAATTGTCTCACTGACATGTTGCATTCAGCTCAGCAGCCTGGATACATGGTACCTAGTGGCAAACAAATACACATATGGTACAAAAACTGCTGAAAAACAGACATGCTTGCACCTAAAAATAAAAGGATCTGGAAGTGCCGTGCTAGTGTAACACAATTAACTTGGGTAAGATGTGTCACATAACCCTTTTATCTTGCTCTTTCAATAGTTGCTTTGTGTTGAGATTTCTTTTCCCTGGTTACTTACCATGTTAAGAAGACACATAACCCCTCATTAAACCTGAAAATATTCCAACACCAAGTGTTTAAACAACACAATGATAGAAAAAGTTCACAGCAGGAGGTAAAGGAGTCAGAAGCAGCATTTCACCACCTATAGTTTGCTGTCTAGTTTGGAAACTCAGGTCTGACATCCTTTGCTCACATTCATATCATGCTAGACCTTAGGGTCTAGGCTCCTCTGTAATTTGGTTTAATCACTGTTATTCAGCACTGAATTTGTAATGTCTCCATTCCCTTGATTTAAATGGGGTTTATACATTCTAACCAAAAACTTTTGCAAAAGTGATCTTAAAATTTCAAGCACACGCACATACCCATGAAACTACTGGAAATCAAGCAAAAGAGTTTTCAAAAAATAAAAATTAGTGTCAAGCAGAAAAAAAGCAAGCAAAGTGTACATTAAAAGCAAGTTCCACCAGCAGACCCAGCAAGCAAGCTGCCTAACAGTAAAACTGGAGGCATCTTGGTGAGGGAAAACCAAAGGCAATTATTTCTGTTTCTAAAGCACCCACCATACTACCTCCACAAAACAGAAAAAATACGAAACCAAAGGTAATGAAAATGTACTTACACATGTAATGATGGAATAAACAAAAAGAATTATGCAAAATTATGTTAGCTGTTCCTGGTAAGTCTTATATCACTTTTCACAGGCAAAAAAGGATTATCCTACCTTATAAAGCACAGGACAAAAAGCTATTAATTGCTTATGCCCCCTTGGGGAATACCTTTGACCTCTATTTCACACAATAACCACAGCCACTAGATCCAGTTCCTTTCACAATGATCAATATTTGCACACACCAGTGTTGTAACTGCTGCCTCCAATTCATTCAAATTTGTATTAGAAAGTGATCAAAATGAGACATGGAGGCTACTGATTCCTTTTGGACTAAATTATTAATCAACTGTCTACATCACTATCTTCACATCTACATTCTACCTAATAGTAACATAAATCTGTGACAGTGATATGTCACATACCATTCAAGGGTCACCCCATCAGATCCCATGTAAGCTGAACATCTCTCCTGAGTTCACAGAATAAAGCCACTGAGAGACTTGATGTGTATCCAGCTACTTGACCTTCTGCAGCACATAGGTCCTTGACTTCCTAATGCCCAAAAGAATAATGTGATACACCATCATCACTGGGAAACTGATACATTCACTGACTACACTCTATTGAGGAGAAAGCCTCAGTCTGTCCTCTTTCTGCTTCAAGGTCCTTTCACCAACTGATGAGAAGTCAATGACCAACAAGCAGCCAACATGAAAAGTCCTAAACACCTCCTCGTTTTGCTGGGCCAGGAAGTTATTACTGACAGAATGCATTTGTGAGGGCAAAGCAAACCATATGTAAATGACTGCCACAAAAACCTGACTGCTACGGGGTCAGTACTTGATTCAGCTGTGACATGTATTTCAATTAACATTTCAAATACTGAGCTGAAAGAATCACACATCTTATTTAAGTGCTCCTCCCATCCTCCTCCCTTAAAAAAAAACCCAAAAAAACCAAAAACAGACCAGGAGGACAAGCTTGAATTTCAGAACAGTGTTCCATTTTGTTTGAGGTTTTGGGTGGTTGTGCTTTGTTGGGGGGTTTTTTGGTGGATTTTTTTCTATTATTTTTTTTTATTTACCTCTATTCCTCTCTTGGGAGAGTGTAGTAGTAATATAGCTGAAGAAAAAAACCCAACACAACGTGATGATGGGTTTGTGCTAATATATCCACTTTGTTCTTCCTGACTAAAATGAAGTGGCAATAACAATGCTGAAGCAACACTTCAGATAAAACACGTCTCCCTAAACATTGGGGACTACCTCTTGTCAACAAAGAGGACTGTTTTTAAAACACCAGGAGCACAAATTTGTCATTAAGACCTATTTGCTGCTTTGCAATGCAAATGAAAAATCCCTCACTGGGAAGAACGAACATAGAAACTATTGTATCAGAAAGACTGTCAGCATGCAACTTCACTCCTTCCTCTTCTGAGTTCTGTCAGTTCTCAGACTTTTGCTCAACAAACACCACTTCTTTAGAACCTGTGTGCTCTTTCTACTTATGCAATGAGATCACTGTGTCGATTTTGACTTACTGAGAAACATCAAATACCCAGACGGAATACTTAGTACAAGCTTCATTGCAGGCAGTAAATTCATTTTACAGAGAACCTCCAGCTAGTCTCTACACACACCTTTTTGAGGAAGTGAAAAATGTACAGGTTTAATATCTGAATATTTACTGTCTCTTTATAATCTATCATAGAATCATAGAATAGATTGGGTTGGAAAAGACCTCCAAGATCATCAAGTCCAACCCCTGATCCAACTCC
>JAYRBT010000001.1:17004369-17024662 GCA_036023395.1 Myiotriccus ornatus
CAGGTCCCTCTGCAGAGCCCTCCTGCCCTCCGGCAGGTCGACACTCCCTCCCAACTTGGTGTCATCTGCAAATTTGCATTTCCCACTAACGTGCTGGTTAAGATTTTGGTAAAAATGCTATTTGAAAGTCTCTCACATATCAAAATAAAAATATGTCACAGAAAATTAACATATGTAATAGATCAAAGGTGGCTTTAAAAAAAACCCACCTCCTCAATGTTGAAAGATCAGTTCAAAGTTAACTGGAAGACCTTTAGAGATTGGCATCAGATATCAATCATGTCACAACACAAATGAAATTCAGAAAATTGCAATTAACACAGCTGTTAATTCTGCCAGGTTGACCCTGTGAGCCACTCCCTCAGTTGAAGTTACTGACAGTAGCATTTTGAGGTAAATCCATGTAAACTGACAGCTATGCCTCTGAGGAGGTATGAAAAAAGAAATTCAGCATCTTTTATAACTTCAGCTCTTCCCTGCAACACTTTGAAGCATTCTAAATATACAGACCAGGCTAAACAATGACTATTCATAGGTCACAAAACCACAGAACTCACCAGTGCCATTAAGCCTTTTCATTACCTGTGCACTTGGTCTTCTACCACATCTCCTGACAAGAAACCACTTACAGTCAAGTTTAGTTGCAGTCAGAACACAGGGCAGAGAATGCTTATTCATTGATTTAGAATTGAATGATTTGTGGAATAGCAATTGCTTCATTAGGACAAACATAATTCATTTTGTTACGAAGTCACTATGTTTCCTTGCTGCTGCTAATAAATCTAGTTCTGTATTTTCATTTCCATTTGTCAACTACAGCACTTAGAGCTTCAACATTTTCTTGGATAAACAATTATCTGACAGCTTCTCAGAAGATAACTTTAAATTATTTGCCATAGTCTCAAAGAAACTAAGATATTTGCTCTTGTCAACAGAGCATAAAGAAGTGGCACATCAGCAGTCTTAATTATTTACTTAGGTGTCTTGACAGTAACACAGAGGTGAAAAAGCTCTATTTTTTTTACAGCCTTCCCCTACTAATCGCCATACTGCTTAAGGGTTTTTTTAATTGTTTTTAAGAGTTGATAAGCTAGGTTAATGAGTATGGACAACAAGGCAAAAAAGACCAAGCAAAAGATAACCTGGGAAGCTACTTAAATACCTAAAATATCTAGAGCTAGAATGACATTTTGCACTTAGAGAGCAAACACCTTTCAGGATCCCAAGCAGGTCAATAAGCAGTAATTCCTCTAGTAAGTGCTGCACTCCCATTCAAATGTCACAGTCCTGTCTTGTGTTAAAACAAAGAAAAAGCTACGACTGCCATGAGATCACTGAAGCACGATTCTCTGAAGGTGAGCTACCCAACAGCTTGAAAAACACCTCTGCATGACATAAAAAACTAACCAGAGAACAGAGAAGCCCATCTTCAAGACAGGTTGTGAAACTCTGAGTATACAAACTGAGATGAACTAATTTTAAGGTGACTTCTTACCCAACTGATTCTTCGTCGTTAGAGCTGTGTCTGTCACGGTCCCTTTGCCTTCTCCCTTTTGTGGAAGGATTTCTGTAGTTGGCACCTAATCTCCACTGAAACAAAACAAATAAAATTGGCAGGTTTCAAGATTCAGATTTCATCATGAATATGTCATAATGGATAACACTGGAAAAAATGGAGCAATGCAACTGATCAAATAGAGCAGAGACACAAAGAGCATACATAACAATTTTGAAAAGAATGAATCTGCTTCGTTTAAAGAATCCACATACCACCTGAACCTGAATGGAACTTTCTTCTCCAAAAAAAAAAAAAAAAAGACAACACAAGACAATTCAAATGTTTCCCTATTTAAAGGATTATCCCAAACAGGGATTTAAATACTAGGCTTGTTTTACATAATCACAAATACACAAGACACCCTCTGCTTTCTTTAATTCCAAGCATTTAACTCAATTGTATTCCATACAAAGATACAAAATTCTGAGAAGGAAAAGGAATTTGAAGGTTTGGTACTGAGGTGGCAAAATTTGTAACAGTAAGACTTCATTTTCTCCAAATTTTCTTACCTTACCAGAAAGCACTTATATTTTCAAGTTAAATAAATGAAGCTGCACCAAAACATAGTTACCGCTGCAATTCACAGAACCTCCCTCCCTCTGACATTACCTCCCTCTAATCTCTCCTTGTTTTTATTAAATGTAAAATATAGTCAATCAAAGAGATGCTGGGAAATTATGCCAGTGAAGCCAAAAGCAGACATCTTCATTTCTGTCTAAGTGTGGGGTAAAAGGGCATCTGAAAAATTCATCCCCACACATTTTACAAACTTCAGTGAAGTCTGAAATGTGCAACCCAAATTATGCTTTTCCCTACCATAAGGGACTAACTCTGATGAAAAATGCCCCCATTCTGAAAAATTTGGCAGCAAGAAATTGCCTTGAAGGTGCTCTGCCCTCTTTCTGCCTTCAAACATCATCTATTTCACCTCATATCATTGGTGTTCAAGCATGTTAGAGACCTACACATCCAAATCACTCAAAGATGCACAAAGTTCCTCAAACAACATGGACCAAACCCTGATACCTCAGAGTGAGTTTTTCTTTTAAAGTACAATATAAAAACTAGTCAGCATTTAAAGCATATGAAACCCTCTACCACATGGGAAAGTCTAAAATATACAGAAAGAGGTAGGAAAAATAAGAAATGGAAAATTAGACAACATACAGGAAATAATAAGCGAAAAAGAAGTACTTTCCCATTCATCCAGTGTAATCACTGTTTTTATAGAGGCAGAGTCTTTTGGTCTTAATACAGTTATTTCTGTATTAGCACCTAAAATTTTGTCAAGTGATCTAGCAATTTATTCTCTTAAAGTTTAAGCTCTTAAATATAAACAATAACTATTTGAAAACTCAAAGTTATTTCCATATCATAACAAAAAGTTTAGTATGTGATCTGAATATAACCTACAAGTTCAGGAATCAGAAGACAACTAAAAAAATTATTATATTTATCTTTAAATTAAAGATTTTTAAGACAGTTTCAAACTACACTTGAAGACCAACTTTTCAATGCTTTTCAGTGATTTAGGCTGGAAACACAGCACTAAGACTTCCATTTCTATAAATGTATGCTTGCAGGCAGATTTCAGACCTACACACCTGTCTCTCTCCGAGGCAACACTGGGTATTGAAAAATCCAGCGTCCAAAACAGAACCAAAACCTCATGAAACATTCTCCTACACACTTAACGCTCTGTAGAACTTCTCTTTACCTCTTTTAAAGGGTAGTCCCAAAGGTGGGAGCCTGGGAGCCTTGCCAAAGGGGACTGAACTTGGACATCCTCTGACTTGGTGTTTGTTTTCTTCTTTGGTATACGAAACTGAAAATAGATGATGTTACACACATGATAAAACTAAATCATGCCCTGTTGCTATGAGCTGGCATACTGCCATGCACAAAGTTTTCTTAACTGTCAGGCAAAACTAAGGGAAGCACTGATGTGTGACTTCAGTTTAAATGCATTCCTCATTAATCCTTGATCCCAAATCATGAGTTGTACCTCATGAGGAGCTAGTTTTAACACATGAACCATCTGAAAAAAGCTCCTCCTATTTCATTAACTTCACAACTTCGAACATGTGCCTAAAAGGTGACACAGTCTTCTTAGATCACTCTGATTTGTTTACACTCCAGTTGTTTCAGCTTAGAGAATGATAAAGAGCAAACAAAATAGCTGAATATCACAACTGTCACACCAAATTTGTTCTCACTAAACAAAAAATTCAGGATGAAGAACAATTACATCCTACAACAGTACTAGCATTTTGGTATGATAATTTAGCATCAATAGACTATAATGCACTGAAAGTGGTATCACCTATTGTCATTGCCAACCTTTGCAGAAATGGAACCAGTGTTTTGAAAGTAATTACTGACAGAAAAACAGTAATCCATGGAAATTTGCCAATTCAGGAAAAAAAATATGTAGGAAATAAGGTTTGTTCATTGAAATTCAAACCAAAAATTATCAGACTAAATTCCTAAGTTCATCAAGACAAGGAAATAGGATGACAGTTCCTATAAGTTAACTAAACCAGTTAAAATAATATCAACTGAAAGAATAAAACTGCAAGCATTGCCCTGTCTCTAGATATCCTGAGAAGCAAAACCTGACACTGAAAACAGAACCAGATGAGAATCAATCAGAGAATAAATACATTTCCATCTTTCAGATAACTGAGTCTATCTCAGCCAGGAAAAAGCTGAAGCCACTCCATATGACGGCTGCTGTCAAGTGTACTATGAACTTGATTTGCAAGCCACCAGGTGCCCCATGCTGTAACATGCTGTAACAAGCAGGGATTCTACAACAGCAAAGCTAACAACTTAATAATTCATACATCAACTGCATCCATTAACTCGGTAGGCAGTCCTTCATATAGACCATAATGCAGCATGCTGCACCATGAGATAATACTTTAGTCCTCCAGTCTGAATTGTGAGTGCTCTTAATCTTTCTCTACCCTTCTTTGAAACAAAGATTAGGTTCTTTTGTAATTAGACCCACATTTCTATACAGTACTGCAGACTGCTTTTGCTAGTCAAAGGCTATAATAACAAATATGCCTTTAATAACAGATTCCTCAAATTATAAATTAAAAAAAAATTATAAATGTTACGCATAGGCAACAACTTCTCATACAAGTACCTCCCTCCCTTTTCAGTCAACACATAAGGATTGAAACAAAACATTTTCTTACTCAAGGACTTCTACAAGTAGATTGTTTCAAATTTGGTTGCTTGGTTTTCTTTTAGAAGTGGCCTATAAACATGTTCATCAGTCAGAACACATTCTTCTGATCTGCACTTTAATGGCCAGGTACAAATTTCTTACTTCAGAACTCCACCAGCTGCCTGACTACAGATTTTTGTTATGAGATTGCTAAGAACACCCAGTTATCTAGAATTTTTACATGCATTTAAAGATGATGAGCTTCAGATAACCTCTGTAAAAACGTAACAGATAACATTAATAACAGATAAAGTCAGACTCAGAAAACAAGAAGAGACAGACTGACAGAAGGGGATAAAAAGCACAAGATACATTCATCAGCAACATTTCCAGCTCACCATACAGCATCTTCTCAATGCTCACGCTGATTAAGAAGATGTTGGTTTGCAGTGTTCACAATTAAGTTACAAAACAAACACAAAATCGAGAAGTAAACAGAGTTCTGAATCTATGCTAAATGCAACCTATGCAGTTGCCTCACCTTTTCCCAAATAAAAGGTGACTAACTCAACACATACGTGTGCATACGCACTCATCTAAACCAGCAGTACTTTTCTGAAGGTTTTCACCTGTAGGAACAAGGGTCAGAGAAAGTGCATAAACAAGGTGCTGGAAACAGCTTACTTCTACACCACTAGATAGTCCAGACCTTACTGGATCAAACCAGGTCCTGTGCCTAGCATTTGTTTTCACCAGTACTTCCACTGCTGGAAAGTACTACTAATAGAGATATTTTAGAAAAAATAAACACTACCAAATATTACACAGTTGTGCAGCTGCTTTACTTACTTGACCTCACTTTACTTACTCTAGTATTTTAGCCTAGGTCTTAAATAACTCTGAAACCACCCTGTTCATATGTAATTAAATACTAAGCCTATCATGTATTAATAGATGTTCAACAGTAGATATGAGTATCAACTGCTACCACAATAAACTGTCCAGCTTTTGCTGGACCACTGAAGAATGAACTTGGTTGTGCAAACATATCAGAATACCCTAGGATACCCACAGCCTCAAAATAAATTGTTGCAAATTGTTGTAATTTATAGGAACACTTACACTGACATGGCTTGAAGATGATGTTCTTCCTGACATGATTTTCTCTACTGCAAAAAAAAAAAAAAAAAGAAACAAAATAAACATAGCAATTTCCGGTTTACTGATTAAGAGTGAAGCAGGACCACAGTAGTAGGTACTACAAAAGAACAAGAAAATCTTTTTTGAGTAAACTAGCACAAAGAAAACACATTAATAAAATGGCTTGGGTTGGAAGGGACTTTTAAAAGATCAACTACTCCAGTCCCATTCAACCCAACTTTGAACACTTCCAGGGATGGGGCATCCACTGCTTCTTTGGGCAACCTGCTCCAGCATCCCACCTCCCTCAGCACAAAAAAAATTTCTTCCTCGTGTCCAACCAACCCTCTTTCAATTTAAGACCATTGTCCCCTGTCCCGTCATTCCAGGCCTTAGTTAAAAAGTAATTGACAGCCACAATACAAGAGAGACACACACTTGGGCAAGGCTCTGGATTGTCGGCACCGACAGAACCATTACAGAAACTGTCACTAGAATTTATCTTTAGCGAAGCCATTTAATGATTAACTGCCCCCTCTTCCTTCATCCCTCCAGAAGCACACAATTAATAAGCATTTAACACTTTGATTATAGCGTGAAAAGGAGTTACAGAAGACATCTGTAGCACTGCGGGGCAGGGGCTCCAAGAACAAATAATATTCAAGTATTACCGGTGTTCTATAAACTCCATCAGTGGAAGAACACAGCTTCAGAGCTTTCAGCATCCGTAGGTGTTTGTTCTCTTTATAAATACTCTGTGTGACTCAGGCATAACGCTTTAAGTCTCTCAAGAAGCCCTTCAAGTTGAGGGACTTTCATTTACCTGACGGGTTTTTTCTGCTTACAAGCTCAAGTCCCCCGGCGTGAGGAACAGCAACATCTACAGACTGACAGAAAAAGCTACTGCCTGTTCCGAAGAGGGAAAGCCGACAAGCGGCGACCTCCTGACAGCTCGGGGGGAGCATAGGCACCACCCGGGCTGGCACCGCAGGGGCCCGGCCTGGCTCCTGGTTCCGAACCCCCCTATCTCAGCTCCCGATCCCCAAGCCCCGCTTCCTTCAGCTCCCGACCCCGCGCCGCCGGCTCCTCCCGCTAGGAAAGGAACGGGCTTCCCTCTGACAACCGCACGAGTGCCGAGCGCCTAGGCCGGCAATTCCACCGCTCCGCACTCCCCGCTCAGCCTCCTCCCCGAGAAGCGGCAACGCCGCCGGCACCAACACCCTCCCTCGGTGCCCTCCGTCCACCCGCCCTGCCCCGACGGCTTCGCTCGCTCGCTCGCTCGCCTGAGACGCGCCGGCCGGCGCCGGGCCTGCCGGGGCGCTGCCTGCCTGCCTGCCTGCCAGCCGTGCTGCCGCCTGCCTGCCCGCTCCAGCGGCCGAGGGGCTGGGAGCTGCCGACCCCCCCCGGCACTCACCGCCACGGCCGCCGCTGTTTACCCGGCCCGGCCGCCCGCGCAGCTCTCCCCGGCACTTCCGGGCCGGGCGCCGCCTCCCCCCGCCCCGCGGGGCCGGGCCCGCCCCAGCCCGGGGCGCTGCCCCTCAGCCGCCCGGGCTTTAACTTGCGGGGCTTTAGCTCGCTGCTGGGCGGAGAAAAGCTCCTTGTCTTCAAAGGAGCAATAGCGAACCCGCCCCGAGGCAGGTGTAGATTGCCTATTGCTAACCAGGTTTCCCTCAGCTGGCGGCCAGGCCCCAGCAGGGGGTTAATCCCCTACCGGGGAGCTCGGCTGCTTTATAAACCCGGCTGGGGGCGCGGTTTGCAGCCGATGGCCGTGGAAATCCTCCTAGTAGCCAAGAGGAGACAAAGATTTGCTGGTTGGATTTTTTTTTTTTTTTTGTGAACAAGTTACCACAATTAAGTTTCTGTCTAAACTATTTTTTCAGGGCAGCTTCAGAATTTTAAGTTTTGTGTATGTAGTTTTCTGGTTTGTCCTCTTGGGCAGGGGGAAGCCAAACTGTTTTGGACAAGTGTTTAGTCTCACAAGAGGTTTTAGCTTTAACTTAGGTGTAAATTATAAATGAAGGGTGTTAGCTTGTAACTTGGAACTATCTGGAGCACTTTAGATGGCCCTAACTATCAGCTACCGATAGGTTTTATAGATATACACCCCAGTATATAGCGTAATGAAACCTGAAACTATGATGGGTTTATTTTCTTTCATGCAGAGGACTTGTCTACACTTCCAGAGAGAAAAAGATTTCCATCTATGATGATGACAGATTTTACAGGAGAGCATACGGTAATGTTGGGCTTTAATAAAGTGGTTTTAGAGGGGGAAAAAAAAAAGAATCTTTACAGATCTCCTAAAGAGTAGCACTTACACTGCAGTAGTGTTTAGAATATGCTAACTGCTGTAACAAACACTAGCTGAATTTACAGCTGAAGCATTTTACAGTCCAAACAGAAATGTGGGAGGAAGGAAAAGAGTGATTATTTCCCCCCCCCCCAGTAATTTTTTAAAAGTAAGGCAGCAATTGTAAAGGATGTCAGAACCTTGAATATTGTATCTATATATAGAAAATGAAGCACAAGTAGCAATCAACACTGATTTAGAATGCAGAATTAGCAAAATGAAATACATGCATTATTTAGCTTTATCTAGAACAATCTGTAATTGCTACCTTTTAATTCTATTGCTATTTGCTATTTTTAAAATTCTATAAATGGCATTACTACACCTCTGGACTAATAAGTATATGATTCTAAGCTGCTATTCAAGTAAACTCTTAAATGACAACCTAATATAAATTGCTTCCAAAGTTTTAATTTCACACTTTGAAGGCAATTTTAGGAAGGGAAATCATACACACACCTCATGTAAAACTTCTCTTGTGTATGTTTCTGCTTCCTGAAATCTTCAGGAATCTTTCATAATACTTGGTAAAGTAGATGTTCAGTACTACATACATAAGGTTTAATTTGGAATCACATATCCTTGTTTTGGAACTGAAAAAGCAATGTTGTTGTTAGTAGTTGAAGTAAGAGAATAGTAACTTTCTGCTCATAGTAAGTTGGGAAATTAGTCTCCAACCTTTTAGGGAGAGAAAAGGACTGAGAAGTGCTCCACAGCATGCCACTCTGTAAGGAAACTGCATTTATCTATTCATAATTGTTATAGAATGCTTCACCTTTATCCACAGACGTCTTCCCTTAAAATATGTCCATTTTTCTCCCACTTCATCACATGGCAACAACATGAATATACATACCTTCTTCCCTATTAAATATGATCTCTTTTCTATGAATTGCCTAGTATTTCAGTAGTATAGCAAAAAGGCTGTTCTCCCATCTCCTTTGTCTTTTGTGCCTTCCTACAGAATTAAAAAAAACATAGATGAACATTTGCAATTTCTTTGTGCTGTTTCCTTTTCAAGAAACTGGCAAGACAGTAAATGGATTATGCATTTTAGAATCTGGTTTTCCCCACTTTTCTATGTGTACTGATTACATAAGAAAGAGAAGGTACCATTTTCTAGCCTGCTCTCTATTAATCAGATGATCAGAATGATCCTGAAGAGAGGACTTAACATTACTAATCCAATGGAGATTGCTCAAAAGGAAAATGTATGTGGTGTTGCCATGTTGAAAAGCTAAATACTTTTTAAAAAAAATTTGGATGTGTAAGGAATAATTTTCAATATGCTAAGCAGTTTACTCAGGGAAACTTGCATTCCTTGAAAAAGTTGGGCTCCAGTTCAAGTCCCTTACATGAAAATATTCAGACCACTTTTTGTCCTAGTAATTGGCTTTATGAGATGGTATAGTGAGTTTTAACACAGAAGGTGATTTACTGTGTTCTAAAATCTTCTGTTAGTTCAGCAAGAAAAACTTAAATGTACAGAGTAGCTTGTACCAAGTAACTTGACAAATGTAACTTAATGTAAAACATTAAAAAAAAATATAGCTGTGTCAGGACAAAACTCTTGTAAAGGTAGGATTCTAACCACACCAAAGATCATGGCCTGTTTGCCATTCTACAGCCACTGACAGAGTAGATTGCAGAATTATTAGGAAAATAGAAAGTTATGATAAGCTTATATAATTCACATCAGTTACTGGAGAAAATCTGAAACCAGAGACCTCAATCCAACCTCATGACAGTTTGCTGTGTGGATTTTGTTTTCTCCTATTCCTGGATCACAGTGGCTAGCTTATTCTGCCATCCATTCCTATCCATGCGGCAAGTGCTTGCAACGATGAATGAATAACCAGAGCAATGAGTAAAAAGCAAACACATACATGCATTATCTATGCTAGTCCAGTTTGAAGGTAAAACATGGAGAGTGTGCTGGTACACAAACAATGTGAAGGCTGAAGTCCTTAGTAGATGCAGCTTGATTTTCCTTAAAAATTTAGGATCCGGTAAGACACTTGGGACTACTTCCAACTGACAAGGCATATACTTCAAAGGCAGCCTTGAAACTCAGTAGAGTTTCAAGATAATGGCTAGGAGACAGCACGATAGAAGAGCTGTTAAAATGAACAATGAACCATGTACACAAACCTCCTTCTTAAGGCCTTTTATTCAAACTAGCTTAAAAAGATCTTTAAATAAACATACCAGCTTACAAACTTTAACTAGCAAACTGAAATCAAGGCATAATAAAGGCAGATATGTTACTGCTGTTGTAACTGTTACTGCTGTTGGAAATCAGCCACTGAAATATCTTAAAAGGCTTTACAAGCAGCTGGTTTACTACACATAACCAAAAGAGAATCTGGATCAACAAGTATTTTGTTTGTAACTGTTTTTAAATCTGAATTCTAATAGAATGGGGGGAGGGTGGGGTTAGGCAGGTGTTGTGTGGTGGCCTATCACCACATTGACATAGTCTTCTTAATTTGTAGTGGTTACAAATACAGCATGAACTCAGCCTGAGGAAACTAATAGAGGGTTCAGAGTATCAAGATGATTTGAAGTATGACTTCAATATAAAAGGGGAACTGAGGCATCTGGATACAAACGAGTCCTTTGCTTTCAATTATTACAAGAGCGGATTTGAGCAGAATCATAAACGCTATGAAGTTCTGGGACATTTTATTACCCAGTATGTTTATGAGCTCCTGGAAAGGGTCTGCATGCTACAGAAGGTTTATATTCCTACTGATGCTACAGAGGATGAACCAAGAAGTTTCTTTTTCATGAGTAAGAATGCACTAACAAGTTCCTCTAGCCTCATTATCCTTCTTCAAGACCGTGGAGTTTTCCGTGCTGGACAGTGGGGGCAAAAGACAATTGTCAGTGAGGGCCTGAGCCATGGAACACAAATACCATTCATCAAAATGGCCCTTCAAAGCTGCTGGGAAGTGATTGTACTGAATCCCAATGACAACTTCACGGACCTGAAGACTGAAAAGCAGCACTTTTCTACCAGGGAAGAAGCAGTTACTTTTACACAGTCTGTCTGGTGGATCCCCAAGAGGGGCAGCAGCAGCCCTGAGGAGCACACCATGTACGTGTGGGATCATTTCATTTCAAAGAGCGCAGCCAAGAACGTGGCCTTCATTGCCCATGGCTACGGTGGCTTGGTGTTTGTTGATTTGCTGGTGCAGAGAAAACACGAGGTGATGAATAAAGTGTTCTCTGTGGCCTTCATTGACTCCGTGCACAACACACAGCACCAGACCAGGAACAATCCACAAATACAGGAATGGATACTGAAATGGTGCCGCGAGTGGGTGTCAAACAGTAAACCTCTAAATAAGACTGTGGACTTTCTCTTGAGAACAAATTGTCCCACTGTCTCTGCTGGAACGGAAAAGTGTGGTTTAGCACCCTCCTGCTGTCTCCATGCCATCTTTAAGTACTTGAAGAGCTCCCTGAAAGCTAAGACTGTAACGGCTTTTAGGCATTCCCCCGTTGAAACCAGAAGCAGCACAAGGAAGAAGAGAGCCAATAAATAAAGGCACACTATTTTGTTCTTGATAGTGGTCTCTTCCTTTCATAACTGCCTCTATACCTTTCAATCATCTAAGAACCTTCACTGTGAAGCAACTTAAGAGTTCTAAGTTTGAAGTTAATTTGTTTGGTTTTGATAAAAACCCCACAAAAGTTAACTATTAGGAAAGAAATGCGTTATTGAAAGCCTTAAGGCACAACCCTTTGGCTAGCTGTGAAATTTAAAGTTGAACATAATAAAGATGTTAAGGCATGTCAGCTCTCAACTGTGTAATTTTTAAAAATAAACACTCTATAGTTATGGCTCTATAATCAGACTAAGCTAGCAGTAAAACACTTGCTTAAGTGCCTAGCTTCATTAAAAGGACAAATCTGGAATAGAAAAAACATGTAAACAGTCTGTTTCCTCCTCATTATGGACCATACATTGCTTAAAATCTTTCAAGAGCCAGAGCATCCACCTTCTTTCTTGAAATATTTACTGTTAAGTTGAACAATACTTCAGGGAACTACATACTACTACCTTCCCTCCAGTCAGAGTTGGTCTGCCCCAAACATGACACAGTGAGCTGAAGTAATTTCCATTTAAAGTTAACTAGGCCTGTGAGAACACTGGACATGAGCTGATATAAAAATACAGTGCTCTAGCAGCCTGCAGTTGATGCAAAAGAATGTAGTAGTAGGTTCCCATCTCAGTCAAAAAAACTATTGAACAGTAATACTCGAGAACAAGATCAACCTCCCTTTTGTGTTTATATCCATTTCAGATTTCAGTCATCTCTAATGCTGTTGGAAGGAGCTTCTGTCCTGTTATCCAGCATGGGTAAAAGTACAAAATTCTGTTGGAAAGGCACAGTTAGTTGAATGCTCTTGAGAGCAAAGACAGCTTTTCTGATAAAGTAAGGTTTACTGTTATTATATATGAATGAAAATGGTACAGAATAGACACCTAATAGACTATATGGTGCCTTGGTTTGCTTCAGAAGGTTGCAGTGGAGGTGCTGTGGTTGAGGATACACAACCTGCCTGTCCTATAGGGGCTGGGCAGCATGAAATTCAAAGAACAGTCACTTGTGTAAACTCTATGCAAGAACATGAAGCTTTATTTATGAGAGAAGCATGAGGTGACAGAATGTCTGTCTTCAGAAGGAGACCAATATGATCCTTCAGCATAAATGCTCAAAACTGTCCCACCGTGTCAGAGGTGAAGAAAAAAGCATCTAGAACATTGTCTATTTCTGTAATTCTTTACCTCAGGTCAACCCATTAAATTCCTTGGTAGAGAAGGTCATATTTAGGAATGTTATTGGGATCAATAGGACTTCTCACAATGAGCTTTCCACGCATTGCTCCACGGTAGATAACTTCAATCAGATCTATAAAGTCTTGCTTTGTTTTGAAGCTTCCTACAAATTTGGTATGATCTGGAGACCTAAATATAAGCATAAGGTAAAGGCAGAATTATAATGTTAAAGTGTTCAAAGCAAAAACACCTAAAGACATGAAAATATGTATGATGACGTGAGGGGTTTTGATCTGGTCATTCTGAAAGAATGAACCACCCTGATAGTGGTGGTTGTCCTGACAACCAAGTCAGGAATATACTGGGACCTCCAATGCTCAAACAGGTGCAGTGTCACATCTCAGACTATAACCATTTTTTTAGTATTTTTTGCAGAGTCAGGCATATTTGACAGTCAATGCCCACTTATCTCATCAGAGCATATTTCAAAATGATTCTCTATTTTACATCCTTCTGGCTTCCTACAGGGTTCCCAGTGCAGATGCTGGTAACAACATTATAGGTTTCACACGTTACCTTCCCATGATAATAGAGAAAGACTGATCATTCTTACAGTCATAACAAATAATGCCAGGTAGGATGACTCACCCATAATCAACCTTTATGTGTTGTCCATTGAAGAAAAACACAGTAGATGGAATGTAACTGATGTCAAAATACTGGGTGTACACTGGGACCTTGTTCACATCCACCAGGTAAATGACTGCCATTTTACTCAGGTCATGAGCTGTTTTTGCAAGCTGAAGAGGGTGAGAAAAGTGCGTGACAAATGGACTGAGACAGAAGAGGAAAAGAGGCTGGCAAGCTTGATAAAAAACATTTCTCTTATGTTTTATCGGTTTAAGCAGGGCTAGAATATCACGTCTTGTAGACTCCCTCAAACACTTTTTACACCCACTACAACAATAACACAAACATTTACTTACTTTTCAAACCTTTTTATGAATATAGTATCATTTCATTCTACATTTAATTGTCAACAAGTTTTTCATGAAACATCATACTAGCCAAATGTAACATATGATATTCCCTTGTATGCAATAGCTGTATTTGTGGAGTTCATTAAAAAAAAAAAAATTTACTCTTACAATATCATCGAGCTGCAGACAAACAGCATCACTATCTCTTCCAAAACGGAGGACCAAGACCTTCTCAGCCACACCTTTTATTGCCTGATCCACTTCCCTCTTCGAGGTCAGTTTGGGGAGCAGAAAACTCATCGCGACAGATCACCGCTTCCAGTTAAACCCCCACCTGACAGCTGCGGGAGGGGGAACAACAGAAAACCAAACAACGCACCATCAAACAACCACCACCACCACCTGGGACACAAATAAGCGAAACTTCTCCGCAGTATTAAATCAAACAGTTAAAAAAAAAAAAAAAGAAAGAAAGAGAGAGATTGGGGAGAAAGGGAGAGAGGGAGGAGGCAGACAAGGAGAAAGGAAATCAGGGACCACCACGCCGAGCTGACAAACCCCTCGGGCCCCGGCGTTTGCCTCACGCCCCAGCCCCCGCCCCAGTCCCAGGCCAGCGTGAGCGGCAGGGCCAGACCCTGCCCCGCATCAAGACCCCATCGCGTCCCCGGGATGGAACATGGAAAAGCCGGGATCACCGCACGCCGCAGGGCCCGCCGGGGGGGCGCAGGGAGCCCGGAACGCTGGGTGCGCAGCCGGGGGCGCGGCGGAAGGCCGGGGACACGGCACCGCGCAGGCGCAGCGAGGTGAGCGGGGATGGCGGCGAGGCCCGAGCGGCCGCGGGGCCCGCCGTGACCGCGGGGTGAGCCCGGAGCCGGGGTGAGCCCGGAGCCGGGGTGCGCCCGGAGCAGGGCCCCGCCGTGACCGCGGGGTGAGCCCGGAGCCGGGGTGAGCCCGGAGCCGGGGCCCGCCGTGACCGCGGGGTGCGCCCGGAGCCGGGGCCCGCCGTGACCGCGGGGTGCGCCCGGAGCAGGGCCCCGCCGTGACCGCGGGGTGCGCCCGGAGCCGGGGTGCGCCCGGCGGGGCTCGGGCGGGGGGAGCGCGGCCGGGGCTCGGGCAGGTGTTTGTCGGTGTCCCCGAGGCCGCGGTGCCCGCGGGTCCCGCCCAGCGCGGGGAGGGCGCGCCAGTGTCCTGGGGAGGGGAGAGGGCACAGCGGGGCATTGGAGGGTGACCTGGCGCGGGCAGTCGCTCGGGTGGTCGTGGCTGGCTTAGGAGTTGTTCAGCAGCGGGTGGTGCTGCTCTGGAAGAGCCGCGTGGCTGCGTGCCTGGCCTGGCGTGTCCCCCTACGGGCAGCCTCGTTAATGTGCACAAACAGCTAAAGAGGGGGTTCCAGGAGGACGGAGCCAGGCTCTGCTCGGTGGTGCCGAGCAGTAGGACAAAAGGCAGTGGGCAGAAACTGATGCACAGGAAGTTCCTCTTGGGTATGAGGAATAACTTCTTTACTGTGTGAGTGACCGCGGGCTGGAACAGGTTGCCCAGAGAGGGTGAGGAGTCTCCCTCGCTGGATTTACTTCAGAACCATCCGGACACAATCCTGGGCCACGTGCTCTGGGATGACCCTGCCTGAGCAGGGAGGTTGGACCAGATGACCTACTGTGATCCCTTCCAACCTGTCCCAGGCTGTGATTCTGTGTGTGGGCAGCTGTGCTGGGGAAGTAAGGAAAGTTATTCAGTCTCTGAATTATCAGTGAAAGGGCCTTTCTGTTCCTGAGATTGGTTATGGTGAAGCCACGGTAAAAAAAAACAAAACAACAAACCTTTAAGTGCTACAAATCTAGGTTCTTCAAAGAGGTTTAGATTAATTCTTGCAGTAATGATGTTAATGTTGGACAGACTGGAAGATAACTTGGGTATATCAAAAGCTGTCACCAAGTGTTCTGATTATGTAAATCTGGCATTCAAATATTGATTTACTTGGGGCTCCAGTAATGTAAGTTAACTGAGGAACTTATAGCTTGATTTCTCCAAGCTGGACAATCTACTTCTTTGATTATTACTTTTCCCAGTAAGTTTAATGCTGAAATATAAAATTAGGAACACCTCTATAGTAACACTTCTGGACTTTCATATTGTTGGGTTGGTTGGTTGTTTTTGTTCCTTTCATCTTAAGAACAGTAGAAAATGAAAAGTTGGTCAGCAGTTTGACGAGTTACTGTATAGTAAAAGCAGGCCAGGTCATGTCACATTTAATACACAGCTCTTTCTATGCCTCATCTGAGCAGGTACATATATATAACTCCAAAATTAGATTTAACTTGTTCTTCTGTATATCAGATTATTTTCAGGTTATTAGAGCGATCATGAATTTTGTTTTCAAAATTTGGAGCTAATTTTAGTTTTGTCCAAATCAAGTTTTTTCAAGCACTGAAACTTTACTGATTTTAGTTCTGTAGTGTGCATAGGACAAAGAAAATATTAAACATTCTTGGGTGTTTGTTTTTTTTTGCGGACCTTTCACATTTAAATACAAATGTGTATGAAATTAATGGGGCTGTGGGGTTTATCTCCTTAGCTTTATGTGCCAATACAAACTTCACAGGCAGTTTAGTAAAAAGAAGATGGCCCTTTTGTATACTAGTTGTTTATTCTTCCATCTCTTCATTCTCTTTTCACAGCATAGATAAATTTGGTGTATAAAAATATTTCCTGTGTCCATGCAGCATTTCTCTGACTTTGGTTGAAAAGGCTCCTACTCATCATATGGTACAGAAAACTTGGTACAGATCTTGGACAGTACTTGGAGGTTGTTTGGCCACATTTTGAATTGCAGTAAGTATAGCTGTTTTAATCAGCAGTGCCACACATACTGTTTTTATTTAGGAAACAGTAAAAAAAGTAATAGTGGAAGTTGGAATTTCTAGTGTTCTCTAAGAATTAAGCTATTGTCTGTGTTACTAAGAATAGAAATCAGTGCATGTTTTCTTTGTGATTTCTGACAAGTTTTTTTCCCCTCTTATTGGTGTTTTGCAGATAAGTGTTTGAACACAGCACATGTCTAAGTATGCAGTCTGCTAATATGCTTCTGAAAAAAATAGTAAGAAGTTCTGTCCTTCCAGTTGCTGCACAACATGGGATGAAAAGGGATTTGTTTCCACTCAGTAGAACTCTAAGTTTATCACTTTGTCTGAAGCAGGACAACTCATGCAAACCCTCAGAAAAACTAGATTTAGATGCATGGAAGAAGGTAATGAAGTCTGGGTTGCAAGAAGAGGTCAGTGAGACGGTCTCTGAGCCTCAGGAGCTTTCCAGTTTGGCTGCTGCACGTGAGACTTTGGAGATGTGGAGACTAGCTGGCAAATCAGTTCCAGAAAATATCAGTGAAGAACAGCTAAAAACGTTTATGGAATGTCCTTCCAAGTCAGCAAAAAAGAAGTATTTAAAGTATTTGTATCTCAAAGAACTTTACAAGAAAAATGACAAAAGGAAGATGGAAGAGAAAAGGGAAAGGAGGCTGGAAGCACAAGAGCAAACTTCAAAAACGGATGAGACCAAAAAGAGTCCATTTTTATGTTTGTGGGCCAGCACTATGGATAAAGCCTACAATTGGAGGGCTGCTCAGTCCATGATCTTTGGCCAGCCTCTGGTATTTGACATGTCTTACGAAAAAGAAATGTCTGTCCGAGAAGTTGCAAACACAGTGAAACAGCTGGTCCAGAGCGAAGGCTCCAATCGGAGGGCTGTGGATCCGTTCCACATCCACTTCTGTAACTTCAAGGACGATAGCCTCTATCACAGGGAATTTCTTAAGCATTATAAAGAGGCATGGGGCAGGCTGCTTATCACTGTGACTGAGCAGTGCTACACAGAAGTCTTTCCAAAGGATAAGCTCATCTATCTGACGGCTGATTCTCCCAAAGTGATGAAAACATTTGATCACGACAAAATCTACATTGTCGGGTCGATGGTTGACAAGAGCATAAAAACAGGAGTCTCTTTAGCACGGGCGAAGCGACTGGGGTTGGAGACTGCAGCCCTTCCGCTGGATAAATACTTGCTTTGGAATACTGGTGCCAAAAACCTTACGCTGGATCAAATGATGCAAATTTTATTAACCTTGAAAGATACTGCCGACTGGAAGAAGGCTCTGGAGTTTGTTCCGAAAAGGAAATATTGTGGCTTTGTAAGCAAGCCTGTAAGCGAACTGAAAAAGACCTTAGACCTGGTGAACACACTTAAACTTGGAAAGAGACGGGAAGAAGTACAAAAGCAATTTGCCAAGAACTACCCTAAGAAGTATAAACTAAAGCAAAAGTAGAGTGATGGGAAAGAGAAGGATTTTTTTTTTTATGGGCAAACTTATGCCCCTTAATGCTCCAGTTTTTTGGGACATTTAAAACTCTGTTCAGCTCTTTATCTCAAAACATGTCTTTGTTGCTTAAGTTTGAAATGACTGCTGTTAGGGTTGCCTTTTTTTTTTAAATTACCTTAGTAGTCCAGCTGTTTATTCACACATTACTGAAATTATGTAAGATAAATGAGATAATGTGTTCTAAAAAAATTACTCTGCACAAAGAATGTCAGTCTGTTCTGTTGAACCATGCTGGGACAAGGGTGATTGTAACTGAATGTGAAGGTCATTCTTTGGAGAACACCTCCCTGTTTTGGGTTGCAGTGGTTGGAGGCTGTCTATAGTTTTATGCTGAAAGATTATAAACATGAAGTAGAAGAGACCTCCCCTTTACTTCCTGGATCTTCTTTTGGTGTGCAGATGCATTGACTTTTGGTTGCTGAACTAAAAACAAATGGCTAAAACCTTGCTTGAGTCTGGGGAGATGCACAGTTTATTTCTAGATGTTCTATCTGGCACAAATCAAGTCCTTGTTTGAAAGGAATAAGTCAAATTTCCTGACAATAAAAAAAAAAAAAAAGAAAGGTGCCTTTATCCCTGACTGTTTTCAGGCCAGTTAATGTAGATTTCCCAAAGTGCTGGAACTTCAGAGGTGAAGAAAAGTCTTATTAGTATTTCAGGAGGAGAGACTGTATGGAGCATGAGGAAGGTTTTAAGGGGTGCTTAAATTTTTAATTTAGTCTAGTTGACTGATTATGCTTGAAGTCAGTGATGGCAGGTGGTGGTTTTGGTCCTGAAAATTAAAAAGACTAGGAGAGGGAAGTATAATTTCACAGAGTAGACTTCAAATATACCAGGGATTGGTGGTGTGCACTCCCTGTCTCACCTCTTGGTACAGGTCATTTTGAGGGGAGGGTTGGAAGGCAGAAGATTCTCTACTCCAGTACTGCCCCTTGCTGCCTGTGAGGCACAGGGGTCTCCAGGCATGGATAACCCCTGGCTCAGGAAAAGACCTGGTTCCTTTTAGCTGTGTATGGTTAGGTGGTACACAAAGCTTCACCCTAGGGTAGCGTTTCAGGTGCTGCTTGAGAGCTGCCCTCAGCCCCCTGCGAAGCCCTCAGGTGCAAGGACAGGCTGTGAGAGTCTGTGCCACGCTTGGGCAGCCTCGTTTTCCTCACAGGAGGAAGAGACAACATGGAGCTGCTGAGTGTCGTAGAACGATGGAATGGTTTGGGCTGGAAGGGGCCTTAAAGAAGTTCCAATGCCCTGCTGTGGGCTGAGTACCATGTCCCTCTTGTGATTTGGTGTTTGCCATACAGCCTCTTCTGTGACTAGTTGCACACTGGGGAGGGGAAATGGTGTCACTGCTCACTTGAGCTCGTGTTACAGTCACAGAATCACAGAACGGGTCAGGGCGGGAGGGACCACAGCGGGTCATCTGGCCCAACCTCCCTGCTCAGACAGGGTCATCCTAGAGCACGTGGCACAGGATCGTGTCCCGATGGTTCTTGAATATCTGCAGCGAGGGAGACTTCTCACCCTCTCAGGGCAGTGTCCCAGTGCACAGTCACGCGCACAGTTAAAGGAACTGCAACTTCCTGTGCCTCAGTTTCTGCCCGTCGCCTCCTGTCCTACTGCTTGGCATCGCCGAGCAGAGCCTCGCTCCATCCTCTTGGCACTCCCCTCCCCCGCCCTCCATAGATACTCATACCCCCTGATGAGGTAACGAGGTCACACCGTAATCGCTAAACCACGCGCGGCAGGGACCCCGGTCCCTCCCCATGGCCGTGACGCAGCGGCTCAGCGGGCGGCGCCGGGGGCTGGCGCTCCCGGTGTGAGGAAGAGGAGGGAAGGGGAGGGGAGGGGAGGGAAGGGGAAGGGAGCGGTGCTCACCCGGGCTCGCGCGCGCGCGCTCCCGCGTTCCCGCCGCGCCGTCCCCGCGCGCCGCAGGGG
>JAYRBT010000001.1:17024744-17081976 GCA_036023395.1 Myiotriccus ornatus
GCGGGGCCCCGCGGAGGGGCGGGGCCGGCGCGCGGCGCGTGCGCGGCGCGTGCGGCGGCGGAGGCGGGGAAAATGGCGGACGGCAGAGCCGAGGGGGAGAAGGCGAAGCGGCCGCAGCCCGCAGGAGGTGAACATGTAGCGCCTCTCGCCGCGGAGCTGTGGGGTGGGGATGGGTTCCACGCTGGCCCCGCAGGGGTGGGGAGGGCCCAGGAGTGCTTCCCCTGGCCGGGCGGGCCCGGGCCCGGCCGTGTGATGCCCGGCCTTGCGGGGAGAGGGGGCGGCCCGGGCCTGAGGGGGCTGCGCTGGAGGACAGGCCGAGTCTGGGCCTGCTGTCCTCAGCCTTACAGGCGCTTTTGTAAAACTGTGACATCTTGTCCACGCAAATGTGCTGTTTCTCTCTGTTAAAAATGCGCGGAATACTTACGCCGTGTTTTGAGAGAAATTCGGTTGTTGCTGCCTGCAAAGATGAAGACAGCACCTTAAAGCTTTACTTTTAACAGCTGTGGAACCTTTTTTACAAATGGGTACAATCAATATTCCTTAATTGTCGTTTTAAGCATCTCGGTTTTTTTTTGCTTGGCAGCAATCTGTAAGTTTGCGATGTGGTTTTGTAGTATTTATATCGTGACTGGATAGCCTTGTCTTTTCTGCACTGTTCGAAAATTTTTAATGGGATGTTTCTTTTCTTCTTTCTTCCCTTGATTTAAAGTTGAGAGGATAATGTCTTTTCAAAGATAAAACTTTTCGTTCCTGGTGTGTTTCTGTTGTAGTTGGTTTTTGGTGTGTTTTTTCCAGCTTAAATATATCTGTAGACAGAGGGCATTTCTTTGATCTCTTGAAAAATTAAATCAGGCTTGTAAACCAATTAGGACAGCGTCAACAGTGAATGTTATTTCTGATAATCAGTGGTATTTGAACAGTAATACTTGATTTTAGGTAGTTCCTGGACTCTTGGTTCTCTTTTGGCTTTTGGTGGGCCTTTGTGTTTGACTTTTTGGGGTAGGTTTTTTTGTATTAGTAGTACAATAATTGGGCAGCATCAATACATCAGTAATCTTCAGTGCCCTCTGTACTGTTTGGTGTGCTGGAACACGATCTTAACGCGTTATGGTACCTCGGTCCTAAGGAAGAATAGCTACCCCCTTGACGATGTTTGAAAGCAGTTTGGAATCTTTAGCTTTTGCCAGTTTTAGTGGGGTTTATCTCAGAATTAACTTAGTTGTGGCTGGTTTGTTCCCACCTCCGCCAGTGGTCGCACTCCTGGAGACGAGAGATCCTGGAATGCTGTGCAGCTGGCACTGTCAGTCTTGTCACTGCAGCCACCTGGAGAGTGGAAGTTGTGTACTCCTGTGGTTTTGCTGATACACAGGAGTAAAACTCCTCTGTGCAGCAGGACAGCTTTTTATTTCTGTGATTCACGAAAACAGCACTGATCAGTCTAGTTTGGAAATAGTGCTGGTGTTTTCTGTAGGTGAAGTATGATCTCCTTGATGTCTCCAGGAAGTAATAAAGAAGCCTTAATGTTTTGGAAAATATATATATATATGTATGTGCATGCATTGGCATGGGAGAGACCTCTTTCATGGTTAATGTGTCTGCATTTCTGTTTCCTGCAGAAATCAAACAGCACAGTGGCTCCTTGCCCACCTTCCCCAGTTGTCCTGTGCCCCTTACAGCTCTGCAGTTCATCCTACATCGAGCCTAGTAGAATTAACACTCAGAATGCAGTGATAGGAGCTAATTTTGAGAGAGATGCTCTTTAAAATTTGGGGACAAAACAGATGTGAGTGGATTGTGTTAGGCTTCACTTTGTGCTTAGCAGTATTTGAGAATTGTACCTTAAAGAAGTAAGCTTCAGTGTAATTAGCTTCAAGATAGCATTAGTTTCGGAGCCTGGACTGGTCCTGCGTGCCCTGAGATTTGGGCTGCTGTGGATTTTGTATCTTAGGAAAAAGAAGACTTTTAGGCCCGTGGTTCCAGCACTTCTGAGGCCAGTGAATCTCCTTCCTACCCTTGAATCACATTCTCCAGTGTACCTAGGTTACACTTTGAATATTCTGTTTAATGCAATTCCATGGACTAGCTGTAAAGACCTTCTAGTCTTGCAGATTGTTGTTTGGTAAACTGTGCCAAGTTGGCTACAAGTACCTAAGGTCACTTGTGTAAATTTTGATTGTTTCTTTTTCCTCTTTGGTTTTTCACTGTTATATCTATGCTCTCTGGGTCAAATTTCTAGCGCTGCAGATTAGCACCATTTTTTTTAATACAGTGAAACTGATTAAAGTTACAAAATATTTTTTTATGATCTGCCATATTTCCAAAGGTAAACAATAAATCTATTTTTGTTTCAATCACTTATCTTGATAGCTGGAAGAGTGGGGTAGAAAGGCTGCTGAAATGGTATATGCTGCTGCTTATGATTTGGAAAATAGCAAATACGTGTATGTAGATGGTGTCCCTAGATTTCCTCTGTCCTGATGTTGTTTGCTGCTTTTTTTCCCTCAGAGCTACATTATTGTTGACCTCCAGTTCAGAATTTTGTCTCTCCCATTGCTCCATCTTACTTAGTAGCTTTTTGCCATTAGCTTTTCTCCCTGATGGTCTGAATTTGCTGTGCATGGAAGGTCCTGTTCTCCACTTGATACAATGATGAACTGGTGCTAACTCCAGTTTTTCTTAAACTGCTACTTTGAGCAGTTCCCTGTGCTTTCCCTAATGTGTGGTGGTGTTTTTTTTTCCTCCTGCTACTGCAGGGATTTGCTTATTGCAGCAGCAAGGAAGTATCTTTTTGCTGAAGCATTTACTATGTTCAGTGTGAGTTTTCCAAGGACACCTTTGTCTCTTGGTGTAGTTGAAGAACCTGATTATGTAGGAATGAAAATGTTACTGGAGTGTTTTTTAATCTGTGGTTCATTTTTCAGCTGCTGTGTTTGCCATGACTTCATACAAACCTAGAAAAGATGAAATCTATATATATATATATGTTTTCTAGTGCTGATTCCTTCGTCAAGCAGAGCTTGGCAGATTTATTACAGATGAGATGCGGACAAGCAGTGACTTGAAAGATGATTGAGACAGCCGGCCTCACTGCAGTCACTCCCATGGTTTTAAGAGTTGTGCCAGACAAGCCTAGAGACTGGCATGGACATGATTTTGTAGAAATTTAGTAGAATTAATTTTAACTTAGATTATCTACTCTAGATTTGGAATTGGGATTCCAGTTACCAAAGCTTATCTGTGGCAACTTAAAACTCTAAAAAGGTTTAGTCATCTACATTTAATTTACTGAGTGAACTTTGACTTCCATATTAAATAAAGAGATGGTGCTTCAAGATTGTTTTCCTGGTTCATACAAAAGAAGTTCTTTACCAGTAGTGGAGTGCTTGCAGTTTCTTCTCCTCTTTGTGTTTTGCTGTCCACTAAATGTACGTTGGTGGAAACTGCTGTCACTAAAAACACCTTACCAATTGCACCCAAAGTATAATGCTTTTTGAGGTTGCTGCTCCCATCAATCTGCTCAGTAAAAGTAGCTCATCTTGGTAAGTTGTTTCGACTTCACCAGGACCTGAAGAAGAGGCAGAAAAACCTGTGAAAACTAAGACTGTTTCTTCCAGTAATGGAGGAGAAAGTTCGAGTCGCAGCGCAGAGAAACGGGCAGCTAATGAAGAAGCCGAAGACTTCACCACAAAGCCTGCTCCTGCCAAAATGTCCAAGTTTGGATTTTCCATAGGCAGTCAGACAACAAAGAAGGCGTCTGCAATATCCATCAAACTAGGAGCAAATGTAAGTTGCCCAAGGGCTTTTAATTTCAGGGAAACTGAGGCAAAAAGGGTAGTACTTTGGGGAGGCTTCCTCTCAGAGGGAAATCTTGAATTCCATGAGGGTAACTTGGATAAAGTTTAAGCAAGCATTGCAGGGCCAGCTAGTTGTGCATGTGTAAGTACTTCAGGGTGATTAATAACAGGTCAGTTGCCTTAGGAGGCAAAAGACCTGATTGAAATTAACTGTAGGTCTTTGAACATAGAGAATTATTTCATAACGAGATTTGATAAGTCTGGAATAATTTCCCGAGGGAAATGAGCAGACTTGTTAAACTGTTCAGGCTACTTTGAAATGAGTGCTGGGAGCCTCATTCTATAGGATGCTTAAAGCTACAAGAAAGCATCTCTTAGATGGCTTAATAGGTTGTCTCCCACTCCAAAGATCTTATTCTGGATGGGGAAGTACAGCTGATTTTTCATGACTTTGCCTGTGCTTTGCAAGGTCAGTACGATTCATTTGTACTTTTTGCAAGATATGAGGCTTTTTTACGTAGGTTGCTAGGAATTCTGATCCCCTCTATTGTCCGGTACAGGGTATCCTTGTGCTTGTTTAGATGTGGATCTGATGAGTCTCTGTACTTCAAAAGCAGTCCTCTGTAGCTTGGGCAAGGACAAGCCTGGCACTTCCTCTCCATCTAATACAATTCATTTATGGTACCTGCCTACCACTGTGATGGATACATTATAAATCCTTGTCTGCACTAAATTCAAACTGTAATCATGAAAGGCTTGCACCTGCAGTGCCAGCGTTCTACAGATCTGCAAAAGGTTGAAAGAGTGTTCTGTTACTTTGAGATGGGAGATGTGGGCTGGCACCATTCAAGGGTATAAATGCAATCAGGTCAGCTCAGACTGAGGAAGAATTGACAGAGCTGCCTTCTCTGAGCCACCGGCATGCTTCAGTTTCTTATGTCAGAAGATGCTTGCAATGGCAATAAATTGGGCTCAGGATTTCTGGCTCACTGCATTTACTGGGTGACTGACAGTGCACCAGATGGGACAGTGCTGAAACTTATCCTGTTTCTTTCCAGACATTTTTAGTTCTTTAGAACATCACCCATTCCTGCGGAGCAGATGCTTTAAATATGGTACAGTGTTTCAGTGTTGTACACTGTCAGTAAAGAACAGCTGTAGGCAGTTGCATAAGGACTCTGCTGCAGCATCAGCTTCTTTGAGTATATATTAAATAATCACCAATAAATAATAATGGAGAATGCACTGTATGTCATTGGTTTAGATAACTGGTAGTACTGTAGTACTGTAGAAGGAAACCGTTACTGGTGGCTTGGCTCTTAGTGTTGTCAAAACAACTTTTGGTACCACCGTTGTATTACTTGTAACAGTTGCGAGTTTGACAGCTCCTTATGCTTTTAAATAGAAGAAGGTTTTTACTGGAAATAAAAATAATACTTTTTAAAGGAGCCTTATATTAATTGACCTGTGTGATACACACTGATGCTCGTTTGAAAGTATTGAATTGTTTTAAGCCAGAAAACTGTTACATTGTTAAAATACAGGAGAATAAATATATTCATCTTTCTGACATTGATGGATGAGAATACTCTGAAACAATAATGGAAACAGTGACATAATAAAATTTTGAATACTACAACTTACCCAGGATCTTTTTAATTGTTCATGTCATGCACCAGTGGCTAAGTCGCCCTGCAGTGTGCTAGAAAGTGAAGACCTGCTTGTGGGGAGTTGTAATATGAGAGGGCTGAGCTTGCTCAGTGTATCACACTTAAACAAGTGGTCATTTTTCCTTTTTTGTTAGAGAAACCCTTATGTGCTTGATTCGAGGAAAAACTTTTCCCCCCGGTTGCCCATTTCAGTGAAGATGTTTGACTTCATTTACCAAAATATTTTAAATGGCAAGGATAGATTTTTTGAGTTAGTAGATTTACTTTATTTGCTTCTTTGGTCTTTTTCAGAAGCCTAAAGAGCCTGTTCCAACCCTGGCTCCAAAAACCCTTTCTGTAGCAGCAGCTTTCAATGAAGATGAAGATGTGAGTAATAAGCAAATGATCAACACAAAATACCATTGGTGTGGGAGGCAGAGAGAGTGGGTTCTTTAGATTTTCTACATAAATGTCACAGATTTTCAACCTAGAAGCATCTCTTGTGTTTCTGCTTAAGAATGCACAACTTTGTAGCTCCGTGTTGGTTCAAGAAGTCATTAAAGTGCTGGTAACTTTTCCCTGAAAATGAGATGCACTACATAATTTGAATTAATGGTTGCTTTCTCTGTGCTTATTAAAGGGGAGGTGAAGGAGAGTTGTGCTTCTGGTTTGCTAAATATCTTGTCATGTCATAAATATCTTGCTCCTTCTTACACGGAGGTCAGCAAAGGAATTTGTATTTCGGTCTGTAACCTTGTAGAGCCTCTGCTCTGTCCTAAGTCACTTTGCTTTCATGTGGGGCTGGAGTCCATCCATTGTCTTGTCAGGCATTTGAAATGTTCAAAGGCAAGTCCCCAGCCACGCTCTAACCTCCTTTCTCTCTGCAGAGCGAACCAGAAGAAATGCCTCCAGAAGCCAAGATGCGCATGAAGAATATTGGAAGGTAGGTCAGCTTTTAACTGCGGTCTGGGGAGGGGTGAGTGTGTGAGAATGACTCTGACCACCTCCAGCACAGGTCAGATATTGCAGATGGCTCAGAAATACAAGAAGACAGAATAGGCTCAGAAATTTTTCTTTCAGAATTTTCAAATGTTGTGTCTGTAGGTTAAAAGTAGTACATTTACATTTGAACTTTGAATCTTATTTGCCTTCTTTGTGATGAAGAAATTGATTCTGCATTAAATAGAAGCTTGTTATATTCGTGGAAAGGTAGTAGGTAGGAGTTCCTGTTTGCCACTGTGTGTCTTCCTGGTTCTCCATTTTGTAAATTGCCTTGAAGTAAGGCAGTCTGGTGAGGTTTTTTAACTCCTGTATGAGGGAAAGATGCAAATCATCTCTTTCAGAAAGACAAAAAAATTGCTTGTTTACTTGAACAAATATATGTAGTTTTCTTCTTGCTACGGATTTGAGTAGAGGGCCAATACTGAAATTAATAGGGACCTTTTCAGAGGAGGCTTGGCTTAAATTAGGGATGAATTTTGAGAATATATGTTTTAAAGGTGTTTATCATGATAAACTGCTTTTAAAGTTAATCCATCTGGAGGTTCTCTAGTTTAGTGTGATTTTTTTTTCTCCAGTAGCAGATTTGGATCCTCAGTTTTTTAATCCTTGCAAAGAATTCTTCCCAGCTGCATCAGTTACTGCCACTCCCACCTCCTGCTGCCCCATCTCATTGCTCTGTTTTGAAATGCTATGGAGAGATCAGTTCTGTGGCCAAATTGCAGCTGCTGACAGTCTGGACTCCTGATGTAACAGAAAGAAACATGTGGTAGTTTCTGGCAGCAGATTATACTTGAAATTGGTATTTTCAGTGTCACAATGCACAGACTACTATAGCTGAGCTGACTTTCTCAACTGTTCTTGTTTTGCTTTTTCACAGGGATACACCAACCTCAGCAGGACCAAATTCCTTCAATAAAGGAAAGCATGGATTTTCTGACAACCAGAAGCTATGGGAACGAAATATAAAATCTCATCTTGGAAATGTCCATGACCAAGAAAATAACTAAATGACGTGGATTACAAGTTGGGTGTTTGGGGGGAGGGGAGGGTGTAACGTTAAAGGAACAGTTTCCTTTTTTAAGAATGGTATGAGACTATCTTTGGAGCCACTTTTTAAAGATTTTGAGTGGTACACTAATGAATTAGTTTGAAATTAGAGGTAATTTATGTTTTGTATACAGATTCCAAGGCATTTGCTAATTTTGTAGTTCATGTGATTAGTTTCAAAAGGTTACAGATAATAAAGACATTGGAGTGGTACCTTTTTAAGAATTTTTTTTTTTTTTTGGTCAGTGATTACATAAGATGGATGAAAAAGGTTACTGTCTCTTTAATCAGGCTAAAATTGAATGCTCATGCATTCTCACTTCTGGCTCCCTCTTCATAACAGGAGAAACAATTGACTTCTAGGAATTCTGCTAAAGAGAGAGCATTGTTTTGTGCTAGAGGTGTTACTGGACTATTAATTTGAATATAATCTTACACAGGAAATTATAAGAACCTGGATTTTTTCTTTTTTTTTCCTCCCTGCAGTCACCTTTTGTTAAGTCTCTGCAAAGTAGGAATTATGTTGCTCTGAGTGGCTCTGGTAACTTAGCTCTAATTTTGTTTAAAACTTCATGTAGGATGTGTAACCTTCTGTGGCCTGTTTCGTCCTAAGGAAATGGGCCTTGTCTGTATATTAGATACAGTCTGTAAAGAACATTCACTACAAAGGTAAATCAGTATTTTCAGTGTGCTCCTCTTAAATCATTAGCCTTGAGTAGTGCTTGTTAGCATTTCCTAGTGGTACACAAAAGCCACCACCAAAAATACAAGCTAATGTACATTAAGGTTCACATTTGGTTGAAATATTTTTCTTTACTATGCCTAGAAGGAATAAAAGCCACACCAAAAATTGGTAACTCACTGCTTAAGTATGAAAAATCCAAGATGCACTTTCCCTGACTTGCCATTTAAAACAAAATGCCTTGATGCCTGTGACCTCAGTGGACACTATCAGGTCAAAGAATCCTATGTCTGCTGTCCTAATGCTTCTTCCAAGTGTCAACTTCAGAAAGAAAACTTGACCTTTTCCTGTCTGTCTGCCTTTTGCAGTGATTTTCAGCCATGACATTAGTCTGTTCAGTTTAATTTCCTGGCTTTCATACTGCAGAACAGTGCTGTAGGATTTCAGTAATGACCAGGAATGACTGTCTAAATTTTAATCTAATTTAGATTGCGTATTTTTAAAACATTGTGCTATCGGAACTGGTTAAACAAATTTATCAACAGCAACACCACCGCCTGCGTTCCCTCCTCCCCCAAACAAGCACAAGGAGTTTTTTTAAACTCAAATACCTGATAGTGTCAACCCCCTAAATTAATTTCAGCCAGGAACTGGTTGTATAATTCAATATATTAATTGCTTTTATCCTGCCTCTAAAACCATACTGAAGTTGAACCTGCAAGTGCAGAAAGGAAAGTGCATCTTGAAGTGTATTTTTTTATTATTATTATTATTATTTTAGAAAAGCTATGACCACTTAGACTTTTGAGTTTGTAAGTTCTAAAAAATATTTTTTTGTATTTTTGTATTGTATGTGTAATCTTTTTTCTTTTGAAGTCTGATGCAGTTGAATACCTGTAACTGTTTTCTTTAAAAGCCTTGTTATAAACATAACATAAAAATGTATACATTTTTTTTTTTTCCATAGCAGAAATATTTGGTTTATTTAAAACAAAACACACTTTCAAAACTGACTTTCAGGACTTCCAAAACAGATTTGGGCATTACTGGAACTAGGCAAGGCAAACTTTTCACTTATTTTCATCACATGTGGTTATGTTTGTTGAAATAAATCCCTTTAAGATAGTGGTAATTCATAGTGAACAGCTATTTTCTCGTGCTCCTTAGTAGTTGCTCCGTATTATGTCAATCACTTGTATTAGGAAAAAAGCAAAACAGAATTTTGAATAAGAAGATAACTCAAATATCTGGTTATTTTCTAGTTGATGTACCACCACTGTCTTCCACATCTTGGGCTCAAGTAGACACTCATATCCAGAGTTTCCTTGTACTTCAAAACCATTTAGGAAATTGCCAGGCAGAAGAGCAGACACGCTAGGAAATACCTTCCATGCAAGTGAGAGAGCAAAAGTTATATTTATCTATCTTACTCCTGTGGTCAGTAATAATTCTAGACTGAGAGAGACTGCGGAAGCTTCTAAAGCTCGGTGCTCCTGCCTCAGCTGATGCAAGTGTTCCCTTCCTTCTCAGTGCTTCATGGAAGAGAGCTGATGAAGGTGGCCACAGTCCCTGCAGGACTGAGTGCTGGACAGGCTGGATCTTGTGGCTACAGGGTGTCTGCTGGTGTTTGATGTCTGACACTTGAAAGAACAAACTGACTGACCTGAAAGGGAAAGGTTACCTAGGACTTCACTTGAAGATGTGTGCTCTTGTTAGAGTAGTCATGGTCTTTGTGTGCGGACAGCCTTTTTTTTTTTTTTTTTTTTGGTTCTTGGTGCGTTGTTTTTTTGAATTTTTTCTAAGGATGTTCAAGAAGCCTGAAGCTCCTGGTAAACTATCTGATTCAGCTATCTTGAAGTGCTTCCAGGAGGTGTGCTGAGACCATTAACTGCTTAGAATAGCAAGGTTTGTATACCTGTCAGTGGTTGAAATGTCTGTCTGTCTAACTTGTGTAGTTTTACCTCAGAAGGCTTATGCTAGCTTAGCAGAAATTAGCACCTGAGCAGGCTGCAGAACACTGAAGACATTAGGTGAAGATGTGAGGAGTTACCTGGTAACCTCCTCTGTCCTACTCTGCAGCTGGGCTGTTTCGGGCCTGCTGGGTTATAAATGGATCCAAACTCATCCAGTGCTAACTATGTTAAAATCATTTAAAAAAACAACCCAAAGAAGAACCAAAACAAACAAAAAAAGGCAAAAATACCCCCAAACAAAAAAAACCCAACCCTAAAACAGTGCAGTGTACTATTACTGGCTGTGTTTCAGGCAATCCTGACTAATTTTATTCCTTTAAGAGTGTAGGAGGTGCACTGTCCAGATTCTCAGAATCAAGGTTTTAGAAGGAAGAAGTCCCAGCCAGCCTGTCTCTGAGGTGCCATTTCTCAGGCTTGTGCCATGTCAGAGATGACCAGTCACAGGATTCACTGACCTTTAGCAAAACCAACTCTGTGTCGCACTGTGAGCACCCTAAAGGTTGTTCTGCAAAAAGGTTGGAGTTTTCTGAGGAATGCTGAGTAGTCCTGCCCTTAAGCTACAAAAGGGAAGGTTATGTTCCAAAACCAGCATAATTTGTTGTGTAGTTCCTCTGGCAAGAGATGGAAGAACACCATAAACGCAGGACAATTAACAATTTGCTTTTTTACTGTATCGTGTAAACATTCCTTATTTCTTCTGGTTTTATTAATGAAGGGATCTCCTGCTGTTCTGTAATTTTGAAATACTGGCATCTTATATAGTGCTTACCTAGGAAAGCTGCTAATATCTAATAATGTGGAGCCACTGCCTTGGGGTAGAAGCGTAGTTACCCATGGAATTAAAAACATGAAACATGAACTGTTACCCTTAAACTCTGGATATAGCATGTTCAGTTTCTGTTTCTGAACTTCCATTTAACAGTCTGCAGTGGGGGGAGTCCAAGCAAGATTTAGTCACCAAAGGAAACCTTTAGACTGCAGCACACACCTTTTTGAGGTCTGGACACTTCCGGCTGCTTTCAAGCTGGGCAGAGAGGAGGGATGACTGGCAGTGACTGTCAGTGCTGGTAATCAGGAGTATGAACTTCCTGGTGCAGTGGTGTACAGTGAGGTCTTAAAAACATCATTGGGGTGTAGTCCATAAATGTGGTTTTCGGGATTGCATTTCCTGATGAGATGAATGCACAAATGGAGCAAGAGCTCCACTAAAACTTGAAGTCATGAGCCTATGCTGATGTTTTCATGGCAGCACAAGTTTATTAATGTAAAGGTAATGCAAGTTCTAATAAAAACATCTCTCCTTTTCTCCCCCAGCCTCCCATAATTAGGAAACATAGTAGTCACATAAACCATGTTGGCTGATGCTCAGTAGTTACAGAATCACAGCTGTGCCTCTGTGAAGGAAGTGTGACTGTGGTGCCCTCCCTGTTCACATACAGACCAGCAGCCATTGTGTAGAACTCCAAGTGCTGCAGAGCAGTGAGTAATAGGCAGTTGTGAAACGGGCCTGTCTCAGGGTGTGCCTTGCTTTTGTTACTGGATGCTTGTTTAAGTCCTGTTCACGTGTAAAATTTAAAGCCATAACAACAAGAGCTTGGACTATTGCACCTCTAAAAGCACCAAATCATTTAGCAATGCTGTTCCCTCTGTAAGGCAAAATACTGCCCCCAGGACAAAACTTCTCCCAGGGGGAGCAAGACCAGCTTACTTTCTGCAGAGCCTCTCAAGGTCACACTAGAGTAGTGAGCATGTTCCCCAACAGTCCTGGGCCTGAGGGTGACAACTGAGTGACCAGGGGCCTCTCGCCTCCAGCAGCTGGAACTCCTCTGCACAGAATAGGCCTTTGGTAAAGAACCACTTGAGAGCTGCGGGGTTCCACCCCACTGTCAGCAGCAGCAGTTCTAGGACTGGCTCCTGAACGTTACTGTACTATACACCCTTCCACTGCTGTAGAAATCCACCCTGCTTCCTTTAACAGCCAGGAACGACATGGTTTTAGTTCAAGTAGAAACTAAAGGGAGAGTGAAAGTTATCCACATATCACTTGGCTGTTTTGTATCTATGGTTGCATCCCTGTGGAATAGAAGTAATTCAACAGTAGGCTACGTTACTCCTTTGGCACTCAGCCTTTGAAACCTGTTTTTCTTTTATACTTGCTTTATTACTTACATGGGCTCACAGAGAGCCTATACGCTAAAAAGCTCCCTCAACACTTCCCTTAGGAATCAGGATGAACCACAAAAGATAATCAACCTTTCTGCGGCATTGGTGGTGCCTTAAAAGTTCCTGTAACGGCAAAGGGAAAGGCACAGGACACTGTTCCCAGCCCAGGAGCAGCTGTACAGCACATCCTTCAGCCAGGATGACACTGGGGGACAATTTTCACCCCACAACCCCTGCTCAAGTATTTATCCCAGAGCAGAGGCCAAGGTGGAAGTGCTGCCTGATGCTTGCCTGGGGGTGCCAGTGCTGTAGACAAACCCAAGTCAAAAGAAATGCCACCTGAAACAAACTGCAGTGGTTACAGCTGGGTGCTGGTGGCCGAGCAGATGCCTCCCCCACCAAGAGAGGCCTTGCAGCCAGAGCGATTTCAGTATCAATATACACGGTGTTTTGTTAGCATTGTGCTCTTGCAGAGCCACGTTCTGACACAACTCAGGAGGGCAGTGTGTTTCTTTTCCTCATCCATTGAGGATTCCTCATCGTTGAGCCTTGAGCAGAAATTAAAATGCAGGCATTCCTAGAACTATTCACACCAGACATTTGCCAATATATGGAAAGAAATACTGAGGAGGAATAGACAATTCTGCAACCCCTTCCTCCTCACCCCCCAAAAAAAAGTTTCTTGAAAGAGTAATTCATGGCAAAGCTCCGTTTATTTGATGACAGAATTAACCATAACTTTATACATCTAACACTAAATAAAAAGAGCAGAATGTACAAATTAATTATGTACAGGAATTCACCAGGAATACTTAATAAATGGACACTTCTCATGAACTTTATTTTAAAAAAAAATCAAATACCAACTGCATATTTGCAGTCTGACATCAAATAGATTGCAGAAGGGTAGTGAACATCTTAAGTGCTGAAGTCTAAAGAAAAGCATAAGGCAACACATACGTGGGAACAGCAAAGCCAAGAGTGACACTCCCTACTTACCTCATGCCGTTCTGGAAAGGTAAGGCACAGCATGTCAGGAAAGGGGTGCACAACATTCGGCTTTGGCATTCCCACCTGAACCTTGTTTAGGAAACAGCCTTTTGGGATTTGTTTGGTTGTTGGTTGTAAAGAGCAGACTACTGAGTCAGTTACAGCATTTTTACAGTGGATAGGAACGCTCTGAAATTCACATTCACTTCTGCCTCTTCCATAGGTTGGGAAAATAAATAAACGCACCCAAGATTAAACTAAGGTGCTTGTAATAATCTTTTTGTAAGGTAACACACTAAATATACAAATAATGTTCTAGCATTATTTACAGCTATTTTTCCGTGAACATTTCCTCACTTTAGTAATAATTTGTAGGATACAAACATTGAAGTAAATTTTAAAGTTTACCTAGTGCTCCTTTAAATATTTTTTTCATCATAATGGCAGTAGTTTAATTTTAAGCAGGATGGCTATCTCCAGATTCTTGACCATACAAAAATTCAAGTTACAGCTAGCAGTATTTTTTTTTAAATATTAATTTTAGTTTTATTCCATTTGGTAATTAGAAAATAATACAGTTGTAAAGGGCTGCAGGATGTATAAATAACTACATTATTTCTCTGAAGGAAGACCCTGACCTTTGAAATAGGCATCTACAAATTAATTTGGATCCAAGACAGGAACTCAAACTACATATGCTGAAAAATTTTCAGTAACTGCTTATCTACAGGATTGCAAAGTATAAAAAGAACAGTCCACTCTGTAGCTTAGTACACAGATACTCACATAGTTAAATAAGATGAAAGGCAGAAATACTAATTCAAATGAGGTGGTTACTTTGCCACAGGATTTCTTCGATTTCGTTCAGTGGATCTGTTTCACAGGTAGCACAGAATTATATGCATGTTGTTTTATTTAGGAAGTTTACCCTGCAACATTACAGGTTTCTGGCTCCTTGGGTATCTTGCCACTGTCCAGATGAGGAAGTATTTGATACCACTATAGACTGAGAACAATTTAAAGAAGACAGTTCTGATTGTTCATATGCAAAGCACTTTCAGTTACCTCAACAAACACGCTGCTTGCTGAAAAAACAAGCCAAACAACAACAGTAAAAGAACCTACACCTTGTACAGATCAAGATGTACACTGTTGGTGGTGGTATTAAATCAGGGACATGTAAACTTGGGCCAAGCATGGCTGTGTTTCTTCTTCTTTGCAGAAACCCCTAGTAAGGATTTTTCCATCCACGTGGTGTAACACTGGGTAATTAGCTGGCCCTAGAAGTATTTTCTTACAGCAGCAGTAATTAGGTCTTCTACAGACTCTGGTAATTTGGAGACAAATCTGATTTTTACCCCATACTAAGATTTTCCTATTTCTCTATCCTGATATTGCTATGTGTCCTGTTTGGGAATTAGCAGGGCTCCTCCTCCTGACAAGATCAGATCATAACTAGCTGGACTTCTTGGGCATGTTTACATTCCCAAAGAAGTGTGCTGCAAGACCTTTTTCACTGGAGAGCTTGTACATTAAATGTAAAGCAAAACTAGAAACATCCATCATTAGGCTGCCTGCTCTGGGTACAGACATCAGTGCTGGCAACAGCTTCCTTCAGGCAACCAAACACTGACCTAAGCATGGCTGTGCATGCAGGCTGCAGGGAAAGCTCCTCCTTTACAAATGAAAAGGAGTTGACTTCTCTATGGAGTTTCCCTGCAGTGGGCTGTTCTCTGGTCAACCTGAATTCACAATCATCTTGGAGAACCACCTCCTCAGCCTTCAGCAGATCCCTGCCCATGATGTGTAAAACATTCTAACAGTGTTTTGCTGAACCTTGGACCTGCCACCTGGAATTTAAGTCAGTTCTTCAGAACTGAGATTCACTGCCAATGGTGCCTCTGCCCAAAGAAAAAAGCCTGTTTTTCTGTATGTCACATGAAGCACACGCTGCACAAAGCTTTCTTGGAGAGTCGACAGGCAGAATCCAATACAAGTAATTTTGCTCACAAACTTGATGAAATGGACACTAAAACAAAAAAAGAAAGCTACCAATAGTTGTGCATTTCTAGTTTTTAGTGCAGCCTTTTTATATGTTTTTTCCTTTTAATTTTTAAAAGTTACAGCATGATACTTACTCCATGACACAAAAAACATTATTCCAACCTTTTTTTTTTTTCTTTCAGTTATAGTCAGTACAGAAATCTTAGTTTTCAAAGCCTTGGCCCACGCTGGAGCATCTTAACATTTTCCCTCTAGTGTGTGGTGCAGTATTTCATCACCACAATGTTCAGTACTGAGGAGTAACTGAAAACAGGCATCACTGAAAGCCCCAGATAAACCATTCAATACTTGGCTCTCACAGATTGTAACACCTCACTCTTCTTGTTCTCTCACACACTAAATGGAGTCTGTTGTTGTAACATGGGCCACTTCTACTTCTACAGTTTCAATGGCCTGCGTCGCTTCAGCCATTTTCTGTCCTTGCTGTTGTGCCAACACATAATTCACCACCTGCATGATGCTTTGGTCAGAAAGAGTAGAGACTGATGTACATTCCTCAGTAGCTGCAACTGCTTCGATGGCTTCAAGCGTCTCCCCTGTCACTACCACAGTCTCACCCTCACCAGCACCAAAGCTAATCTCGGTTTCTTGCTCCTGCACGTCTGCCGCTAAAATGCTGATGGCATGCTCCACCTGCGTCCCCTGGTTGTGAAACTGAAGAGTATCTTTTTCCAGCATGATTTTGCAGGGTATGTAGTCCCTGTGGAACTTGGTCATGTGCTTCCGCAGGGTGCGGGCATCTATGTAGGCCTCGTTGCACACGGGGCACACGTAGGGCCGCTCCCCGGTGTGTGTCCGCACGTGGCGCTTCAGGGAGCGCGCGTCGGCCCAGGCCACCCCGCACGTCAGACACTCGAAGGGCTTCACACCTGTGCCCGGGGAAAAGCAGGGGAGAGATGACCACTCGAGTTCATAAACAGGCATGAGCCATGATGGGAACCGACAGGGGAAACAGGAGTATGAAAGAACAAAAGGAATGCTGTAACATCTGCCACGTAAGAAAGGGAATCCTGTTCACCGTTTCTGGGCTACAATGTAACACAACCATAATACCTTCAATGGTAAGATTTTCCACAAGTGCTCAGCTCAATCTAACATTTTACTTTTAAAAAACTTTTCAAGATTCCTTCTAAAGAAGTTTCTTCCCTATTTTAAGTGCACACTACTTAATAATATCAATTCTAATTTTTTTGCTGGTGATGCTTTTTGGAAACTGTGTTTTACTTCACAGAATTTGTCACTTATGTTTATTTCTAGCCACCCTTTGTTTCTGTAAGTCCTTCTGTACACCTACAGCTTTTTACCTCTCTTCTACACTGCATACATTCAAATACAGCAACTGACGTTTTTATAATCTTATTCTCCCTCACAACATCCAAGTTCTGCAGTCTGTAATATCTAATGGGGAGTGTGGGTGGTGACCAGTGCCATCTCAATTCTGGCTTTTCCTCTGCCCCAGTAACTGTAGATTAGGGTATTACAGGACACTTTGTTTAGAAACGAACACAAAATCTCTACTTCAACAGTTAGCTATTAGATTTACTCATAAGAGCTCTTTAAAAGCAGGTATGCTTCAAAAAAGCAGGGTTTGCCCTCAGATAGGAGAATATATAGACTCAGCTGCAACAACCAAATACTCAAAAATAAATTTCATACTTCACATCTAAAGTAAAAATGTACATACTTTTTAAAAAAGAAAATTGTAAAATGTTTTCATATTTTTACCAAACATCATATAGTTTACTGCTTGTTATAAACCAAGCAGTTTATCAGTTTCCAACATTGGGTTTTTTGTTTTGTTTTTTAATTTAGGCCAATCATTCTCCTATCTGAAGATTATTTTAACTGTGTGCACCTTTCAAAATGGAGAATGTTTTATGCCATCCAATTCTTTGCCAGATTTACGACTTTTAATCACTTGTAAAAAAAGCTCTTCTTCTGTTAAAGTTCTGAGAAAGACAAATTGTCCCTGTGTGTGACTGGACTTTTAGGAAGATCCCAAGAGGCACCTCTAGGAATCCCCAGAAGCAAGTTATCAAGCCAGGACTAGCTTAAAACTAACCGGAGAATCTGTAAGAACTCCTACATGTCTTACCAGACGGGAGATGCACACACTCAAAGAAACAAACAATTATCCCTCTCTCTCCACCATGGTTTTAAGGGTTGAAGGATGTCATCATGGCTTGTTTTCTACATACCTTCATGATTGTTCACATGTCTCCTATATTCCCGGAGCTGGGTGAATTTTTTTCCACAATGCTCACAAACTCGTTCCAGATTTTGTTTTGCTCTTCCTTTTTTACCGTGTGTGGCTTTCTTTACATGTCTTCTGTACAAAGCCTTCTCATAAAATTCTTTTCCACATACATTACACCTAGCATGTGTTAAGTGAGAAATCTATTAAAACCATTATTGTACACTTATGTTTTTTAAACCAAAATGCACTTGAGTTACGGTAGGCAAAGTTTAATGGGAATACTGTCTCATATAATAAGCAGTTCCCTAATTAGAAGTAACACTGTTGGACTGAACTGTATTTTCTCTTGTCCACAGCCACAAAGCTGCTACTTATCCTTCTAGAGAAGTGAGATCCCATACAAAGCATTTCTAACTTCATCAATTATATTTATCCTTGTACTACTTCATGTATCTTAGTCCCAGGACTATCTCATCAGGTTAACAGCTAAACTACACTATTTAAAGTCACCCACCCATTCTCAAGACCCCAGTCACCACCAATCAATCGGTACTTTTAGAGAGGACTAGACAGTTCCTTGTTGGCTGGCTGTGGATCTCTACAATCTTTTTTTGATTAGTACATTTCAGTTGTTAATTTTCTCTTACCTGTAAGGGTCTGTGACAGAATGAGACTTTACATGAGAATACCAGTCTTTCTTCCAGCTGTAACATTTTCCACAAAACTGACACTGAAATGGCTTCACACCTAAATGTTTATTCATATGCTGACGAAGATCTCGAGCTTCATAGAAACTCTTGTCACACCTGTAACAGTAAATGTTTTAGCACCCTATGTAAGAAAGGCACTGATTTCAAAAACACTGGGACCCTACTCTTTAATAGCAACTGAAGACTTTGAGAACACCTACTGCATCATCAACATTTATATAAAGCAAAATCCCTTTCCAAACTAGGGAAAATTAAAAAGAACAGCAGCTTGTTTGAAAGCCTGGGATAAAACCTAAGGACCTCTGAAACACTTTGTCTCTTATGAGTAACTGTATTCTTTCTGTCATTTTATAGGGAATAATCAAAGGCAAAACAACTGGGAGACATCAGAAACTTGTATTATACCATATGAACATATGAGGGCATTAACAGCTGCTTTTTCCTTTAACCAAAGAGGATTAATTACTGGTCCATAGATAACTAGAATTCATTGTTTGTAATGTTCAAATGTAGGGGTTTTTTTAGAAATTAAAAGACCAAGTCCATGATCCTAAAGGAAAGCATCTGAGAGTAGCAATATTCATTCTTTAGCTTTTACACATCTAAACCCAGGCAACCTTATTGTTTTCCTTCATTTATGCCTTGCCATAATATGACTATATAGCTCCTCTTGGTATGAAAACTACAGAGACTGGTCTAATCAAAGACATGGTTTCTCCCTTTGAAAGAAATTCTGCTGATCATCTCTATCTCCTCCCTCATGTAATATCATATGACTCAAAAAGGGACAGAGGCAGAGAAATGTCAGCAAGCAAACGTGGAGGATTCAACTTCTGTAGACCATCAACCACTGGAATGAGAAAATCTCAGAATTCTCAACCTCTGGTGGAATCTGAAAATAAAAAATAGCTTCCACACAGGAACAAAACTTTTAACATTACATTTTCTGAATAAAGGGCATTCTGGAGATGAGAAAAAGTCTTCTTTGTTTTTGGGGAGGGAGGGGAGGAAATAGGTGATGATCCTTGAGCCACCCAAACAAATGCCTAGGCTGGAAAAAGTGACAGTTCCTCTTCAAATGGGGCTCTTGGGGAATCTTGGTTTGGCACAGCCACACCAAAAAGTATCACAGAGATTGGCACTCGGTGCTCTCTCCTCAAGGATTGCATATTTGGAGAAGTCATTAGAGAATTCTAAAACTCAAGCAACCACCACCCTCTAACACTGTTACACATTACTGCAACTTAATCAAACACATACTTCACTGGAAAACTTCCATGATCGTTTTAGGAAAATAACTCATGTTCAGCTTTGCTCAGCTGGGCCAGAAGTTCAAACTAAAGCCTGGCAGCGATGTTTCCATTCCAAGCCAACGAACTAAAAAACTGAAGTCTGGTTATTGCTTAGTGAAGGTCTCTAAATCATTTGTGAAAACATCAATTATATCCTTAGCAGAGATCTTTGCAGCAGAAGCAGCAAGGACTGTGTCTGTTCTGAAGAAGCTGGGGATTCAAAATATCTTCTCTGTCTAGGTGACCTTTTCCATGCATTACTCTACTGCCTTAAATAAAAAAAATTCATTTTTAAAATATATTTTGCCTTCAAAACCAAAATTGCTTTCCCTAGTATGTTTCATAAAACAGTGCCTGTGGCCTCTATTAGGTCTCTTTGTATTTCTAGGATTAATATTTTTAGCATTAAAAAGCCCTAAATAAAAACATTGCTGACAGAATTAAAGTAAGTTTTCAGCACTTAGAAAATATTATTTTTGCTAGCACACAGCAGCATTACCAGAGATACCTTAAAGAATACTTCAAACTATTGCTTTCATTAAAACCTTGAGTTGCTACAGGCACTCACATAAATTGTGCAACTCCTCTTAATACTTGAGAGAGCTTCCCAGGGACCTAACTGAGAGTTCCAAAATTAAGCACTATTTGTCCTTTTTGGTCACTTGAAAGGTTCCCCTCTAGTCTGCTCAGTCATGGAAAAAGTATCCATGTTTTGCTAATGCACTAAGAGATGCACTCTTTCCAGGTACACCTTCTGCTAAACTGAGGCCCATCGTGCAAAGATATTTAATTGGTCATGTATGTTTTATAATCAAATTAAATGCAACAGCGAGTCTTAATTTATGAGGTTGTTCCTGCAGAGCTGTTTGCTAAACACAGTGTGTACTGTGATGCACGCAAGTACATGACCTTGTAGACTATATAGGACATTTTCAAATTAACCAGAAATCAACTAAAAGAGGGCAAAACCAGGCTGGGGGCGCTTGGCCTCTGACAACCTTACCACTCTTATTTGTCCCACAAAGGAGCTGCAAACCCACATAACTACTGATTACAGCACCTATTCCAGTGCAAACACACTCATTAGAGAATAATTGTGTGAAACCAGAGCTAGCTAACAGTTAAAAACCAAGCTTTTGCTCTCCAACACATGTATTTACAAAAATCCATTTTTTACTTTTATGCTTTAGAATTCTTATCCCAGGCCAATGGAATAGTTTTACACTACAACAAGGAGCTGCTTTTGACCTTGAAAATTATTAGAATCTTAATATTAAGAAAAAAAGTCCACCAAAGAAACCCACCAACCAACTTACTGAGTACACTGATATCCACGAACTTCAGGCTTTGGCTGGTGTTTCTTTACGTGTTTACTGAGTCCTGATGCCCTGTGGAAGGATTTTCCACAGATGGGGCAAAGATACTTAGATTCTCCTGAAAAACAAACAAACAAACAAACAAAATGTTACCAAACCAGGCCTCCATTTCTCTGGAATGCTTTGTGAGAGTGTTTTTTTTTTAATTCTCATATAGTTTATCTTAAGTAATCAGAGCAGTGCTACAAAGAGCAGTTGGTTTAATTACACAGACAAAAATTTTTCAGTGTATTTTGTATGTGCTAATGGAACAATACACAAAGAGGGGAGCAACAACTCTAAACTACTTTATTTCACGTTTTCAAACACAAGTACCTCATTGCAGCTACTAATCAGTAATGAGAAGTGAGCAGCCTAAAAACTGCTCTCTTGTGTGAAATCCTCCCCCAACTGCCTGTGTTCATATATTTATGCAACTTTTCCAGAAACGCAGCATTGCTTAAATAATTGTATTAAATCTTGAACTTGTGGAACAATACCTTAAAATAAAAATTTCTGCTCTAATTCATCAATGTAGGAGTGATAAGTAGTAATATAAATTCCTTGTCATTCTTTCACATCCTAAGATCTTTCAAGACACCAGGCTTTTTAAAATGTCAGTCTTAGTTTAGCAAGTCTTGTAAAACATATATGGAGATTCTGTGAGATTTAACTTGTTTTCTTTTATAAGGATAGATTGGAAGTGTAAGTGCTCTAAAACATTGCAGCCTGCTGTCTATTTTTTGTTGAATTGACATGATATAGACATTAAATACGTACATAAACAGGAACAGACCAACCACAATTCCCTGCTTTTGTATAGAACATCTGCACAATAACATTAAGCTATGGTAAAATAAGCCTGGAAAATGTCTACTTCCCTCTATCTCTGCTGCCTGACCACTAGAGGAAAAAGGAGAAACTGCCATTTCTTTTTTTAAACAGTGCCTTTGACACTGAGGAACAGTGATGAAGTTTAGCAGCATAGAACAGCCAGAAAAAGGAAAAGGATTCCCTTTCTCATCACTTACCTGTATGAATGCTCATGTGTTCCTGAAGACTTCTTTTTGTGACAAAAGACTTTTCACACAAATCACACTTGAACTGTTTCTGTACTTCATGGAGAGCCAAGTGCATTTTTAATCCATGTTTATATGTAAAGGTCTTTCCACAAACCTAAAAAAATCCGTATGTAGTGGAATAGGACAAACAAAAATCATTACATAATATGAGTTTAACTTCAAACACAACAAAACCTCCTGTATTTCTTGGGAACTAGGATAACCACGCCTGTGATTTTGCACCAGCGACAGACCTGGTCTGTTAAAAAAAGGAATTCTCGAGGGAAGACATTCTTCTAGACACAGGAACGTGAACTTTTACGACTCAAATTCATTCTAGTTTTCTCGCTCTCAGACCGCAAGCAGTTTCATTGCGATGTTACAGCAGCATTCCCTATTCTGAAGTGACTAAAATTAACATGAATTTTAGGGCATAGCATCAATATCAAAGTATCAAGAGACCACGACTAATTTGATTAGAGGGTAAAAGGACTTTACCTTGCATGCATGTGGTTTTACACCTGTATGTTTGAGCATATGTATTCTGAGCGAATAGGGCTTCGGCAGAGTTCTCCCACAGATATCACACACGAACTCCCGTTTAGTTCTCCCTTTCACCGCAGACACACCCGTCCCTTCCGCACTCGTAGCTGCGGGGTTGGCTTCGGTCTTCCGAGTGTGCCGGACCAGGTGGGCCCGCAGGGATGCACCGTACTGGAATTCCTTTTTACACAGCTGGTAAAGAAAATATCACAGCTTTACTTCGCTTTTAACACTCAAAATTATATTAAAAAAAAAAAAAAGGTAATTAAAGGTTTTGAGTACAGTAATATGGTTAAATCCATAACCTGACTCCAATAGGTATTTTATCTCAGGCTAATTAATCGTTGTACATTTTTAATTTTATGGCTACTGACAGAATCCCTGATCACTTCCCAGTGACACTGACTTCCAGCTGAATCTAAACACGGTTGCAAAGTTAATGGTAGGGTTAAAGTAAATCCCACATCAGCACTGTCTTGAGCAGCAGGAATACTCCCATGTCACAGTGATGTCATGCCAAGTGGCTGCACCACACTTTACCCCACCCCATCCAGATCAAGGCTGCATCTGACTCTGAAATCCTTAAGAACAATAAAAGCACATACCAAAAAAAGGCAAGAAAAAATAATTACTAATGTCATTACTCAATGAATTTGCATAAAGAGGTAAGTTTACAGACAAAAAAAACCCCTCAACATACTGGACATTTGTATTCTTGAGATCTTTCATGTTTCAGTGTGTGCATTATAAGTGCATAGCGCCGCTGGAACACCATTCCACACTCGGTGCACTTGTGCTGAGCTTCAGCTTCATTATTTTCCGTGGTCTCTCTTCTGGGCTGTTTCATTTTTTTCCCTCTTTGTACCAGCTTCATGGCAACCTAGGATGGAAACACATAACTCTTAAATGAATTTTACTACACTGTATTTCATACTTCCTTTGCAAGTGAGTACTAAAATCTGAGTTTTCTGTGTTGCTATAATACCTGTTCATTTTACTCAGTTAACTTAGCAGCTAGCAAGTTACCTCATTTCAGTTCACTACAAAACTACAGATCTCATGGTGAGTGATAAACTGGTCTTAAAAACTGGCTATGATAATGGGCACACGATGATTTACCAGTTCAGGGACAAATAACTGTTCAGCTCTCAGTAACTCCCTAGGTGAGAGCTAAGGGATAGTTAAGGGGAATCACAAAGTACTACCAGTCACAATTTCTATCTAATGTTTCTAACCCTCTGCTGAATCCCAACTTCCCTTTTCAGAATTTATACTTGCTTTACTAGAAAAATCATCATACCACATAAAAAAACCCACCAACTAGTTAATTTTTATCACCAGAAAAAAATGAGCTATTAGTAACCTACCAAAAATTCACAGTATTTGGGCAAATAAGTTCTTTCAGATTAAGAGTATACCATCTTTCCTGGAGATTTTTTATGTAAGGCACTACTGATTTTTGGTAAGGAAGCACTGGCAATGCTATCTGGAGCTGATAATCTCATTTTCCTTTGTAGAAACTTGCTGTCAAATTCTTTAAAAGCCAAATTGTAAGTGATCAGGCTGAAATATCCTGTATCAGGACCCTTTGGGGTTCTGAAAATAAGGCAAAGGAAGGAAATATAAGCATCCCCATTTCTTTGTCCTGTTCTTCCAACAGGCAAGGTACCTAACAGTTTTTGAAAACATGGCAGCCCTTCCATGCCTTTGGAAACCAAACTGAAACTCAACACAGAGACAACATTTTCATATAGTTTTTTAATTTTCCTGTTGATCTGAAAACTTATACAAACTTAACTAAACTGCGAAGCCACAAAAATAATTTTGTTTAGTATGTGATTAGTAAGAGCTTGGAAGGTAATTAATTCCTACACAGCACACCTCATCCCCGGTATCTGTATGCCAAGTGGAAGCACTGTAATTCAAGTCCGCAGCATTTTTCCTGCAATATCTTTCCTGTTATTCTGCCAGCATCAAAACTGGGAACTTAGAAAGGAGTGTCTCCTTCCCAAAGCTTATGAGACATCCAGTTCCATAGGGGGAAGGTGAGGGATGCCGGAGACAAAAGCTACGGAATGAGTTAGGAAAGCAGAAACCTATTCCTGAATCCAATCCCGAGCAATTATCCAAACCAACTGCTTTTTTCCATAGGCGGCCAGTATTTGTGGACCTCATCTGTCAAGGGGCTGGATTTAAGAACTGCAAAATAAGTTAACAGGAGCTGTTCCTGAAGGTAAACATTCCCCCCTCCCAAAACAGAACAAAAACTTGTCATTTTCCAACCATCATAAATAGGTTGCTCAAGTATTCTGACTGTGCTAGTTCTAACACCTGGGATTTGAACTGTCCATCAGTACAAAGAGACTAATGCTACAGTTTCTGGCTTTGAGGGTGTTGTAATGATAACAAATTATTCCCCTGTGTGTGGAACTGGTGGCTCTAGTAGGCAAACCTCTCAGAAGACCTCTGGAAATTAACACTTCTTCAGAAGACTTTGACAACATGCCATGAAGCGTACTCTGTCACAAACCAAATGTATTAATGCTCAGTGAGGTGAATATCAACTATCCATATGCACTTGAAGAGGAAAGCTTCCCAAAAGGGAAAGAATAAGACTGTTTCATTAAAAAAAGAAAATTATAACTGAAACAACTAGTTCAATGACTAAATGTTTAGTATATTCGACTGCTAGTTTTTAACATCAATGCTCTTTGAACCTTTTTTTTTTGAACTGACCCCAACCTGAAGGTAGCAGGACTACATCATTGGGACTTATGACTACATCTTAAGATCCACATGGGATATCAAATTTTTCATTCCCAATGCTGTTTTCAAATCTGAACAAATTAGGGTCTCACTTCTCTAATAGATAAATACATCTGTCTATGACGACATACAGATGAGATAGTTAAGAATTAAATTCACAGATCAAGGATTTCTGTAAAAAGATACTCAAGCTGGACTAAGGTCACTGAGCATTCTCAAGACCTTTAATATGGAAGGAATACTGATGCCAAATCAATATTGTTTGTTGGGTTTTTTTTCCTCACAACTGTTATGATTTAGAAGTTACTTTGGTTTGCAGTAATGTTAATTACTCAAAAACGAAAAACACTTGCAAGACAGGGCTTGGAACTGAGAAGCAGTCTTTTCAGAAAGGTTTTGAAACACTGGTAATTACAGACAACAAGCCTAATGACAGGTAGAATACCTGCTGTACTGCAGATTTAGGATTTGTCTTTCTGCTTTGCAGTTTCTTTTCAATTCCTTTATGCAATCTGATATATCCCCCTTCACTGACAGAACGCTGGCGAAGCTTGCTCTTGTAAGTATCATCCTGGCTGGAAGCAAGGTTTTCCTGCGGGGAAACTGGGATGCCCTGTTCGTTACTTCTTTGCTTGAGTGTCTCTGAGGAGTCTTCAGCAGCAGTGTCCACCTGTGCTTTATCACTTTCACTTTGAACTGTCTCAATTTCTGGTTGGCTCTGTGTGTCCATGGCTTCCACAGCTGATCTCTCACACAGGCTGTTTGAAACGCTCCCCACCAGCTGGATCTTGATGTAATTCTCAGCTGTTTCATGCTGCTCCACAGGCTTTGGAAGATCACTGGGAGTGGCCTCCAGAGGCTCTGCGTGCAGGAGGTTGGGCTGTGGTGCTGCTGCCTCCTCTGTCCCAGCAGAGGAAGGAGCTCCGTTCACAGCTACTGGCACTGCACTGTCTGTGAGCTTAAGATTCTCAGCACCATCGGCGGGCTGTGTCTCAACAACAGCCTGCTCTGCTAAGTTCTGTGTTGACTCCACAGTTTGAATGTCCCCCTTTTGGTACACCGTGATTTGTTTCTCTTCCATCTGTTTGTGCACATTTTCACAGATTTCCAGGACATCCGTCATGAAGAGATGCCGGGCAAGCATGGCCACTTCTGCCATGCTACAGAAGTCAAAAGTTAATTCTGAAGTGTAAGCAAATTCCAACAGAGGCAGGAAACTGGACTTGCAGAACCCTACCAGGAATAAAACAAGGTATTAGAGCAAATACTGATGACCTGGAATTACACCAAAATATCCCATTATGAATACAACAGCTCACCTTTGATATGGTTAAGTCTGAAATTTAGCGCAAAACACGTTTTGAAATAACATTGAAGCCTCCCCACTGGGACTCAATTAGTTGTCATTTACACAAAAGCTCAGACAACTAAGTAGAACTTAGGTAATTTCACAATAAAATTCCCTAGAAAAATGTTTCAAGATGCTGAGAGAGCCACAGTACTTTTGAGACACATTAATTTCACCAAAGTTTTCCTGGACCTGCTACATTCAGAAAGTACTCAGGACTTAAGTATCAACTGATGTGGCAGAAAAATAAGACAAGAAAACAGCTACAGGAAACAGCGAATATATGGATATATAGATAGAAATGCTTAAATATAAGAATTTGGTAAAATTTTCCACAGTTGTGTAAATCATAAATCAAGCATTTGATCCAGGGGACCTTCTGGACCTTCATATTAGAAGTGTATTGTTTATGCATGTCTATGGTTCATGGAGAGACAGGCACAGTTAAGAGACTCATGAGAGAGCAATGCAGAAGGCATATGTTCTGTACCGTATTCTTCATCCCTACAAAGCTATTTTTAGAGCATTAATTTTAGAATTATCTCCTATCTATAACATACCAGAAGGTTTGAGAAAAAAGCAGACATATATAATACTTCTTCAGAGAATTTAGAAACAACTAAGTATTTGGTAAGCTAAACAGCTCTCCAAGAAGACGGTCAATATCCCCTATTGATGTATTCAAACATTTGATTATGTTCCCGTTTTAATGTTTGTGACTAATACAAGGAGGAAACGCACCTAAGCAAGGTAAAAATCAATCAAAAGCTTGTCAGGTATTTTAAAATGAAATACCATAGTCCATGGAAAATCAGAGGGGGCAAAATCAGAGGGATCACTTTAGCATTAAAATCCACACAAAATACTTTTAAAGAGAGAAAAAAGCATGATAAAAATATTTGGTTATCTTGAACACTCAAAAAAGATTGAATTAAACACAGTACACCTTAGTTAGGATATTATGATTTCTAGCTTTGAAACCCACAGCAATTCACCTGACAGATCCACTACAGCTTCATGACTAGTGACAGCTCCCTTTTCAATGAAGAGCTCTCGGAAGTACTTGCTGTTGGCTGCCAAGACAGATTTGTGAGCTTTGTACTCCTCTCCTTCAATCAGCAAAGTCACATCACAGAACTGATTGGAAAGCCTCTGCTGATTCAGCTGGTTTAAGACTGACAGACAATGTTTGGAAGATGACTGCTTCACAAGGCCCTTACTGTCAACCTGTCACAAACAACATTATGAAAACTTCATTACATTTAGACTGTGTCTTTTTAAGCATTCACACTGTAACACAGAAAAGGATTATTTTCTGCAACCATGCAATCAGTTCAAGCCTGTATAACATAAAGCTTAAATTTACTATTGTTTTATTCTTTAAGTTTCACCCTCCCTCCAAACACAGTTAAAACAGACAACTGGAAAAATGGGAAGAAACGTTCAAACAGTTCTTTGATCATATTTTTCTATGCTACAGTCTGAAATGGTTTCTAGTTTCGTGTCTTTACATGCCCACGAGCCTGCACTTATGAACAAGAACTTTATATATCAATATAGCATCATTTATTAAGGAACAGATAAAGAGCCCAAGACAATCTTGTATTATATTTTACCACTGGAAATATTGCCATTCATTTTACCTTGGATTCTATATGCATAAATGGGAGAGAGGGTAATTTTCTTTTCTTAACTGTAATTAATTTCATGTCATCTATACCAGTAACCCGTTTGCATATATTCAGTATCTTTGGCAAAATTTATATTGTTTTGCTATTACAAGACTATCAAAACAATGGAAAATAAGTACATGACCAAGAATGCAGAAACAGACAATTCAAATTCATTCACATGTAAACAATGGTACTTACAAATATAAGCTCGTGCTTTGCTATTGGCTTCTTCTTCACAGGCTTTGGGGATGCAGCTGGAATTGATCCTGTGTTACTCAATTCATCATCTGTTTCATTACTATCTTCATGAGATTTTGCATCCAGTCCTAGTTCCCCTAGCATTTCAGAAGGGTCCGACAGAGATCTAGAGCGATCCAGCTTTTCCTGGCACTTGCTGCATTCTTTAATGTAATCTTTAACCTGCTTAAGGATACCTAAGAAAAATTAATGGAGCTTAATTAGGCTTCTCATTGTAATTGAATTTACCTTAAACACACAATTAAACATGTAGGTGGATTAGCACAACCATATTACGTGCTAACCAAGAAAAGGGAAGTCACATTCCTACTTCACATTACCAGTTCTGATTCTCGCACACCATTTCATGGTATTGCATGTTACTACTGTAGCCCATTAGAGATAGAACACCTAGAATGCCACTACATCAAGCAAACTCTACAAGAAAGATTTTTAAAGCTAGAAAAAAAAAAAGGTATTTAGACATTTATCGTAAGAATCCCAAGATAATTAAAGCTGCAATGTAATCCTGCATTTAACCAACAAAAATGGCTTGTTCTTACTGAAGGGGACAGGAATTGGAAGGCTCACCTAAGGGCTTTTACAAAATTGGGATCAACTGTGTTATATGCAATACTGATGATATAGATTATTAACACTGATTTAAATCAATTGCCTATGATTTTTGAATTTAAATCAAGTAATTTCGCACCAATATTCTAATCAGTGTAACTAAATAATTTTAGATACTTAATAGTTCCTAAGCCCCGGGTTCTCTTCTAGGTACCGAGACATTTTCTGTGTATGGCTTTCAATCCAAATTAATTTCCTTCACTAGGACAATATAAAGCATACATAACAGCCAAGCCTCTACAGTTCAAACCCAGCACAGCTCAAAAACTTGGCTGACACAGACTCAGACTTGCACTGCTCACACCTTTTCAGAGCATGAGATGCGCTATCATTCCATATGTATCCCTGTAAGGATCAGGAAAACACACACTTAAGGCAACCCAAGACATTCATGCCTATTTCAAACACTTTTACATTTTCTTGATTTTATCTGAAATCAGGGCTAGTTCTCAGCACAGGAGGTCTCTGGTCTTCAAATCACATATCCAACACCCTTCCTGGCCCCTGGGCCATACTCCAACCCATTGCTTCCCAGCTGGAGCAGACTAACACCAGACTGACACCCATCTCCACATGACACCTGGCTCAAAGCTGCTGTCCACTGGAAGCCCAAGAGTATTGTAATGGCAAAGGAAAACAGTGTTTTAAAAGAGACACAGGTAAGAAACATAATACTTGAACTGAAAGCAGGGAATGAATTTTAGTATTTTCAGTGCAAGAGAAACAGGAGTACACAGGCTGTGCAAATAAAGGTGACCAGTAATCTCGAAAGATGCAGAATACAGAATGCCCTCTCTGACAAACAGATGTGATGAGGTCCATCGGGGAAGTTTCCAGCACAGGATGACAGCAGATGCTAGAACAGTCCAGTACTGAGCAGACAACAAGAACGCAGATAAAGGCAAGGAAACCACCATCCAGAATGGATATATCAACTCTGAGACAACAAATCATTTTTCACATCAAAGGGAATTCAGGTCAAGGAGATCTGGACCAGAAGGAGGTGCTGCACCTAGAGCAAACCCCCTCCAAATTAAGATAGGGAAAACCAAAACTGAAGTGACAGACTTGCTGACTGATGAAGAAAGCAGAAGAGAAGCAATACAGACACAATCTGGGCCCTCAGCAAGTGAAAAGCTGGGTATTTTTTAATGGATACCTAGGACTAAAAGTAGAACACCAAATCCAAAGGGAACAAGATATCAAGTCACTGACTCAGCCAAAAGAAGGTCCAGACTGGGAATTATTGCTGTTCATGCACCACCATTCACAACAGCTGCGACAGCACTCAGGACTCAGATGAGAACTGGTCTGGTCTTTTCAGCTTCTCATTGAAAGAAAGAGATAAATATAAAAGAGTGCCAGGACTGCAAACACAACTGGCAGCTGTAGTACCTAAACATGATCACCATCCACACGCACGGATGAAGTTAAAAGCTAACCCGGGACACATGGAACAGATTATCTCCCTATACAAGGCACTGAGTTTAAGAAGCCCCTGCCTTAACCGAGCTGGATACAACACCTGGAGGGAGATAGTCCTGTTCCGTGTTTCCATATATTCAAAATACGGCTACTGGGTAAGAATCCCCGGGACAATTTGCTGGCCAAGGTGCACCGTGCAGAGCGAGCCCTGCCCCTTGGGGAGTGACACAGGCCACGTGCTTCGAGGTGGCACCGGTGCTCTCCTGCTCTCTAGGGAGGGCACAAGGACACCCCTTCAGGACCCTGCAGTACCAGAGAGACACGGAGCTCCTGGAGCTGGTCCAGTGGAAGGCTACAAAGGTGATTAAGGGACGGGAGCATCTGTCTTACGAGGCAAGGCTGAGGGAGCTGAGTCTGTTCAGCCTCGAGAAGAGACGGCTGAGAGAAGACCTAATCAGCGTCTTTAAGTATCAGAGGGGAGGCTGTCAAGAGGATGGAGCCGAGCTCCGCTCGATGGTGCCAAGCAATAGGACGACAGGCAACAAGCAGAAACTGATGCACACGAAATTCCACCTGAACATGAACTTTTTTACTGTGCAGGCGACCGTGTGCTGGAACAGACTGCCAGAGGGGGTGTGGAGTCTCCCTCACTGCAGACATTCAAGAACCACCCGGACACAATCCTGTGCCACGTGCTCCGGGATGACCCTGCCTGAGCAGGGAGGTTGCACCAGACGACCCACCGCGGTCCCTGCCAGCCCGGAGCACTCTGTGACTCCGCTCCAGCCCCCGTCCGCCCGCCGCCCGTGCTGCACACCCACCTCTCCACCAGTACTTCTGCGAGAGCCCCTGCCATGTCTGCAGGCGGGTGCGGTGCCCGCCGTCGGGCGCCAGGTGCGCGTTGCGGATGAGGCGTGCGCGGCGCTCGGCCTGCAGCACCACCTCCAGCTCGGCGAAGCGCTGCTGGTCGCGCTGCCGCCGCTGGTAGTACAGGGTCCCGCCGCGCACCACGTAGCAGGCGGCGGCCTTGCGGATCTTCCGCTTGGCGTTGCCCTCGGTGCCCGGCGCGTACGGCTCCCGCTCGTTGGTCAGGTACCGCAGGATGGCCAGGTAGCTCTCCTCGCTGGACATGGCGCGGGGGGTAGGGGGGCGCGGGAGCCGCGCCCTCGGAGCCGCTGCCGGGGCGGGGAAGGGGGGGTCGGCCCCGGGGCCGGCGGGAGCCGCGCCCGGGGGGGAACTGGAGTGTCGCGGCCCCGGGCGGCGGGAGGGAGGGAGAAGCTCGGGCAGCGGCCGCGGCGGAAAGACAAAATGGCTGCTGCACAACCGGAAGTGACGCAGGGCCCCCGCGCGGGGGAGGGGCGGGGCAGGGGCGGCTGCGCGGGGAAGGCGCCGCTCGCGAGGGGAGTGGGGCCGCCATCTTGGAAGCGGGCGGAAGAGAGGCCGCGCGGGGGCCTCGGCGGCCATCTTGGAGCTGGGCAGGGCCTGCGGGCGAGGGCGCGGCCGCGGCGCCGGGAGCGCTCCCGAGGGAACCAACTCCTTTGGAGCCCTGGCTCCGAAACGAGCGGCCTCCGCTCCAGAACTGCCTCAGGAGCCAGGGCAGCGAGCAGACGAACAGTGAGATTCGGGCTGCACTGTTATCAGGAGCAGCACCGGGCGGGCCTCGGTGCGCTCTGTATCACCTGTGAGAGGCGAGGGAGAAAGTATTTTAAACGTCAGCTGCTGGTTCTCCTCGTCGGAGCTCTGACCCGGCTTTTGCACTCGTAACAGGGACAGGAAACGAGAGGCAGGAACAGCGGGGTGTTCGCCCAGCCGAGGGCGCCGCAGCAGCGACCCTTCCCCTGCGCTCGGTGCTTGGGAGACGCGTCCCGTCAGACACCGACGGGCGGGGCAAGGCTGCCGGGAGGTGCCGTTTATAGATAAAAGGGAAGGGGGGGGTTGTGTTGTTTGTTTGGGGTTTTTTTAACGATGGTGGTGGTCGAATAGTGGCACAGGTTGCCCTAAGAGGTTCTGGGACCTCTGTCCTCGGAGCTGTTCAAGCCTCAGCTGGATACTCCTCTTAGCAACGCGATGTTAACAGACATGCTTTGAGAAAGTTGTTGCAGTAGCTGACCTCTGGAGGTCCTTTCCAACCTAAATTATTTCGTGGGCCTACGACCAATTAAAGTATTCAATTTTTGATGATAAATACTTGACAGAGGATCAGTGACATTGCATTAGGAAAACACAATATTAATTCCCATGTTAATTCTTTGTGTTACACCTGTGTTTGAGCTGAATAACATGCTGTTACACCCGGTTAATGCCCTGCTCTGAACAGGCTGCCTCACTCACTTGAAGCATAGCTTGTGAGAGAAGTAACCCGATGAGCTCTTACTCCATGTCGCCAGATCAATCCAAACTCATACATAAACATCAGGGAAGAATAATCTTAAAGCATTCCTGTGCACCTCTGCAGTAACACCAGACAGCCAAAGCCCCCACACTTCAAAGAGTTAACAAATAGTGTCTTATAAATTAGTCCTGTGTAGCAGTCACCACTAGCATAGGTAATTTTCAGTGGTGTTTTCAGCCTTCAGTTTTAGATGATTAAAAATCCTTTCCAGATTCTGGCCCTTTCACTCTCAGGTATCTTAACCAGTTTTAAAGCCTTCAATCTCATTCTAAAATGAGCAGCTCCTATGCATTTTTTAATTAGCAAAAAGCAGAATTGTTTGGAAGGTAACGGTGCGAATTCCAGTAATGTGATCGAGCTAGGCCTTTTTCAAAAAGGTTGAAAACTTCACCCAGACCCATATCTAATTTATTAGGAAACTCAAAACAAAGCATAATTTAGAAATACAGCCCATAACCCAGAGTTCCCATTACAAACATTGTGGTTTTGAAGCCCTAAGAACTGCAGGAAGCAGAACTGTGAGAACAAAGTTGCTTCCTTCATTAGTGCAGTAGGATAACAAAGCAAGCCCTCAAAGATAACAGGCAACAAGATGTGGCATCAGTAATTTGAGAAGTAGCTCACCCAGAAAATAGAGAAGGTTTGTTTTCTGTTATGAGTCTGGTAAGTCAGAGAATGTTGCTTTGCCAGGGCTGTTGCTGTCCAGCAAAACTATGGCAGAGTTTGGGCATCCTGTCTGCACAGCACAATTACTAAGGCAGGCAGATACTTCCTCTGAAGAATTTCAATCCCTCTAGTGGTGGGAGGGTGAATTACTAAGGTAAACCCCAATCTGCATTCTGGAAGTTAAATATACTAAATGGACTTTAAGCAGGCATGTATTATCAACTGCATTTGAACTCATTCAACCTTCACAGGCATCCTTTACCTGACAACAGCTCCCAGCAGTCCATCATTTTGTTTATTCCTGACCCATGAATTGCATGTGAACCTTTAAGAGCCACACAGTCCATGAAACGATCCATCCCTTTTTCAACCTTTTCCTCCTCTGATTATCTACATCTTGCAACATGCATTGCACAACACAGAACTGCATTAACCTTTTTAGGTGTCTTACAGATGGCACTGCTTCACCCTCACTTCAGTTTGCATCTCTGAGCTTAGAAGCCTCTTTTTATTTCATTTGTCACAGATGCAGAATAAACTTCTGTCCTCCAGCAAGAACACCCTATGACCATCAGCTCCACCTTCCCTGTCAATGAGCCACTTGTTATGGACTTGGGAAACATCCCAACACAGCATATTGTCTAAGAAACAAGTGTGTTAGGGCAGTGAGATGTTTTTCAGTCTGCAAAAAACCAGACCTGGTTATTTCACAGATTCATTTTCTCCAGTGTATCTCACACAGCTGAGGAGAACACGGCACAAGTACTGAAAGCTAACCAGATGTTTATTCGGCATGACCAAGAGCTTGGCAAGTTAGCGCTTTCCACCAACACGGGGAGCAGAAACCTTGACTGGCTTCACAATCTTCTGCTTTGGTGCTGCCTTTGTAGGAGCCTGTAGAGAAATAGTTATGTATGAACAAAGAGAAGCAATTTATCTGCAGTCTTGAAAGCGTCCCTGTATATATTTTTGACAGAAAGTAGGCAATTTAAGTCACTCCAGATTAGAATTACAATCTATCAGATGAGAATCATGTTAATAGATGTTTATACACGTACCACTAAGCCTACAACATGTATGATGCCAGCATATGGTATTAATTCATAAGTAATAATGAAAACAATGGTGGCACTTATCAATATGTTGGTATTAAGTTCCTAGATGGTGAAAATGTTACATCCAACCAAGTTTTTTATCTATTAAGTATCTCTAACATATAGCCAGAAAGTTGTTTTACTGTAGTATTTATTTATTCTGTAAAAAAAAAAGTTAATTCTGTTCAGCTATTTGGGTATGTTTAACTTTACTACAAAAGTCTGGTCAAGGCGTTTTCAGATTAAAAAAAAAAGATATGCAAAATGCCTCCTCAAAACAGAAATGGGCATTTCCCATTAAGTCCTGCAGCAGAATGTTGTGTGTTGTGTTACAACATGGTGTATTCCAGTTCAAAATTTCTCTATGTCTACTGTATCTCACCTTTGCAGCAGAAACAGCTGTTTTCTTGGTTGCTTGCTTAGCCTTCTTGGCTTCCTTTGCAGCCCTGTTAATTAACAGAAAAAGAGGAATCGTTATCTGTGTCTGCCATTCCCTATTTCTTTGTCTCAGCACTGTAAGAGCTCCATAAGGTCAGGAACGGGATGCATTATTGCAGATTTCTCCTCCGCATGCAATACCCTCTAGTGAGACTACAACAGAGACAGGACTGTGCGGGACAAAAAATAATTATTTTCACAATGGGAGAGGTCAAGAGGAGACCCTTCTTTGCTGCTACAGTCTCTTGCCGAGATATTACACACAAATATACTGATTAAAAACAAACTAAAAACCCCACTGATTTCTGACATCTCACCTAATAGCTTGTTCCCTCTGTGCTTTGCGTACTTCGGGCTTCTGGTTTCGTTTGGCCATAATCTCAGCCAGAGAGGCACCAGTGATGGCTCTCTGGAACTTGACAGCGCGGCGAGTGCGCTTCTTCTGTACCTCTTCCTACAATGGCACGAGATGAAGAAAATTAGCATCACAAGACATTAAATAAATGGCTGAAGACAATTACAGAAACAAGGTGCTATTGAGATTGAAGCTGTTATAAAACTGTGCACCGAAGTAGAATTTTACCCCTCACTTTGGAGGTTTCTTCTGTTGGTTACAGAGAAGTGCTGCCCTACCTCTGTGTGGCCCCTTCTCCAGCCACATCCTGTTCTTTCTCAGTGTGTTATTACCAACAATCCTTGGATGGCTCCATGGCTATCCAGCTCTTGGTGTTTGAGAACATGCATTAGCCCCCTTATCTTTGAGGCTTTTACAGCAAGGTACCAAGGAAAATTACTTTGTAAGAACATCAGTAGTTCAGCCTTCTGTAACTCACAGAAGGAAAAAAAAAAGGGAGGGACGGATAAAGTCCATTTGATGCAATCTTCTGAAAGGAAGACACTCCACACCTGTTTAGGGGGTATCAAGTGCTAGGCTGCAGTGTAAGCCACTGACCACCAAACTTCCCTTCTTCAAACAGACTGGTAAAAATGCTGATTTTCAGCACTGCGTGAGCCTTTCTAAATGCTCTTCTGCTGTATAAGTTTAAACAAGATCACCGGAAATACCTCATGCTACATGCCTTAGTGATTTATCTTTTTCATGCAGTAACAACATAGGAAAGGCCTTCTGCTAAGGTACAGCACAAGGTTTTCAAAGGGAGTATGTGAATAGTGCCATCCCTGCCCCTAAACTCCCAAATCATCTATGCTGTCACTATTCAGGAAGTTTACAAGACCAAACTTTTAAAGGGTTTGTATATTAAATAGCATTACCTACCTTCCCTAAAACTAATCTTTTGGAACATGCCATTCCTGCAATTGTTAAGATCTACTGAACCTACTGTGGCTCTGAGTGGCCCCTCAAAGAAGTGCTACAACCCAAATACAATGTTTTTGCTGAACTGGTTACCTTTAAACCACAAAGCAGCGTTATCAACTCATGAAACTGGGATCACATTTTCACCATTATTGGTCAGTCATCATCCTGGTTATGTGGGTCACACTTCTGGTGAACAGCAGTGTGCTCCGGTGACCTCCAACAGACCAGTGACCGCACCTTTTGGCAGCCTTTAGTCGGTATATACTTACTGACTGTCCCTTCTTGTGTTTACGCCTGTACAGAACAGTCCAGTTGATCTGACGGGGGTTTCTCTTGGAAAGGAATGCAGACTCACATTTTGCATTCAAGAACTGAAAAACCTGTGAAGGCAAAGTATTTTGTGAACGACATTATCACAGTTTGCATAAAGTAGATGTTTGACTCAGTGTTTTTCAACAGTGATGCCTTTGTATTTCTCTAACACAGCTCTGACTATTAAAAATTTTAGAAGATAACATCATACTTTTCAAGTGTCTGTCCTCAAGTAACGATGTACTACTTCCTGTATGTGGGAGTGAGTCAAAACTTGGCCTAAGGAAGACAGGGAGACCAACGCTCCACCCATTTCCTTCCTGCACAGTTAAACCAACCTGCTTTTCTAAAACAACAGGCAGAATGAGCAGGCTGATTTATTATTAGCTATACACTTCGATTTTAAGTATAGCCTAACTCCCAGGAGAGAACACAAGGATTCAACCAGTTTACTTCCTTAGCTGTCATTCCATATAGCAAGATGACAGCGCTGGGATACCCAAAACCCAACCCCTCCTTTTGGAGGCTTGAAGGGACAGTCCTGTCTGCATATGACACCACGGCCTGAAAGAGTTCTCCTCCCTATTCCACCCCAGCCATCTGCACCCAACTCATCCTCAAGACCAGCAGCAAATCCCAGCGTGAGATGCAGGATGCCCAAGCAGAATACCTGCTGCTCTGAGACATCCTTTCCAAACCACATCCCAAAACCCATCCCCACGCCACAGCACGCGGACAGCGATGGTACCCTCGCACCACTCAACACCCGCGACTCGGGCAGGCCCCGCAGCCACGCCAGCGGCATCCCTGGGCAGCACCAACCGTGCGGCCGCCGCTCCCCCCGCACAGCGCGGCCTCTGCCCGGGCCCCCCGCCCTCCCCGAGCCCGCCCGGCCCCGCGGGGCTCGACCCGGCCTCACCTTGCCGTCGGTGCGGGCGTAGCGGCGGCCGTGGCCCGGGTAGATCTTGTACCCGCTGAAGCTGCACAGCTCGACCCTGCGCGGGAGAGAAGAGTTAGGGGAGGGCGCGGGGGCCGGGGGAGGCGGCCGGGGCCCCGGGGCCACCTCCCCGCGGGGGATGGAGCCGGATGGGGCAGAAGAGACTCTCACTTCATGATGGCGGCGGCGGCGGAGAGGGGCCGGAGGGGCGGGGAGCGCGCCGGGGGCGGTGTCGGGAGCGCGCGGGGCCCGACGGGAGCGGGAGGGAAGGGCCGGGAAGGGCCGCCCCGGCTGCGCCGCGGGAGGGCGGGGGCTGGGCTGGCCCAGCGCTCACTCGGCCGGGCCGACCCTTCCCGGGCACGGCCCCGAGCACGGCGCCCGCCGCCCCGCCCGGGATAAAAGCCGCGGTGTCCCCGGGGCGAGGCCGATCGGCGCTCGGTTGCTTGGCGGCGCTGTCAGGCGCCGGGCATGGCGGCCGCTGCGGCCAGGGCGGGGGACGAGGCGGCCGGAGCGGGTAAGGGCAGCCCCGCACCGGGGCCGGCGGGGCCGCGTTGTTGGGGTCTCCGCTGTGTGCTGCGGGTCCCCCAAGCCGCGGTGGCGCTCGGAGGGGCGGGAGGGCCCCTCCTCCCGGGGCTGAGGGGCGGCTCGGCCGCTCCCCGCTCGCTGTGCCCGTTCGGGCGGGCTGCAGCGGCCGGGGCAGCGGGGCGCGGAGAGCGGCGTGGGCACGGCTGCCCGCCCCGGGGAACGGGCCTGGCTCGGGGCAGGGCGAGCGGCTGTCCATCGTGCTGGAGCATCCCGCAGCCTTGTGGAGCTTTATAGGCCAGGAGTTGAATGAAATAAGGCCCGTTTTCCCTTCACTGGAAGGCTGAGGGGTCTTGGGGAGATAGCGCCTCTTCTGAGGGCGCAGTTCCTCGCTTCCTGCCAAACGAGTAATGAGGAATTCTGGAACGTTTTCCTGGGTCCTGAAAGCCTGTTAGGAAAATCTCGTTCCTGAAGTATTGTACCAATGGGTCTCCATAGTATGAAATCATATTGATTTCTTAGAGCTGTATATCACAGAATGCTTTGGGTTGGAAGGGGACCTTGAAGATCATCTTGTTCCATCCTCCCACCGTGGACAGGGACACCTTCAACTAGACCAGGTCGCTCAGAGCCTGGCCTTGAACCCTGCCAGGGATGGAGGAACTACATGTGTAGTTCATGCCGTATACTGAATACCCGTGCTTAAGCAAGCAAAGGACCCCAGCCTGTTGCAAGGAGGAGGACAGACCCTTTTGAAACAGGAACCTGTACTTCTCTGAATCTTGAGGGTGCTCAAAACAATAAAGGGTACCCCCAGACGAGGGAAATAAGATCCTTTAACACCTCTGGGAAACCCTTCCATTGTCTGGTATCATCTATAAGTGATTATAGCAAGACTGACTGCAAGGATGTCTCGATCAGTAGAGAAGCAGGTGGATGGTGACGCTGTAGAAATACAGTTCCTTGGCAAATGGATGTGTGTTAAGTAGCAGTTAGTCGGATCATGTTGTACCTGAGTGCTTGAAAGCAGTAACAACCACTTGTGAAGCCACACTACGGGTGCCCCAGTTTGAAAGGGGTACCTCATGTGTGAATAAAAGGATTACTCTTGTAATTCTGCACTGTGGGTCCAAGCCTCTCTCCTAGGTCCTCAAGGGCTGGTTGAGAATTTTTGTAACAAACCCATGGATAAATGGGGAGATGCAAAATTTCTCTGTTTAGCTAAAGTGACTAGGTGGTTGCAGAGGTGACTGCTTCAGTGGGAAACATGCAGTGCCTTCTTCCTGAACGTGCAAAGATGGGAATGTGACTCTTTCTGGTGTTGCTGGCTCTGCATTACTGCTCTTCAGTTTGTCTCCGCCCGTGGCATACATAAACCCTAAAAGCCTGTAAACTGTGAGAATATTAATATGTATGGCATGGTGGGGTAAGAACACTATTTGGGACCTGCTGCTGAAAAAGGCAGCATTATTTACTGAGAGATAGTGAGAGAAGAGCAAGCACTACGATGATGTTTGTACATAAAATACACAGCAGAGGCTTAAGGTATGAAAGTGATTATTATTGGGTGTCGCTATGGGCACCCAGTCATTCAAGCTCCCCGTAGATAGCAAATGTTTGCCTTCAAACTTTATATAGTAACGCTTTTTGCATGGAGCATTTTAATTGTGTGTTCCATTATTAAGTGGTATGCTAGCCTATTTACAATTTGTTCCTGCCCAATGCCCCCAGTACTGTAGTATAGTTGTAAGAATGGATTCTTAGTTCAGATAGAATGCCTGCACATAGGTAGTTAGTTGTCAAGCTGCTCAAAACTTGCCATCTCTGAAGAACTTAAAAACTGTCTCTTTTGAAATTTGAGGTTTTGAGGATGACACCTTTAAATTTAGCTATGAATTTATTTTTTTTTTGCTCTACTTCTCACTTCAGAGGATCTGTTAGTGACTTTCCCAGAATTCTGTCAGAGTCTTTGAGTAATTGGATCAGTTACTCTGAGATGTTTAGACTGAAGTAATTTGCTTTAGCTTTACATGGAAAAGAAACTTAAGCTGTATTTCCAAATTATCTGCATGCATTATAAAACAAATCAGTTTCTTTTGCATTGCTTTTTCGGTCTATATTCTCATATATAAACTTTGTGGTGCCTTTTTTGTCTTTTTTCTCCTTTTTATTCTAAGGCTTAGTAGTCAACTGGTCAGGTCAAGGGTTGCAAAAACTGGGTCCAACCTTACCCTGTGATGCTGATACTCAGACTCTGATTCTGGACAAAAACCAGATAATTAAATTGGAACACTTGGAAAAATGCAGGAATCTGATGCAGGTCAGTATTACTTGACTTGAAATTGCTATGAAATAATGGTACTGTGATGTTAGCATCTTTGACTTTAAGGCTGTATTATGTAATGAAAGTAAGCTAGCAGTTGTTGTCTTCATAAGAAATAAATGATGGCTAAAATAGAAAGTTTTGGGGTTTTTTTCAGTTTTTCAGTTGGTTGTGGAGGAGACTGTTTCATGCATTACTTAGGCAACTAAAAATGAACTAAATAAATTGTAATTGGAAGGGGCATCATAAGAACACTTAGAAAAGTCACTGATAACCCAGATTTTGATACTACTTAGCTTTCGGATACTTGGGCTTTGTAACATTAAAAATAACTTTGTATTATCGCTGAAAGTGCCTCCAGATAAACTCAAAGCTGCCTGGTAGTTTCTACAGACAGGCTAAACTGAGATGGGAGAGGTGGGGTTTGTTGCTACAACAAACCTGCACCAGAGTGCCAGTTTGGCAGTCATGTTACTGAAGTGTATATCTAATCAGGATCTACTCTTTAAACAGTTTGTGATCTACAGTTCTTTTAGCATAGGACTTTTTTGTTAATTATGTGAAACGTATTTTGTCCTCTGCGATATTGACAGTAAGTACGATTTTACACCAGGAATGGGGCAACAATTTGCACAGTGAATTGGCCATTCTGATTTTAAAGTCTTACTTTCATATGACATGATTCCTCTTTCTTTCTCCTTTATTTAGGTGTTGCTAGGAGAATTTCCTCTTAAGTTTACAGAGTGAGTTGTGAAGACAACACTCTTTGATCAGTAATTTATTTCCTGGCTCTTGTGGGTTGTTTGTGTTATTTGCTTGGAAATTAAATATGTGGATTGAAGAAGTTCCTGTTGGAGTCGATTTTTAAGTATTAAACATAAAAGCCTACTCTGTCTGTGTAGTTAAAACTCATCCTTTTATTTGTGTGTCCATCTGCAGCTCTCTGTAGCCAACAACCGTTTGGTGCGAATGATGGGTGTGGCAAAACTGACGAAGCTCCGGGTGCTCAACTTGCCTCATAATAGCATTGGGTACGTGGAAGGGCTGAAGGATTTGGTGCACCTGGAATGGCTAAACTTGGCAGGAAATAACCTTAAGGTAAAGTATTTATTCTTTTGCGTTTTCCAGAATCTGGTCTTGTAAAACTTTGGAAAATGCAACAAAGAAATCTGAATATGTTTCTGGGTTTGACTGAAACCAAAATGTTAACGTTTCTTGTCTACTTTATGAACTAAAAGAGGGCAGCTTTTGGACTAGAGTTGTCTGGGGAAAAAATAAAAGTTTTGATGTCAAAATATAATGAGAATAAGGAAATAGTACTGAAAGTAGGAAAAAACCTATAATCTTTAAAATTAAACTGTATTAAAACATAGTTTTTATTTTGGGTTACGTATCCAGTTGTTTTATTAGCCTTCAAAATAACTTGTAGTTATTGATACCTGGTTTTATTTAGTGACTAGAAGAGACTTGCTGTAATTGACTTCTTTATTTTTGTAGGTCATTGAACAAATCAGTTCTTGTCTGTCTCTTCAGCATCTTGATTTGTCAGACAATAACATAGCTCAATTAGGTGATCTCTCCAAGCTGACATCGCTGAAGGTAGATGTTATTTTGTCTCTTTTTTCACTACATTCTTTACGTAAGGAAATTGCTGCCTTTTAAAAACATTCATTATTCAAACTAGCTCTTAAAGCATTTTAATGAATTACTGTCATATCTAAAGGGAAGCATGTAAGAATTCTTGTTTCGAAGTTGCAGGAACTAAGGCAGTGATTTTTCTATAACTTTCTGTAATTTTGATAAAGATATGATGGTGAGATCTTGTTCATAGCTCTTTGTTCTCTTATCTTCTGTCATGAATCAAGACAAAGCATACTGTTAACTGTATTAGCATAAACACTGTAGATAAAAAATGTTTCCAAATACATTTTTTGGGAACTGTGACCGGAAAGCCTTAATTGTAGCTCTGTTGCATGTTTTTTGCAGGTAATGCCTAAACAAGAAGTATGGGGATTTGATCAAACATACATTTCATCACCATATTTTTATTTTATAGACCCTGTTGCTACATGGAAATATTATAACTTCACTTCGCACTGCTCCTGTCTGCCTGCCTCAGAGTTTAACTGTTTTTTCTTTGGCAGAAAATGAAATCAGAGACTTAAATGAGGTAAAATATAGAAGATAGATCATCTTTCTTTTAAGTAGACCAAAAGCAGGTCGTTCAACAATTTTTTTGAAGTTGTAGCTGAGAGTGGGCTCTCTTCAAAACAACTCATGCTGATGGAAGTAACTTTAAACAGTTTATATGCAATAACTTGCATTAGCTGCATGAGTTAGGTGATACCTTCAAAATTCAGCCTGGAAAGAAACTTTACCTTTTTTCTTTTATATTTTTGTTATTCAAAGCTGTCAAAAGTATACTTTAGGACACTAAATTCATAGCTTGTCGTGACTGAAAGTTGAAAGCTGAGCTGATTAACTGCTGCAGAGAGCTTCTGCAGCTATTGTGTTTAGAACAGAGGTTTGAATTGCACTTGTTGCAACTGACCTATTTTTTGAACACTGTATAAGAGAAACAAATAATCTGCCTGTGACTTTTGCCTTTACTGCTTTGTTTGTTTTAATGTAAGTAGCAGCCAAAACTTGGTTGGGAGTTCATGCTGGAAGGAAAATCTTGTTTTGGTAATAACATTCTCTCTTCAAAACAGAATAGTGTTTCTTCAGCTTTTTGGCTTGCCTTTTTTGTTGGTTTTTTTTTTTGATCAAAATCCAACACCTGTTATAGTAAACTGACCTTTCTATACATAAAGATCCATTCCCAGATTTTAAGAGAAGCTAATACTTTCCAAGGGCTAACAGTGCTTACAGAAGAATTAAGAAGTAATGGGAAAATGGCAGTAGTTGGTAGAAGGTCCTTTGTAGCTGTTTGTGTTCAAAAAGCAAATGTGCTTTTCAGTATGTTTGTAATTCTGTTGTTTTGCATGACATGTCTGGCTGCATCTAAGAAATGTGGAACATTCTGTAAGCATTTAGTGGGTTCAGATAACAAATGTGTCTTATTTTCTCAAGGTCTCTTTCCTGAGTTCTCTTCGTCAGTTGGAACAGCTGTCGATTATGAACAATCCTTGTGTGATGGCCACACCTTCTGTCCCTGGCTTTGACTACAGGCCTTATATTGTCAGCTGGTGTCTGAACCTTAAAGTTCTTGATGGATATGTGATTTCTCAGAAGGAAAGGTGACATGATAGTATTAAAATGTCTAAAATTATTAAATAAAATTTGGCTAAGCTGAAATTGCGTTCTTAAATAATGAAAAAAAATGGGAAAGTGCTAATGATCTGAAATTGTGTTTGTGTTGCTAATGGCCGTATGAGATACAGGCCAATTAACATTGTTGCTTTTGCAAATTTTTCCTGTTACACTGGAATTATTACATGAGATCACAAGTTTGTTTATGTAGAAGTATAAAGTCAAGCTTTTGTTTTGTTATTCAACTCACAGTAGCACTTCTACAGAACTGGTTGCAATTTATCAGTGGTCTGTTAGCCTTTCCAAGCTTACAACCTCTTTGTAGAATGTGACAATCAGCAGATATTAAAGCTGTAACTTAGGGGAAACTCAAACATGCCCTTTTATAAAGGGTCTTATTTGCATGTGCATTTCTGCATTTGACCTTTTTTTGGTGTCAATTAGTTAAACATTATTTTGCTGAAATCCCTTTTTAGTGTATCATTGTGGTAATTTATATCACTATGATATGACAAAGTTCTTCACATCAGAACAGTCCAAGCATAAGTATTATCCAGTATAAACACATTCTAGTCCAGTACCTGAATGTAGTCCAGGTCATTAATGTCCTTCTTTTCCCATTACTAAAATAAAAAGCTGCCTTTTTGGTCAAAGGTAAAACAACTTTAGCTCTGTTTCCCCATAATATGTTGTAACTTTCCTGAAAAGTTGTCTGTCAGAATTTTAGACTTTTTTTGTTACTAACGGGGTTTTCTATATTAACTGTTATTGTATGTTGATGTGTTATATTAAATATTCTCAGACTGAAGTGCATTTAATTTAAAACAAGATTTCAGTTATTGAATACTTCCAGCAAGATTTGCTTGCTGTGCCTGTTCTGTACGTTTGTGTGAATTTTTCTGTTTCTGTGAAAGCTTTGATGATAAATCCATTGACACAAATGTGTTTTCAGTGCTCAGAGACTACACACAGACAAAGCAGAGACTGCACAGTTTTGGACAGGGTTTTTGGATGCTTATGTGAGCGAATACTTTATTCTTTGTTCTGGAAATGAAATTCCCAATTTCCCTGGGCACTGCACATGTTCCAGGTTTTGATTAGATTTGTAGATTAGCTCTTGGGTACCCCCTAGAGGAAGAGTAGTGAGAGGAGACTCAGTGGTTTTATGCCATTCATTAATGGTGACAGTTTTCCCCCTTCCTAACAGTTTGAAAGCAGAATGGCTCTACAGTCAAGGTAAAGGAAGATCATACCGACCTGGGCAGCACGTTCAGCTCGTTCAGTACTTGGCTACTGTTTGTCCTCTCATTTCTGCCTACGGACTCCAGACTGAAGAGGATGCCAAACTGGAAAAAATACTGAGTAAGCAAAGGTGAGAACTTACTGTTTCTTTCCTAGAGAGTGTAAGTGAGAGCATAACTATAGGTCTTACTGTATGTTAGATATAGTGATTAGAAAGTTGAGCAACAATAGTCCTGTGGTAGAGCAGGAGGGTGGTATCTCGTCAAAAGGGACGGAAACTTGGGAGCATCTGGAAGGAGTAACTGTCAGTGCAGATCGGCCTCCAGGCAGAAATTATAGAAATGTTGTGGCCATTTTGGAGGAGAAGGTGCAATAAAAGCATAATGACCTTGGAATCTCCAGCTAAGCGCTCTGATATTCACATGATGTTTCTGGGGAAAACTCAGGAAGTTGGCTTGCTAAATATAACCCTAAAAAATCTAAAAAAGCCCTGAACAACCAAACCAAAAAAAACCTTAGCAGAAAAAGCAATCCCCTGAAATTCCCACCTGTGTATATATGCACACACATATATGATTTATAGGGCAGTTTGACTTTGACCTCTACCTCACAATCTTCTAATTTAACTAGGCTGAAACAACCTGTGTGTTCTCTGTGTTTGTAAGGGATGATTTTAAGTTTGTGGCAATATTTGTTCATTTGTACTGGGATTTTGTCCCTTTAGTAAAGCAGACACCTAATCCTTGATTCAGTCACTTTCAAAAATAAAAGACACTCCCTCCATTCCTCAAACACCTACAGGCATAATGTATTCTACATTAGACACTTAAAATATCTGCATGCCTTCCTTGTGTATAGAAGTACTTAATGATTTTCAGTCTATCATAAGAATTGAGTGTTGGGTTTTTTCTCTTGTCTTTTTTTTGATACATGTAATGAAAAAAAGGGGGCACGAGGAGGGGGAGCAGAAACCGACTGTGCAATCCCCTACTTTGTGAGTAGCCCTGTTAATGTCTTGTAGGTATAGGGATCTGCATAACTAGCCTAGTGTTTCAAATGTTTTGATCCCTTGTTTCCTTTGAAGTCATTGATATTTTTTAAATGTTCTCCGTACTGAAAAGGTTTAAATACTAAATTTGTTGGAACTTTGTGCTTAGACTCCACCAGAGGCAGCTGATGCATCAAAACCAAAATGAGGGACCACCTACATCTGCTTCCAGCAAAACAGTGCCAGTTGCTCACGAACACAGCAGTCCAGCCCAGCCACCACAGATGGCTCTTGAAAGTGGTAAGAAGCTGATCTACACCTGTTATCTAACCTGTGGAAATAGATAGTTTTCTTTTTGACACAGATAACTTTGCCGAGAGGATTTCAGAACAAGACCCTGTTATTATTTTGTTCTATTGATTTTTGGGGACTTTTTCAAGTGAAGTTATACTTAATTTTCTAGAAATCTGTTCCGTGCTTATTCATGTCTTGAAATGCTAGTAGGTTTGTTAGGTGAAAAACATAATCCAATGCACACAAAGTTATTACTTTGACTGTTCCATTTTATAAAAGTTGACTTCTCCAAGAGGATGCAGTTTGTGCAATTTACTGTATCTAGTACTTGCCAAGTTTGTGGATGTTACTGTGTTAAGGAGTTATTTTCCTTATATAGAAATAATGCTCACCTTTACTAGCATTTTAGATCATCTTATACCCCTAGGTGCTAACTATCAAAACCAGATTGTGAATCCCTATGAATTGAATGAAGATGTTATTGAAATACTGTAACACTTGAATATGGCTCTCTGCCTATCTAGAACCTGTCATTCAGAAGAATTCTTGGGTTGGACCAAGTGCAAACAGTGATCATTCCTATGCAGCAAAGAACACTTGTCCCCTTGAAAGAAGCTTTCACAAGGATCTCTACCTTGAAGATATACAGACAGATGAAGACAAACTAAACAGCAGCCTTTTATCCTCAGAGTCTACTTTCATGCCAGTTACTTCAGGATTGTCTCCAGTGTCTCCTGCTTCGGACCTGAAGTTACATGGAATCAGTTTGGGCCTAGGAGATGATGATGATACTGTGATTGAATGTGTGAGGGATGTTAATAGTAGAGAAACAACTAACAAGCAAGAAGCTTCGTGTGTTACAAGAGAGCACGCAAACAGAGCAGTAGGAAGTGTGGAAACGCAAGAGAATGTCAAAGAGGTTGTGGTGTTGCCTTCTCCTGACCCAGGAGCAGCTGGACTGGCTGCTAATACCAGCAACTGCTCAGTGTCCTCTGAAGACCATCTTCATAGTCACCCCAGCACCCTGTTAGGTGCTAAATCAGGAGTAAAAACTCTCTGTCCTGAGCAGATGACAGGAGAAACTTCTGATTCATTAGCTGTTGTTGACCAAGGTGCAGCTGAACTGCAAAGGATGACCAAAGCAGCCACCAAGCTTCAAGCTTGCTGGAGAGGATTTTACACGAGGAACTACCATCCTCGAGCCAAGGAAGTGCGGAATGAAATTCGACTTCACAGGATGCAGGAGCACATCATTTGCTTAACTCATGAAATAGAAAAGTAAGTTGAGGTCATGCTATGTGTTTTCAAATCTGTGTGAATATAACCATCACTCCAGGGTATTTCATAACAGGTGTAAATGGGTCTTGATGTAACTACTCACAGTAGAACCTCTCATCAGAAATATAAAGTGGTGATTACATTTATAGGGTCACTTCCTGTAAGGTAAGCACAGTTGTGCACATACTCTCAAAGTGCCTTCTGTGAGTGGGTTGGGTTAGAACACATTTTTCTATTCCTCTATTAGCAGGACTTGCATCTTTCAGTGGATAACCAAAATAGAAATTGTTGAGTTGGATTTTTTTTTTTACTTGTCTCATAGCAATTACAGGGTCTATAAATGAAGTGTCTATATTGAGTTGTTCTTCTGTTGCTGTTGAAAAAAAGAATTCCCTTTGCCATGTACGATAATATTTTAAAATGTGATTGTGTTTTGTCCTATCTGTATTTTTTGATCCTGGGAGTCCATGTGTGGATAAGATCATTATCAAAGTTCCTCAGTTTGTAAGACAGAAATTCTGGATTTACTTATTAGCCTGGGACTGTCAATCTGACAGGCACTTTTTCTTTACTATCACAAGTGACATAAGTTCTGTGAATCAAGTTGAGTGCTCGGTGAACTTCTAGAAACTCCCAATGCTTACACATCATACTACGTCCAGGTATCAGCTGGGGACAGCATAATTTGAAATGAAGAATTGCTGTTGTAGAGGGGGACGATGATAGTTGTGCAGGAAAAAATAAGAGCTTAGGTTCAGTTTACAAAAAGACACTTAAATTATTGGCAAGCCAACAAATGTGCTGCAGTAAAAGGAAGTAGAATCTAAATGTAACTGAAAAAGAAACTTGAGGTCAGCAGCTGGGTATTGATGGCAAGCCAGACTGCAGTAATTTCTTAATGTTAGGCTCTGTTATATTCTTTCAAGAGTGCTGTTATATAAGTAGACATTTTTATGTATTCTTGTTGCTCTGTTACCCAAATGTTGCTTATTTAAGATGCATAAATTTTGGCTGCATGTTCTTGCAGACTAAGAAAAGAAAGAGAGGAAGATAAGATGCAAAGGCTTGTACAGGAGGAAGCTGTCAGATTTCTTTGGAACCAGGTAAATAGTTTTAGTCCTGTCGTTTTTCTGCTTATATTTGAATTTGAAAGGCATTATTTCATACTGTAGCTCCTGAAGAGATAGTCAATATAGTTTAATTTTCCCACTGATGACTTGAGTGGCTTTATAGAATCTAATTGCCATGCTGTTTGCTGTATTCTTATTGTGGGGGGAAATAACCTTCAGAAGGATTAGTGCAAGAATATTGGATTTGTTACTAAAGGCTAAATTGTGGCCTGGTGTGAGAAGGAAGACAAAATGCAAGGGAAGCTAAACAAATGTAGCAGAACCGTGAAGAACAATGTGACTGCTAAATACCCAGGGCAAATGAAATGTTGTCAAGCTGCGTTGCTTGTGAGCAACTCATTTCTGAAGTAGGAAAGTTATTAATACATCTCTTAATAAGCTATTCATTCAAAAATAAGACTGTTTTCTTGAGTATAGATTATTGCGTAATGGTTCCTTATCCTTTCTGTTTTTAAGAACAGATTCCCTTTTCTTCAGGTACTTGAACTGAGAGCTTGTGTACTCTGTCAGGGCTTCTAGGTTTAAAGGCCATGATTTAACAGTGGGAAGAACAAAATTTCCCTAAGGGTATATCAAGCCTTTTGTATGTCTCTTATCTTAGATTTATGCTAGTGCTTGGTTTCTGAATGCAAGAAATGCACTAGGAGTCAAAATACTTTCAGTTGTACTTCATAATGAATTTATCTCTGTATGCTTTACAGGTTAAATCCCTTCAACAATGGCAGCTTTCGGTGATGCAAACTTTAGGTACTACTGGGACCCCTTCAGCGAGTATTTTATGCTTATCCAAACCACCTGTTCAGTCATCCACACTTGAGCAAGAAGCCCCACCAGATGTTAATTCTGCTTTGTTAGTTTCAGCCAGTGATGATCTTCAGGAAAAGTCCCTGTTGCAATTCCCAGATTCTGGTTTCCATTCTTCTGCAGCTGATCAGACTCATGCCAGTGATCTGTGCAGCTCTGAAAGGAGCTTAGCTGAAGGAACAGAGAGCTCTCTCTCAATGGAAACTGTCAAACAGTGTGGCGCTTCTGTATCAGCATATTCCTCAGATGTAGAGGATGGCCATGGGGAAGGTGGGCAAAGTAAAGAGAGCTCTAGTAATGAGCAGGACAATGGACTAATACAACAGTATTTGAAATCCGTTCAGGAGCTGGAAGAGGCTGATGAAGTGACAGATTGCAATGAGGAAATGGAGGGCAGCTGTCCACAAGTCGCAGTTTCAGCAGAAAGCCAGGATTCTTCATCTGACACTATCTCTCTAGATCTCCCTCAAGATAGATCTTCCCCTATCCGAGGTGAAATCAGTCAGACACCAGAAAGCTACAAACTGGATTCAGAAATGGTAGAAGGGAAGCAAACGGACTGTGATTCTTCATTTCAGATGCTGCATGTTGGAATAGCTGTATAATAGTTTCAGTTCCACAAAGGACTAGGGATTCCATTTCACTTTCCATTTCAATTTTTCTCATTTAAACAAAACTTATATTTCATGTGTGCTATTTCAGATTTTGACACGTTGTATTTAGTATATTATTGATGTTGCTGAGAACTGACACTAACTATAATACCCTGAAATCAGCAAAGTTCTCAGTGACAATCATTATGCACTTTATTTTCGAACATAAAACTGGTATCTTAATAACTGGCTTTCATTAAATTAATTCTGAAGGTTGGGGTTGTGGGTGGCAGTGGTACTGTTTGCTGTAAATTCACTTGAGTGAATGTGTTAGTAAGTATTAGTTGTTTTTTTTTTCTACAAAGAAGGACTAAGTTCTTCTTAGGCAGTGCATCCTGTCATAGGCAGGATATGGTCTGATGAGAAAGATGAAAGAAGTTGCTTTTCAGACCTTTTGACTTTAGCAAAAGTAGTTTGGTCAGTGTCTAAAAGATGCATTCCAGAAAACCAGTGTCCAAGTCAGTGACCTTTTTGGAAATAACTTGAAGCTGCTCGCTAGGAATTAGGTCATTTACATATGCACTGAAACAGGGACTTACAGGAGAGACCTTAGGGAGCTTCAAACAAGCTTTGGCCTTTGTTTGCCCTGGAGTTGAATTTCCCTGCTTTCTCAGGTAAGACTCAAAGTAGAATCAGCAGCAGTCAGGACTAAATAAGACTTTCAAAAGGCCATATGATTTGGGAACATCATTTCCAAGGCTACACTGCTGGATTACTGCAGCAGACTTGATGGCATGTTTTGCTCCACAAAGATGCTGATGTCACTGTGGGATTTGGATCTGCATGGCTTTCAAGACAGTGCGTTTTGATGGATCACAACTACTCCTACCTACAGGTATAAATATTAAAAGTAAATGCCATGACTTAAAACTATTTTTTGATATTTCTGTTGGGCTTTTTGCTTGTTTCTTTCCCCCTGTATGTCCAGTATTTGACACTTTAACTTGATGTGAATAAAAAGATGTATTTCTTCACAGTTAGCAAATATGCTGAGATACCTAGGCTATGCTTTCCACTTAAGCACTGGGCAAGCAACAGGGTTTGTATCTTCCTATCCATTACTGTGTTGGGCTTTTTAATGGAAAAGGGTCAGGTATCTTGGTGTACAGCAAAAGTGGCAAGGGAAGTCTGGTTTTGCCATGTTGTTTGTGATGGACACTAGTGAAAAAAGATTGATGTTGTGACTTACAGGGGTCAGTTCAGTTTGCTAATGCTGCAGTTCTCAGTGTTTACTGGAAGGCCAGTGTTTCAGTAGTTTGCTAATCTTTACTTCTCAGTTGTAAAGACACATGCTTATTGTAATTCTCTGAATCCACAGGTTAACTTCTGGTGCTATGGTGTCATTAAAACAGCACTAGTTGATTTTAAAGTGACTCTTATGGCCACATTACCAGGTAAAATAATTTAGTTTTTGTAAAAGCTTTGGTTGCTTGTCTACTTCAGGTTCTGAGCTGAAATTTACCACTACTCAGGAGTTTGGTATGAGGCCAGCATCTGCTTGAGGCCTTAAAATAGCCTTTATGTAGAACATAAATGGTGTATTGGACTTGTACCAGCCATCTGCCCTGTGGTGAAGTTCACCTTGGAAGAATAAAGCTTGCCTCTGTGTGCAGAGTAGCCACCATCTCTTTTTCCCTATCCCAGAAAAAGTTCTAGAGCACTGACTTCTCCAAAGAGCAGTCACTGCAGTCAGGCTGACATTGGACTGTGCCTTGCATACATGGTAACATTTAAGAAAAAAACCCAACCAACTGAGGTGGTAGGTTCTTAACGGGCTATTTCTCTGCATTTTGTTACAGCACATTTATAGCATACCCATATTCATAATCAGAGCACAATTTACTTGGGTATTGAAAGTGGTACAGGTGCATTAATGTATCACAACATCTAATTAGTTGTGCAAAGAAGTGTGTAGTCCACACGATCATATCCTTGCCCTCTGAAAGTTCTGAACTTGGGTTTTAATCTGTCATGCTTTGGGGATCTGCAGTTCATGGGATTTCGCTCTTTTCGCATGTTACATTAAAAAAAAAAATCCCATGTAAACTTTTAAAGGGATTTTTCTTTGGATTTTGAGAGTTAAATTATTTCAGTTTGTGAGACAGTTGTTGGACCTTACACTCCAGAGGCAGTGGTTAGGTGTAATCTTTCATGGCAGAATGCTTTATTTGCATTTGCAAGTTCTTGGGAGAAACCAGACCACTGCCTGGATAAAATTTACTGAAGACACTGAGGGAGCATAGATATTTTGGTATTTTGTATTGTCACTTTTGCTGCAGAGTCAGAAAGAGGAGAAACAGCTTGAATTTTGGAGGTGTCAAAGGGGGAAAATTAGGTGAAAGTTAATTTTTCGTGGGAGCCCTAGATGTTTCTTGACATTTCTCTTATTATTAGGACTTGAAAATGCAAACACAAACACAAGGCAACTAATGCCTAGGTCAGCTGTTGTCCTTAATAACTTGTAACCTCTATATCCAAAGGTGGTTTTATGCAGGTACAGTGAAGCATGTACTGACATACGATCGGCTTTATCGTTTTTGGGGAAACTGTGAAAGAGAAAAACATTTTTTCTGATGTTCCGAAAAGCATCTTGCATGTGTAGAAGATGAGTTGACTAAATATAGAGAAATCAAAGAATGGTGAAGTTTTGGACTAGTTTTCATAGGGTTAAATGTTATTAGTTTGTATATACAGAAAATATTTTCATCCTGACCATTCAAATGCATACAGGGAAAGACGTGATGAGGGAGGGATACAATGGGAAAAAAAAAGGAATAAAGCTGGATGTATACTTAAAAATGGCCTCTTTCAGTCCTGTTTTGAGCTCTCAAAGAATCATGATGTGGAAATATCATAGTTAACATGGCTTTACATTTACTCACCTTTGTCCAGATACGTTTTTTTAATCTAGGTGTGTAATATTCTTTTATCTGGATAGGGATGCACAGCTCCCTTTGGCCATGATGGAAAATTCAAAAAGGAATTGGAAGGCCTAAAGTATGAAAACCTGTGTCTGAAAATTTCCTGTGTTAGTCTTGTATTCTTTCAACACTTTCCTTTTGCAAGGCTTCGTATTCAACAGAAGAGTGTAGTGGTACAATTAAAGCTTGTCCCTTGTGTTTTGTCCTGAGCTGATCCTCCAGTTGTAATGGGAGAGGTAACTAATGGTTATTTGCCAAGCAATGTTGTCAGCTCTGCCATGAGTACAGTTTAAATGCTTCTTTTATTTGCTTCAGAAAAATCAGCTAAATATAGCTCAGACTGTTTAAACTGCACCACACAAGTAGTTTTGCCCCAAATGAGATAACTGGCCCATGCAAGCCTATTCTTGTCTAGTCTGTGGCAGAAATTAGTCTTTTGTCTATTTTTCTGAAGGTAGGGACAAGTGGTTTTATATCATAAAGCAAGAAGGCATTAAGACTGCAAACTTTATTTTGCTGCTTCTAAACCACAAATATCCTTCAGCAAATACTTGAGAAAGTCCTTGTTAACCTAAATTGCAGAAGCCTAACAATTGCTGATAGTTAAATTTCTTAAACAACCATAGATTCTACTATTTGCATGCAGCAGTTTAAATAATGCATTTAGCAGCCAGTCTGTATATAAAAATAGTTGGATTTTTTTTCTGAATAATGTTTGTATTTGAGCTTGCAAATTGTTCTTGTTTTTTATGAATTTGTATATATCATCTGAAGAATTCCAATCTTAATTTCTACTTGTAGCAGGTCATTTGATGAACGAAAATGGAATATACATTCCTTTGAGACTACCTGGGTAATTTTTACTGGACTTGATATTCCATTGTGTCTCACACAGATACACTTTTTCCTGTGAGGATAGAATTGTAGCATTGAGTGGAGACTGACTAAATGACAATAAAATGTGAAAATTGGTCAGTTCCCTAATAGTGGAAAAGACTCTTTCCCCCCCCTCCCCATCCCCCCTCCCCGTTGTATTAACTTCTCCCCCCTTGAAGACTGTGCCACCTGAATAAGTATGCATCAAGTATTCATGAAGTCTTTCAAAGTACCTTTTTTCATAGTTACACTTTTTTCCCCCCAGATTGATTTTCTGGGGCAAGTTACTGAGAAACACTTGCTTTCTATACGCCTACCGAAAAGTTGGGACTTTGTCTGTTTTTAATTGTTTTCTTTATGTCAGTAATGGTAAAAGCACAGGATCCTTTTCTTGCAAAAACATAAACAGTATTTATCAGGAAGGGTGCTTTATCTCTTGGAAAGTGCCATACCAAATTTTACTGTATAAGAGCTCTCAGTAAGAATCTTCTTTTTTGGCTTCATTACATTTCTAAGTATATGGGCTAAATTCACTTGTAGCATAATTCTACTGAACTAAATTTTGTTGAGTCTTTCACAGTAGTATTCTACCTCTAAACTAAAATTTGAGAAAAAAGAACAATTGGGCATTGATTTGTCTTTCTACTTCTTGCTGTTTTCTGTGAAGAATGGTGGGTGGTTAAATTGGTACCGTTCATATATTTTCTATAAGTGTTTACATTTCTGGATTTATTGTTTCTTAAGTATTTTGTTTGTATCTCTGAGTTTTGAATTTTAAATAAATGATTTGTACATTTATTGAAAACTTTAAGGTGTACTTGATCTTGACTCTTATGGCTAGTAGTCATCTCTTTTCGATTGGAGGGCTCTTTTAGAGATGAGATGGGAAGTGTGGTGACAAAACATTTGATAACAAGGTAAGCATTAGCATTCTTTACTTGGTACAGCTGAGGCATTCTATGGCTATGGTCTCATTCCATGGCCACTTGCAGTGCTGAGGAGAGTAAGAGTGTAGTAGGGTACTTGAAATGTGTTCACCAACCTCACTGAAACCGGTCTTCATGATTTCAGTCCTTTGGTTGTATTGCTGGCCCTCTTTTTTGTGTTCTTAATTCCCTGCTGTGTTTAAATGAAAAGATGTGGCAGTGGCAGTATTCTGTATAGTTTTCTAGAAAGAGAATTAAGGGCTTATCAAGAGAAACACAGTAGCAAAGCATGGTGTTCCCTCTCATACTCTTTTGGTTTGGTCAGGTACCTGCACTGTTCTTAAGCAAATGAAGATTAATTAAACAACTCTAAGGCTTTAACAAGGAGCTCAGACATACATGTTGAGGAGTTCAGACATACATGAAAGTCATGTTTTACTGCAACACAGTCCTCCCGAAAGTAAAAAAAAAAAAAACAAAAAAAAACAAAAAACCCCCAAAAAACAAACAATAATGACCACACACACCCCCCCACCTCCCCCCCCCGAAAAACGAACAAAGCTAACTTTGCTTTGTTTAACTCATTTCTCAGGTGGAGGTTAGTGGGCATTATGTAACTCTATACTATGTGTTTCTATTTCCTTACACCGAGGAAAATAGCTGAGGTTTTTAAGTGAGACTCTTCTTGCTCTTCAGTGAAGGTATTTACTGTGAGGGTGGTGAGGCACTGGAACAGGTTGCCCAGAGAAGCTGTGGCTGCCCCATCCCTGGAAGTGTCCAAGGCCAAGCTGGATGGGGCTTTGAGCAACCTGGTCCAGTGTCCTGCCATGGGCAGGAGTGTCCCTGCCCAGAGCAGGGGGGTTGGAACTGGGTGATCTTTAAGGTCTCTTCCAACTCCAACCATCTTAGGATTCTATTTAAAAGACAGAAAGAGGCATAGCTAAAGTAACTTCAGGTCTGAAAAGAGAAGAGCAATGCTGTTTTCTCTTGGAGTAAAGACCTTAAAGCTGTACTACTAAGTTTAAATGCTGTATATTGTAGGGATAGTAACCATAACACTTCAGGAGCTCAGGTTGAAGGTCCCTCTTGTCCCTGTTGTTGATTCACATCTGTAATAAGATCCAAAATTAAAATATTTTATTAGATTTGGAAAATATACGGATATCTAATGGATGGACCCATCTTTTTTTCAAAAGGAGGTAGTTAATTTTAATTTTATGGCTGAAAGCCTTAATATGTGCTGGGAACTGAGTCCCCTCCCACCTTTCTCTGCACTCCCAGCCCACTTGCAGAAAAGCTCTATGTAAGCTTTGCTCAGCAGTAGCCAAAACATCTCTACTGAGGGGGGGGGGGGGAATCAATACCAAGTATTTTTCAAAATACTGTCTTAAACTGTTTTGCTTACACAGACAGATGCCTTTCAATTGTTGACCTACAGTGTATAGTACTAATAAAAGCTTATGTGGAGATTTTGCTTTCTATCTATACCGGGTAACCATCATTGCAAGTTGCAGAAAGGAAGAGAAATACAGAAGTAAGGTAACTTACTGAAAATAGCTATGGTTGATGGTGGTGGGGGCAGAAGAGTAGATAGGCTATTAATATTTATAATGGCTAAAGTATTTTGTTCACAGCAATATTTCAGCTGCTCTGTCTCTCTTCCAGGTTTTAAGCGAGCCCCATGTTCCTTAGTAAAAATAAGACTGAGCCCTTACCCTGTACTGCAAACAACTGCTAGCAGGGGAATGTTTTGGAAAGAGGCATTCCCAGACTTATGCAGTGTTTACAAGTGATGGCAAAGCCATTGCAGAGGTCCTGTTGTCAGACTGAAAGTGCTACCCAGCTCTGCTGCAGGATGCTAAAGTCAACGCTGGCTGCGTGCATTTCCTCACACATCTTGGAGTCCTGCCTTCAATGCAGCTGCGTTTGACCGATTCTGCTGTGCTGGGCCGTGCCTGTGCCCCCTGCTCAGCCCCTGCAGCTGGTCTGGGGGCCAGCTCTCCCCCTTCACAGCCTCTCCTGCTCCCTGCTCCACTTGCCTCCAGGCTCTGCAGCGCTGGAGCTCCGATGGTTCCTGTCAGAGCTTTCTCTCTAGACCGGGGATGGGGCTGGGGGGGCCGGTAAGGCCGTGTGCGTACCAGTCTCTCCCCATCCTGCTGTCTTCGGCTTCACCCACCGTGGCCCAAAAATTATAGGGACTTCGGGGCTTTTTTTTTTTTGTGGGGGGGGGGGGGGGGGGGGTTTTGTGGTGTTTTTTTTTGG
>JAYRBT010000001.1:17084860-17096659 GCA_036023395.1 Myiotriccus ornatus
GGGCGGGAGGTTTTTGAGGTTTTTTTTTTGTGTTGAGTTTTTTTGCATATATATGTGTGTGTGGGGGGGGGGGGTGTTGGGGTGGTTGGTTTGTTTGTTTTCCCTTCTCGTTATCCAGCGCGCTCCTCAGCAAACAGGATGTCCCCAAAGGAGCGCGTGCGGTGCCGCGGCTTTCCCTCCCCTCGGGATGCGGCGCCGGCAGCCGGGACAGACCTGTTACCGGGGCGGGGCGGGAGGAGGCGCCGCCGCCGCCGCCGTGTCGGGGGCGGGGAGGAAGGCGGGGCGGCGGGGCCGGGGGATATACGGCGAGAGCCTCCGGGCCGGGGGCGAGGCCGCCGCCTGGCCCGGGGGAGCGGCGGGGCTGCGGTGAGGGGGCGCGGGGCGGCGGCGGGGCCTGCGGGGCTCGTCTGGGGAGCGGGAGGAGAATCCCCGGCGGGGGAAGGTGGGGCAGCGCGCGGGGTCGGGGTGGGGGGGGCGGGGTTGGGCGGGTACCCGGCGGGGGGGCCCGGGGCCCGCCGCCGGGCCCGCCGGTCCGCAGGGGCGCGCTGCCCGCGCTCCATCGCGGCGGCGGCTGAAGATGCTTCCTGCCGGTCCAGGGGCTGCCTCCTGCCGCTCCCTGGGGAATGCGGGGCTGCCTGGTGCCGCTCCCCGGGGATGCCGGGTCCGCCCGGTGCCGCTCCCCCCGGGGGGATGCGAGCAGCGGGCCGGGCCGCCCGGCCGGGCCGCCCTATAAAGTAGGCTGGGAGCAGTGAAAATGCAGCTGTGCGGTTCGCATCGCCGGCAGCCGTGGTTCCTGCCGGCTCCCCCCGTCCCTCGCTCGAGGGTGCGCGTCCCGGCCCGCGGGGCGGCGGGAGCAGCCGCGGTTCCCCGGAGCGGCACCGCCGCAGGGAGCTGCGGCACTGCCCGGAATGCCCGCGGGCTGAAGGGGCTGGCAGCTCCCGCTCTCCGGGGAGCAGGGCGGGCGGAACTGGGGGGAAACAGCAGCAAATGTGATTTTCCGTGCCCGCAGCCCCGCGAGCAGCAAGCCTTGAGACACTGCGCCTCAGTGACACGGTCCGGGCATCGCCAGAGATAGTGGCTCCCCTGCCTTTGCGGTTCGCGTGGCGACAGTGGGAGCGGTTGCACCAATACTCATAATTCTGGTGCTTTCGTAACGCTGCTGGCTTAGAGAGGTGTGGGGATAGAGAGCTGACAGTAACTGACAACTTGGAAAAAATGCCCCAAACTCTAATCCCGTAATAGAGCATGAGAAAATTAGAACGCTGTTCGTAAAAATGTAATTGAACCGGGTTTTGTTTTTAACCTTGGGTGAAAGGAGACTTGAAATAACAGGGAACAAAGCTGAGAGAATTAATACTTAATGATAAATAGGAGAAAATTCAAAGATACAGGATTGAAGTTTAAAAAAAATGAAATACTTAAAATCCATGGATTATTGTAGAAAAAAAGAGTGATTTTACAGATAAAGTCTTGACTGCCATGTTACTTTGTGTCACTGCAGACAAACTACCGGTGCATGAATTTTATTTGAAAATAGTGGGGTGTGTATAGATATATTTATTTTTTTTAATGTATTGCTTCCAAGGTTGTCTGGTCTTTTAAGTGGATGACTTCATAGAACAGTCCAGGAGTAGGGTAAGAACCTAAAGCTTTTTGATGTACTTATTGACTTCCTTTATACAGAAAATAAACGAGATCAATTGGTCAAGGATGATGAAACTCAGTATGTTAAGGCCTTTAACATAAAGAAAGCTCTAAACCTGTACACTGAATGTTTTAGGGCATGTGACATTTACAGAAATAGGGAAAATTTGGAACGAAAGTACATGGGAGTAGCCTTTATGGCTTTTTTAGGCATCTGAAATGACATTCCATTAATTTTTCAGTGTCTTGTGCTTTTCAGTGATTGAAGACAATTCTCAGCAACGCAACTGAAAATTCTCTTTTTCTCTAATGTGTTTGTTTCTGTTCCTCAAATGGGCATATATATTCTTAAATTAGCATTTTCATGTATTTAGGTGTATTTATTATCAGTTACTGTTTAAAACCCGAGCTGCTGTTTTATGCAAATTTAGTACTTTATGTTAGTGCAGAACCATTCCAACAAAGGTGTGTTTTTGTGGTATTTTGATACTTTCACTTTAATGGATGTCTTGCTCTTTCAGTGCTTGTTCATTGGTCAGAAATACAATCTCTGTAATTCTCAGCAAAGCATTTGAAGTTATAATCCCTATAATCCTTGTAAAGCAATTTGATGTGTGGTCTATTTTGAGACTGTCCTGGTTATACCAGTAATATATTTTGATTTTCTAACCTATGTGCTTTTGTTGAATAATTTAATTAGTTAATTTTGATATTTTATGTGTTATTATGTTTAATTTAAATTTACACAGCATTCTTCATTTAGACTTAAGAAATAGTACAAATTCTCAGTTATACTATTTATGGAAAGTTCTACAAAGTTAATGTAATCATTTGATTATGTTGTTGCACTTGGAGGATGGTGGTATGAGTAATGCTGCTTTGAGAATATTAGATTTGAAGAGATTGGTGTCTTTTGACTGCCACTCCTTGCCATCTGTTTCCTGGTTCCAAGTTTAGAGCTTCTGAAGGAACAGTATCCTTTTTGCTTGCAAAATGACTGCCTCAAAATTGTCCTCAAAAAGAAAGGAAGACATAAGAGTCTTACTGAGCAAGCATTAAGCTGTGAGAAGCTCATCAATGGCTTTAAGTCTGTGATTTTCTAGTGGATCATCTATCAAGCAACCTCAAAAAAACAATATATTTTACGGAAGTTAAATTTTGTGAAAAATAATACTATTATTTTATTAAAAAAAAAAAAAAAAAGGAAACACCAAAACTGAACACACTGTATTCTTCCCAGAAATTTATTTTTTTACTATTAGGGCTGCATATGAATACATGAGGTAAAAGGAATGATAAAAAAACAGAGAAGATGTAGTATGATGTAAAGTTAAATTTTAGTGCATTGAACTCTGTTACATATCTCCTCTGTAACGCTACAGTAATTTTCCCCCCAGCATGAAACTGGAGAAAGCATCTTTTATCTTGCTTATCCGAACTTGCTTCAGACCTTAGTTTTTAAGAGCAACTTCCTGGATTGTGTAAACAGGTAAATGGGAGATACCTAAACCCACAAGTTTCTGCTGGAAGTCATGGTCTCGTGATGTCTGGATGGTGATAGTGTGGCCTAACAGATAAATAGGGTGGTTGTTATTTGTTTTGGTTTTTTTGTTTGCCAAAACGAAATCTTGCACTCTTCTTTTGCCTTTCTTTTGTATCAGCTACAGCTGAGACCACCTTTATATAAGGTTTTGCTTTGACATGACCTAGAGAATTAAGTAATGTGATAGATAGTACTGTTCAGATTAGTTCCACAAAAAAAATATCCATGTTGACGGTTCTATTGTACTAGTTATTGTGCTGCCAAATTCTACCATTTGTATGCTTTCAGTGATAAACTTGACTTCTAGTAATATTTTGAGGACTTAATATAGTTTTTGTAAATGCACTTGCAGGAATGAAGTGGAAGTCAACTGAATTCTCTTGTTCACTACTGAGACGAAATGACATTAATGTTTGTGGTGGATGGAAGTCATGGCAGCGTCTAACATGGGAGGGAAAGATATGAACGGACCATGTGGCGTGACTCGTTCAGACTGCAGATCTTCTGCCTGCTTATGGCAGTACTGGCTGTTGTGGTGCTGGTCCATAATTTTTTTCAGTTAGAGGTAAGTGAAGCCACGCCAAGAGCACTTGAGCAACATTATTCCATTTTGAGTGTGAGGTTAGAACTGCGTGTAACAGCATTTAGCTATAACTTGGAATCATAGAAAATTCCGTCTGGGAGGGATTTGTGAAGGTATTTAATCATCACTCTGCTCAAAGGGCCAGCGTCAGAGTTAGCTTGGATTGCTCCAGGTATCCTTGAGTTGTGACAGTCTTGAAGGATGGCCAGATTTCACAGCCAGCCTAGGCAGGCTGTTGCAGTGCTGCCCCTCTCGTGTAATGAAGAATGTGCAGGTGGAAGTTGCATCTTATTTTTTCGCGTGTGCTTTCACTCAGTTCCTCTGTAACTCCCCTTTAGGTAGTGAAAGACTGCAGTTAGATCCCTTTTTGGTCTTCTCCAAATTAAAAATAAATAAATAAAAGTTTGGTTCCCTTAGTGTCATTCCACTTTCCTAATCATCTCAGGAGGTCTTAGCTGTTCTCTCCAATTTGACTCTGGTATGGGTTGTCCAAAAACAGATATAGTGTTCTAGTTCACAGTCCTCTTCACCATGGTCAAGACCTATCACCATGGGAACTATCACTTTGCTCAATCAGCTGGTTATGCTCTCATTAATTCATTGCCACAATATTGTGCTGTTGACATGGCCAGTTTGCTGTCTGACAGAATCCCTAGGTCTTTTTCTCCAGAGCTGTTAGATGGCAAGTTGATCTCCGGTCTCTACTGATGCAACTTCTATTTGCCTTTCCCTTTTTCCCTCCGCTGTGTCTGACTTGCATATTTCTTCATGTTACTTAGCACGTTATTGCAGACATACTTTCAAACTGCTTAGTTACTGGGTTACTAACCCCAGATTAAAGTCAACCCAGATAAGGATCCGTCTCAGGGAGCCTTAAAGGCTAACCATGCCCACTGGCTGTGTGGCATTCGGTGGGTGAGCATAATAATGCTTAGCCTAACAGCTCTTTAAGGAGGAAAAAAACCCCTCATGGGTTGGGCAGGTTGTGGCAAGAGATGCCTTCCTAAACATGAAGTGCTTGGCTTGTCAATAAATTATAACTATCCTCTATGCATGTGAACCAGTCAGTAATTTTTTATGCTTTTAAGTTGTGCATATCCTGCTTGCAGAATCTTCCTTCCTCTTGGCTAGTGGTGTCCAAATGAAATAATCCAAAAGAGGGGCTGTAAAATCCCTTCACCCCCACAAAAAATACAGTTGAATTAGAAGAGGATCGCTTAAGGGTAAGGAAGATGTTTGAGAGGTCTAAAATCACAAGTGACACAGGATCAATAGCTGGAGACACTAAATAAAAACTGCAAATGTTGATTTTTAAAGGAAGCACGGATGCTTTTTTGGATTGCGGCAAAGCGGCAGAAGTCCTTGCAGTAAGACTATGTAGCTGCTAAAAGCATATATTCAAAAAATCTGGATGAATGCACAGAAGAAAAATCTGTTAGAGGATACTAGATCTTAAAGATTTCCACCCTCGTGTTTAAGAAGTCTCTAAGCTATAAAGGACTAGAAACTGCATTAAGTCTTCAGGAGCAAGTATCACAACATGTTTGGTCTGTATTCTTTTCCCACCTACCTGCTCTTGGAAACTATTGGCAGTCAAAATACTGTTTGATGGACCTTTTGCTCAAGTTAACATGCTTTTTGTGTGTAGCATACAAAGTAGCTTTTGTTTTTTCTTTCTGTGGTTTGTTTTTTTTTTTTAATGACCTAGGATGTTGTAGGAAGAGTGTTGATATTTTGAAACCTAGACTGTTGGTTTTTTTTTTAATTTTAATTACATTTATTAGAGAAGAGGGCTCTGGCAGTGCTTTGAGAATGAAATGGAAAATGCAGGTTTGCTCTGTGCTTTTTCTTGCCACTATTCATGATAGTGTCTTCATGGCTTTGTTGACCTTTACTTACCTGCTGTTCCAAACTTGGTTAAGTATTGTGCTGCTGGTAAATCTTTACACCACAACATGCCACTCTAACCCCTTCTATTGTCTTGACTTTTCTGAATGGACCTGCTCTGGTATTTGTCTCTGTCTTGGCATAATTTTCCAGGCAGTCTACCATAGGTGTCTATGCTGATTCTTTTCAATCAGAGATCAAAGCCAGAAAAAGCCTTAGAAAGCCTTCACAGAGTATCTGTACCCTAATCTGTTAGGGTTCTGGAAGGTGGGCTCTTTGTTGATTACTGTTGAAAACGTGTTTGTAAATGCATCAGACATGCTTCTCATCCCCAAATCATCTAACCTAGCTGGCTAAAGCTCAAGATCTAAGGCAATTGTCAGCTATCCCCCCCTCCCCAGCTATCCTCCCTGCTTTTTCTCTGTAAGATTTTATACCTTTTCATGTTGCAATCTTCCCTCTTAAATTCTTAGGCTACTAATGACACCCTCTCAATAGTCTTCATGTCAGAATTTTACTTTTCTTACTCTGTATTTAAAAAAGACCAAAAAATAAGCTGTCCACTACTCCCTTGAAGTCACTGTACTAGAAGAAATGTATTTTTATTTTAATTTTTTTCTGTGAACATTGACAGATAAAATGTTCAAATTTTTTTTTTTTTTGGTGAAGTATCAGGATGTTGCCAAACATCATGCCTTTAGGATACAGGAGAGTTTGTGAATTTGTACCAATTACCTTTAGAGTGAAAGAACCATTTCAGGACTGGTTGTGAGCTCTGTTTTATTAAAAGCCCTTAGAAAAGAGTGTATGGGGAGAAGGGAAGTTTCTTGCCAAAATGAATTAATGGCGTATGAAATCAAACAGCTGAAACTGAATAAAAGAACTATGTAACAAAGTCTTTTTTTCTTGCTGCTAAATTGCAGGTGCCTACAAAAGATAACTTCATCTTATTCGGAGTGTTGCTGGAACATTTCTCTGTTAGGTGATGGCTTTTTAGGGTTGACTTTGACATTTAGAGTAGTTTAGCACCCACTCAGTGCTGTGAGATGGTAATGACAGTGAGCTGATTTCATGTCTGTCATAGACAACAAATAGACTACCTGGAGAGTAAAATTGCTGAAAATAAGATGACTGACCTTTCAGTAATTGGTGTTTGTTCAGTTTCAGATGTTGTCTGCTACATAAATTGAGAGTTTTTATTGGTCAAACTGGAAGTCATTTTCCCCCCCCATGCCTGTTGGCTGGGAATCTCTTGTGATGTTTCCTGCTCTAATGATGGTGACTGTTCTGAATGTACCAGGCCAAGCCAGGAGTAACAGTTCATGGAAGATCTTGGGCTTTGAGATGGAGTTGCACATTTTCAGCAGCACTTGAAATACTCAGCATTTTCACTGGCCGCCAGTCGTAAATGAGTGTTTTAAGGTTGCTTTAAGCAACTCGTTCAATGACAGCACCTACATTATGGTGTTTAACAGAGGTGTTTATTGCAGATCTAATCAAGTACCCTGGGACCGTTCTAGAATATCTTTGAGGGCATTATTGTCTCTATTGATCTATATATTTTACCTCATTTGTGCTTATTTAGCATAGACAATGCCAAAAGCTGAGTAGTTAAGCTGAAACTCCCATTAGCTCCCTTGTTGTTATGACATCTGTAATGCCAGGAACCGCTTGTATATTTGTTTGTGCTTAACTGACATGTGATCTGTTTTGTCCTACCTGTGTTATTTGGCAGGCATCCATTAAAGCACTTTGTGGTCAGATTTGGGTTCTGGTTAGCTTAAAAACTCAGAAAGTAAAAATAATGATAAGAACCCTCAACAAAACAAAACAAAATCAAACAAATGCACTCCACACAAACAAAAAAATGCAAACAAACCCAATAAACCAACAAACAAAGACCCTTGGAAACTGAACTTAAAATACATGACACCTTGAATGGAATATAGTATATATGGAAATAAGTATATAAGGAAATAGTATATAAGCAAGTTATTTATCATGGAGACTATAATAAAAACTAAAAGTATCTGTGTCATAAAGGAAGAGTACTCTTGAGAGATCTTGAGAAATGGTCTTTATTTGTTTGGTTTTTTTTTTTAATGAATTTTATTTAGTTTTGGCTACTAAGTACAGCAGAAACCCCACAGTTCTGCACAGTCTCAGTGTGCTAGCCTACCATAGAGGAGCCAGAGATATTTGGAAATGCCAATGAAAGAAGGAGTAGGAAATGGAGTAGGGGCAAAGTTAGCTTATTATCTGCCTCAGAGCAGCCCTTGTGTATCCACAGGGGCAGGAGAACTGGAGCACTTGTTTGGAGCTGAGCCTGGGAAACACTATAGAGAGGAAGATGGTTTGGAAAGCTTTTCTATGTCAGTGAAAGATCTTCAGTATATTAATTGACTATGAAGCTTTCCCTGCCTTTACTGGCAAAGAGAATCTCTGCAATAATGTGTGGTCCTGGTTGGGGTTTACAGACCTCCTTGAGAGAGGACTGTAAAGATGAACAAGAATGCTGGAGAAAGAATTGTCCTTCATGAAGTTGAAGGAGCTCTGCTTTTACTTTCATGGAGACTCTCCCTCACCCTTTTTGAAGATAGACTGAGAAAATATTTGTGGTATGATCTGTTCTACTTAATGGGTCATAATCTGGAGATGTGGAAGTGTCCTTGGCTCAGCTGCAGGTGAAGAGCTTTGGCCTTGTGCTTTGCTATGGAGATGGACAGATTTGGAGACATTGAACTATGTTCTATTTTCTGAATGAGTTTGTTGGCTTTGGTTCTTTGCACTCTTTTGCATTGAAAAATACAGGTATGCCCCTGGAAAGAGTTCAGAAAGCCTAGCTAAGCCGTAAATGGCATCTTCTACAACTCTGGCGGAAAGACTGGGTTAAAAACCCTGAAGAAATTTATAGAAGATTAAAAATAGGGACATGCGTGTTTTTAAGGCTGTCTTAGATGGCCATCTCTTCTTAATTTGAAGGGATTTTTTTCCCATGCCCCCTGACCTGGAGTACCAACCACTAAAGAATGAGCTGAACTATAGAAATTTTCTCTTGAGAACTTACACTGAAAACAACAATTAATCAGACACACATATTCTCCCTTCCACCTCTCCTTAGGAAAATGCTTAAATATTTTTGCTGAATGATACATTGTTACCAGCTTATTGGATGCATTAAAATAGATAGCTAACTTTTAAAAATATTTCCATGCAGTATTTTCTGTGTTATGGATATGCATGAGCAAGTGAAGGGAAGAAGTTGTGAAGGTATCCAAAAATAGACACTTGGCTTAACTCAAGAATGCATGTAGGCAAGATTTAAAGTAGAACTGTGCCTGAGATTCACTCTCAGCTTTGGCTGAAATTTACTGGACTAATAAAAGTAACATGCAGCAATACATCTGCAGCTTTGCTTGCTGTGATGGCAAATGGAAATAATTACAAATTATCTCAGATGGCCTTCAGGGGAAATTTATTAAATCCTGGATGGAAGTGCAAAATAGAAGCAAAAGCTTCTATTGTGATGTTAACATTTGATGTGTCTGTGGATACCTGTCAGTTTACATTTTAGAGTTACCATGTCGCAATCTACATTTCAGATTTCAGGTTTTATTGTATGGATATCATACAAAGAAGATTTTGCGTATCCATCCTAAATCCTAATGTGCTCATCCTCTTACTCTTAAGCTGATCAAAACCAACTTCTTATGTCACAGACTTCAAAAGACTGTACATTCCTATTGTTTGTTAGGTTACCTTTCTTATAAAAAAGTGTGTTGAATCTCAGTTTTGTTCTTAATGATTTTTATACACCGGTGATATTCCAATGGACTAAGAAAGGTTTATAACAATGAATAAGGCTTTAATATAAGTGCTGTGAATTTTAGTACATTACTGAGCAGTTAGTTACAGAGGAAGTAAATGGGAAACACTAGGGTATTGGTGAGTACAACGATATTTTAAAAGATTTCAAATAACGTAGTTTGATTTCTTTTTTTAGCAGTCTTTATCCTCTGATGCCATGTGAATGGTGCACTGTATAATTTTAATCTTTGCTTGAAAAACTATTTTCGTTCTTAATTAAATGGAAGTATGGATAAGTTCTACTATATATACCTGATAATTAATTGTTCATTATCTGCTGATTTTGGTGTGTATTTGAAGGGTAAGTTTGGAGTTGCTGATTAGAAGTCTCATGGGTAGCTCTGGAGGCTTAAGCTGTGCTATTTTTAAAATTTTCCTAGTGCAAACCTGCAAAATCGTGTGATATGAAGATGATGGTATCTCTGCAGTCATTTGCATGAAAATACAGTTTCGGACACTCATGTCAAGTTGCAGCAGAAGCCTCCTCTCTTAGTCTAGCATTGTATTTAACTTCTTTAATTTTTAAACTCTTGTGTGAATTAGGGGATGCTCTGCTGTTTCGTTTGGTTCTAGAAGAAGCTGTATATAGATTTTTACAATCTTATAAATAAACAAACCAATGATTTTTTTGCATGTTCAGTCCTACTTGTTCTGCACTATTGTACTTGCCAACTGGCTCATGAATTCATTGTCCCTGAAGCATCTGGGGTTTTATTCTTTTATTTCTTCCAATCTGAACATTACAGGGAAAGACACATTTCAGATAATTAGATAAGAAGCCATGTGAGTGTGACCAGATAAATGACTGCAGCTGCTACAGGCAGCAGACTTCCCTAGAAGGCGTGTGCGGGGGGTGCATCAGCATCATCTGCAGTGTAAGGCCCCAGAGAAACCCTATTTCCTTGTGTTACATTGGGCAGCTATTAGACCTCATGGTGCTCTAGGACTAAAATGTTACTACGGAATAAAACATGACCTACAATTTACTACTTAATCATTCAACCTTTTAAATTTTTTTTCACATTGCTGATGTTTACAGATTACACCGGGAGCTAAAATACTGCCATAGAAAATATTGGGCATGATCTATATAAAAGCTTCTTTGCCATAACAGGGTGACCATGTGTTACCCACCCATTTCCTTAGAAATCCCATGGTCAGAGTAATAGATTCAAGTCTTCTAGTGAAGTTGCTTCATTTGGTCGGCTTCAAAGCTCTGCGAAGGAAAGCCCAGTTCTTGGGATCATTTCATTATCCATTATTCACAATGTTTCATTTCAAAGCACAGTTTCAGGTGATCTTTTTCCTCCCCAGAACCTGGATGATGACACAGTTTCAGGATCAAATTGGATAACAGAAAACAATGTCCAGCATTCGCTGTCACAGACAAACAAAACTACCAGGAAGCCTTACTGCGGTTATATGCAGCAGACTTTGTCCAAAAGAGAACAAGAGGAGCAGGAAACATTGCTTGCTGCAATAGAGTGGCCAAAACCCCCTGATGGCAAAATTGCCTTTGCACAAAGCACTGATCCCACACGTAGTGACTTTGTGATTGTGAAACCCAGCAGGTTCTTCAAGGTGGGTGATGAGTTGGAGGTCCTCGTTCGTATGAAGGATTTCCAAGGAAAGCCCAAGCAGTATGGCGGAGACTATTTACAGGCACGAATTCACTCTCCTCTGCTAAAAGCTGGAGCAACAGGAAGGATTGTAGATTGTCATAATGGCCTTTACAAAGTCTTTTTTACCTTGCTTTGGCCAGGAGAGGTCAAAGTGTCTGTGTCACTTGTCCATCCAAGTGAAGCAGTCCAAGTCCTCCTGCGTTTACGAGAAGAAAGGCCGGACAGGGTCTATTTCAAAAGCTCCTTCAAGTCTGGGAGATACTCAGAAACCACTGAGTGCAACATTTGCTTACCTGGAGATCTCCCAGTCTGTAACTTCACAGATCCCTACACCGGTGAGCCATGGTTCTGTTACAAGCCTCGAAAACTATCCTGTGCCAGCCGAATCAGCCATGCCAAAGGTGGATATCTAAAAGGTCTCCTGACAAAAGAGGAAAGCCTCTTTTTCCAAAGGTATGTATGTTGTTGAATTTGTATATATATACTCAGTCAAGTTGTTTTGTTTGTTTTTTTTTAATACAAATTTGGCTTATTGGTTATTATGACACATGGCCTTGGAGGAAGAGTGTATCTGCAGTAATCATAGAATCATAGAATAGATTGGGTTGGAAAAGACCTCCAAGATCATCAAGTCCAACCCCTGATCCAACTCC
>JAYRBT010000001.1:17101516-17221134 GCA_036023395.1 Myiotriccus ornatus
ACCTAAAAAATCCAATGCGCAGGCTGGAAGGTGTAAAGACCTTCCCCGGTTCTTCGTTCACGAAGACTGGCCATTATATTATACATGTCCATGAGGATTATGGAGGCTGGTTTTGTTGTTAAATTTGAAGAATTTTTCTCTTCCAGATTCAATCAGTCTGAACAGAGTTGAAGACCCCACAGCTTCCCCTTCTGGTTATTATTATGAAGACCAGTGGAGGTCCAGGACACACTGGATCCATAATTTTAACAAATCAGATGATATAACCGAGTGCTTACAAGGAAAAGTAATCCACTTGTTTGGAGACTCTACAATAAGGCAGTGGTTTGAATATCTGACAGCATTTGTTCCAGGTAATTTTTTTAAAATTGGTTTTATCTTTAAAGACTTTTGCAACGCTTTATTTTTCATCTCTCATATACAGAGCTGATCTTACTGAGTGACAAAGGAAGAGGGAAGACAAAAAACCTCATCAGAAGTCCTGGCAGACAGTTAGTCAAATGTTTGAGCAGACACTGAAAACATGTAGGCCTTGGAAATGTGGCCACAAAGTATCAGTGAAGTTGTCCTTGTAAAGGGACCGCTGTTGTGGCTGTGAGTTAAGGTGGCCACACCAGGAGCCACAGCAGAAGTAACTTAGGCTGCCTCTGTAAGAGGCACAGTGTCAGAGTTATAGGAGTGATTTGGGAATGAAGTAGCAAAGAACTTTTTTTAATGTTCATAGGTTTTGGGTAGTTTCCCTTATTTTAACTTAAATAACAGAATTCCAGTAGCCAATTAGATATTCCTCCCTCCCTCATCCCTTTCCCATAAAGCAGTTGCACTGGAATGCAGACTTTGAGACTCCTTAATGCCTACAAGTTTAAATCACCTTAAATTTAGTGGAGTCCTAAAGTTGCTAGACGGGTTCTCGTGAACACTGGATTCATAGGGCCACAATGACTATCTGGAAAATTTCTTTTTTACAAGGGAAAACAAAATAGTTTGGGAAACTTGGGAAAGGCATTGACAGCCTTGTGAAGTCCAGGTGTGTTGTCTTGCACACAACTTTAACACACAGCTTCAATAGTTTTGACCTCTTGTGCCATCTTTCACCAATGCTCACTCTCGGCTTTCCAGATCTAGTGGAATTTAACCTGAGGAGTCCCAAGAACGTGGGCCCTTTCATGTCTGTGGACCTGAAGCACAACGTGCTGCTGAAGTTCCGCTGCCACGGGCCACCCATTCGCTTCTCAACAGTCTTCAGCAGTGAACTGCGCTACATCGCCAACGAGCTGAACGGCATCGTGGGGGGGAGGAACACCGTGATAGCCATAACCATATGGTCCCACTTCAGCACTTTCCCTGTGGAAGTGTATATCCGGCGGCTGAGGAACATTCGGAGATCAATTATTCAGCTGCTGGATCGCAGCCCCGAGACTTTAATCGTCATCAGAACAGCTAATGTTCAGGAGCTTGGGCCAGAAGTGAGCCTCTTTAACAGTGACTGGTATTCCTTTCAGCTTGATTCTGTCATGAGGAAAATGTTCTCAGGAATTGCTGTGCACTTTGTGGATGCTTGGGAGATGTCTGTGGCTCATTACTTGCCACATAACTTGCACCCACAGGAAGTGATTGTTAAGAATCAAATAGATGCATTTTTATCTTATGTGTGCCCTCTGCAAACTTAGCACAAATCCCTGTGTCATCTTTTGCTGTAGCTGAAGTAAAGTTGCTCTTTGTCAGAGCTGTGGAATGATGCTGGCTGATATGGAGGAACTCTGGTTACTGTAAATGCACGCAGTATGAGTGGAGTGGCCTTAACTCTAAGTAGCTGTGAAAGATGGTAAAGAGGAGTTGACTGTTTAGGCCATATCTTCCTGCAGGGTTGGTTCCTTCAAGCTTATCATTCATATCTGAGATTATTAGAGAGCACCTTAAATTAAATTGTCAGGATTCAATAAGAAATTATTTGGGTTATTAGCTTTACTAGTTCTCTGCACTGTATGCCTAATTTAATCCATATGACACTGATTCTCTTGTCAGGGTCTTGTTGGTCAGAACTGTGTGTGAAACCTAGGAAAGCTTTTGGGAATGGTCTTTCTCTTAACATTCCAGAGTTTAAGAGGTGTCTCCTCTAGTTGTATATCAGAGAAACACAGTGTCTGTTCTTGTTACAAAGTCCTAATTAGAGACATGAAGGGAGTGTACCAAAGTCACTAATAAGGAAGCACAATCAAAATACCTGTAGTATTAAGTCATGAAGAATTTGCTGAAATTTAATAGGGCACCCGTGTTTACAGATGGCTGCTAAATAGTGCAAATAGCCACTATTTTAGCTTTGTTTCCTGTGCTACTGAATCTCTTGAGCTTAAGTGTGCTATCTACTTCTTGATTTATCTGTAGTGATGAAACGTGTGTTATGATCTCAGTAAAGACACTGTCTGAGGCAGTTTCTGCAAGTTCAAGTTGCAGGCTCTCCTACTTGAAGCATTTTCCAATGGAAGTGTTTCCCTTCCCTGGGAGATAAAGCTACTGTGTTATGCTCCTGCAAAGCCAGGCTGCTGACAGTCACTAGTGTACATCCTTTGTGCACTGTGTCTGTGTGGAGGGGCCAAGGGACCCGAATACGCCTGGTCAAGTTTGGCACTGGGTAATAGTAATTGGCACACACAAATGGCCAGGGCCATGCCCTGAGTCCTCTTCAGGATCTGCCAGTTTTATCATTTATTCATGAACTCCACTGCTGACAATACACAAGGTAAAAAACGTCGCACCCAAAAGCCAAGCACACGCAGGGTTGCCTTCATACAGCTGCCTGGGACAGACCCAGGTCTGCTGGTGTGAAAGCTGGTGGCTCTCAGGCCTCTTGGTGTGGTGTTTACTGCTCCTACTTGGATAGAGCCCGTCTCCAGTTTTAACTCTTAGTGCTTTGAAAACAGAGTTTTGATTAAATTCATCTCCCAAATTGAAGAGCAGTTCCATGTTGTCTTAACTTCTGGTTCCACTCAGGCCAAAGCCAGTCTTCGCCAATGGTGTTACTGAGAAATGTGTCAAAACAAAGGTGGGTCTTTGTGAGCAAACAGAGAAGATTAATAAGGAAAATTGGTTAAGTTGCACTGAGTGAAATAATTGAAGTGTCTTCATGTTAGAAATGTTTTACTCTCTGTCTGGTTTGCTGCTCTCTTAAGAGAGATCGTGCTCTCTTTGCTGGAGCCCCAAGAAAGCTCGTGCTACCAGCTCCAGCAACAGTGCTTTTTATTTTGTTCATTTTAAAGGACAACTGAGAATTATTTTAAAAAAAAATGTAAATGCTTTCAGCATGTAAAAGGCATCAGTAAAAGGCATCCATCTATAAACTTAGCAATTTAAAAATGTTTAAAAATGTCTAAAAATGACTGGAGGAGTCATATACACTGAAATAATGTTTATTCTTAGCTTTTCAGATCAGAATTAAGGAGGTCCAATTTGCTGGTTCCTACTGACAGCTGCCTCACATAGCATCTGTCCATACATCGCCTTTAGGTAACTATTTATTCCTTTTGTATGGTAATGGAAATTTACCCTCTGCAAAGAAGAGACCACACCAGTTCAGGTCTGGGAAAGTAAACCACCACCGTGGAAAATGACCTTTCATCTTTCCCAGGTGTGATTTTTGAAATAGGTAGAGTGTAAGACTTTCATCCTGAATAACAAATCCATCCTAGTAATGTTAATGAAAATAAGACTTCAAACTTGTACTTTGAAGGAAACTACTTAATTTGTGGACTAACCATTAGGTTTCCCTCCTAAAGCCATATTGTGTGTGAAAATGTTTCAGCAGCACGTTTCTCCTCTGAATGTTGTAGTGCCACTGCTCTTCAACAGCAGCTTTCTGTCACTGTTAGCTACCAAGCACAGATAGAGAAGAAAATAATTCTTTTGAATGTTTTGACAGGGGAGGGAAAGAGAACGGGACTGCTATTTTAGCAAAGATGTCTAATTGCCTTCTGGTAGAACCTCACCCTTTAAATTAATTAGATTAATTTTTTAATAACAGATTAACTTTTAGGTAATGAATTTGAGGGAAATTGAAAACTGATTTGGAATGAGGACCAATACTTCATTTCTTTGGGCTCTGAAGTAGACAGGGAGAAGAAATTGAGGAACTGAGGATTTATTCATGTTTGGGGACATGATGCTTTTAGATGTCTTTCTGTTGATCTATAAATGATTTTTCATTTCTGGTCTCATCTTGTTGCCATCACACCAGTTGTGTATGTACTGTGTATGCAACCACAGAAGCAATAAAGTATTTTAAATCAGTTTATTTAAACTTTTAAATGGATTTTAATGGATTAATAGGTTGGTTATTTTTCAAGTTATTTAATGTGAAACAGGACTGGAAAGGAATTTCTCAGTTGTCTGTTAAGTACCTTTCTTTACACATAAATTATTTCACAAGACTTTTCAAAACCCTGTCTTCCTTTTCTTTTCATTTTCTTAATTTGAAAGGAAGAAATTGTATTTTTAATATTTTCATTCTTGTTCTGAGAATTTTGATTATTAACCTTTCAGTACAGATTTTTTTTTCCTTTCTAATTTCTTTATTTAAAATCTAGATCCCTCAAATCCCAGTGAAATAAACTGTACATTTATGGTGTTTATTAGAAAATTTCAGAGCAATTTATTTATAAAAAAGGTAAACTCCATTTTATGTATTAAGAGTGTTGCACTGTAATATTTTGAGAATTTTGTTTCTCATGTATATCTTCTTAGGCTTATTTCTTCCTTCTAGAAGACATTAGTTGAATTGTTGATGAGAAGAGAGGACAAAAAGCTGAAGTTTCCCTTTTTTTAAGTTTTTAGTTGCTTCTAATTTCATCTACATTGCAGCACTATTGTGGCTCTGCTTTATAGGATTTAAACACCATTTTTCATTGTTTTACTTATTAAAGGCAAGCATTTAAAAATGGAAACTTCGCTTACCACAAGTGTCTGTGCGATTCTTTTATGTATTACAGGTAACAATTCCATGTACATGTGACAAAAACAAAGGTCTGAAATTGTCTCCTGGAAGGGTTGAGGGTGTTGGGATTTTACTTTGGTCTGATTGCAGAGTGTGGGTAAAACATTCTTCCTCTCATGACAGTTTAAGTAACAGCAAAAACCTTCAGTCATAGATGTGTATTTAATTTATAAAGCACGCACTGGTTAAGTCCAGATTACTCCATATATGTTTAGACTGTTTGGGAGACTCTCACTATGCTGGGAGCAGCAAAGGACGACATCTGTGTGTTAGAGAAAGAACTTGTTTTCAAAGGTGTTTTTTTTTCTAATATATGTATATTCATTGACATACTTACAGTATGAAGAAGGTTCTACTGTCTTATTTCCTGATGTGATCAGAAAAATAATTTTAATAGCCAAAAAGGTCAAAGAATGAAAAGTCTCTAATAAAGAGGGAAAGTTTACTTGAACTATTTAATCTGATTTAGTCTCAGTTAATCTTGTTTGCCGTAACCCCACATCCTTTATATTTTTACAGTTACATAGTAGTTCCCTTAGTTTTACCTGTTACATTCTTGTGCTGTATGTTGGGTAGGAGTTTCACAGTATGGTTTATAGATTAAATTCACTTAGATGATTTTTCTGATCTGTGCCTGACATGAGACCTAGCACCAAAGCACACTGATGTTTCCTGTTGTTGGTGCATCAGGCCTGGAATAGACGGGAAGGAGAAATGAGGAAACAGGATTTGTGTTTTAAGATGAGGACTGGCCACACAATGCTTTTTAGATGTCGTTCGGTTTATCTATAAATGATTTTTCATTTCTATTCTCATCCTGATATAATAGAAGCTCTTGACATAATAGAAGCTAAGCCCAAGAGCTGTGTTTTCAAGGTCATGGGGAGAGGGAGAGAGTGGCTGCGTGGCACAGACTGGGGAGCCTCTGGGATGGCTGGAGGGCCAGGGTGGAGGAGCTGGGGGATGGCTACCAGCTTACCTTGGGGTTAGGTTGCAGCCAGGATTCACAGCTGGGAAAGTACTAAGCAGGGTGCATTGTCCTTTTTGCTGACTTCTAATATATGTAGCCAAAAATAGCCTGTTTGACAGAAGAAAATTGCTGAGCTACAAGTTTCTGGAAACTAGAAGAGAGTGCACTGGGACAGCGTCTGTTCTGTTTTTCTGTTCCCCCTCTCATTTGCTGGTGACCACTGAAGGGGAGAGGGCAGGGGGCAGGGGCTAGGGCAGATCTGGGGTGCTGCTCCTACATTCCTCCAAAACAAAGAGCTGAGTTCATGCCTCAGCCTGCTCTCCCAAGGCCACCTGACAGCCACGAGGTAACAGGGTGAAGGTAAAGCACCTTATTCCCAGCATTTTGCTCTGGAAACTGAAAGTGAAGCGTACTGCCATCGTGTCCAACCTACGTCAGCCTTCACTTAGCCACAAATAGAAGAGAGATGCTGCAAACACGAGCTGCTTTTCAGTGCGGTGTTAGGTCAGGCTCCAGGCATCCTTACAGGGGAAATGGGAGTGGGGAGTAGGAAAAAGAGGGGAAGAAAAAGGATTTAAGGAAAAACAACATGTAAAGGTCTTTCTCTGTAACACTGGGGAGAGAAAGAAGGTTGGGGATTTGGTCATGAGGTTTCCAAAGGCAATCCCAGTTGTGTGGGACAAACTCACTCCTCTGAGATAGCACACTGAAATATATATACATATAGACATGTATTTCTCCAAATATGTCAAAAAAGGAACAGTTTTTCCCAGCCAGGCTGCTCACTCACATCTTCCTCTCCTCCCTCCTGACAGCATTGCCACAGTAATCATATATTAGGTACAGTTCCAAACTTTCTGCTTACAGTTGGTTTGAAGGCATGTGTATTGGGTTTTCACATGTTTGTAGATGTGACAGATATCATAGTGGGGAACTTTTTAAAACAAACCCAAAGCATTTATAACCAAAATGAGGAGTGCACAAGCAGGTTTCATCATGTGTCATGTGCTCTTCAGTGGCTGTGGTGACTCAGAGGAGGTGTGTAACTTGCCTGAGGTGGCATAGGTGCTTGACTTGAGCCTCTTAATGCCAGACAGAGGGACAGAAGGCTCACCAGGGCCAGCAAAGAGCCAAAACCACGTGGTTTCTGATCTTGTTGGAATGGGTCTTCTTGTATTCATCCCATGGTTTAGTCCTGCATCCCCAGTTAGCAAGGTAGTAGGTAACTTCTAACATTAGCTGTCCTGTTTACAATGCAAGATCAATGTATTTGAAATCAGGGAAATGTTTTATTATCTTCCTGAGTCTGGATCTTTGGGTCTTTCCTGAATTCACCACAGTGCTTGTCATCCAGATCTAAATCTTTATATAGGGGAACCTAGCTCATATCTGGGCAGTGACTCTGAAATCCTGTCCAAATTACTGTGTCCTTCTCTGCTGGCATTACTACCCTCTTGAGGGCATATCCAATAGGCTTTTAGGGTGATTTAAACCGGTCTGCTCTGTACGTCTTGTCATGGTGAACATGTACACTTGTACACTTGTACTCCTTGTACAGGAGCTTCTCTGCATGGAATGGGAAAAAGAGATTTTGTGGGAGAATGCTAGAGAACTAAGCGTGTGTAAGTCACGTTGTGTGAGGCCCAGGTGCAGAGTGAGCACATCACTAAACCTAAACAAAAGTGTAATGTGCCCTCACCCACATCCCGACTGTGTCAGCTGGCGTGGGCTTAATGCTTTAGTGAATCCATAATGAATGTGGCCAGAAGAGGGCTTTGAGGCACTGAAAAAGAGCCTGGGATGACTCTCAAATGAAAAACATAAGCCACAACATAATAGTTCTGGTGGTGGTTTGTTTTCTAACTCCTGGGTGGCTGTGTTTTGAAAACAGATGTCACAAACACCACTGAATGAAGCTTTCTCACTGGGAGTTCATTCTAGAGTTGCTGTTGATGTTGATGACTCAGTTGATGACACAAGCGTTGATAACTTAGAATGAAGACTGCCCTTCAGAAGGTGATTTTTTTTTGGCTCTAAATATTCTTTTAAATGTGATTTTTTTTTTTTCCCTAAGACACAAAAGCATCCAGAGGAGTAAACTTGACTGGGGTAGAAGAGTACATCTCATGCCAGTTCTTTCTGAAACATGGAAAACTCAGCAGACTCTATGGTCTGACAGCAAGACCATCCTCTGGCAGTCATGCTGTTGTCTGTGTCAGCCACCTGTTAAACATTTTGTACTGCCCCTCCCACTTGTTAGTCTCTCCCATCCCTCGTCAGCTCTGAAAACAGACAAGTGCTTTTCACCCTGTGCCCGCATGTTTGGGCCCTCTGTATGCACCTGTTGTTTTTTGGTTCAATTTGGTATGAGGCTCTCCCTTTTTTTACTCTAAATCTCTGCTGCAGGTTGTTTGCAATGACTGGGCACTATTTATTATTTATATGACAAGGACTAATGCTCTGCTGTGGCATGGCAGCCCACGCCGAAGGATCTCATGAAAGAGCTTCCAGGTGGGACATGCCCATGGGAGTATAGCGGTGAGAGGCATGGCACAAGTACCTGCAGTGAAAGAACCATGATAAATTCATGGGGTTTTCCCCCTCTTGTCATCCTGCAGTCAGTTCTTTCCACTCCTTGCTGCCCTCTGGTTTTCCCTCTGCCAAGTGAGTCACGCTTTCCAGTCCTGCTTGTCCTCTTTCTCTGTCTGAGTCAGCTTCTCTCAGGGAATTGTCACTTGCTGTTGGCAAGGCAGCTATTTCTGTCTTTAGCTGCTTCTTCCTTCTAATGGTTTCGTATCTTGCTGCTCCACCTTTATATTTTTCCCTGTGAATTTGTACTGTTATTATTTGCATCTGCTGTGTCTTGTTTTTACTTTAAGTGAAAATAGAAAAAAGAAAGTTCCTTTACAGAAAAAAGTTTCTGTCTTAAAAATCCAATGAAAAGAAACTAGGAGCTCCAGTAATAAGCAGATATTATAATTATTTTGCATTGTTGCAATATGCAAAATAACTATAATATGTGTATCTTCCAATCCCAGAAATTTCATATCTGCTGTTTGAAATGAAGGCTCCCCATGTTAACACATTTCTTCCTGATGTCCTGTTGTCCCTGTTCTGCACTGCAACAAACATTGTTACAAGTAGTTATTTTCATTTCTGACTGAAGTCAGAACTGTTCATCCTGCCCTGCAACACATCAGCCATGGCATTGTTACTCTGCTCTTCTTTTTTTTTCTTGTCAGACTTGGATTTTCCTTTTCTTTGCAGCAGGGAACGCCTGTTCGCACAGGTGAGTGGTGCCCAGGAGGGGGCTGACCTTCCTGGCATATACAGCTGGTAACAAGTGTCCCTCATGGCTTTAGGAGCCAGAGCACCGGAGCTGCCTTAGCTCCACAGGCAGCAACACCTGGGACAAAGGGGTGTGGCAGCTGGATGAGCTGAGTGGTGCTCCAGGTGCTGCTCCTACTGCCTGTGGTGTTGGGTCTGGCTGAGGTGCTGCCCTGCCACATGTTAGACAAGACTGAGGGTACCACGGGCCTCCAGTGAGCAAACAAATACCAGCCCCAGCTATTATTTCAAAGAAAATCACTGAGCTCATCAAGGTTATCAGCTGAAGACGTTCCCATGATATAATACATCTGTGAACAGGAAGGTGGAGCCCACGCAGCGTTTCCTGCCTGCAGGCGGAAGGTTTCAAAATTATCACCTTTGGGATAGAGATGTTCTCTCCTACCTCCCTCCTGCAGCTTGCTGAGGCAAGGCAAGGGTGTAGGTAAACTCTGAGTGTGTTCTGTTTGTTTAACATCTATGTTCCAGTGCAGGAGGCACTGGATACACAGCGGGCAGGGGATAAGTGCTTGTATCTTGTTGGCACCAGCTGCTGGGAACTGTAGGAATTAACTGCATTTGGGAAGGGGTAACACAAGGCACTGAAGCTGAGGGATATATTTCCTGAAAAGATTTGTGTGTCCTATCCTTGCTCACCGTGTTTGGTATGCCTGTGCCACTGCTGAAAGGAGAAGAAAAGGGGGCACGATTCAGATGGATCTGTTCACCTTTTAGGAAAATCCTGGAGACTTCTTTCAAGCTGGAGGTTATTCATCTCTACTGGAGCAGGTGACTATTTCACATCTGATAGGTCTGTGACAGAGACATCCTTTTTATTTATTTTGGTTTTACACTCACCTCCACCCTCCCCCCCCATCATCCTCCCATTTTAATCAGGCTCCTGGTTGTATGGAGCTTTCACACTGACACTAGCCCTGTGAAACTCATTCCAACCTTTCTGAGGGCAAAGTCCCACTGAAATCCAGACCGTCACCAAGGAGAGGTATTTGTCCTGTGCCACCGCCCAAAGGCTGGAGCTGGGTTTTTTCCTGTGGGTCACTGCATCTCTTTTGCTTCCTATGTGACTGCTGTGCGGGCACCTGCTTGTCCAGATTACCCCGTAGTGCCAAGACAGGAAAAGGCTACAAGATGCAGCTTGACTGCTTGTGGTCATACAGGCAGCACTCAAGGCAGAAGGTGGGCAAGGAGGAGAACCCGACCCTGGCAGGAAAGAAACCTCACCATGTTGTACCCGCAGGTTTCTCTTCACCCCTTTGTTGTACCACACTTTTTCACTAATCTTGCTGCGAAACTCTTATCAGTGTTTTCTAGACCCTTTTTTGGCAGTTTTACGCCAGCCTGGGGTTTCCTGCCAGCCTCCTTGGCAAGGGAATGTCCCTGGCCAGGGCTTACCCCGCCTGGGAAATTCCACCGTGCAGAAAAAGTCCAGGGAGCCGCACTCATGCCACTGTGCTCCTCCACCCTGCTGCTTCCCCTTGCGTGTCATAACATCCCCTTTCCCTTCTGGCTAACCTGAGCCAAAAGATAAGTGGTGTGTGATCCGCTACAATAAAAATAGCCCCGTGGGTACTCAGCCTGGAGCTGTAATAAACAGGTGGGGTGTTGTTTAGGGTATTTTTCTTCTTTTTTTTTTTTTTTTTTTATTTTTTGTGACCAGAAAATCAGAGTAAGCAGGACTTTTGTGAGGGAGGGGAAAAAAAAGTTTCCTTACCACTGCTTCTCTGTTTTGTATCATTAAGCCTCAGAGGAACTCTCAGTCATTCATACAGACATGGTCATAAGGAATGATCGTTTGCCAGCGGGGTGCAAAGAACAGGCTTGTTTTCTGTAGAGCTGTTTCTAACTTCAGTGCTCCAACATGAAGGTACGCTGCTATAATTTTGTTTTATTTGTTGCTTAAAAAAACCTGTAATTGATTGGAACAATATGGAGGGTTTTTTTGGTTTTTGTTTTTTTTTTTTCCTTCTTTTAATAGCCTCCCAAGGGATTTGTGTTATAATTGTCTGCCTGTTTGGGGGTTGGATATAGAAGAATGGTTGACTTTTGGGAAAGTAATAGGTAACAACAACAGGAGTGAAGAAACCACAAAGAACGGTGGGGTTTTTAAAAGCCCACAGTGAATCTAGTAGCAAAATACCCCTAAATAGCTTAGCTGTTTTGGGCAATTCTCTCAGAAACAATCTGCTTTTTCCAGGGGAGGATGTAAGAGCTTTCCAGAGTTTAGATGAAGAGATGAATGGATGGATGGATGGATGAAAGCTAAGCTTGGAGAGCACTGAATGAAAGAAGCATTGTTAGTGAAAGCAGGTGTTTTGTATAATCTTGATTACAATTTCTTTCCTGGCAGCTCATCATTAATTTTGGAATAGCAGAGCATCAGCAGCATACAAGCTTGCCAGCTTCAACAGGAGAGGCATAAACTGTCATGGTGCAGTGTGAGACAACACAGGGAAACATATAAAAATAGGGATCTACACCTACTTTCTTGTAATTCAGAAAAAGTCTGTGGGAATGAAACAAAGTAAGTTTAATGACCTTAAACTTCACTTTAAATTTTGTTATGCTAAGGAATTTATTAAACCAAACCATAAACTTCTTTTCATCACCTGGTGAGGGTTTCTCTGGCTTACCACATGAGGTCAATTATGCAGCACCCCAGTTCATTAACCGTGCCTGTATCTGGCAGGCAGGGAAGGCAGCTCAACACTAAGCATCTTGCACAGGATAAACTGTGGTCTGGTTTTAGACCCCAGTTATTTGGGGGCATGTGTGTACCATGGTGTCAATGAAGACTTGTGTATGGTGGGCAAGTTTGCAAGTACTTTAGATGGAAGCTGGGTATTTTCAGCTGAGACTTGCCTGGAGGTATGTGGAGTACAGGGAATGGGTGATTCCCTGGGCTCTCCCTCAGCCACACTAGTCAGGGAGAAATGTCACCTAGGGATATTGGAAAAAAAGCCATATTTCTCCTCCAAACAAAACTCCAGTGTCAGCTTGGTGATCACTTTCTGGCATGTGATTTCTTTCTTGCTAGTTAGACCTTTTTTTAACTTTCTTTACAGCAAGCCACATTTCCTGTTGTTTAATGGCAGTGGGTAGGAGTAGGGTGTGTGTGGGGAGGAAATGTCCTCTGCCACTGGGGCATGAGCACTGGCCAAACCCTGGGCTGCTTGGGGCAGTCCAGCTGCCTTGCACTCTGCTGCCCTGGAGGGGCTGGTTGGGATATCATCACTGTTGTCATCATCATCATCATTAACAGTTGCTGGAACTGTGTTTCCAGCAGCTCTCCTGGGCACTGGGAAGCTTTGCTTCTCTTTCCATCCTCTGGAGCAGCGGGATGGCAGGCACAGCCCCATCCCTCCCTTCGGTTTTGCTCCTGCTGCAGCCCAGGTGGTCTGACCTCACTTTGCTTCTCACCTGGATTTTCAAAAGCAGCAAAACTCAATCCTGACAGTGCTGCTGAGAAACCCTTGCTGAGACAGAGCTGTGTGACTTTACGTGTTCCCAGTCACAAGCTTCTCAGACAAAATGTGCCAGGTAGAAACAAGAGCTGCCTTTACGCTCGCTTTCTTCTCAAGAAATTGGCAGGAAATGAAAAGGAAACTTAAACATCCATGGGCTAGCTTCTGTGGAGAGCAGCGTCCTGTCAGACAGGATGTGTCTGGCTTTGGTAGGTGTCTTTTCCCAGCTGAGAACTGGAGGAGGGAGCCAACGCCTGGGAACAGAGCTTTGCACCGTGCCCCACCAACTCAAAGAGTTTATTTTCAACTTTCTTGATGTTTTATGCTAACTCGTGCATGATTTACATATTACTGTAAATTTGTCATTAGTGTCATGGATTTCTTTCTAAATGTGTAGCAGCTGACTGTTAAATCTGTAGAAAGAACACAGCATTTTGTATCCTTTACATGATACTAATACCCTTTATGCAGACATAGGACAACTGTGGTTGAGCCTTACGTGACAGCAAATTCTGACCCACAGGTGCAGCGATGTTGTCACAGTTGTCCCAGCACACATTTAAATGAAGATAAAACCTGCCCTAGTATGTGCAACTCATCCTAAGCACCAGGAAAGTTTTTGTACTGCTATTTGAAAGCAAACTAACATTTTCCCTACCATAATAAAGTTCTATTTGTCTGCCTTGATTTAGGTGCTTTTTTAAATGAGAAAATTTCCTGTTTGTTGAATTTTTGTCTGACTAATGGAGGACATCTCTGCAGCTGAGTTTCAGGACTTTCCCAATGGTCAGACAGACGTGTATTTTGAAAGCTGGGATTTCTCTAGTGAATGGACGTGTGAACTGAAGGCATTTAAACTCTACAGACTGGAAAACACAGTGAAATAAGATCAAGATATTAGATGAGGGCATTTCCTTCAATGATCTCTACAGTGTTAACATGATACAAGTGCTTTTTACTATGGTTGTCATGTTTCTGCCTGGGCATTCCTGCTCATAGATATGCACCCTTGCTCTGCTGATATGCTCACAGGCTGCGTAGGATTGTGCAAATCAGTGCTGAGGCTTCCTGCAGGTGTTGATCCTGCCATGCAACCACTGCGCGGGTGAGCTGCATGCATGCTGACGCTGTGCCTGGGGTTTCTGGACAGGTCAGCTGTTAGATTTGCTGTCTGATAGATGTGACTGGTTTGCCATATCCAAGAGGAGTGCAAATGTTCAAAATCTGCCTGGACAACTTTTTTGAGTGGAAAAACACAGCTTGGGAAGCCTGGATGTATGGCAACCTTCAGCTTAGATAGGTTACCTGTTACTAGACATAAATTGAGAGTCTAGGAATGCAAGTTCCTGGGTAGATTGCAGTTCAAAAAATCATGTTTTCTGGGTTCAAATCTCAACTGAGAGTTTTTCCTCCCATTCCTGTGTTGAAGTGTTGACTGGCAATGTGCACTGGGACAGCTCTGCAGTCTCTGTTAGAAAGTGGTTTCATTTCACAGGTGGTTGAAACAGTTCTTATTCGTTTGTGGAAGGTAGGAAGACTGAAATGGAAGTACACCAGGGCCTAACTCACCTCCTGTGTTTCCAACACTGGCTCCTGCCTCTTACAGCAGAAAATAAAATTATTGTGGGCTCAGAAGGGCAGGTTTTGGCCCAGGCTGATCACCTGAGTTAGGAGGAAAAATGCCTTCAGCATGAGCCACGAGGAAAACTGGTGCTTACTCCTCCAAACCTACACTGGGTCTCCCTAACAGCACTGAGAAACTGCACTAACTCCCTCTCTAAACGGGAATATCGGAACAAGCCAAATATTTTGAGGCAAGATTGAGCACTATTTACCTCATCTATGTACACACAGTATTCTTACAGGTGACATATGACGTTTCCCTTTGCTATGGGGAAACAGCCTTCTGCTCCTTGTTTACATGGCGTGACATCAGCAGTGGATGTATTTCTTAGCCCTATGTTCCTACTGCAAGGCACTAATGAACTAATGAGATATGTAAGCTTCTGAGAAAACATGACTAATCAGGGTAGTGAGTATCTTGAGAGGAATGTCCACAAACATGAGGTGTATGTACAAGGAAACTGCTTTCACAAATCTCAGATCTACTTCACCTGCTTTGCAACACTTACTGGGTTTAGGGTTTCTTTTCCTCTGTACTGATTTAAACTGCCTTATGTACACAGTGGGAAAAGTTCTACTTAGGAGCATCCCACTTTTTTTTTTTTTAATTTCTTTTTTTCTGGTGTGTGATTTTTTTTGGTTTTTTTTTTTTTTTTAATATCAGACAGCTTGGGAGAGAAAAAAAAGCAGATTTGAGGATATTGTTTGGATCAAAGAAGCAAGTCCTGAAAGAAATATGTTAAATAAAAAGTCTGAGTTTTCCTTTAATATGAAGAATTATACAGGTCCCCTTTTGATGTTCAGGTTAATTCCAGAATGTCAGTCTTGTAGACCAAAGTCTAGGAAAAATGCAGCAATACAAGTATAACAAAGGGGGAAGAAACACTGACTGTTCTGTACCAGCTTTTAGAGCAAACCTGTGTCATGGGTCATTTCCAACCTGCTGACATGAGCTCTCCAAAACTGTTAAAGCAAACAAAGGTACAGATCCTGAACGCTCTCTAGGAGTGGAATATTTACTGAGCTTTTACCTCTGTTTTTCTCAATGCTATTCTAAAAGCAATCCAGGTGTTATGCTGGATAGTTTGGGGGTTGCATACTGTGTGGAAACACTGCTGGGGTACAGAGGTGTGGTGGGGGTGTTCACTCACCTCAACTCACAGCCTGCAGCAGGAGCCTAATTATACCTATTGGAGAGAAAGGAACATTTGACGTCCATACAGCAAACTTGTGTTAAGCAAGTAGACTGTAAACTACCAATTTTATTTCCAGTTTGAGAAATACCACAGAGGTTATACTGCTCCAGAAATATGTTGCAAAACTGAGTTCTTGTTACTAGTAGTTTGTGCTCTGCCACTTTACCCAGAGACTGACCTTTATCCTGTACCACTGCTTAGGAGACAGACTGAGGAGAGACATTTATTTTGCTCCCATACCCACTGAACCATGGGCTGCTCTGAGACCTGGCATGTTCCTCACTCACAGAGGGAGGTTAGGAAGGATTGTGTGCCTGGCAGAATGACTACATGCTGCTCCATAGGGGAGACAAAGCTCCACTTTCTGGGCTTTATTTATTTATTTATTTTAAGCCTACATCCCTTACAATGTAATGTTCACCTCAGTATGTGCCCCAGGGATTGAGCAGTGCGGGCACACTGCATCTTTTCTCTGTGCTGGCTCTGATTAGGATAGCAAAAAGGAGACATATGACCTTAGTTAGCCTAGATATTTAATTGGTGATGAAAGTCTTAGGTTAAGAAGCTTAAGCTTCCTTGATTTTTGCAATGAGACCCCTACCCAGCAAGCACGAGCTTCAAGACAACAGGATTTTGGTTTTGTTCTTAACTGAACTTTCAGATCCCTTTGAGGCAGCTCCTGGGTGTGCACAAATCACATCTCAAAAGTTGTTTCAGTAATCAAGTATATTGGATTAACCTAAACCAAGACTGATTGCTTTTAATGCCACAATAGTTGTCCAGGCTGTGTTCTGAAGGGAGGGAAGAAGCAGAGTTTTCAGAAACAAGTGCACTCTGTTTTCTTTTTTTGGTTTTGTTTGAGATACCAAGATAAGCCTATCTTGCTTTTTGCAGGTGTGTGGAAGAGGGGTTTCAGGGCAAATGCTGCTGATAATGGCCGCTAGTTGGCATTATTGATACATCCCAGTAAATGGAGGTGATGCAATAAAACATGGAAAGACAGTGCTCAGGGAACTGAGAGGGCCACCTCTGTGCTCACCTCGCAGCCTTCTCCAGCTCTGGGGCTGATGGGTTGTACTGAATTACAGCTCAGCCAAAGCACGCTGAAACTGCCTGGATGCCATCTGTGTCCTGCAATGCCTTCCCAGCTGGCCCCCCTTCCCCTCCAGTTTGTAGCTGTCTGTACAGGCTGTGTCAGGTTCCTCATTAGGAGAAGAGGCGACAACTGCTTTTTCTTGGTCACCACCCCGCCCCAGAGGAACTTACTTTGGCTGAAGATGCCTCACAGGATTTTGGTTACCACAGAAATTACGTAGTGTTTGGGCCAGAACCCAAATGTTCAAGGTCTGCAGCATTAATAACTACAATTTGTGGATGTAGCAATAATTTACCAGTAGCTCTCATGGAAGCACTTTGAGAGCACAAGGCTGGTGGGAGCCAGCTCATCTTGTGCAACCTATGGGTGTGTGTGTATTTCTGAAAGAGCCTTTTGTTACAGAGCTTGGTGGAATTAAACTAGTCTTAATCTGCTTTGAATGGGAGTAGGTTTATGCCAGGAGACCTGATAAATAAGATGTCACTGATGAAACAAGTATGAGCTGAGGTATCAGAGTGTTGCCTGAAGTGGATTTTCCTTGGTAAAAGGAGAGCAAGTCATCAATTCAGCCTTCAGGAGAATAGAAACTTTGGAATAGAAAAAAAAAATCACACCCTCTTTAAGATTAAAAAACCCAAACAAAAACTCATTACATTGCTTTATAGAATAGTTCTCATTCACATGTAGCAGATAATCTTCAATCAAATCCATTCCAAAATTGTTACTGAATAGCAAGGATAAAGGTGCTGCCTGTCCCTATCTGTGTGTGGTTTGGGGACCTTCCATGGCACAGTACAACCACAAGGAGAGAAATCCACTTTTGGTTTGAAATCTCATTTAATCTCAACATTTTGAAGGGAATTGCTGGCAACTATGATGACAAATCTAATTTTATGAATTATCAACTTCTCAGATTCACATTACCATTTTCTTGTTAAAAGACTAAATCCATTTGCTGCAGTAGTTGTAGACCCTCTTGGTGATTTTAAGATGACTTGCTTTCTGGGCTACCTGGCAGGGATGAGAATGGAAAGGTCCATCAGTCAGATCTGCTTTCAGAAAGCCGAGTTGTGAGTCCTCCCATTAGCCACCAAGGGTGCAAAGAGCATTTGGGGGCTCAAGGATCTCTCAGCACCAAGTGCTTTCCAATGAGAAAATACTTAAAAGCCTCTACCTAAGGCTAAGGTACCGTAACTGAGTTCTAAGGCTTGAAGAACAACAGAGAACCATCTCGTGTGCTTAAACCATATGGCTTGATTTCAGAAATCCTCACCTGCATAAAGCGGTTCATTAACGAGGGAGCTGTGCTTGGGAGAGAGCTGCTGCTCAGGGAGCAAGTGAGTTCTTACCTCTGTTGGGTTATTTATCGCATTACTTGGCATCTGATTTCAGTTTATGGGTTCCATTTGCAAATTTTACTCTGACTGCACAGATTCAATCTATGGTGTAAAACAGCAGTCTTTGGAGTAGAAAACGGCCTAGCTAATTCCCAGAAACAACCTTGCTTCTATTGACAGTGGAAGAAATATTTGAATAATATAAAGTAATTCCCTCCTGCCCCCTCATGGGCTGATTAATATAATTTCATGTTGCACCTGTCCCATGTTTTTCAATACAATTAAACATTAATAATAATATAAATTATAGACCTCCAATTTGCATAATACACTTCAGAAAGACCATGTTGTTTTACTACATAATTTTTGGAGCAACCACAGTGCTAAAAACAGCCTCATCTCAACCTCACAGACAAAATCCCACTTTTGTATTTTAGAAGACAGTGACCTCAGTGGAAATGAGGAAAGCAGAACGATTTGTCTGAAAAGTAGAAACCTGAGAAGTCTCCCCCTGAACATCAGTAATAACTCAGTACAGTTGTTTGCAGTAATTACAGGTGCATGGTTTCGCCCACTTTTCGTTTCAGCATTGTGTTGCTTGCTTACCCACTTCTCCTCGCCGGCCTCGACCAAAAAGGCTTTGCCACCATGGTATGATGCAACTTATAACCAAAATAACTCCTGTGTCTGCCCCCTGCCTACTACACTCTCCAGTCACAGAGGAACAGAGATGAGTCATCTCTGTTGTGAGTAACCGTTCACATTCCCCCTCTCGCTGGATGCTGCTCACTTGAAGCACACAACCAAAAAATCCCTGTACTCGCAAGACCACGTCCTCGGAGCCACGGCCTGGCAGGAGTGGTGCAGACTCCCACGCCATCGCACTTGGGGTGAGAGGCATCCGCACACGGAGACGCGAGCTGGGCATCGGCAACGGGGAGCTGAGGTGGACGATTGTCCTTTCTATCTCTGCAGCTCCGCAAGAGGGTGGGAATTAGGGATTGCATGCGTTGTGAGCGAGGGCTGCCAGAGCTCAGGAACATGGTGTGTTTCCATGTGGTGTGACCCGATGGGTCCCTTCCAACTCATCATGTTCTGTGATTCTATGAAGCCCGCAGGGGCGAGCTGGGAGGACAGGGTGTGAGGCGGGATCCATAACTACCACCCCCATCGTTCCCATCTCATCCCAGGACCCCCACCCTGGCGGCGCTGCCCGCTGCCGGGACTGGGGGCTCGGGTCGCCCGCGCCACGAATTCCCCTTCCCGGCTCCCGCCCCGCCGCGGGCGCGGCTCCTCCCGCGGCCCTTACGGGAAGCGCGGCCCCGCCCGGGCCCGGCACCGCCCCGGGGGGCGGACCCGCTATAAGCGCCGCGGCCGCCCGGCCGCCCCCAGTGCCGTCCGCGCCGCCCGCCCAGCCGTGGCCGTGCCCGCTCCCGCTCCGCCGCCCTCAGCCGCCCCTCGCCGCCGCCCGCCGCCCCGCGGCACCGCCATGATCGTGGAGAGCAGCCGGGACGCGGCGCCCGATGGCGGCGACGGCGGCGCCCTCAGCAGCCCCATCAACCTCGCCTATTTCTACGGGGCCTCGCCCCACTCCAGCGAGGGCAGCTGCTCGCCGGCGCACTCCTCCGCGCCAGGCTCGCCGGGCTCCGACTCGGACCTCTCGGTGAGCAGCCGCGGCGGCGGCCGGAGGGACCCCCGGGGCGGCCCCCGCCCCGCGCTGCAAGGTACGGCGTGTCCCCCGGGCGGCGGGGAGGGCGCGGAGCCGCGGGCCGCGCTTGGCCCCTACGGGGGGCGAAGCCGGTCGCCGACCCTTTCGGGTTTAGAAGCCGCCGAAGCGGTGAAAAAGCGGGAGCGCCGCGTCGGGCGGGCGCGGTTCGCAGGCACTGCGTGCCCGGCGCCGGGGTGTTCCCATCCCGGGGAGCGGGAGCGGCCGGGGGGCGCCCGGGGGAGGGGACAGCGGGGGAGCCGCACGCCCGTGGGACGCTGGAGGGGATGCGGGCGGCAGCGCTCTGGCTCCTCTCTGCTCACCCGGCGCTGAGGTGGTTTTCCACAAGAGTTCCCGGCTTTGTACATTTTTTTTTTTCTTTCTGCTCTGTGAAAACGGAATCGTTGGCTTAAATTCGGGCTTTGTTTTCGTGTCTCCGCAGTTGACCAACACATGGGGGGGGGAAAGCAGCACAGAGGACCTTTCCAGGGCGTCCGCGTGAAGAACTCCGTGAAGGAGCTCCTGCTGCATTTCAGGAGCAGCAAGCAGATGTCCTCGGCCCCCCCCACCGAGGAAAGCAAGGTAACCGGCATTTTTGTTCTCTGACACACTTGCTTTTAATGGTTACTGTGCCTTGCGATAACACTAGAAATGAGATGCTTCTTTATCTGATGTGGCTGGAATCAGTGTTTTTCCTTTTTCAACGCGTAATGGAAGAATACTGCTGGGCAGAAATCAGTGAAAAGGTTTCCCATGGGAGAAGGAAGCACTTAAAACTGTTCTTACAAAGCTTTATTTTTTAAAGGGAGTTTGGGTAAAGATACATTTGGGTTACGAAACCGCAGAAACTCCCTGTTAACTGCAATGAGATCATTCATTGGAAGGGTTGGGGATTCTTCTCAGGAGAGGTTTGTTTGTCATGCTCTTGCGCTTCTCTGTGCAGAGCACCCAGTATAAACGGAGGCCCTTCTAGTCTGAAAAGACAGAAAAAATCACAGGAAATTCTGAGAAGATAAAGAGTATTTTTGGTTTTATTAGAATAGTTTTTCTGGGTGTGTATTTGCAAGCCCCCTAGATAAGTGTGTCACCGGATGATTTTTACATTAAAAAGTTTTTGGCGTTGGAGAAGTGCAAAATCGGCTGTCTTTTTTGTGTTAAAAAAAAAACAACCCTCGGGAAGGAACAGTATCTTTCTCTAGATTTTCTAGAGTTTTGTGGTATTGTAACAAATAGCTTAAAAAGCCTAAAGAAAAATGGTGGTTTTCATTTAAGTTTCATGAAAGTATTTCCATTTTCTAACCTTAATTAAAAGCAATTAAATTAGGGTTAGACAACCATGTAGAATTACTATACGGTGTATTCTGTGTTTATAAAAGGAAGTCATTGCTGCTTTCTTGGTGTCTTTTATTGTTGATGTTTTTTCCCCTGTAACAACATTATAATAACAGAATAATCTGTATTTTTCTTAAAAGGCACAAGGAGGATTGGTGAACTACGAGCCATACACAGGTAGACTATTTTTTTAATACATACCCTGCAGTATTAAATCAATTGTAAGAGTAACCTCCAAATGAATTCTAAATTTATTTACTTTTCAGCAGAGCTGAAGAGCATACTAGGTCACAGTGGCAAAAGAAAGGCTCCTGAGCTCCTTTCTGATGGACCTTCTTTCAAACGCCAAGCTAATATCCACTCACATCTCCTGGTAAGTTTGTAGTAATTTTTGCTTTATATACAATCAGAAACTACCAGTTACTACTGTACCTCCAGCTTTCTGGGGCCTGTTTTGATTTTTTTCTTCTTTTTTTTTTTTTTTTCTCCTCCTGTCAGACACCACCCCAGACACCAACTTCTATGGATAACATGGAGGAGACACATAAAAACGACCCAAAGCACGACAGCAGTTCTGATCTGCTGCAGAACATCATAAACATCAAGAATGAGTCGAGCCCCATTTCCCTGAACACGGTGCAGGTGAGCTGGATGCACTCTGTCTCCAGTCACGGCTCGCCCGGTGAGCAGTACCAGGACAGCCCAGGAACACAGGCTTTCTCCCCATCCCAGAAGTACCAGCCATTCCAAGATCATACCAACCAGCACATACTTGATCCGCCGCAGCATTACCAGTTCCCCCCATCCCAGAACCAAGATTTATCACAGAGTTATCCTTCAGATGCCTCCCTGGAGTACAGGCCGTTCGCTGCCAATGACCAGTCTCCTGCCTACCAGCAGAACACCTTTGAGAGCCATGAACTGCAGTACTGCCCATCCCAGAGCTTCTCCTCCCTCCTGAACGACTCCGAAGGCTCAGAGGGCATCTCCACTCCCCTCCAGCCCCTGACCAGTGCCCACCCACAGGCTGATGTTGCCCCTCACGCCCCGAACTTCAGCTTGCTTTCCAGCAACATCTGTGGTGGTCTGGAGCGTGGTGTCTCTTTGGCTGCTTTGAATGCCTCTCTGCCTGATCAAAACATTGCCAGAAGCACGACGCAGCTGGGCAAGTCATTTTTTCAATGGCAAGTGGAGCAGGAGGAAAACAAACTGGCTAACATATCTCAAGACCAGTTCCTTGCAAAAGACTCGGATGGAGACACGTGAGTGCCGTTTATCTTGGCGTTTCTTATGTGGGAGGTTGGGGAATGGTTTTGGGTTTTGGTGGACTGGGGTGGGAGGGGGGTGAGAGGCGGGGTGGTTTCGTGGAAGCAGTTCAGTAGCAGTGTTTGTGTCACCAGTGCAGTAGTTCAGGTAATCAAGCAAAGCATGTGGTCTTGCTCATGGCTGTGATGCAAAGAGTTGCAGCACACTGAGTAAATGAGGTGTTTGTATTGTCTAATTTCGGGTACTTATCCATAGATTTTGGTAAGTAGGGAGAAGAACGTTCTACTTTAGATGACTTAAATTGCCCTGGTAGGAAAGTACCCATGTTCCTGTCCTAGTTATGCAGAGAAGGTCTGAAGCTGGCAGCATAACACCCCCTACCATGTGTTTGGATCTGTAATGTCTTTAGCCCTGGTTTGTATGGTGGTGTAACTGTTTTCCCCTCTTTTCCTGCAGATTCCTTCACATTGCTGTTGCCCAGGGCCGTCGAGCACTCTCCTATGTTCTTGCAAGGAAGATGGCTGCCATGCACATGCTGGATATTAAAGAGCACAATGGCCAGGTGAGACTCTCAAAAACCTTTGCACCTGCTTTGTGCACCTGAGTGCTTCCTGCATGTCTGGACCTTGAGAAAGATGTGGTGAAATGCTTATTTAATATTAACCCCAAGATTTAGCCTGAATACTAATATTAACCTTGAGCTATTAATACTTCTTGGGATCACCTTGAGCTGGTAAAACTATGTGCTCTGCTTCATTTGTCCTGGCCTCCTAGTATTCATAATCACTGCTTAAATAATACCAGGCACCTAGGCTTTTTATTTGTTTTAGTTGCTCTTTCCTGTTAGAGATCAGATGACTAATAGCTTAAATTTTCTTCTTGATGTTTGCAGAGTGCTTTCCAGGTTGCTGTGGCTGCCAACCAGCATCTCATTGTGCAGGACTTGGTTAGCTTGGGGGCTCAAGTCAACACCACAGACTGCTGGGGTAGAACGCCGCTGCATGTTTGCGCTGAGAAGGGGCATGCCCAGGTCCTCCAGGTAAGATCCAGCAGGCACAGCTCTGCCCCAGCAGTTAAGGCTCGCACTTTGTGTTAGTTGACTTGGGAAGCTCTGGAAACATCACTCCTTCCTTTACCTTTCTCTCACAGGGTAGCCCTGTGAGTGTGTCTCAGGGCTGTATATTAACAGCTTAAAGTGAGACTGAATTTCACATTGGGTTCTCACAAACATTTTGAAGTCATTTGCTTGAATCCTCTAGTCTAGCAAACCAATAAATAAGTCTCCTCTTAATCATAGAATGGTTTGAGTTGGAAGAGACTTCTAAGATTATCTAGTTCCACCTACCCTGTTGTGTTCAGGGACAGTTTTCAATAGATCAAGTCGCTCAGAGCCCCATCCAGCCTGGTCTTGACACTTACAGCAATGCCCTTTTTATTGCAACTTTGTTGCAGTAAGACTGTATACAAACTTGAAGCAGTATGTGGTTTGGATAAGACCTGAATGTGTACCTGTTCCCGCTTTTGTAGGCAATCCAAAAGGGAGCCATGGGAAGCAATCAATATGTGGACCTTGAGGCAACAAACTATGATGGTGAGTAGTTAAGAGTTTATAATTTACACAGTTACTGGATATTAAGTGTTTTATAGGTGCTGATGTGAATGTTATCCTAGATTGAGAAGCAAGAAAATTGAGTATTTCTTTGTCAGATTGAATTTTACAGTTGCAACTGATGTATCTGTCAGATAAAAACATGGTTAATCTGTGTCTGTCAGGACCTCTTTCCTTTTGCATATGATTGCCATGTTTGGCGCGGAGAGTGAAGGTAGTAATTGGCTCTTGTTTAAAACATTTGAGTGCCAGCATTACATCAGTGGACACAGAAGCCAGAATCTCTGGCACTTGAGAGCTTCTTTATTGGGACCACTTTTCCATAAACAGCTCTTTCTAACGTATATTCTGTAAAAAAAATATATTAGAAATTGATTCTTTCGTTATCTGCTGGCTGAGAGCTCACAGTAGGTTGCTACTTAACTCCACCAGTGATGGACAGCCCAAATCTCGAGCTGCTTGGGAGCAGTCACTGTCACTTACAAATGTGGAACCATCCCTGGGCTTAATGGGAGGAGAAGCATCTTCATCCAGCCTTTGAAACAAGCATCCCGACAATACTTCTGTATTGCATTTGTTTATTAATGATGATTTGAATTTTTTTTATGTTAAGGCATGACAGCATTGCACTGTGCGGTTCTGGCTCATAATGCTGTGCTGCATGAACTGCAGAACAGTCAGCCACCTCACTCCCCTGAAGTCCAGGAGCTTCTGCTGAGAAACAAGAGCCTGGTAGAAACCATCAAGACTCTGATACAAATGGGAGCCTCTGTTGAAGCGAAAGTAAGTGAAATGGTTTAGTGTGAAGTGCCAGATCCAGAGAGAATGTGGAAGCAGAACATGTCCCTTTCTCCCACACCGCATTTCAGCCTTATTACCAAGGAAGTAGACTAATTTGAAAGCTTCCCTACAGTTTAATTTACCCAAATGGGATGAGAGTGTTGCATTTATTCAGAGCAAGGTATTATCAATGCAAATGAACCCTAGGGAAAGAGGGAGGTGACAGTCTAATTTCTGGATTAAAAAAGGTGCTACGATGGCTGCAGTTAGTAGTGTTATAAAAGTAAGAATATCTCTGGAGCACTTTGAGTTATCCATAGTAATGGGGTACAGATGATACTTTGTTCTTGAACTGCAACTTTTAATTAAAAACTGCTTACCTGTGCAGTTCACCTCTGTGCTGGGCCAGACCATTACTTAGCCAAAATGTCAAATGTTACATTATGTACATTACCTCCAGATGAGCTCAGGTCCACTGTTCATTAGATGTCGATATTAAAATATATATTCAGATTGACTTTTGATGAATTGCTTTCTGTTTTTCTTTGTCTACATGTTCACCCTGGATAGGTGAAGCACTTGCAGGGAAGACTTAACAGTTTCTTTTTTGATAGGATCGCAAAAGTGGTCGCTCTGCTTTACATCTGGCAGCAGAAGAAGCAAACCTGGAGCTCATTCGTCTCTTTTTGGAGCTGCCCAACTGCCTCTCTTTTGTTAACGCAAAGGTACGGGGATTTTCCTGTAATGCAGATATAATCCGGGATGTGCTCGTGTGTGGCACCGCGAGTGTCCTGAGTCTCATGCCCCCACCTTTCCTTCATGGAGTAATTTTGTCGTTTTCAGGCTTACAATGGCAACACAGCACTCCACGTGGCTGCCAGCCTGCAGTACCGGGTGAGCCAGCTGGATGCTGTGCGCCTGCTGATGCGTAAGGGAGCTGATCCAAGTGCCAGAAACTTGGAGAATGAACAGCCAGTTCACCTGGTTCCTGATGGCCTTGTAGGAGAACAGGTAAAATCATAACAACCCTCTCCTTCCATCTGACCCTATCTACACAACAGCTTTATTCCTCTCCAGAAGTTTCTTTAAGGAAAAGATTTAGCAAGTGATGTTTTATCCAGAGATCTTTAGTTCAAATGTCAAGATCAGGCAGAATATACAAAGACTTGAAATTTTAGGTTTCACTTGTAGCTTTTATTTTTTCTATCTTAAACGCTTTTTCCTGTCAAGATAGGTTTTGTCTTTGTAACCTTGCAACACACTGGAGGTAATACTCCTTCTCCAGTTCATCTCAATATGGCCCATGATTGTGCTTTTGTTGCTCTTGTCGTAATTAGTAAAGACAGTTCTTAGACCTGAGTAACAGATGAAGAAAATCCTTTTTTTCCTAGGAGCTATATAAACACATGATGAAAGAGGTGACTCTTGGCATAAGAGGCTAGTAACTTAAGCACAGCCGAGTTGCTGACTATTGCCTTTCATTGGTTCAAATGCTGTAAAATTGGATCAATTCTTGCGTAACTGAACTCAGAACCTAGGCTTAGATAAATGAGGAATGCAAAACTGGGTCTAGGGTGGGGTTTTATTTTCAGATTATGACTCACTTTAGGATGATAAATACTAATGTTTTTTGTCTCTTTCTCTTCTGCAGATAAGACGTATCCTAAAAGGGAAGGCGATTCAGCAGAGAGTGTCGCCGTTTTAGACTCCATGTTTCTTGGAGTTCAGCAACTCACACTCACTGTCAGTCAGGCAGTCCTAATGTATCTGTAAATAGACCATTTGCCTGGTTTGGGCAAATGTTAGTTGTTTCTATGAAACAAAAACATTTTGTTCACTATTATATAGTGGGTTATATAAGAGTAAAAAACGAAACCCCAAACCCCAACAATCATATTCCTCTGACCAAACGGGAATGTTTCATTCCCAAGTATGCGGAGCATTTGCCTGGATACCTGGATTTCACAGCTACGGCAAGACTGATTTTATTTAAACAGCCATACAGATAACTTCTAGACAAGGGAAATTCTACAGGAATTTTTTTTTTTTTTTTTTTTTTTTTTTGAGAGCTGATACAGTTCAACATTACAGAGTTTGTAATGTTTTGTGTTTTAACTAACACTTAAGTGCAAGAGAAATTAAATATTTTTGAAGTTGAAAATTTATTTATGTAACTTTTTAGCTTTCTTCCAGTATCTTGTGCAGGATTGTATATAGTCACTGGCACTATTGTACAGCTGTATAGTTCTAAGAATCTATTGATCGATCACTTGGGGAATGACCCGAAGAAACAAGTTCCTTGATCCTGAACTTGCAAATTGCATAGAGTTTTAATACGAGACTGGTACAAATCAGGTAAATTCTGTTGTTTTGAAAGAGTGAAGATGGAAAATATAGTTAAGATTGTCCCTAGCACTGATTTGTGCATGCTTTTGGAGTTGTTAATAAAACATGAAAGCCATGCTTCTTCAGGGGACTATCAGTTTTTCTCATGCCCAGCAGGGGTTTTTCTTTTGATGGAACGATAGATTGAGGGAGAAAGATCATGACTCTGATAGTGTGTATGTAACTTGCACTTTAGGGCGTATGATCCTGATTCAGTGCAAGTATTTAGCATGTATTTACTGTTGATGCATGCTGAAATCTATCCACGTTAATTGTAATACTTCAACATGTGTAAGCTCCCACTAGTGTTGGTAGGGCTTGAGCACATGCATAAGTAGCTTGCTGAATCGAGCTCTAGTTAATTCTAGAGACTTAATGTTTTCCACCTCCTGAGCAGAGTTAGTCCATTTATGGTTTTACCTTATAGGTATAGTGGCTTGTAGCCAAGTAATATTTGAAGTTGATGTTTTTCTATTTTTTAATAATTGATTATTAATGCAAAATGTATACTAATTATGCTGTATACTTGTGTTCTGTTGGAAAAAACTTCCTCCTATCACTTTCTGAATGATCTGTGCTGGGCTGTAATCCAGTAATGAGTTCTCTGTATGGTCTTTGCTCTTAAACTGTTTTTGCATCACATGCAATTCTCTGCCATAACCATTTAATTAGTCTGATTGTGCTCTTTTGACAAAGTATGTCTTGTAGACAAGCTAAATGAAAAAAATCTGATATGTGGAGGCTTAGTTGCAATGTATTTCTTGAAGGGTCACATGTAATTTGTGTTTGAATAAACATGATAATTAAATTTTGGTGGTTACTATGTGTGATAGAAACAATGACGATGAAATCAAGCTTCAGAGAAATCTGATTTTAGCATGGTAATACTGTGAGGCTCAAAGGTAATTTGTTAATGGATGAAATGAAGTCTCTCCATCCTGCTGTTTGTGCTTTCCCTTGTTTGATACTGGTTTTGAAGCTGGTGCTTGGATGTTCTGGGTCATGCACTGTGCAGCTGTATTGCCTGTGTATTTATGAAGATATGCCCCGAATAGAGATAACAGTCAGCAGGTTGTCCAAATTTTGCATGTTGTTCCCCGAAGGCTTGTCCCTGTGTACTTGAAAGTTCTGACAAGGTCATGTTCTCCCCCTGACTTCCTTGCCTTGGCCCTCAGTTCTTGCAGCCCTGGCACAAGGGGGTCACCTTAGCACAGGTGGCAGTCTGTGTAGCCAGATGGGGCCATACACATGGGGATGGGCTGTGCTCTCCTCACTGATAAGAAGATGGGCTCTGAGCTGGCAGCAGTCCTTCAGGAGGAAGAGCTGCCATCACAGCCTGTCCTTGCTGAGCGTGAGACTGGTGAGGTGGCAACAGTCGAGAGAAAAGCGGATGAAGCGTTAGGATCTGTAGGAAAGGAAATGAAGAAAACCAAGAGGGCTACTATGCTACTGTATAAACCCGATATCTCCCCCTGCCTTAGTGCTCTGCGTGGTGAGGAGGGTATCCCCTCAGGTGAAAGTGTGGGGATTGGAAGAGGCCCAGAGGTGTGTAGGAACTTCCTACCAGGGAGCAACAGAGTAAACTAGGGCAGTTCTGCAGAGCCAAGACAGGCTTGAGAAATGGTGGGGATGAACTGTTCGCTCTCCCAGCTTGAGAGCTGGAAGCTACTGATGCAGGTAGCAAGCACACAACAGACAATACGATGCAATTCCTATTGATAGTAGAAAAATGGTAGAAACAAGACATTTGTTGATGCAGGAGGGCCTGGGTGCATACTTAGAAAAAAACTTTTTTGGGGAGAGTTACTGAAGCGATTTACAATGTGAGGCAGCCCACTCTGTGCCGATGCACTGTCCTGCAGGCTTGCCCTACTCACAGCTCTTCCCTAAAGACTTGTTAATGGACACCCACAGGCCTGATACCAGACTAATTTATTCTGTTGACTCAAATCAGTGTGCCTAGGCTGGTAGTGGTTCATGGATTCAGTCTTACTTCACCAATACTGGTTGCACCCTTCATGAGAAGAAAACAGCCACTTGAGTCCTTCACAGATGTGCTTGCAGTTCCTCTGCTGAAAGTCTAAAAAAGGGCTTTTGGTGCTGAGGTAAGGTGATGGAGAGAGGAAACTGTGCATTTTTTAGCAGATAAGACTGTGAAATGATGATGGAGACTGGAAATGGAATTGAATTTCTAGTTAGGATATGCAAAGATGAAATGGCACTGCTTTATGTGAACGGCTAATTGGGTCTAGATTGTGTTGAAGATGCTGTCATCTGCTCCTCTCACTGGAAATGACCCTACCTTGGGTATATACTTTTTATTTTTATGAAGAGCCCAATAGTACTCTTTCCAGATAATTTTCATTTTCTTTATAAAAGGTGATTACACAGGAAAAAGATTTGTTGATGAGATATTCTGTGCCTTCAGATCAGTCTGATTTGACTGCCTGGCACTCCTTTCTGGGTGGCATTGCCTGAGTCATCTCATAAAGGGATAAAGTCCCTTGGGCTTATAAGGTTGGCAGAACACTAAGATGTGTTCAGCCAATGCTTGAGCATGAAGTGGGTGCTGCTAGTGAGAGGCATTTAGAAGCAGTGTGGTGCTTTCAGTGGCACTTGTGCCCCTCTGGAAGGGGCACTCCTGGCACTCCAAGTCAGAAAATTCTTAAGGGGAGACTGAAGTGTTTGAAGCTAATTTAATTTGCCTAGAGCCTAATTTCATTGTCTCAAGAGTTCAGCAGGCAATTTCACAATAAAACATCCCTAACTGACTCATTTTTCCCCCCTGTGATCTTGGAAAGGTATGTCATATTTGACATGATATAACTAGCTATTAGAAACAATCCCTTTTTACTGAAGAGAAAACAACACTAAATATTTTGCTGGCTCATAGTGTTTTCCTGAAAACTTATGGTGCTGGGAAAGTGCTGAATAGTTTTCATCGATGTGGATGTGGGCTCACCATTTATTTCTCTGGTTGGAGTAGAGATAGAAGAGACTGGCTTAGGTTTGAGTAGGGATATTAAGACACGTGATTCTTTGTTCCCAGGATGTTTCTGATTTGTTTGTCTAAGTGAGCCAAACCTCAGTAAAGGGTTGCCTTCTGATTTTTGTAGACTACTCATCTGGCTGGAGTTGTGGAAGGTGGCAAACCATGATTTACAAGAAATGTGTTCTGCTTCTGGAGATGGAAAAAGTACTTTTCCCACATCTGTTGCTCATTTTATATTTTTATCAGAAAACAAAAACATAGCCAGGAAGTGCATTCTTAGACAGGCTGGGTGTGGTAGAAGTGACTGCAAAGATACGACATGAACTGCTTGTTCTTCTGGCCTGACAGTTTGTGTTTCTGGTTGCCTTTCTTCAAAAAGTTTATATGCTCTCCTGTGTAAGAGAAGAGCTGAGGATGACTAAAGTTCAGTAAACACATAAAGACGAAGAATGGGGTCCTGCAATTAAATCTGAAAAAAAATCAACCTGGTATTTCAAGGCATTGTATCAAAAATCTTCTATTTTTATCTATTACTTTTCATGAGTGTTTGGTGGTAGCTTTGGCCTGTGAGACCGGTGGCTTGGGAAATTCCTACATCCGAATCCTCATCAAGCTGGTGAAGTGTCATCCAGCCTGTGATACCACACCTTTTACTTTTCATGAGTAGGATGAGCACTGACATTGCTGTGCAGACACTGGCCTGTGCTTGGGTTTAGAAAGGCAGGTGGAATCCTCAGAAACCAGGACACCTTTCAAGCAACGTTTCACTTCCTTCCCCCACTGCCCCTGGCCTGCTGTTATTTCTGCCTGTAAATGAGGCAGAACTAGCCCCGAAATGAAGTTGTTCCTGACAGGTAGTCTTGCTATCTGGGAATGCTCATCTGTACACAAAGCCCGTACGGGCAGCTCTGTTTCCTGGCAAAATTTCCTGACTGTTGTTGGCTAATGGAGCAGTGTCTAATCTTACAGTATTTCTTTAGATCTGATCACTGACAGCGAAACACTCAAGACAGCACTAATGAAATTGGGAACCACACTAGTACAGAAATGCTACACCAGAGGTTGTCTCTAATTTGGGTATTGTTTTCTCCTTCAGATGGTCTCTTATCTAATAGTGGCATTTGGGGGTTGGTTTCTTCTTCAGGCACTTATCTTAGGCTTGCTGGAGAAGAGTAGTATATCTTGGGCTGTGTTTCCTTAAGCTCTGTTTGTTTTCAGCTCTCGTGATTGAAACTGACTCAGTAAGTCTTTGTTTTACCCAGTAAACCTTACTCTTAGCTCTGAAAATGTGATCTAGGCTGTTTAGGCTGTTTTGAGAAAGCGATTGCTGTGCTGACCAACTTGTACTTCTCGCAGTGGTTTTCCCCTTAGTGTCTGGTGAAATTTTTCCCTTTCCCTTTGCTAGACAGAAAGCCTGCGGGAAAGATGACTGAGGTGGTGCTTTAGATTTAGAAGGGGGAGCAGACAATTGAAAGAAGTTGCACAGTGCTTCTGTAGACTTGTTTGGGCTGCAAGTCATATTGAAGAGTCTGAGTGAAATGTCTTGTGGTTGCAGTGCAGAGATGCTTTTGCATATGCTTAATGAAAGCTTGTTCAGGTGGTCTTGGTCACAGAGGTGACCTTTTGGTACCACAGTGGGTACCATTTGTTTCTGAGGCAGGTCATGGTATTAAATGCTGCATGTTGCCTTTCTGTAGCTGGTTTTTCAGTCACTGCTTGTGTGGCTCTTGAGGCCTTTCTGGGAAGGCCCAGAGTTGCCTCACAAGCTTCAGACTCAGGCTTGCCTTTAAAAAGGACAGGGACTACATAAACACTGCCATTTGTGGCCAGCCAATAAACCCTGGAGAACCGAGCAGGTACCTCTTGTTATTATCCTCTGGCAGACCACAGGTCCTTGCCCAAGGACTTTCACTCCACCGGAAACAACCCAGTAAGTGATGCCAATAAATTTGGGGTTTCTTTAAGAAGAATTTGAGATTTGAGGTCACAGTGATGAAAGATTCTGAGAGATGCTTATGATGCTACCTATGCCCTTGCCCTCTGCTCTGTGCTGCATAGTTGGGCATACAGTGGAGGAGTCAGAACTGGGTCACCAGTGGAACATTTTTTGGGAAGCAGTTTTAGGAGCAATGTGAGAAAAACCACCAAGATAGTAGCATGTTATTATCAATATTCATCAATAGATTCCCAGGTGGCTTCAAAAGCCAGTAGTAATCACTAGTCCCATCAGCTAGATAAGAAACCAGAAGCAGAGAGAAGGAAAGAAGCTCATCTGGAGATACTCAAAGAACCACAGGAGCTTCATCTGAAGGCAGTGCAGGCTTGCAATTATCCTTCTAGTTGCCTGCTCTTTCAAAATTTGCCAAGTGACACAGTGAGCAATGGCTGATCTGTAGGTCATTCATGATTATTTTGTAGGTCATCATGTTTAGTTCATGTCTTTTACGTGCTCAATTCAGAGACCCTCCCTGTGATACTGCTTTTGCTCACTGCCAGCATTGGCAGACTGCTGAGAGCAGCCATTGGACAAAGTCTCAAAAAGGAGCTTTTTCCCCTGAAAAATTTAATTTTTCTAAGCCATGATTGCTGGAACAGGAAGAGAAAAAGCAGAACAAGACAAAGAAAAAATAGACCAGAACAAATTGAGCATGCTATGATGGAAGTGAACTCTGAGCTAGACCAAGGTCTCTTAAAATCATAAAATTTTGTGAACATTTGAGGTAAAGCTTTGAAACACTTTTTAAAGTGAGGTGAAATTGTATAAAGACACTTTAAAAACCTCGTCATGAAACATACTTAGTCACTAATGGATTTCTTAAAAAAAAAAAAAGATGAGTCAAACTGAGGAATAAACATTTGTCTTAGTGGTTTGAGCTTTTAACAGTGTTTAAGACACCACCATGAATGCTCTGATGGAACTATATAAAATAAGTGCTCCTAGTGGGATAGGGGTGAGGAGATTCAGCTTGAGACATGGATGACTCATTAGGAGGTAACTGTGCCACTGGGTCAATTGCCCTGGTGCTCAGGATAGATGGATTTCTCTCAAAAAATAATAAGAGAGGAGAAAAAGACTGTCTTTTAAAAGTTAGCAGATAGGAGAAGATGCTTTACCGCTTTTATTTTTTTTTATTTTTACACAGCTTTTATCCACCTCTGTCCTTGCCCCTGGGTCTAGTCTCAAGCAAGCATGGTTTCTCATTTTCTCAAACTTTCTCACACATGTCTGTGAATAAAAAAACATGCATATGTAGAGTGAGTTTATAATATGGATCAATTTATTTTTGTACTCTGTAGGAGAATTGTATGTATATATATGCATGCAAAATGTAAGTATGTAAAATGTATTGTGTGGGAGTATATAAGGCAGCAAAACTCTTTAAAGAAGATGAATCTTTTTATCCAGGACTAGTTCATTACTTCAGAAGTTTTTACCTTCTTTTGTTAAAAATAGAAACTTTTCCCATACTATTCCCTTGAATTTGCAAATTGAATGCACTACTGAAAACCAAAACACTATAAAGAATAAAAGTCAGGTTTCTAATGATTTTCTGTTCTGAGAATGAACATCAGCTTAGACTCTCCCATGCCCAGTAATGATGAAGCACAGCCACAGTCCTTGGCTGTTGGCAAGGACTCTAATGTCCTCCCTTTTTCTTCGTGAATTCATAAATCTGTACATCTGTTGAACTAGTAAATCTTGCCATCTCTGCTCTCTGTTCCCATAAAGAGAAGGACCCCAGGAAAGGTGTTTTGCATGTACCTTGTGGCACAGAGGGCTGAGTTAACGCTGCAAAGGGCTGATCTGCCACCTGGAAAACAACACACAATGCACCAGCAACTTCTCGTCCTCACCCAGGGCTGAAACCTGCCTGTGCAACCAGTAGTGCAAAGGCAAGTGCCTTTGTACTTTATTATAGACACAGTAAACAAAGAATTTTTGTTTCTTCTCCCTTAGCTGTCATAATGAAATTTTATTATTGCAGTGGTTTTATCTGCCTTCTGATGAACATGAATGTCGTTAGCTTCTTTCCCACGCTCCCTGCATCCATGTCTCAAGGTGTGTCTCTTGATTCCAGGGCAGCCCTTTCCATGCCTCGCGTCCCCAGCCGTGAGCGCAGACGGGGCTGCGGTGGCTGCGGCTGAGCCCGGGCACAGCGGACGGGAGGGAGCGCTGGAGCAAACCTGGCCGCCGGCATGTGGTCGCTGGCCACTTGCTCACTTTGAAGCTGTCTGAGCTCAGGGTTGGGATTTTCAAGATTGGATGGGGGGAGTGGTGGGGTGGGTGCATGCTTCTGTCTGTCTAGCTTTGGACATTGGGCACGAGCGAGGTGTCCCAGCCGCAGGGACAGTAGCAGTTGTCTCCTGTTCAGCTGGGCTGGACAGAGCAGGAGCTCCAGGAGCATGGGTAATAAGCTTTATGTGCTTTCTAGGAAGGTGCTCTAAAGATGCAGCAAGACCTGTGGGGAAGGTGCCTGCTCCTTCTGCTTTCCTACTCCCAAGCTGAGCCTGTAATCATCCCACTCCCATGGAAGGATGGTCCTTTGCTCCCCAGGCAAGTGCTTGGTTGTTACTCCTTATCTGGGGCTGCAACTATTAAGACCTCTTGGCTGTTCCTCATGCTGCCTGGGCTCTGCAGGCCAAGCAATAGCACCTTCCTTCAGGGATCTACTCCCCCAGCCTTGCATCCGTCCCCACCCTGTCCAACCCATCACGGTGGAAATCCTGTGACAACCTCTGCCCCAGGAGCTCTTATTTGAGATGCTGGGTGCAGGAACAAGTGCAGTAGAGGCCCTACTTCAAAAAGATGTGTCTTCCCTGATCACTGGCTTGATATCTTCCCAAATGCCTCCTGGTGCAAATGGGTATTCAGGAAAGATTTGAATAAGGACAGGGAGGAGGCTTGACAGCTCCATCTGGGCCTCCATCAGCTGCTCGCCATTGGTGTACAGAGTTTACACGCTGCTGCAGCACTGTCCTTGTTATCCTTCTAATGGCTCTGGTTCTTGCTCTGCCTGTTTATTTTTACTCCATTGTTGAATTTATTGCTCCTGAACTCTTTACTCTTGTTGGCTCCTGATAAATTACTGACTCTTATTAGCCTTAAATTACTTGCTCTTACTACCTTTAATTATTTGCTGCCATCATATCTTGGTGCCACATCCTCTTAATTAGTGTTGCCATACTAGTAGAGACTCTTCTGTGCCTTTGTTGAATCCATTAGCTTTGCTTTTAGCTTGATTTGGCCATTCTCTCATCTTTCCCTACTCCTCTTTCCCCATCTCCCTGTGTCTTGCATTGATACTATGGATTATCCTCCCCATCCTTTCTTATGAGCCTTTATGGTCTTACCGCAACCCTCCTGCCTTGTCTTGTGCCACCAGATTACTATCGCCTCGTTCTTTCACAGCCTGATTCATACCTGCTTCTTTTGGGGACAGGAGAGTGTTGGTCAATTTGGTTTTGGTCTGTCTTCTCTCTTTGCTTTTATGTATGCTGTCAGTCCTCCGTCTGTTCAGTTTCCATCATCACACTTATTTCTTGTTTTAATAGTGGTTTTGTTTTTTTCTCTGCTGGTGTCTCTAATACTTTGGTGGGATATACTTTGCAACTTTCTCCATCCCCTTGCTGACAAACGTCATCTTGAGACCTGTTTTTTTGCTCAAGACTATTGCTGATGGCTCTTTGGTAACTACTGAGCAGCTCCCAAAAGCCTCTGTCTTCTTGTATTCAGTCCACCATGTTTTGCTCTGGTACTTGATCATCATAGAGTCATAGAATTGTTTGGGTTGGAAGGCACCTTAAAGATCATCAAGTCCCAACCCCCCTACCATTGGCAGGAACAAATTCCACTCAACCAGGTTGCTCAAAGACCCATCCAGCTTGTCCTTTTCCCCATCTCCTGCTCAGACTCCTCCTTGGAGCACTGTTCCTGTGCTTGGGCAGTCAGATCCTGTGTCTCCTGGTGCCTCTGAGTGCTTCACCTCTATGGAGCTTAGGCTTACCAATTTGTTACAGCATTCAGCATCTGTCATCAGTTGGTGTTGTGCTTTGTGCTGCTGTTCCCAGAGTCATATCCATTTTCAGCCTCCCCACTGAACATCTTCTCCCCTGTCTGTTTTTTGACTTGTGCAAATCCTGCTAGCTGAGGTTTCCTTCGTCACACCATCAGCACGTTTCCTTTTGTATTGGATACTTACAAATTGTTGGCTGTGGAAAAGGCAAATTGAAACTTCGGAGACTAGAAGAGGAAGGATAAGTGGAAAAACCTAGAAACAGACAAACCTTGCTGATGTGCCTAGAATTAACCTGTTCTACCATCTTATTCTCCTCTTCAAATGTCTCTGTTCAAAACTCATTGCTGAAATGTTGAGTGCCTGCTTCTCTCCCTCACGTGCAGGACCCAGCACTCATGCAGACCAGCAGCCCTTTTGCCTCTCTGTTCACTAATGCTGTAGGCTGGCACAGATTGCAGCTCACCCTCCTGCCCACCCTGCACATGGGGCTTTGACTAGATCAGCCAATCTGACTTGCTTTGCACCCTTCCTGCCAGCATGGGACCCAGGAGATGCCTTGGTGTTGCCCTTTCTTTCCCAAAACTGGACCATGAAGATTTCCAGCTGCTGTCTGTGTTTACCCAGAAGTGTTTTCTCTGCTGTGCCATATCTTTGTGGCCTAGGTCATGGTACTATATGATGCAGTTGATGGAGGCTGATGAGGCCAGGAGTTTTTGCTGGAATCAGGGATCTTCTGTGGTGCAACTCTTGTTCAAGAGCCTCATTCCCCCCAGCCAGCACTGTCAGTTCTCAGGATCTGTCTGCTTGCTCCAAGCATTCTACAAGATTGCGGGAATGATCCTGTCTCTAATGTAAGTCATTAGTTTAACTAATATTGTATCTCTTTATTGTAAAAGTGTTCTTTGAGGTTGATTAACGGGGAGTGGGTGGAGATAAAATGAACTCTGGTTTTGCAGGTGAAACACCATTCCTTTAAAACAAAATACTTGTAATGTTAAAAAAAAAATAAACCCACTTAAAACAAACCTCTACTTCTTCCTGTGGGGAGACTTTATCCTCCCTTTGTTTTTTTAAGCAAGGTATTCCCTGCGTGTTGGTATCCGCCTGTCTTCACTCTTCCTCTTAATAAAGTGCTAACATCTTGTGTCACCAGGATGTACCCTGGTGGCTTGTCCCTTCAGAACACATCAGGTGCATGGCATAAGGTATAGAAAGGCTGTGATATCTCTGAATCGGGGACACAGCTGTTTGACTTTCCTTTCGCAGTGCAATGGCAGCTGCCAGCTCCTGTTACATGTCACAGGGCCTCTTACACAACACGTTGTTCACTTAATGATAAATCTTAGCAGGCTCTCGAGATGCCCGTGCAGAAATCACTCTCTCTGTGAAGAAACGTGTCTGAGAGCTAGTGTGGTGCCCAGCAATCCCTATGTTATCCCAGCCATATCCCAGGAGACTGCTGCTGCCTGGGGACATCCTGGTGGGCTGCTGTGGAGGGGATGGCGCAGCCCCCCCTGCCCAACAACACCATCCTCTGACAGGGCTGACGGTGACCTTGCACACTGTAACAAACCCAGGAAGAACCTCCTTAGGCATGGTTCCTGACTGTCATGTCCTTATCAAAAAGCCATGGGGAGATTTATGTTAGGCCTTTTCTCTTGCTAAACAGAAGTTCAGCTTCCAAGTCTGTCAGCCCATCTGGAAACTATTCCAAGTGGAGATGCCTTTGGGGATAGGCAGTTTAGAGACACAGTGCAGCTCTTACAACTATCCTTGTGTCCCGTTTCTGGTAGCACCATCTTCTTTTGGTGCATAATCTGATAACACCTTGGCAGTACCCACACTGGTGGGGGAGGAATTCCTGCCCTGCTCTTGCAGAGGTCACATCTGCAGCACTCTCACAATGATTTCAGTGTTCTCCAGTTGTGTTAAAGATAGCCTTTTGCTTTTTCTCCACAATACATGCTAGCTGAAAAAGAAGGCCACAAAACAGATTTGGAAATACCTAGTAATTCTGATTGTGTAATACACAGTGGCCTTGAAAAAAACCTGGAACATCACTGTAGGGTGCCCTTTTCCACAGATGCCTCATGCCCTGTGGCCTTTTGGAGTGAGGATGGGCTGCGATGCTGGGATTGATCACTAAGCTGCAAATGTGGAGACTGGGCTGATGGGTGAATTTACTGAAATAAAATCTGTGCTTGGCTGCAGCCCAATGCCTCTGTGCCTTGGCACGCTCTGCACTGGGATGGGTGAGGAGCAGGAGGGGCAGGCGTGGGGGGATATGCCTTGGCACCACAGCAATGCAAGCGGCATGCCTGCTCCGACGGAAGCAGGTCGGAGGTGATGTGAACCTGGGAGCTCTTGGTGGCATGGCTCGGCTTGCTCTCTCCCGCACTGCCAGGCTGGGGCCCTGGCTTTCCCTGCTCCTATGCTCCTGTTTCTCATTTTCCTTGTTGCTCTTCTTTGCTTTCTGGTGAGCTAAACCTTGTTTTGGAGCTGGGGGAGGGGGGGAAGACAGAAATGGGATGATAGTGGTGCAAGTGAAAGAGATCCTCAGCAGTAGGGAAAGAAGAGGGATGTTCATAAAACCTTCTCTTGCCTTTCCCTTTCTTGCTCTCAGAGGAGCAGCAAAGAACTTCCTGGGTCCCAAGACCATGCAAAAGCTTGCCTGGGATGCTGGCGCCAGGACCACGCTCTCAGACCCCAAGGTGCTCTCTTGTGATCCCACTTGCAAAACTGTCTGTGCAAATGTACGTGTGCAAGTACATGGGGAGGGCTGGGGCCAAAGTGCAAAAACATCCTGTTAGTCCTGTAAGGCAAAGATCTTACACACAGCCCATCCTGGAGCTGCGTGCAAGTTCCTGAGGCAGGAGCAGGGGTAGAGGTCTGCGTGATGGGGATCGAGTTCGGTGTTAGTCATCATAACATCACATTACTCTCCTGGTGTCTCTAATGCAGGGATTTTGGAGGACCGACTCTCTGGGTGCCGTCAGAAGACATGCAAATGCACGTAGAGCCAGCTCATGCACCCAGCAGGGAACAAGCCCTCCCTTAAGGAAGGAGTGGGTGGGCCTGCGAGTTGTCTGGGCCTGAGAGGTAGGAAACACCCGAACATCAGTCCTGGCTCCAGAAGTAGGCAACACAACTGTGCTGGTAACTGCAAGCTGTGTGGGAATTTTTGACAGCCCTACCCCACACCAGTTCATTCCTGTCTGGAAGGAAAGAGATGTTTTTTTGTGCAGTGGAGAAAGTTCCTGTGATGTCTTCTCCATTTCAGCCCACATCCAGTTTACAGCACAAAGAGTGGCACTGGCACAGCTGGATTGTGGGGGATGAGAAGCCTTAAACCCATGCTTGACATTTCTTTATACATCAGCAGTCATCTCCGTGGCATGGATGTAGTAAGGGAGTGCTCTCATAGGGGAAATCACAGATACCAGGGGTAGCTCAGTACTTGGCCGAGTGGGGGGCATGAGAGCTCTGCAGGTCCCCTCTCTCTCCAAGGAAAAGGCTCTGAGGTGCTGGGTGTCCGCAGTGCTCTCTCCCTTGGGCTCTGGGCCCTTGAGCTTGTCTGCATTCCTTGGCAGACTCCAGGTGACTGTTCCAGTGCCGTCCCCATGTCAGTCGCAGACAGGTACTCGTAGCGTGTCTTATGCTGGTGTGTCGAGAGGCTCTATAATGGGTTTTTTTGGGGTGTTTAATTTTGTGGTTGGTTGACCTGGTGGCAAGATGCCAGCCTCTGGTTGGGAAAAAAATCTTGTTCCCCTGAAGACAGTTTCTCTGAACAGAGTGCCCTGCCCACCAAGGAGGGCTTCACACCAATACTGCCTGGGTTTCAAGCACTAGTGCCAGTGCCATTTCTGTAGGACAGTGAACATAAGAAAGTGATGGCAATGGATGCCAGCCCTGGCTCCTCCAGGAATACAGGTTGAGGCACTAGATTTTGCCCCATCCTTCCTCCTGCCCTCTCCCACCAATCACCACCTCCTTGGCTCCGCCAGGTGTTCCATGGCCTCAGTAACTCTTCCCACAGGCTTTTATTTAAAGGGGTTATCTTTCACTTGGACCCCTTCATATTTCAGTGAAGTCCCATGGACAGTTTCTGGATCCTATTAAGAGAGACAAGCCCTGCAGCTCAGAGATGGATGAGCAGCAGCCTAGGGAGGAAGGCGATGGGAGGAGAAAGTTGGCTACCGTGCTGCAGTCACCTTCTCCCCAAATTGCATGGTGAGGGAGTTGTGCTGGAGATTATTTGGCCCATCAAGACAAAGTGATGCTGGTTCAAGGAGCCCCAGAGCCAGCTGGATCTGGGTGATGGTTTGAGATCTGCTTCCGATATTGTGAAATCCTGAGAGAGCCTTGTGGCTTCTCTAGAAGGTGAAGGGAGGTGAGGTTTTTTTGACTGGCTGTAGAAAGGTGTGGAGGGCCTTCCTTGTGTTTCTGAGAGGTTACAGCAAGTGCAGAGAGTGAGCAAAGCTAGTCAGTTGGTGAGACAAGGCTATAATTAAAGCCTTCCAACCTCCTTCCCTGACCTAATTTCTCTTAAATCGAACTTCAAATCTGCTTTCCTTTTCCTTACCCAAGGAAAAATGCAAAGTAATGCAATTAGGTTGAAAAAACAAATGGTAGAAAGGTGATCGGTGATAAGAATCTGATTTCATCTCCTGTAAAACTGTGGTCTTTCTTCTGCTTCCTCTCTCTGGCAAAACCTGAGTTGCCAAGGGGACCTTTGCCTCATCTATTAATTCAAAAATATAATTTCTCCTTAATTTTAACACCCAAAACTTCCAGCCTAGCAAACGCTTAGTGCACACAAAGCTTGCCCCAAACAAACCAGGACAAATTCCCCACCACTGTAATTATCTTCCAACACTATTCCTTGCTCTCAAGTAGCTGGGATATGCTTGCAAGGGGACTGCGGCTCCCCAGAGCCCTGAGGTCTCATACAGGGCTGCTCAGGCTGCTTTTCTTACAGCAAATCTTTCCTTTCCTACTCAGGAAAGTGTTCCATTTTAAGTGTGAGCACATGGCTCCCTGAACAGCGAGGGCTCACCTCTGCCTGTGGAGAGAGGAGGTGAGCTGGCACACGGTGGTAACGTGTGCCACGCCTCAGTGCCCACGTGTGGAGGCTTGCCCAGAGTCTGCCAAGGCTGTACCTACAAAAGCAGCTGCTGCCTAACAGGGTTACACACCTGATGGGGATTGCTGAGTCTCCTTAGTGTACCTACATCTGCTAAAAAAACGTGGCACTGGGGCCTCAGCTTCACACCCATGAAACGAACAGGGTCCTTCTCTGGGGGCTTTAGGAGGGAGAGGGAAGAGGCTGTGCGAGCATAGCAGGTGGATCGTTTGAGTCCTGCCTCTGCTCAGTGTCCAAATCAGCTTTCCATGTGCAGATGAGAGTTATTTTAATCACTGATTTCATGCATCTGGTTGTGCGAGGGAGACTTTCCATCATGCTCTACTGGAGATGTTCATAGGGATTATCTTCGGTTTAGACCCAGGAATAATAAAAATCAGTGGGGTATGCCTTTCACTATCTGCCCGTGGAAAGGGAAATGAGACACAGCTTTGTCCAAGGATATTGCAGTTTGCTTCTAAGGCCATTTTGGCACTTAGAAACTGCCCCTGTTTTTTGTTTCCTTTTTTTCCCATTAAGCAACACTTTCAATTTTGGAAAATGTTCAACCTGACACTTCAATATCTTAAAGTAGCATAACTAACTACAGTTTGTTCTGGTTAAGGTAGCATTGCTGAATTCCAGCCATTTGTGGATGTAGGTGGGTTGCTAGAAACAGCCTGTTGCTGTGGGTTGGCCCTGGTGGGCAGCACAGCCTCCCTCCACAGGTAACTTGCTTGTTCCCCACAGCCAGATGAGGGAGAGAACTGGAAGGGTAGAAGTAAGGAAGCTAGTGGGTTGAGATAAAGACAGTTTAATGAGTAAAGCAAAAGGTGCTCACACATGCAAACCTAAACAAGGAATTAATTCTCTGCTTCCCATGGGCAGGCAGGTGTTCAGCCATCTCCAGGAAAGCAGGGATCCATCACTTGGAAAGACAAATATCATAATTCCGATTGTTTCCCCCCTTCCTTCTTTTCCCCCCAGCTTTTACTGCCTAGCACAACACTGTAACGTGTGGGATATTCACCCCTTTGGTGAGCTGGGGTCAGCTGTCCTGGATGTGTCCCCTCCCAACTTTCGATGCACCCCCAGCCCTCTCATGGGTGGGGCCGTCGGAGAAGCAGAAAAGGCCTTAATGCACTGCTCAGCAGAAACTGAAACATTAGTGCTTTATCAACACTGTTTCGGTCAGAAATCCAAAACACAGCACCATATGAGCTGCTACGAAAAAAATTAACTCTATCCCAGCCAAAACCTGTGCACCTGTTATTTCCAGCGAGGAGGCTGAGTCAGAACTTTTATCCTGGTATTCTGTCACAAATAAAATAATAGGTAGGCAATATTTTATGAAACTGACTGTTTTAACTGCAGAAAATAAGGACACTCTTTAGAGGACAGAGTCTTTCTTTGCTTTTTGTCTTAGGCATGAAAACTGCTTTTTTTCTACCGGTACCAATCAGTTTAAGGAAACACACAAACATGAAATTGTGCACTCATAGCAGGTGACTGCTTCTGTACTACTAGGGCTACAACAAGGTAGGAATTATAAAAGTAACACCTGAAGAGGAGGAGTCCTGCAAGTATACAACGAGTGTATAAATCAGGTCAAAGAAATGAACAAATTAACCTGTCAAGTTCAATAACTCAACATGTAATCCAAAGTTCAACTTTGTATAGGCTTTTATTGCTTGCTCAGGACCAACCGCTCCAGTACCCTGCTGCTGTTTGGGTTTCTTTCGAGTGTGAGTGTTAGCATTGTTATTTCTGAGAAGTAATGAAACTTCAAAAACTGGACTTTGAGTTTACACTGTTTGTGCTTGGGAACTAGAAAAATTTTTAATGGCATTTGTCTTTATCATAGAGAGTGTGTGTGTGTGAGAGAGAGCAAGGGAGTGAGAGGCAGATTTTTACATATCTACATCATCATGAATTTCAAAGGGCTTTACAAATCTTACTCTTCCAAAATCTACTAAAATACTGTGCTTTGCATATGATTATATGAAGCTCATTAGTAAGGATACTAATGAGCCTCTACACACCCGAGGCAGATAAATGAGGTTCCAGAGTAAAATGATTTGCTTAAGGTCAGACTCCTGTAAGTTGACAACAGAGCTGGAAATAGAAACCATTGTTTCCCAGTCCCTTGTACCATATTTTCCCACGGATGGAATGTGTCGAGGTTTTTTTTGTTTTTTTTTTTTTAAATTTTATTTTTAAGATGAAAACGCTGCTGTTTGTTCATGCTGTTTCATTTCTTGTGTTTTCAATGTAATCTTCACAAATGCAAATGTCCTGACCTAGAGCTATATAAGGCCTTCATTAAAGCCTCTCCACAATACCAGTCTTCATGCAATTGTATAAAGCAGAAAGGGTAGCCCAATTTAACAATTCCCACGCCTCATAAGATGATTGGCCTAGTTTCTTTAAAGTGGGTTTAAGCCATAGCCCCCAGTGTGATTTAACACGGAAGCCACACTATTAATTGTCTATCTTCTGCCATTAAGGTAGTGAGTTACTGGAAAGTGAGGCAAACAGTGTTTATCTTTCATGCGCTAATACCCAATTTTGCATGTTTTTTTATCTTTATTTTCAGTCTGCAGTGGAGCACACTGACCTTCTTCCTCCCTTCAGCTTTGAGGAGCTGTAATTGGGATGAGGATGAGTGCAGGGAGGTGCAGAACTGGTGCTGCACAAGAGAATTTCCGGTATCGGTGTCGTGGCTCTGCCCTGGACATGGGCAATCACTGAAATACCCCATGCCCACATCCCAGAGAGAAACTGGAGATAGTGGTCCTACCCCTGGAATGAAGACAGGCTAACAGTTGTTAGAGAGATGCCTAGAAGCTCCTGGTTACACCATTCAGTGGGTACTGCACCTCTATGATGGTGTACTTTACCTGCGAAGGGTGAAATATCATCTCCTCTGTGCTCTTGCCCTTCTCTCCACTAAAGTGGGGTCTTTTCTTCCCTGCTGTATGTACAAAACACATTTTCCTCACTTCCTTCTTACTGGTGGAGCAGAACAGCTGTTGGCCTTGTCAACAGTTTGGAGTAAGGCCAGTGAAAGGGGTTTTGGTAATTACAGGCTTGCAGGAAGACTTGTGGCCCAGAAAAAGAAGAAAAGATATATACACACACATACATATATGTATACACATATATATGCATATATACATATACATGTGAGAGAGAAAGCAGGGGAGAGAGCCTGCCAACAAACCTACCATGTGAGTATGTGTGTGTGTGTACTCTTTGGCAGGGCACATGTGACTTTTTGCCTGCACATTTTATACTGTTTCTACGCATTCTTCTCATACTGGTCCTACTTTAGGCTTGAATATCTGTGGATCAAAATCATTCCCTGGGATGGTGGTGCTGAGGAAGCCATCAGTACCTACAGTCATGGTTTGCCTGTGGCCAGACTTTGCAGCACATGTGACAGGGATTGCTGATCCCTGGGCAGATGTTGCTTTCTCCACCAGTTCTAAAGCCAGTGAGGGTAATGCTGGCAAGTGGTGCAGCGTAAAAAAAAAGCCAACAGTTTGCTTACTTCTTGTATAAACCAAACAGATGAACATACGTTCGTTCTACTTAGCAGAGCTGAATCAAATGATGGCCACAGAGTTCAAATACCTCATGTAGATTAAAATCGGGGGGTTTTTGTAGGTTATCTCAAAACAGACTACTTTTTCAATGCACTGAGACAATAGCAATAAAGGCTGTAAAACTTCTTTTGGCAGTAGCCCATTGTAAACAGCAAGGCACTGGGCTTAATGAGGCAATTCTGTACCATCACTTTTAATAACTGAATGTTTGTCTCCCGGCTATTCAGGTGGGCTATTACTGGTATTTAATATTACTGGCAATGTTGTTAGATATTCTGTGCCAGTGCTGGCAAAGAGCAAGGCGATTCTTCCAGATAACAGCCCTGCAATAGTATTTTTCTGGATTTAGCTGAGAAAAGGTCCAGACAAAGCTGCTGCACACTTGTATTTAGCTTTGCCTTTTTCTTGCAAACATTATTTCAAACACTGAAAGAGTTAAAAGAAATAACTACAGGCCAAGCATGTTGATTTTAGCTTCTGTTATAGCAAACACAAAAATGTATTGACCTAAAAGGTAAATGTTGATTGAAGCAAAAAACTGACGTCAGTATGAACTCCAAAGCGTTTTATATCTCAATGTTTGGCACATGAACACCATACTATATATATAGCATGAAATACTTAGGTTTATTTTAATTAGATATATGATAAACTGGTGATTATGGTTCTCATTTCACGTGTAACAATACACAGCATGACTAATTCTGCTGAGAAACCCAAAATTGTCAGCAACAGTCTGGAGGGCTGAGCAAACAGTCAAATGACATCAATGGGGTTTTCAGAAAAATATCTGTATACTCTGCATAGTCCACCCAAATTCTCAGGGTGATTTTTTCCTGACCAGTATGCTTCGTACCAATATTTCCTGCTCACCCAGAAATCTGCTAATGCAGATCAGTTTGTGGTGGAAGATGTAGGTACTTGTTCCCAGCACCATGCCTCCCTCCCCTGTAGATGTGCTGGTGCTGGTTTGGGATTCTCTCTCTGCTCTTGCCCAGGTGGGCCCCTTATGCAGTGTACCCCACCATCATCCACTTTTCTTTGGGTAAACTAGAGGACTTGAAATCATATTTTTCTCTGTCCCCTGTTTTGCACAGGACTGAGTTATCTTCTGAGAATTCAGCAGCTTTGGGAAAGCTGATCTGCCGATGAGCGGCAAGGTTAAGTCCTGTTAAAGCACCATGGCTCGCTCAGAGAGATTCCCCAGTGTGCTAACTGGTGTGTCCAACAATAAGATTTTCACTATGTATAGAATGAGGGTAAATTTTATTTTGCCTTTCCAATAAAAGCCCTACTTGCAGAGTGCAGAGGAGGGTCATGGTGGGCTGTGAAGGTGATATGTGGCAGCTCCTGGTTCATGAAGGTGAGGGATGGGGCTGGGTCCCAGACAGTGGAGGTGTATACAAGTGCTGGGCTGGAGCCTGGGGATGCGGGTGTACTGGGACAAGAGATGGCCAGGAAATGGGATGTTTGCCTGGGGGATGTGAAGGTGGAGCATGAGGGGGTGGCACGCCTGCAGCTCTGCTAGAGGCCATGCTTGAGTAAACTACAATTAGAATTAGACTTGGAAATCTCTCGAGAAGACCTTGAGAAAGCACCCATTGTGATTCACAGGGCTTCCCCCTGTCTGCACTGCACTGTGTGCAAACCCTGTGGCCGAAGCCCTCACCGCCCCTCCGGCGGGGATGTTTCTCCAGCCTTGAGATCTGCGTGTTCAGCACCTGCGTCTGGCTCTGCCACGGAGCCTGCTGATGAATCTTGGCGTATCAAAGCCCTCAAGCACGGGCTTGGGCTTCCCTCTGCATCTGTGAGTTGACTAAAGCTTGCATTCATTTCTGTGAGCCCCCAGTGAGGGCCATAAGCATGGATAATGCAAACGTGTGTGTGCTCCAAAGCAGCACCCAACAAAAGAAAGGAAAGATGAAAGACAAAAAAAAAAAAAAGAAAGCAGCTCTTTCTTGGTTTCTTAAGAAGGTCTGACCTCATACAGAGGCTCGTACTTATTCCCATTTCTTTTTCCTCACCCTCACATTAAAGTGGAGAGTGACTGGGTGCACAGAGAGTGATCTTGCTAGCCCAGTATTAACCCATGGCTAGCTTGAACCTGGGCTTAGGAGAATGACTTGATCTGAAGGTAATTTGGAGTGGTGTGTTTTCCCTTTCCTTTTTTTAGAGTATCTTTATGTCCCACTTTGGAACATTTTTTCTTTCAGAAATTGTAAAGAAAAGTAACTTTAATTAGAATTTTTAAATTAAGTACAAAAGAGGACATTCTCAAGCTGCAGCCTGATTCTGGCAGTTTATGTCTTAGGAAAGAGATTACTGACTTGAGACCCGAAGGATTCCCCTTTTTCATAACTTGGCTACATTAAAAACACAGCGTGTGTCTGTAGATCTCCTTGGAATATGTTCAGGGTCTTAATGAAGAATTGAGTAACTGACTAGTCTTCCTTGAACCTTGATGGAAAACCTGCAGGATTTTCTTTTAAAGCAAGAATACATTTTTTTTTTCTCCAAGTATTTCAGGTATTTGTGCTATGCAGCAAAACAACATCTCCAACAAGCAATTTTTTTCTGCTTTGCAATTTTTTTCCCCTCTGTTAACTCTGCTGCCTTCAGGGAAAAGTCTGGCAGACAAGACTGATGTTTAACAGCAAAAGCCAGCTGGGGAATCCCACCGCCTCCTCTTCAGGGGAAGAACAAGAAAGACATCCAAGTCAAGGAGCAAATTAGAGAACTTGCATTTTCCCTCCTCTTCCAGGTGACTTTTAACAAAATACCTTTCCATGATAATAACCTGTTGCTTCAGGCCACTGACCACGTGTATGGGTCCGGAGGGGACCAAAACCAGACATTCAGAGGAAATTTTATAGTCCATGGTAACCCAGTTATGTGATGTGACACACTCAGGGTAAAGAAAATGGAGAGCTTGTTTCCATTCCTGCAGCATCTCTCATTTGAAGACTGAACATCCAGTTATTAATAAATCATGGTAAAATATTATTTTAATTTGCTAGTGTTGTGCAAAGCAGAATTTGGGTCTCCTGCATTTTAATAGTGTGCTTTTTGTGACTGCTTTTGTGGTTAATATTGCGAAGTAAAAAGCATCTGAAGGCACTAGAAGGAGTAGCTTTAAATACAAAACAGTTGAAAATGAAAGGCTCCTTACACGAGACATAGCTTTTACTGTGCCACTGGATCATCAGAAACGATCCTGTCCCAGGGGTGGGTGGTCTTGCCCCCCAGCTGTGGCTGTACTCTGAGCTCAGGATACAGAGTGTGCTCAGCATGTTGCCTGTGTCTGGCCATGCCAACTATATCTCGGTCACTGAAGACATCTATTACACTCTGACTCACTCTGCAGAGACACAGCCTGCGGAGGGAAGGTAATTTTTTGAGGCAGTTACTTCAGAGTAAAACCACTCTTGAAGAAACCAGGTCCTTCCTGCCAACCAGCTCAGCAGCTCTGTGCCAGCACTTCGCATCACAAATGATGCTGGGGGCGTTTGCCTGAATGGCAGAGCCTGTTCGGAGATGAACAGCCCAGCCCACTTGTCACAATTTACCAATAAATCAAGGTTTCGTGTAGTTTGAGAACTGCTTCTAGGTGATTCATCCGTCTCTTGGTAGGTGGGTGATGTTCTTGTTGCTAGATTGGGTATTTCCCTGCCTTCAATACTGACACTGTGCGAAACTCATATTTCTGAGGGCTCCTCTTTCTGCTGGCTCCCAGCACGTGGAGGATGAGAGCCTGGATGTCTCCATGTCATCCCTGCAAGTTGGGAAGGATGACAGGGAGCAGTGTGGCAGTGTGCTGGGCATCCTATCTATTTGGCTTTCTGAAGGTCCAGGGGCCTCCTGCTCTAGTTCTCACAAGGGCTCCAGATGCAGGATTTTTGCTTATTCAGCATGCCTTCCTCTTCCCTGCTTTTCAGGAAAAACTCAGCAACGCTGCCATGTGCAGATCAGCTTGTGGCTTTAGAAAGCTGTGTCCAATATCACAGCTGCCTGGCCAGTGCAACGGCTGGCCACTTTGGCAAGCCACAGAGTTGGCTCTGCCACTGGCCCCACATCATGGTTGTATTTGGTGGCTAGAATAATTTGGTTGGAGTTGAAATTCTGCATAGCTGGAGTGACTCATGGTCTGCAGGAACTGTGCAAGCTCCAGCCAGTGTCTCGCAGGGTAAGCTTGTGTTCTGAATGACTCAGATGTTATATTGTCCCAGGTTCTTTCCATGCTGTCAAGATCAGTGCTGCCAGATGATGATGTAGATATCAGAGGGTAGATTGTTTAACCTAATTTTCCTGTTTTTTAAAGCAAATCAATGCCTTTTATAAATTCTTGTCCTGGTGTAAGTCTAGCTCTTTTCTGCCCATTCAGAACAAATAAGCAGTGGCATTAGGGGTTTACATGCTATTAACTTGCTGCATATCCATTTACAAAATTGATATCCAGTGTCTGCATTTGCAAATGGGCAGTATATGGGATCCAGTCAGGGGTCCAGCAGGGGTAAAAAACCCCTTGTATGAATTATGAATAAATCCTCTCTGCGCTCTGTAGTGGGTATTTTTATCAGCTCTTCAGCTGAAATAACATGCAGTGATGTCAGGATTTGGATTCTGCATAAAAGCTGGAATGACAAAGAAACCAAGAGCAGGTAACATTATACAATCCATTATAATCCAAGCTATACCTTGTATCTTGGGTAATGTAAGTGTTGATATACACTTACACACACATATCTGTCTATCTATATTGTTAATTCTTGAGGTGGAGCTGCTACTGTGTGCGATATGCTGCTTGATAAAATTTTTGGACTGAAGTAGAAGAAACTGCTCTTTTATTTGCAGAATAAAAATATAATGATTTAAAGTCAGCTCTTTGCATTTGCTTCCCTGAAGACATAGTGTGCTATTTTTGGTTATCTTTTGTATTGATGTGTTTTTTTTCCATTTCAGCATATAAACTTGTGGCATAGCTGTGCTTCTGGTTTTCTTGGGAAATAAAGAGTACTAGCAAACACAGCTTAACCCCAGCAATGAGCCAGCCAACATCAGCAGAGAAAAGGTGATGGTCAGTGTTGCCTGGGGCGGCAGAGCATGGCTTTGCCTGGGCACCATTGCACAGCCTGGCCAAGGGGAGCCTGCTTTTTGGCAGAGCTCAGCTCGGGGGCCCATGGCCACACACAGGGAGGGTTTGGGTGGCTGGAGTGCATTTCAAGTCCTGCTGAGGGAGCGCTGGGTAGGCTCCCCTTTCTACTCCCAGGCTTCCCACTGCTTTCCACTTCTTACTGGCTGCCTGCCTGATGAGGGGAGGTTGGATGCAGGCGGCGGGGACCTCCAGAGGTCTGTGCCCACTCGATCCCACACCAGTGTGGGACACTGATAAAACATTGCTGGCCTCTTTAACTCCCACTGCCTCCCTGAGGCCAGAAGCTATGAAAATGAAATAGATAAGAAACAATTGAATTGTCTATTTCTCTGGTGTCTGTAGGAAACCATATCTAGTGGAAGAGAAGGCACCAAATGCTCACTGGTACTCCAGGCAGTTGAAGCTAAGCAAGTCCCGCCCCCCTCCCCCCCCTTTATTTTAAGAAGTTTTTTTGTGATTAGACATTTCCTTTTCCCAGAATTTCACACACTACTTCATTTCTGGTAGGGCTTAATTCCTGAACATGACATGGTTTGCTAATGGCTTATAACCCTGGAATGGATAAAAAGTTTCTCAGCTGGAGAAATATTTACACAGAAAGACCTTAGCTTTAGGCTTAGAGCAGGCAGAGAAAGTACACAAAAGCATTGTGAGTGCATGAAGATCATCCTTCTCCCTTGATGGTTTTCTTGAACTGAGTAAAAAAGGATTTGTTCCTTGTGGAAAAAAAATGTTGGGTACTTGAAGAGGCAGAGTGCACATACTGCTGCTTATGAGACCAAACCAATTACTGCATAAAAAGACAAGATGTCAAGTATGTACTGACAAGTAAAATCCAGACAGCTGAAAACATTCTGAAAATCTGTGGGCATATATGCAAAATGAAATTAGAAATAGCTATGCTGGTTTGGAAATGCACATGCAATGTCTGGTTTGTATTTCTTAATAGGGGCTTACATTTGCATCAAGTGAATTTCATTCCTTGCTGATGAAGAGATCTTCCAAAAAGGCATACATTTCTCCCTTATTAGCTCAGGTTAAGTCTTCCTGTCAAGTACAGATTTCTCCACACCTGGATAGGTATTCTCTGATTACTGTATATGCCTTGATTTGTGACTTTGGGAATGCATATAGTGTTCTCCAGTATACTGGCAGGGCTGCAGTGGACTTCAGTCCTACCACTTGCTTTGTATTAATTACCTTTTATCACATTGCTTTACTACCAGGAGTCTAGGGGTTATAGCAGATGTCTAGACAGGTAGGGTCTTCTGAGACTGGACTTGCAGTTGTGTGCTACCATTAACCTGACTAGAGTTTTTCTTTTCATGGTAAGTTATGTAGATTTATATTCTGAGTTCCTCAACATAGGCTTTTATGATTGGAAAAGAAGAGCAGTGATATGAGGTCCTCTCAAGAAAGGCACTAATAGCTTAGTCCAAAAGCTCTATATTCTCTTGCTTTCCCCTGCTCCCTCTAAAAATTTCCTATGTGGCACAGACATGCTTTTTTTGCACCCTTACAATACATCCTTTCTATAAGTTAAATATACACTTGCATGTGTTCCCTATGGGTCAACAAGCCTGTCTGGCACAGTCCTCCACCCTGGCTATTTGCTACAGTTTTGCTGCCTTTTAGAACTGGGTCTGAGTGTTATGACAATATAATTCAGCCATGGAAAAGCAACAAAAACAGTTTATCTTTGCTTTCTGGCTCCTGGCAGAGGGATATGTCTAATAGCAGGAAGTCAGGGTTTACTAAAAACAGGTAGAACCCAAACCATGGTAGCTGTGAGCTCCACTGGGCTCCAGATAGTTACATCAGCAATGGATTTATTGCACAAAAAAAACATCTAAGGTTTATAAGCATGAGGGATCTGGAATTAATATGTGCACATTAATAACATTTCTGGGTTTTTTTCTGGAAGTGATTACCGGAAAATGGTGGTGTTGCTAAGTAGCTGGTCTCCCTTCCAGCTCTGTAGTATTTGCCTTGTTTATTGTTTTATGAGGATTTTCTCCCCTGGTTTTGTTTGTAAACAAGAAAGCATATGCCAGGGCCTAAAAACTATTAGAGATGTGATCCAAAAGCTGTGAAAGTCGGTGATTATCTTGCCTGTGAGATCAACCGACTAAGAAGTTAATAGTTAGGGATTATTTTCAGATCTAAACCAGAGATTTAGTAACTCTTCTATAAATTTACAGGAGTAATTCTGGTTATTCTTTTAATCCATATGGACCGGACAGTAGATCCTTTGCTCCCTCTCTCACACCAAAGCATTTCTGAACAATGATGGTATATAATTTTTAATGGGAAAGTGTGAATTTTACATGAATTGTGGCTAGTCCCCCAGTCAACTTTTGTTGTTGAGGGGAGAAAAAGCAACATGTGAAAAGCTCTGGTTGGTCAATTCTGCTGCATTCTGCCTGCTGAGAGCTGTTGTCCTTAGTCAGCCTCACCTGCTCATGTGCCTCCTGTGTCCTTGATGCACAGTGATGTCTTTGCACCTGGTGTGGTAACTTAACTGCAACACCAAAAATCTAAAATCCTCTGAATGTTTCCCCTAAACCTCCCTGTATTTAGATGGGGAGTTCTGATTTGGTCTAACCACGTCTGTCCCAAAGAAAATCTGAAGGAAATGGTTGCAATAGTATATTTTTCCATCTCCCCCCCCCCATTTTTTTTTTAAAGTGGACAAAAAATTGCCAAGGTATATGATTTAAAAATACTTGTCTATTTATTAGGGCTAAAAACTGGGCTCTGCATGTTTCTGTGAGAGGGCAACAGCCTTTTCTGGTTGTCAAGACATCTACCTGATGATGGAGAAATTAATAACTGAGAGCTGCTGAGCCAGAGCGAGAGATGTCACTTCTCACAGAGGTTATTTGAGTTGGCTGACCTGCAACTTGTAATAGAAATGTTTTCCTTTGGATCTAGGGTGAATCATGGAAGTGTCTCATTATGGTGAATGTCAAAGCATTTTCCATAATGGCCCCAATTTCGCTACTTTATTGCTCTTCCCACTTGAAGAAATGGCTTATCATCAAGCTTGATTTGTGAAGTGCTAAAAACTAAGTTGGCTAAAGGAGCATCTTGAGCATTATGACTTCTACTGGCCAAAATGAACAACAGCAAGCTGTGGAAATTTTGTCTGTGAATGTTGTTCCCTGTCTTTATAAGCCTTTACCCATGGAAATTCCCACTGTAATGCAGCCTTGGCAAACTGGCGGGAAGTGAGCTGGCCTGGCATCTCCTTCTGTGCAGTCCCAGGTCTGTCCTGACATTACCCTGAGCAGCTCTTTACCTTGGGAGGTGTTTTTTCTCCACCAGCCTGGTTGCTCTTACGTGACAACGCAGAGTTCACTGCAAAGCCTCGGTGTTGACATCAGGAATATGACAGCCCTTATCCGGCCACAGACGTTTTCAAAAACACTGGCTGGTGGCCTGAGTTACCTGAAGCAGTTACTAATTGTTTGATGATGACGCAAATGACAGGGTCCAATTTCAGCCCTGCTGCCGGCTCCCAGGCAGGAATGACCTGCTCGACTATTATTGCTCTCCATATCCTGGTGGAAGGCAGGCCTGTAAATTCCCCAGGGGCTGTGCTCCTGCTGTAGGTAAGTTGTACTGAAAGGGGTGTTTCATTTCTGTTGGTGTTAAATACTCTTTCCTCTGGCTTTTTTTTTTCTGATTTAAACATAATTTTTTCCCCCACTCCTATTATATGTATAAACTGTTCCTCATGCCTGTCCAAGCATTATTTCACATATGCTTACATGACAAACTTTTTTATTGTCCAAAACTGTTTAAAATCATATACAATACCTTAAAGACTCTTATTTTTGTCCAGGTACCTGGCTTAACTCTCCTGTAGCAGGCACATCATACAAGATTGCTTCACCATGGCTTGTGAGCTGCCCCCATTGAACTGGAGTCTCTTCATCACTGGCAACACTTGTAGAAAACTGCTGTAACAGCTGCTCAGCATCACTTGAGACAGTTTCATATGTTTTCATAAATGTTTTCACTTCTGATTTTGTCATTTGTAGCAAATGTAATCTCATTTATGCAATGGTCAAAGCATAAGGTATATCCTGGGGATTAGTGGTGGGAAGCGCTAGACCACAGCTTTGGTCTCCTACCCAGCCTGATTCTGTGATGTGGAGTGAGTCAGGGAGTGTGCCTCAGTCTGCCTATGTGAGATGGGATAGCAATGGTTGGATTGCAAAGCTTGCGGCGTCTATCAGCCTGGCATCACCTCCCATGAATAGTGGGAGAGAACTGAGGCAGAAACACAGAGCAGAGGCTGCTGAGGTCCCCTGGGAGCACACCAGATGCATCACTGCTCTTCTGCCGCAATCAGCTTGCTCAGGGTCAATCCTGAGAGGCCACAGGCAGTCAGCTGAGTGAGAGGGCCTTGGATGAGAGGCTGAGGCTGGAGGCAGTATCCAGACCAACTGTGGGAGATATTTTCTGTGTACAACTCTGAGAATACGTTCTGTATGTCTCTGTCACCTGTATGGTTATTCAGTTCTGTCCAAGCTTTTTTGGAAAAAAAAACGAAGAGAAAAGAGGAAAAAAACCTCCTTGTTCTTAATGGCAACATTTAAAAATAATTTAAAACCATCCTCAGTGGCCAAACCACAGAAATTGCCATGCAGATCCAAGAGCAGGTGTGCCTCCTGGAGCTACTGGAACAGCATCAGAAACCTGCTAGATCCCCAGCAAAAAGTGTCCTCTTAATTCTGGGTCAAATTCTGCTCCAAATGTGGTTGAGAGCAAAACTCCTGTTTACTTTAGTGCTTGCTGCCTTTCATCTGTTGTTTTTGGAATAAACTGAGATCAGGCGTGAGAAGCACTAACTACGTCTGTTAAGGCAGAAGGAAGCCAGTGATGTGCTGGGAGAGGCTGGAAATGAGCTGGTTGGTATGTTCAGGTCCTTGAGATGAGACCACGGCAAAGGATACTCCCGGTCTTTTGGCACGAAACTGAGGCTATGACTTTCCTGTCTCACTTTACGTTTTCCTTAATTTCACTCACAGGCCACTTTGGATCTCTGCAGCCAAATGCCCTGCATTACAGGTCCTCCCATGTGCATGGGTAGGTGTTTATCCTTAGCTGGCTTCATGGAGCTTCACAGCCTTCCAGATTCACTCAAAAAAAAAAAAGTATCTACCTTCTTCAGCCTGGGACATGCAGAATTACAGCCATTTTTTCATTCCGTAGAAGTTATTCCATCCCTTCAAAAACAGCAGGTTGTCTGAATATGTTCTCGTATTGTGATGGAAATAAGGAAAGAAGCATAGTTGTGAGCATAGGCTACTACAGGATGTATTTCCTAATTCAATTTCCTAACAATATAGCCTGTTCAGTTTTTGGGTCAGCGGGTGCTAAGTCATGGTTAACACAAATGCCCAAACAGACTCAGACCTTCCAACATTCTTCTCTCTATTCATACCCATCACAAACTCCAGAGATAATTGACCTATTATTCAGTGGGAGAACTCCTTTTCCGCCCACTTTCCTCCCCCCTATTTCCCAAACCATTCCCTCTCACTTGAAGCCTTCCAAAACATTTAAGACTTGATACTCCAGAGTGCTAAGCACCCTGGCCCTGATTCAGTAGAACACTTAAACATACGAATAATTTCATTTGAAGTCAATGCAATTATTTGCATGCTCTAGTCGCTTTGGAGTGAATTGCTCCATATTCAATAGGGTGGAGTCCATCGAGTCCCTTCCTGGCTGCGTTGCTCCAGTTTGCTAGACGGGGAGCAAAGCTACAGTAGCTCTTTTCAGTGCTTGCCCCGCTGGAGAACAAAAGGAAGCGGCACCTAGAAAGGGTATTTCTGGGCAAGATGGGGTTGTGGTTCACTAATGCTGTGTTGTAAAAGGCTTGTTCTCATTGTAATCTTATCAAAGCCCAGGAGATTATTCTTATCAGAGCCTGTAACAATATTTTTATCAGCTTGAAAGATGATTCTTTTATACCAGGGCAGCTGTAAGCCTCTTAAGGCCTTTCCTTTTATTTACTTCTCTGCTGCACTTCTCTGCCCCTCTCCAATCAGCATTTACCCTTTGATATGAAGCTCACAGTAAACTGCCATTTGACATATAACGCTGTGCTGGAGGTGTTTTACAGTGTATTATGCCTGGATGTGTGATTTAGACCACTGCCTCTTAGTTCTCAAGTAAAAGAACCTCTCAAGTAGGGGTTCAGTGCCTGTTTTAGGAGATTTAGCCCATCAATGCTCATTCCTGACAGCTGGTGGCAGAACATAAAGGCATGCAGCTGTATTTTATCTGTGCTACTTCAAGCTGTTAGTTTGTGATTTGGGATGAGCTGAGCAGCACTTTTGACAGGAACATCCTTCTACTACGTGTGGAGTCCAGAGTGAGACTGGAGCTCCTGAATCCTCCTGGAAACAGGTATTTTTAAAATAACAACAACAATATTAATAATAATGATAATAGTTCTGTTCCATCTTCTGCGTTAAAACCCCCAACCTGGCCAAATATGCATATACTTCTGTTTTAGTATCCTAGTGTGGAAAACTTATCAGACTCCCTGCCCAATCCTTAAAGGAGTGATGCTGGGAACATCAGCAGATGCTCCAGGCCTCTTGTCAAGTCTGTTTGTATTGCCAGGAGGTTACCTTTGATGTTAGCAATGCAAGGGACTCTATAGGATAGTTTTTGCTGTGCCTGTTAGTGTAAGAGTTATGTGCATATCATCTCAAAGGTGAGACTGCGGCTTCAGAGCTGCCAGACAGGAATGTAGGCTGCAAAGGGCTCCCAAAGTGGTCCCCAGAGGTCCTCAGTGTGTTCCCAAACTGTTTCCCCCAGTGAAAACACAGAGCAAAGAGAGTTACATCTGCACCTGCCACAGGAGCAGGGCCAGAGCAAGCTCAGGAGCGTGTCCCCCCGGGCAGCCACCCTGCCTCACTGCCAGTGGGGTGCCTTGAGAACAGCCCCAGCCCCAGGGCAGCAGGGGCAGTGCATCCTTGGGGGCTGTTCCCCAGGGCAGCACAGATGGGTCCCAATCTCCTGGCCATGGGGAGAAATGCAGGCTGCAGGGGAGTAAGTCCTGCTGTGATGCTTGGCCTCTGGCTCTGACCCCTGTTGTTTCCCAGCTTAACCAAAGTCGAAGAGACCGGCCTTGGCTGTTCATGTTTACAGTGTAAGTGAGGCTGAAGAAAATAGTACGAGTGCTCAATGGTTTTTATTTTATCACATTCATGCTCCTCTATTCACTTTCTCACAGCCTGTGCATGGGGATTTGTCTGTTTTTGTTGGTGCTGCAGATGTGGTAAGAGCAGCCTGTACTGAGCAAATGCCACTGCATGGTACATACCCACCTCCACATGCCTTGGCAAATGGGGAGGGTTTGGAATGTCCCTGTCAACAGTGAAATCCACTCCTGAACCTTCCCTCTCACTCTGGTCTTACAACCAGAAAGAGACTTACAGCCCCCAACCAGAAAAGAAGCAAGAATAGCGCCACAGTGAAGTGACTATCCAGGAAAAAGGAAACGGATTTGTGTGGAAAGAACCACTCTGGTTCCTGTCCAGTATTTTCAGCAAACAAGTGAAAATTGGAGCTTGTTTCATATTGGAGACAGGGGAAACTGACATGAATTCAAGGTGCACGTGTAAGGGACCAGGCCACAGGTTTGCCTGACTCAGGGTCCTGTCCCTGCTCCACAGCAGGGGTCGTGGGACCAGGATGGTGAGGTCAAGCTTTCCCCTCCTGCAGTGCACTCAGCTGGGCAGGAGCAGCCTGCACCCCCCTGCTGCTCCCACCCTCCTCCCAGTACTGCAGCCAGATCCTGCTGCAGAGCATCCTAGTGGGACGTGTGTGGATCAGGATCGTGCCCCAAGAGCAGTGAACACTGACCCCAGTGCCGCCCCAGGCACAAGCATGGGGCCAGATGTGTGAGCGTGTCTCTTTCAGCTGGGGCCAGCTGAAGCCTCCTTGGCAGCAAGGGCCTGAATGTGTTTTTGGAAGTGCTTTGAGACTGTTTCTCCCAAGGGCTGTTGCATTCTGTGTCCAGTGCAGGTGGTAGAACCCAACAGCAACAATGCTGGTGGGGCCCTCACACCACAGGTCCCTCTCCACTGACTGGTAGTGCCATATAAAGGGTTGTGCTGCAGTGCTGGGTAATGCACCCTGAATTTAAATTGATGAACCCTCCCCATTTTTTTGCCTGTTTTGGGCAATTTTTAACTCTATCAACTTGCACTGAGAAAAGATGCCCAGTGGGCCCCCCTCTACCTTCCTCTCCCTTTCCACAGATGGCAAAAACATGCTGGTGCATTCCACACAGCCGTGCCAGCTTCTGCAAATAGGGTCACAGTTCACAGCAGCTGCACTGGGCTGGTTTTGCCCATCCTTCTCTTTTGCACCCTGCAGCCCCACGTTTTGGATGCCAAGGAGCTGTTGCTGACCTCCCAGCTGCCTGCCCTGCTGTGCCTGCTGAGAGAGAGCTATGTTGGCCCCTGGGGTTGTGGTGAAAACATTTGGGGTTGTGGCTGGAAAACTCCCCACAGTCAGACACCTGAAGGGAAAGTGCCCAGATGTTTGATTTTTTTGATATTGTTATTTTTAATTTTTTTTTCCCCTTAAAGTCCTGAATTTACAAGCTAGCCTTGTGAGGATTTTTTTCAGCCGGTATGGCAAAGGTCTGTGTGGTGAGAGGGAAGGAGCTTGTCCCTCATTTCTGAATACTTAAAGCTGGTGAAATTGGCGACAGGGCTGTGTTATTCACCATGATTCTATCTCCCCCTTTTTCTGCTGTAGGTCTCTCTTCCCCAAAAGCATGGACCTTAGCTGCTTGGGAAGAGTGATCCTTCCAGAAAACCCTCTGACATAGACTTCAGGAGAAGCTGGATCAAAGTTTTAAGGTAGTTTATATATTAACAGAAACTAAAGTCTAATCTAGAAATGATATTGCAGTTTGATACTGTCCAAAAGGAATGACAAAACATAGCAAAAGTACCGTGTACTTCTCTAATCCCCAGCCCTGACTTAAAACCTTCCCTTCTCTTGAAGTTTTGCCAGGACAAGAGGCAATGGGCAGAAACTGGAACACAAGAAGTTCCACCTGACTATCAGGAAGAACTGTGTGGGTGATGGAGCGCTGTAAGAGATTGCCCAGAGAGGTGTAGTCTCCTTCCCTGGAGATATTCGAAAGCTGTCTGGACACAATTCTGTGCTCTAGGACAACCCTGCTTGAGTGGCTGGACTAGATGACCTCCAGTGGTCCCTTCCAACCTTACCCATACTGTGATTCTGTGACTGTGATACAACCTGTGCCGTGTATTTCCAGCACCAGTTGCATCACTTACACATCACAGCTCCCCCCCAAAAATAAGTTTGTGATGTGTACCTGGCCTGTGCACTGTAGCCCTGAGGCGCCTCGTCAGCAGTGGTTTATGCAGATATTTAGATTTGTATGAGCTTCACAACCGCATTTGAACCCTCCGAGCTGCTGGAGCACTCACTGGTTGCTGTGGGGGGCTGGGGCCCTCAGCAGTTTGCAGGGTGGAGCTCATCGCATTGCTTTAAAGTAGCTCCTTATGAATGTTGTAGACTGAGAGCAGAGGGACAGTGGCGCTTCCCACTGCTTGTACCCAGGGGAATAAAGGGAAATGGGATTAGTGGGAGTTTTCAGAAGCCTCTAACTCACCAGCAGAGCATAAATATCTTCAAGGGTTTGCCCTGAGGTGCTTCTTAAAAAAGCAGCCGGGTTAAAGTGGCTTTGCTAAGTTTGTTCCCATGAATATGATTTTCCCCAGGCACACTTTTTACATATACCTGCTAGATAAAAGCTACCACACAGTAAAAGAAAAACAACACACAACCCTCTTAATTAAAGATGTCAGGGAAAGGAGGCTCCTCATACAAACAAAAAAAAGAGAGGTGATGTGGCTCTAGTTTACAGGGCCCTGAGGAATAAAGTTGCCTATGATTGCTGTGGTGGTCCACCCTGGTTCTTGAACAGAGTCTAGGCTCAGTAAGTGCTGGTGATTCATTGCCCGGAGACAGCAGCCATTAGAAAACTTAACTTAAAAGCTTCTTCATCAGTCTATTTTCTAGGGCTAGTCTCTCTGGATGAACCCTCCCTGCAGCCTTGTATCTCTCTGCCTAGGTTATTTTCCTGTCTATCTAGTCCATGCTGGGATCCCACTGTCCCCAGACTCCTGTGGACTTTCCCAAAGGCATTATATGTTTTGGAGGATGGGTTCCTTTCTTGCCAGTGACAGTGCAATGCCTGTTTCCTCCCTGCCCTGTCCTTGCTCTCTGTAGGGAATCACTGCTTTTTCTTTTCCCAGCATCTGGTGAGGGTGGGCTGTCCAACTAATCTTCGGCAGAGGTGTGACACACTGTGTGGGATGCAGTGATTTTTACATGGCTATTCCTAGCTAACCCATTATGGGTTGTGGAAATGATCCTACAGTGCTCAGGACCTGGGAGACATTAGTAGTTTACTTTGCCCGTAGTGCAAAGAGCACAATGATGAAGAAATGAAAGCAACAGCTAGTGCCAATAGAAAAGCCAACTGTTGGATATGTCTATTTTGTGCCAGTTAATGCAATTATGCTGACAGCTTGCTTTGATGTAAACTCATTCTTGTGAACAAGTCTGAGATCTTGTATTTGAAAGCCAAGAAATTTCTGTTGTTGAAAATTTGGAAGCTGTGAAGCCTTTTGCTGGTGTGTGATGACAGTATGGATTCATGATCTAATCCTCTCAAAATACATTGGTCTGGGACATTGTGGAGGGAGAGAAAAGATGGAAAGGAGGTGGTGGGATGCCTTTACCAGGTAGGGGCTGTTGAGCATTTGGTCTGAAAAACCCATCTGGCTTGTTGTTTGTGTTTCTGTGGACTAATGGGAAGGGGTTGCACTGTGCTGTCCTACCTGTCCTGCTGCAGTTTGTGCTCACATGGGTGTTTTGAGAGCTCGGTAACATACTGGTATGAACAAAAGCAGTGGCTTGGTGCCTTGGTAGGGGAGCAGTGGACCTGACCAAAATGACTGGCAGAAAGCAGAGCTACAAGAGCTGTGTGTGAGATCCGGAAGATAGTCCAGACCTAGAAAACCCTTGTGAGAGAGACAGCAAAAGCCTATCTTGCTCTCCCATCAGTCTGCTGTTCATGGGAACCCATGCAGAAAAGTATTTATTCAGAGGGCTAGTTGTGTAGGTGGCCGAGCCTGTTATCGCAGAAATGAAATGTTAGTCATGAGAGCGTACTTGCTAGACATGCCTCCTGCATGCGCCTTCCTGCGCAGCAGCCAGCTTTATCTCCTGGCGGGGCCTGGCCCTTGCCAGCTTGGCATGGGAATGCGGCAGGATGGGACTTGACGCGAGGAGTCTGAAAGGGAACGCCGTTCCACCAGCACCGAGTTCTTCAGCTGCATTTCCATGTCTAATTCACATTTGAATTAATGCAGTGCATATGAAGGCACTTACAGCTAACAAGTGGTTGTGGTTTTGTTTTGCAAATCATTATCTCACTTTCAGATCAATGAAACAAACTCCGTGGCCGACAAACAAGGTTAAAGTACTGAGGCTTTCAGCTGTGCATAGCTCTAAGGTTGGGTGCCCCACTTAAACTAAACTTTCAGTGGTTTTTGGAAGTGCGGATCCCCTCAAGGATGATGAAAGTGGGCACAGCAAAGCAGAGTCCAAAATGACAAATCCCTTGGGTTTAAATCTTCAAATCTCATCTTTCCTTGCATGTGGGAGAAGGAACTCTTAATGAGGGGTCATGGAATTACCCTGTGGTGAGCCCTGGTTTTGTAGAAATGTGACTGAATCCTAAAACCTGTGAGAAATAACGAGCAATGCTATGCCAGTATGATTGCATGGCTAAGGACATTTTCCCTCCTTTTGGCTTTTCCCGTAGCATTAAAGTAGGTAACTACTGTTAGCACAGACTTTTCAATACAAGAAAGTGTAGGAAAGCCTACTCGAGTAGCTCCCCAGAGCATTTGTGAAGGAGGGGGCTGTAGTACCACACTGCAGGGAGTGGAGAGGCTGCACTGAAGGAAGCAGAGGTGGCTTTGGTGGGTGACACACATCTGAAGCTTGGCACCTTGATTTGTGAAGGCATTCCCATCCGCTGCCACACTATTAATTTACCCACAGCATAAGTTGCCAAGGTTATTTAACTATCATTTTCTTGCTACATATTGATTTTATTCTGTTGCCTAAGGGTATAGAAATAATTAGCGAAAGAGTCTTCCCATAGCATTTACTATGTAGTTAATTAGAAATTTTATCATATGGAGTCGTCATGTGAGAAAAACAGCGCTGCAGTAACTTAGGTGTTCTCTTCCAGCTGATGTGAAATGGCAGGTCTGCATTGACTCCTGCTGGTGCTTGTTGTTTTATAATAGCAGCAGGAACATATCTCCAAAAGATAAAGGGAACACCAATAGCTTTTGTTTCATAAATAGTTGAAGCTCAGCAATTTGTTCCAGGGAAGGTCTCTCTGTTTTTAGCAGCTTGTCAGGGAATTAAGTTGACCTATTGCAAATAAGTGCATTGTTCCTCCGGTTTTCTTTCTGTCACTGTGGAAGGGAACTGGCAGGTCTGTGGCATTTCTGCACTCGTTGCATTCACCTAGTGTTTAGATAGTCCAGGATAGTCAGGATAACAGTTTGCCTCTGGGCTCAGGAACTCTGGGACTCACCCTAGTGATACAAAATGCTGAGCCCTTCATTGCACCTCTGCTGAGAATTTTTCTTTGATAGGATTGCTCTCCATGCACTGACCAGCTTTTCTGTGTTAGAAAAGACTTTCTTGTCTTACAGTGCCAACTCTCTGGGTCAGATAGTTCAAGTATCCTTCTTCTGCTCCTCTCTTTCACACTGTGGATCCATGCGGAGTCTCCCACGAGCAGCTGACATTGGGTGCTGTGTCTGCCTCAGGACGTGGCCAGCTGATTACCTTCACTGACATCTCTGAAATGCTCTCCTTGACAGAGTCTGGCTGTGTTTGGCCCATGGCTCATCGAAGGGCAGAGACTGTGGGGTGGCACCTTTGCATGCCACACTTGACGGTGACAGTCCCCAGTCCGCTTGTGGGTGTTGTGAGCTGCCTCATGTGTGACTACTGTCTGTGAACTACGCTTGCAGGTGTTGCTGGGAGTGGTGGAAAGGAGCTGTGATCGTGTGTGTACACCAGGGATAAAAAAGAAATTTGCAGATGCCAGTAGTTACTTTGGACATTGACAATGAATCTCTCCCTTGTAACTGAGTGGCTTAAATCTAGCTCATGGCCTAGAGAGAATAATGTTTATTCCTCAAAAGAATGTTCTTCAGTGTGATTTTCTGGCTGCAGTCCAGCATCTGATATCTGTTTCTTAAATTGGGATAGATACATGTGAATCCTGGAGAGGAAATGGGGATTGTATGAAGGTATATCTTGGTCTCACCTCATTCCAAAAAGTGTCTCCTGTAAAGATGGGAGGAAGCATATGCTGGCTTGGGTAGTGTTCCATCTGTAGACCTTCAAGGCTCTGGAAGAGGCGTTGTGCCATGTAGATGGTAGTCTTCTGAAGCTGCCCACATTCAAGGGTTTGTTCCAGCCTGTGACACACAGAGAGCTTTGGCAGAGAAGGCAAGATCAGCGAGGAACTCTTTCGAGTCAAGTAGCTTCTCAGATTCCTGCTGAGAAGACGGGGTCTCGGCACTCAGAAGATCAGCTGGATATATGGGTTGGTGGCACATCCCTGGAGAGGTCCCCAGTCAACAGCATAAGGGTGGGTGGAGGTGCAGAGCAGGACATCTCCCAGCAATACTTCAGGGAGGGGTCTGAGCAGAGACCAGGCTTTCAGCAGCTCCAGGTTCTGCTTTCAGATCCTCCGCTGTAAGATGCTGTAAGTGATACGCCTTTTATTTCTGCAATCACTAGTCTACTTACATGGCAAGTCTTTTGGGTCTGGGTGCTATGCATTTTCTTGCTGTTCCCTCCAGGTTTAATTTAACTTGATGCTCTTCTAGAGGATGGGAGCTTCTCTGCAGAACCACTGGCACCTGAGATGCCTGCTGTGCCAGGGGTGCGGGTGGGAAGCCCGCCTGGGGAGGCACAACCCAACTTTTGACTCCAGGGATCTGAGTCACCTCCTGGATACTCTGCTGACTCCATAGGGTTGGTGTATGCGCTTAAGTCAGATGCCTAAAATTAACTCAAGACTGTGTGATGATCCTACCTATCCCTTCTCCACATACACACTTGTTTTTTATCCACATTCACATTTCTATATGGATGATTTATGTCCACTGATTTCCAGCTGAAGACCTTTTTATCTACAGTCTGTCTTGTGAAGTGGCCCATTCTTGGTAACTGCAACATGCAGAGCATTGTTCTGCAAGTCTTTTTTGGAGCCTGAAACAAAGGCTCTGTGTTCCTAAAGATGGTGGTCTAAGATGCATGTCCAGTTTGGTCAGTGCTAGACAGTACTTCAAAATGCAATTTCTCTTGCATCAGTGGAAAGAGAGAAATTCTGCTTGCCAAAAGCCTCTTCCTCTTTGATATTTATCAATGCCTTGTCTAGCTTAGATAAAATATCCATATTTTAGCTCAAAGCTGTTATTGTGTTAAAAGTGATCTTTCCATCTCAGTCTTGTAAAGAAGGGTCTATAACCTCAAAATTAAGCTGTAACTATGTAAGTAACAGCTGGACTATAAATTTAGTGCTTCTTCAGAGAAAGCTTTCTTTTTCTTTAAATATTTAGCTGAGCAATATTGCTTAGCTTATAATTTAATGTTATAATTTAAGGCAAATTCACTTTAAGCCAGCTGTGCTAAGAGAAGGTATTACCATTGCCTGCCTGCTGGTTACTACTTCTGTGCCAGAGGGAGGCAGCTGCAACAGCAACAACCCTCTCTGGTGTGTCGTGCTGGGATCCCTGTGAGCATTTCCCAGGCACAATCCTCCTGCCTAGAGCAAGCAGCTGGCTCTGGTGGTTTGATGGTTTGCCCTCAGCGCGAGTGTGCAGGGCAAGCTACTGGGCTGGAAGACAAATGCGAAGCCCTGACTTGAGCTGCCAGCAAAACCGCTTGTTATCTGTAACCCAGTGGAGATGAAAGCAGTCCTGTTTACCTATTTAAACTCTTGGAATGAATGCATTGTGGCTGCAGTATGTTAAGGAGGAAAGCAGGTTACGGGTATGTCGTGATGCTAAGCTGTTGAGCTGACACAGCAAGATGTGGAAGTCTTGTCCATCCATAACTCCAGATTTAGGGCAGACTGGGATGGGTACCAGCAAAACGTGCCCCAGGTGCTTTTGGGCTGGAAACAGGAGAGACTGCTTGTATCCCCAGTGATGGGAAGGTGCCTAATGGTATTACTAAATGGTTAATGAAGGAAAGAGCAGAAAATCTTCAAGTGCCTATTGTAATTAAAGTGGACCCTGAGCTTTCAGATATTTTAAGCTGCAGAATGACTTTACATCTGATGAGAAGCAACACTGGTGTCTGTTTGGATTTCCATGAGCTGTGTGAAAAGTCTGTGGGTAATGCCAATCAAAGCCATTTCAGCTCTTGTTTGAGTCACCCTTTACATATTAGGGTGACTCCTTGTTTCAGTGTCAAATGAGACATTTCACAGCTCAGAGGTGCTTATCTCATTTGTGATGACATCAGCAAGTCAGTTGCTGGAGAGCAGAGAATCTGTAGTTTCTCATTATCTGATATATAATTTCTGGGGTTGCCTCTCTGACTGTAAAGTACTTGGGAGCTACCACATTCGAAGCTAGCGTTTTTCCTTCTAACTGGTGTTCTTGGTGAGGCTTTCACAGTTAAGTTTTAGCAGGAGGAAAGAGGGGAAAATGCTGGAGTTTCCCTGCTGCAAGTAGCTAATCAGGAACTAGTGGTCTCCTTGCATGCCTGCAACTAATCTCCATGTAGGATATTCCCGGAGTCCTTTCCAGCTAGCAGATGATGCCATGGTTTGAGTGTTGTCCTCTACTCAGAAGTCATGTATTAAAGGGGTTTCCCTCTCAGCAGCTGCCTGGTATGCAAACTTTTAAAGCACACTTTGATGAAAGGTAATCATTATCATCTCAGGAATATATCCCATTTGCTAATTGAATTCAAATCAAAACTCTTCATGCCTGGCTGCTCCAGAGAGAGAAAACAAGCTGGCCATACCAGACTGCTATCATCTGAACTAGCTCAACACTGGCCTAATAAATTTCTGACTTGAGGATAAACTTTACTCCTAAAACATATGTATCTGAAAACACAACTGTGAATGTGGCAGGTGGAGAGGCTGAAATTCAGCATGCTGCTCTGGATGCAGATCTACCTTGAAGCAGCGCTCAGGGCTCGATTCCCCTTGGCAGCCCTTGCAATGGTTCTAATGTGCACGTGAATCACGAGGCTGTGCCAAGCAGCATGGCACAGAGGGAGGAGCTGGTCCTGGCAGCATCTAGGAATGGAAAGAAGGAAAATCCCGGTGGGAAACCAAGCTCATCTCTCCACTGTTTCTGACAGGGATGTTGTTTGTGGGGTTGTTGAAGGACACAACATCTCTCTTTGTATAATGTGGTTTGCAGGAGTCATTGGTCAAAGCAAGACCAGAGGACTTCACCCTGCCTTGAGGAATCATTTCCAAAAATGTTCTGCTGACCTCCCAGGGGTGGTGAGAAATGCTCTCATCTAAGCCAGATTTACAGAGAAAGGGGATCAGATCTTGCCAAATATTTAATCATTGCAGCTGATACATCTGAGTAGTTGGCAGACAATAGCTGTTTTCACACTCTAACAAGAACTTTGAAGATTATACCACTGGAGAGGGAAGAGAAACTTGGAGCAGCAAGTGTAGCAGTTACTGGTAGTGAAGGCAGTGGCACTGGGCAGTGTGCAGGGAAAAGTAGGCAGGCATCTGCAACGTGAAGTGAAAACCCAAACCAAATCCAAGAACCAAAGCATTGTGGGAAGCTCTTATTTATTTTTTCTTTTTTAATTTTTTTTTCTTTTTTATTTGTTTTCTGATTTGCTTTAGTAGCAGTCAAGTGAGCCCCACACAGGCTCGGAATTGCTCTAGGAGCCTTAGAAACCTGAATGGCATGGGAGGAAGGAGTACTGCCCCCCTTTGCCGTCTGGTTCTTTGTCTTGCATGAGACCTGCTCCTGGATTAGAGGTCACTTTGGGTCCTGCTTCAACACACCAGCTCACCCTGAGGCTTCTCACTCCCTCCTTCATTGCATGGGAAGGCTTTTTTCCCCCAACCCCTCTTAGAAAGAGAATTGTCAAGATGCATTGTGGGCAGCAAGCAGGAGATTACAGCCTTGATCAGAGGTGGAATATCTTCCTCCTCAACCTGTGTTGTTGCACTGGTGCTGGAGGTGATGGCTGCTGACTCACCAGAGACAATTCCTTCGTCCTGCTGTGGAGAGGAGTGAGGTGCCGAGCTGAGGACAGTGAGAGGCAGGATTTGGCAATGGAATGAACCTTGCCATGTTCTTGTGTCGGTGTGCAGAGCAATTCCCACAGATTGGGTGAGTCAGTCCCATTTGCAGTGCTTGGCTGCTGGTGAGTCTCTGCTTGAGGGCAGGAGACTGGCATGACACACAGGCAGGTGCAGGGAGAAGGAGGAGGAATAGGTGAGTGTGAGGTGTCAGCATGGGCACTGCCAGGCATTAAAGGGCTCGGTTCAGCTCCTGAATGAGAGGGAGAGAGCTCATACCCTGCAGCCTCCTACTCATCCACCAGCTGCCCTGCTATGGACGCTGTGCATTAAACCCTGAAGCAGGCTGGTTCACAGATATTTTTTAGTATTGCCCTTTCCCTGCCTTTTCATCTCACTCTCTCTCTGTTTCTTTCTGATGAGCTGGAGAAATGCTTTATGGGCAGGAAGGTTCCACCTCTCATGTCAGGGTGTTCAGGTTATGGGAAGATGCTTCTACTTCCTCAGCTCCAGCTGTCTTCTCCAAATCCAGTGCCCACTGGAGGTTGTTTAACTTTCACAAAAGGAAAAGAAAACCACAAATCTGTGTGGTTTTAACCTTCTGAAATAGGCATTATCCTACACTTTTGAAATGAATAAATGCCTCCAAAAGAGGAAGTGACAAGAGCAAAGGGGAAATCAGTGACTACCAAGACGCTCGGCTCAATTGAATCACCCAACCTGCCTTTCTGAAGTTAGCTTCCTACACTGCTGAAATCACTTACAATAAATGTATCTTAGAAAAATTAGAGTCATCTTCTCGGTTTCTCTCTTTCTCTAAAACCCGAAAGTGCTGTTTGACAAAGGGAAACACCACACACTACTACATGAAGTAGGCCCTGCCGAGCCACCTTGCTGCAAACTAGTTTGAGGAAGAATTACTCACCGAAAGCTCCCTTGAAATAGGTAAGACTTATGCACATTTCAGCTGCTCCTAATAGCAAAATGAGTCTGCACCATTATTTAAGAAGAGCTGGTATAATAATCGGGTTTGCCTAGAGATGAGTTACTCTGGTCATCAGGGCTTGCTGCTGGAAGGCTGTTTGCTTTGCTCAGACCTGGCTCTGGCAGTAATCTTGCACAGGGGTTGTGCTCAGTTTTAAAGGCGGTAATACCTCTGCCATCTGATGGATGCAAAGAACCTGATAGTGCTTCAGTGCTGGCTAGGGAGCAAATGTGTTGAAGAGGGATCCTTAGATTGAAAAATCCATCAGCTTGTGGACCAGCTGCAGTGAGTACAGATGCCACCCCAGCCTGGCAGAGAGAAAAACTGTCTGGAACAAACCTGTGTGACAGTGGGCCATAGGTCCTGATCCATTTCCTCTTCTGAATGAGACGGAGAGAGCTCTTCAAAAAGTGAAACTGTCCAGAGTTTGGTCTTAGTTTTCAGTATAGAGGCTGGTTTGGGGTACGAGTCCTTTAATCTGTTTTTCTCAGTTTGGTTCCTAACCTGGTGCACTGGGAAGAAGACTAGGGAGCAAGATGCTGCTGAATATTTACTTCAAGATGCTGGTGCCTCCTGTGCAGTGCCAGATCTCTACACAAAAGACCTGACTTTTCGTACCTATCCTTTCTGACTGTTGTCTGTGCGAGTGCTTGGTCCATGATGGCTACCAGTCAGAGGTTGAGCAGAACAGAGTAATTCATATTATCTCTAGTTTCTGGTAGTGTATGTCACAATCTCAGCTATCCATGGGGTGTTTGTATTGTGCCTCTTGGTGCCAAAATGGGGTTTGTCACTATTAGCCTTAAGATTCAGTGGAATTGGAGCATTCATGAGAACAGGTGTGTGAAACAGAAACTTTCCAGCAGCTGCTGCTCTGTGTGAAATGCTGGGAATGAGCCCACCTCTGATTCACTGCCTGCCATCCCCCAGGCCGGATCCTTCCCAGCCAGGGGTCTCTACTCTTTCCCTCATCCCATCAGTGTAGTAGAGAGGTCACTGGGTCCATACAAGCTGCCTTTGAAGGTGGAGAGTTGAAACAATAATCAGGAATACATTAAATTGGAGCAAAAAGAAATGGAAGCCAACCAAGGCTGAATCAGAAACTCAAGAAAAATAACAGAGCAATGTAGAAACAAGTAACATTGCCTTTGCACCTACCCTGTTAATGAACTTTAAAGCAGTGAAGGGCTTTTGAAAGGTGCCACCAGGTCTGGTAGTGTGAAAGTGAGCTCCATGCAGGAAGACAGGGAATGGATTATGTAAAAAAAAAAAATTTTTTAAAAAAATTTATTTTTATGCCTTTACTTTGGAAATTAATTTCTGTGCACTGGATCCTGTAACTCTTTCCTCTTGTTGAAATGTTTCTAAGGAGATAATAGACTTCAATTTTGACGTAACCTGTGGTTTTAACCCATGAAAATATTATCCTGCCCAGTTGTTAAACAGTTTGTAGTGATGTACTCTGAACTTCAGGTACCACTGAAGTTTTCTCAGTAAATATGCAGATGTAGAAATAAGCCAAAACTTTGCCTTTATATAAAGAATAGCAAAGACAACATAATAAAAAAGACTTTCCTAGACTTATTCCATCTCTTCATGATGTCATTTCGTCTGATGTTTATTCGAAAATCAAAACATGAGAGCACGTGTACTTCCTGTGCCTCACGCTGCTGCTATTTCTGAAGGAGAGGAAATGATTATTTTCCTATTCAGTTACTGCTTTTGTTCTGAGTCAAATGTTAGCTGACCTACACTGGATGCAGGTCTGTCCAGGCATTTCTCTTTTGTTCCTTTCCCACCTTTTCAGTTTCCCAACCTGTATTATGGTTTACAGTCTGTAGCAGGCAGGCTGCTGCTGTGTGCTCAGAAACCACAGGAGTGTGGAAGAGCAACAGACCACACACCACACACACGCTGACATTTTTATGAAATCAGGCCAGTCATTTTCAATCCCTCTTGCCAGCAGAGGAAGATGATGTCCTTTGTTGTGATAATATTGAAAATCCCCAGTCGCTTTCAGCATGAGTCAGATGAGAACAGTTCCTAATATTGACTTGGTATCTCCACCCACGAGTTGAAGCCCTTGGAGATGTGTCTGTTCTCAACTGCATATTCTGAAACTTGAGTATTTATACAATAAATATATTTCACATTTGGTAGTAAATGTCCAAGACCCATCTTAGAGGTGTGGGTTTTAAACAAGGACCTATCCTATTCCTATTGCCGATTTGCTGCCAAAACTTAAATTGCAGGCCATTTTTTTCAGATATCTTGTTAGCCAGCACACTTCTGGCCAACAGGTACACCTACCAAAAATCATGCAGGTACATCTATCCTCTATCTATGGTAACTGTTCCTCCTTTCCACAGAAACCAATGTGCTCCTGCTGACTCACGTAGGATAAGGAGTTGTCCCGTAATTTTGGTGGAAGGTCTGTAAGACTGGGTCTGGATCAGAGGGAGCATACTGTGCCATTAGTTATGGTTCAGCAAGGACTTTTTCTCTTCTGGTCTACTTCGCTCTGGGCCAGATGGGTTGGCAAGTCTTATAATGTCTGCTAGCAGTGCTACTAGTCTCCCCTTTTATATTACTTCAGGACTGGGAGGACAGGAAAGGATGGTTCAGTTTCTGGAAGAAGGCTCCTCTGTGTTTTTGGAGCTGACTACAGTCCCCTTGATGACAACATGAGATATTTTTTGTTTTGTAAATGTTGCGGACAAAAGGTGCCTTTGCTTGTGGCTTTGGTGCACTCAGAGCTCCTTTTCGTGTCCCTGAGGTGCTGTGCGGTCCCTGGCATGACCAGTGGGAACCAAGGGGGCATGTAACCTGTCTGCCAGGGTGCTGAGCACTAGCCCTTTCAGTGCATGCAGAAAACACTCAAAATTTCTGCAAATAAGATTAGGGCAGGTTGCCTAAGTTCACAGGGAAGGTCAGGGGAAAAAAGGGAGAAGTAAATCTAGATCTCGATGTGCTACGCTGGCCCAGACCAATCTTCTTCCTTCTCTCTCCCGTGCTAGAGGAAGCCCCCTTTTTCCTTTACATTTTAAAACATCCTCCTTTAGCAGTTGGCAGAGAACATTTCCTTCTGCCTGGGGCTTCTGAAACTGTGGGATCACTGCTGCAGGTCACTAAGCCATGTCTGCTCCTGGAGGAGGCTGCCAGCTAGCTCCCTCTTAATGTTGTCCAGATGATTGAGCTGCCTTCCTATGTTGCTCCACATCCCTTTCATGGTGAAACTGATGCCCATTGGCATGAACTTTTGTTTTACTAAGTCCCCCCTAAATGTCTGTGTACGGGAGAAGTCACAGCTGGATCTTTTCAGCAGGTCCTGGAGCACAAGACGGATGAAAACCCACGCTGCCTCTCCACAATGCCTGTTGGGGAAAAACTCCTGATGGGCTGAAGGAAAACATGAGCTCAGGGAGGGAGTGGCAGCTTCTTCCCCAAGGGCTGATGAAGGATTAAGAGCACATACACAAGCCACAGAAAAAGATGTTGGTTGCTGGTGTCTGTCTCACCTGTGATGCAAACGTAGCGGAGCTAAGTCTGAGCAGGATGAAATTACACCAAGCGATGTGTGCTTGCGATGCCTCACCAACAGCAACAGAGCTGCTGGAGTATGGCACTGTGGCTTAAAATCTAAATATTCCCTGCAGTGGTGTGGTTGATCAGAAAAGAGAAATGGGGTGGGTTATGGCTGGTGGGAAGCCATGGTCTGCTCCAGAGCATCCCTGGAAGCTGATGGTGTCGCCAACGCCAGGTCAGCTCTCCTGGAGCTACTGCTCACAGCCAGCAGAATTGCACAGTCCCTGGACAGAGCAATGCTATGCTGTGTCTGGGGCCCCTAGACATTGTTGTCCTACAGATAAATAACAGGGTTCAAGGTGCTGATGTTGCTTGTAACGTTGTGAGTCAGGTTTTCCAAAGAGCATGCTGCCTGATGTGCTGAGCTATGGGAAAACCCGGCCCTGTGTTTAGGTGTCTGCTGGAGTGCTGAGCTCCTGAGAAGTTTTGGTACCCTGCTGCAGGACTTGTGTTTCCTTGGGTACCATGGCTTGTATTTTCTGATCAGGATTGAGCCTAGCCTCCCTGGCCCTGTGCTGTATCCCTTGGTATGATTTCCCAGCTCTGGGTGGGATCACACACTCCCAGCATGTCATCTTTGGTGACCTCAAGAGAGACTTATTCCTAGGGAAGCAAAGTGCTGGTCCTTGGCTCTTGCCGGCCTTTGCAGTTCTCTGGGACATTTAAATGATTACACAAGCCTATTCTCACACCCTGCAAAGCCTGGGAAGAGCCAGGCATCACCAGTGGCATATTTGAAATTAATAGACAAAGATGAGTTTTTGCACAATGCTCTGTTGTGCTGTGGAGCAAAAAAACCCAGTGGAGGTTTTAAATGCACAGAAACTACTTCTGGCTTAGGAACTCCCTGAGATGTAAATTGCTGTAAGTTGGGAATGAATTCAGGGGAGACACTGCTGTGTATTTGCATCATTCTTCCACTTTTCTGAGACTGCTGCCTGGCTGGTTTCAGAGAGCAGAGGTGAAGTGGGACAGGCATCAGTGCCCCCGTGCATCTGCTCTGGGGTAACACAATGAAGTGTGGGTCTCACAGAGACCCACACGGTGATGCCTCTGGGGAAGTTCCTGCCTGTGCAACTAGGTGAGATCAGGCAGAATTGGCTCCCTCATGTACCAGGAGATTTCTGCTTAGGACTGTATGTTTATCTTTAAAAAGGGAAACACAGTTGTACGCTTTTCACACTGCATCAATACCAAGAAAAACCACAGAAATGAAGCTGTTACAGGACAAACCCAAATCTTGTCAGAATGATTCCAGCTGTGCTTCTCTTTTTACATAACATTGTGGTGCAACATTTTCACTGCTTTTCTGTTTTGCTTTTTGTTTGTGTTTTTTTTTTTGGTTTTGCCTTTGGCCATGGACAAGGTGCAGCGGCAAATTTCAGAGCAAGTACTGCAAGTCCAGCCTGAAGTGCTCCCTGTGCCTACAGCCTGCTAAAGAGTGAGACTGCTTCCTGCAGGCAGCCATGTGGTGAGAATCAGCTACCCTTTGGGTCATGCCTTTGGTCTGCTGTGTTTTCCCTTTCCCTGTATATTTTTATTATTTCCCACTTCCCCCTCTTTTTGCCATGACTTTACAATGTTTTTGTTGAATGAATAAAGCAAATACTCCTTCTCTGCTTTTTCCTTTTTTTCTTCCTTTTCTTTTCTTTTAATTTTTAAATGTGATTTAAAGATTCTCCCCTTCCCTAACCTCTTCTTTCACTTAATGATGTTAAGATGATCGACAGTGAAGTTGGGATCTCGATGGTGGCTTTTAAGGTGATGGCTTTTAGAAACTCTGTGAAACCAGCAGGAACGTTGCCAGAACCACCTGCTCACTACTCTGTGGTATAAGGTTCAATGGCCATCCAGTTTCTGAAGCTGAAATTTAGTTATGATTGAGACCCTACTCATGTACCCAGTTCCACCCTGCTGAAGCAGCAGTAACCCTAACACAGGCCATGCATGTCCATAGGGAGAGAACCTCCTGCAGCAGTGCCTGTATCACCTTGCAAGCTGCCCATGGACCCAGGGAAAGGAGCTTGGCTTTTCGGGCAGCTTGTTATTTCTCTTCTCTAACGAGAAGGCTGAAGTCCACTTGGAAGCTGTTTAAGTGAAATTCCTGTTGATCTGGCTGCCACAGCAGCATTTCCTTTGAATCTGATGCTTCTTTGGAGGGAAAGGAGTGACTATGAAAGGGTCAGTAACTCTACAAGCCAATGAGCTGTTTGAGATGCCAGACATGAAGGATGGAGAGCTGCCTGTGCTCGCCTCCTGCACACTCTGCAGTTCACACTCAGGGCCAGGTTGGACCACTTAAAATCCTGCTGATGGAAATTGTGAGAATTTGGATTGTTATCATTTGGGGTATCTTTCTGAAACTGCTGCCCTAAGGTCCAGGCTGTCTGAACAATAGGTCTTCAGACTGCCCTCTGCAACCTTTCCTGCCAAGAGAGAAAATTAAGCTCTTTAGTTTTGTTTAGATGGAGTAAATTGTTGTGGTTTGGGGACTGGTTTGCATCTTAAGGTTGTGTAATTTAATATAGCCTATTTCTATGAAATTAACTGAAAACATATTGAAACATTATAATTTAGAAAGATGATCCCTCACCAGTCTGGTTGGCTGTGATGGGACATGGAAACTTTTGTCTTTCAGCCATTTTTACCCTGAACCAGGGTATTGTCAAAGTTGAGGCTGAGCTGCCAGGTGGCAAAGGAGCCTCACAACAATTTTCCAAACAAACCTAGTAGTTACCTTTGCAGTGCAGGAGTGTAGGACTGAGTATTTGTCTTCATATCTAACAGGTGAGGCACGGAGAATGTTTGGCCAAGCTGTGAGCCTGCTTAAGCATTTATACCCAGCTGATTTCAATGGAAATGGTCTGACTAAGCATCCTCGGAATGCCAGAGTATGATCTTAGCTAGCAGGATGCAGAAAGTTCTTGAATGTGCAAGGAACTAACCATTCTCTGCATCCTTTCTGAAGGATTGCAGCTGAAGCATGACTGTAGTATGTGACAGCACTTGTGATGGACTCTCCAAAAAAAGATATGCCTGGGAAGAATCTGTGCTATGAGGACAGACCAAGCCAATGGGAACTCATTTATATCACAAAAGATGGTGCTGAAAGGATGAGGAAAGTAAACGGCTTCATAGATTAAATGAGCTTAATGTCCTTCATGAAAGGAAACATGTGAGTGGGTAAAATGCTGCAGAGAGAAGAAATTCGGACACCAAAATACCGACTTAGCCTATTCTGCAAACCATTGCTATAAAAAGTGCAGATGATGGAAATGCTGCTGGCTGGTCTGTAGTGATGCTGCATGACAATGTCAGCAGGGACCATCCTATCTCCTGCCTGCGTGCTCCTGGGAGGATAACACACCATTCAAGTAGCACTCAGAGTTCATGTGAATTCAAGTGAATGCTGACGCTATGGGAAACCATTTTATTTTCTTTGGCCGATGAACTGTAGAGCAGATGTGAAACTACATATCATGCTGATGGAGAGGAACAAAACTCAGTGTTTTAGCCAAATCTGTATTTTCTTCTGTTAGTCTTTGTTTTCAGAAAGGGCATGAAGAAGGGACTGAAAGTTTAATTTGCAGGTGAGATGTTCAGTTTTTGTGTAGGTAGGAGCCAAAATACTCTCAAAGAAAGATACTGGTGAGTGTCATTTTTTGCTTACATTGTTCATAATGTTTTGTACCCTGTTACATCAGTCATGATGAAATATTATTGTTTTTAAGACACCCCGTTGTTCAGTCAAGAGACTAAATCTCAAGTAATCAATGAGTGCCTCCTCTGTGTCCTGTCAGTGTAAAAAATGTTAATGTGAAGAGTGTAATTGAATGAGAGGTATGGACTCTTAATGGAAAGAAAAGTTAATTTCTCAATTAAATTTATTCTAGTGTTTGCATGTCTTCAAGTGAGCTACCAAATTGACTTGTCACTCTGAAATGCTTATTTTTATGTCATGAAAAGGATGCAAAAAGAATCAATTTAGAGCATATGAAATTAAAATAACTCTTTTAAAAATTAGATCAAAGCCAGAATTTAAAATATTTGATGTTGGGACAGGTTTATAGGTGTTAACCAGAGAGCATAAGCCCAGTAGATTATTCTTTTCGTTTTGTTTTCCTGCCTCATGTGAGACTGGAGTATTGTGGGAAGAGGATTGCTTATAAGGAGAGATGAATTTTCAATGTCCGGGCAGAAGGGCACATGGCTCTATTACAGCTGGACTTTTTTCCAGGCAGCTGTGCTCCCATTCAGAGCCTGATCCTCAGCAAGGGGATCTATCCTCTATCTTGCAGTGTCTTCGCATGACCTGTGTCCTCTTAGTTCCTAATCTTCGTCATTACAGCACTTGAAAATCTGGTTTTGGAGATTTTTTTTGAATTACCCTCTCTCTTCCCCCCCCCCCCCATGATTCTTGTTCTCATAGCTTCTTAATCATTCTTCTCTGCTTTGGCTTCCTGAAAGGAGCCCATCTGCTCTTTTGCACTGGTTTCAGTCTGCACTGAAACCACAAAACTCAGATTAGGCTCTTCAAAAGCTTTACCAGGCTTCAGGAACTCCTGAAGCAAATCTGGGCCCGTTTTCATGCAAATCCAAATACCTTTTATGGTTTCGTTTCAACTTGACATTTTGATTTTGAGATTTTTTTTTGAGCTTCTCAGACCCTACGGCTTTATGTGAAACCCAAAGGGCGTGAACTTACATGAACTACAGTGGAAAAATATTCAGATGAACACACTGAAAACTGAAACTACGTTCCCACAACGGTGCTTCATAAACCACTCTGTTTTTCTTCTAATTGCAGAAGTGGCAACTACTATTCCACAGCTAGGAGCTGCAGCAAGGCAGAGTTTCCAGTTTAGGTATATTAAATAGAGATCCTGGTAAATCACAGGTGGTTTATACTCTTCCAACAGGGACTCAGTAAATAGGTCACCTCCTCCATCTCAGAGTGACCTGAGCAATGAGAAAATCAATGTCTTCCTTTCCCAGGGTGTGCTGGCACAGAAGTAATGCAGGGTTTCTCATCATGGTGGGTCACTCTTTGTCACTTCCAGGAAAACTGCAGCATGTTCCCTATCTCAGCATGGTTGAGCTCCAGACATGGTGCGGAAGTCCTGGTGCTGTTCGGGCTGAACACCCCCAGAATCTCCTTTTTTTTTTTTTTTTCCCCTTCTTTTTTTTTTTTTCCAGCCCATGGTGGCTATGTTAGACATCCATAGAGGGCCTGGCCAGATCCCACTGGCGCTCTGCCAAATCCCCCACATGATCAGGTCACACCAGCTGTGGGTTGCCTGTTGCTGATGGCAAATGGATGCACCGAGGCACTCGTGGATCATCACCATCCCTCTCCTCTGCCCATGCTGCCCACCTTGCCAAGGGACAAGTGTCCCTGGGGATTGTCCCATGAAGATGGGGATGGAAACACGAGGAGAGAGGAGAAGAAGGAGGTACTCCTTGACTCATGTATAGGCAGGGCTGCTGATGGGAGAGGGAGCAGCGTGCGCTCCAGTCAAGCTTTAGCAAGTAATTGAGGACTTGGCTCTCATGGTAGTAGCCAGTTTGGCCCAAATAGATCCAAACCTGGTTAGTTTATGCAAAGAGCAGTACCCCCAGAAAAGCTTCCTTCTCAGGCACACAGTGTTTCCAAAGCTGTTCAGGTCTTTCTGAGAGGACAAGCTTCTGTTGGTTCCCAGACTGAGAGGCTGAGCAGAGTGCTGGAGAGCTGTGTGGGAGATGCTGGGTCATGGAGGGTAAAGGCGTTTGCAGGGCTCTGGTGCCCCATGCTATCATAGTGTCTTGCTGTTCATCAGAGACAGCATCAGCGTCTGTGATGCAAATCACATGTCCTGTGTTACTGGTCCTACAACTCAAAAATTGCAAGGTCCTAGAACTGCAAAAGACTTTAGAAATTCTTGTTCCTGAGTTTTTCTTTGCAGCTCTGAACCACAGCAACTTTTCTCCACTCTCTTAATTCAGCTTGTAAGCCTGGTATGTCGATCAAGGTCTGAGGACTGGCTCTCCAAGAAAGACCACATAGATGAGGAGAGCTGGAAGCTCGTGGTACCCTGAAGTTGTCTGCCCTTTAGCCAAACTCTCTATGGGACAGGAAAATCCACTCTGTGCCAAAACACAATGGGTTTTCAAAAGGTTTTTAAACACTTGGAAGAACTGTGATATTGTGATGAACCTCTCTTTCTCCTTGCCTCAGTGGTCCAGGCTGCTTTCCTTGTCAGAAGGGACAAAGCCAGGTGTTACCTGCAGGACAGATAGGAGCAGAGGCAGAGCTGTGGGCAGTGTAAGCCAAGCCTGGGGTGCTGTCTTCACTTCTGGGCTTGGTCTTGTCCAGGAACCCTGTTCTGCTTTCTGCTTTTGTCCCTCAGGTTTCAAGCACAAGAGGAGGATATTTCTTTTTTTTCTCTTTCTCTCTTTTTAATTTTTTTTTTCCCAATTAAAAAGAGCCCCAAACCCCTATTGGCAAAGCTATTCTCAGCCTCTGACAGGGGAACCCCATAGCCTGTACCATTTCCATATACAGGCAAATGGTAGTGTATGACCTTTTGACACGATGCTCCCAATGAGATGTTACCGACTAAAGAACATGGAAAAGCTGCTGTGGACCTGGGGCTGTGAATGACCAGGCTCAGCCCCTGTTTTTTGTGTTTTTAAGAAAATGTGTGTGTATACCTGTGTGTGTGTGAGTGAGTGAAGGTCTGCCTTTTAAAGACAGGCTCTGATTTTGTATGTCTGTCTATAGGAGAAGTTAGCCATCCACACCTAGAAAAATGAAGCCTTTAAAAATGCAGCTTTCAAAACCATTGGCTAAGACTTTTAATGTTAATTAAAGATTAATATAATTGATTTAAAGAGCATGCAGATCGCAGTAGCCTATTAGGGATTTGCTATCAGCAGTTTACTTAAGGTTTACTCACTGCAAATACCATATGTACGGTGAAGCAAAGAGGTTAGTCATGGGTAGAGTGGAGCAAGTTGTCCTCATGAGTTATCTTGTGGTAAAAAACACAGGTCACCTTATCTCTTCTGGGAATTTACCACGGGCTTGCTAATGCTTGATATCTTGCTTGTTTTTGTGTTCTCTTTCAAGCCTCTGATCAACTTCTCCTGCACTAGAGGCTTTGTTTCTGAGAGTTACCTGACTTCAACCACACTTTCTCTACACAAAGTCATTTCTGGGCCTTGCTGCTTCAGAGCTCCTACAGCTGGTAACAGACACAAGGATTAAGTGATTTTCCAGGGTGACAGAGGAAACCAAGGTGAAAATTCCCAGTTACGTTTCTTACTTAGAAGTGGTTTGTTGCTTTTTTTCCAATCTCTCCACATCACTCTCTGAGACTGTTTTATCCAGGCCAAGCAGTTAGTTAAATACCAGCTCTTTCTTTGGGCTGTCCTCACTCTAATACCAAAGTTTATGTCACTCCCCAGCAAACTTCTTTTTTGTTCTCTCTCTCTTTTTTTTTAAAATAATTGACAGGTGTTAAAAGAGCAGTCAGTCTTCCATGGTGTGTGGACAAAACTACTGACCAGTGTCTCTCCTGCAATTTCTTAGATTTACTTTGAACAAACCCGAGCAATATTTGTGGCTTGACATTCTTTCTAAGACATTTACGGACTCCTTATGAATGGAAGCAAAAATAAGGGCTGCCCTTGTTTTACTTTCTGGCAGATATACGAGAAAGAGCGAGCTTCCTTAAGAATATTTGCCAGTCTTTCACTCCTATTTCTATGTTCAACTCCTATACTGGAAATGTTTTGCATCAAGAATTATTTGTCTGTGAGAAAACATACAGAGAATTTATTATATGAACATGGGGTTTTTTTTAATTGTTCAAAGCTTCCTCTAGAGAAGAGAACCATTAACCTTGACTGATCTTCCTTTCATAAATATCAGCCTGTTCACCAAAGTTGCTTTGCCTCCTGGAAGGCTGGTGAAGCACTGAAGCCCAAAACAGCTTAGCATGACCAAAACATGGCTAGTAGCAGAAACTAGGAGGATTTTTTTAGATGTGCCTGATTGTCACTAGTAATGCCACAGTCATTGCTCTTGCCATGGCTGGGCTGGTAACACTTGGAAGATGCCAAGGTGATTTCTGGCAGAGGAGCGTCTGTTGAGGATCAGCCTGTCTCTCAGGTTCAATTTAAATAGGTCAGCAAAACAGATAATTTAATTTTTTATTTTCCTTTAACCAGAACTGACTGAGTTTCCTACAGACTTTTCAGATTGAACGTACTACGGGTTTAGTTCTGGAAAGCATGATGCATGGCAGTTTTGGGTGAGTCTCAAACTTTCCTTTGGTTGGGGGAGTCTTATGGGGCTAAAACTTCTTAAATCAAAACCCCTAGTTATGTTTCCCAACTTCTCTTGCATCCCAATCAAAGGTGTGCTTTTCTGTGTTGCTGTTTAAAAAAGAAAGCCTAAAGAAGTAATTTAAAGTGTTGTGCATATAAAACACCATCTGATCATTTTGCACTGGAGCGAATGACTGCAAAAAGGTGGAAAACAGAGTGTTTTGCTTTTTTTATGTAACCTTTTATTAACATGTGTCTGGAGCTTTATATCTGTTTGGTAATGAAAGATGATTTGTATAATGAGAAGTCTTCTGGGCATCAGAGTGACAGGTCAGGGTGGGTTCTGCTGCCAAATTAAGTGGGCAACTCCCAGCAGAGTGGCCAGAGGAGATGGCTGCCTAGGGGTGTTTCAGGTAGTACATGTAACGAGCTGATGAACATGGCTCTAGTATTTCTTTCTGGGAATATAGAAATGATGATGAGCAAGTGTTGAAAAGCAAAGCCCATGCACCCTTCTTTAAAAATAGAGTACAAAATTTATACTCTTGGTTTATTGTAACTTTGTTTTGATCATCCTTTGAAGACTTCAGTCATCTCAAAACGATGTTGGACTTCTGAGTGACATTTTATCCCTAGAAGAGGCCAACTGATGTTCTACTAAACAGCACTCAGCAAGTTTAAGGGATGTTTAGATTTGAAATCAGATCTCACCCGCACAAGGCAGATTGCTTTCTATTTAATGTCTCATGCTGATTTTGTCATTTGTGGGTGCAACAAGAGGCTGGAGTTGTTTATTTCTTGTGAAGATTTTGCACTTCCTGTGACTATTTATTATTACTGGCCTATCTGACCCTTGTAAGCAAATCAGGAGAGGCTGGAAAAAAATAATTAGCACCAAAACAGTTGCTAGGGTAAGAGATGGAAATCTATAGTCTCTGAAAATGAAAAATGAAAAATTTCAGAGAGGAGCGGAAAATACACATCAGCTGAAATGGAGGACATCATTCAGCCTCACACTGACAAAAACTGCTTACTTGAGACTTGCTGGGTCCCATTTCTGCCCCCTGCTCCTGAGTACTTCTGTTTTTACTAACTGGCTGATTGCAATGGAATGGCTTCACATGGAAGATGCTCAGGCCTCTATCTGCCCAGGGCTGTCCCGTGTTACCAGGCAACACAGTCTTTTATTGCCGTGCAAACGTTAGCACAGGTATGGAAAAACATGGAGTGGATTTACCACAGACATCAATTTATCAGGAAAAAAATTTTTCTTTTTTTTTTTTAAATGTTCGACACCAGATGAAGTTTCGTTTGCCTGACTCATAATTTGGCTCAAGCTTCCAGCCATTATCTTTCTCGGGAGTGGATGTGGAGGAGAGGAATCCTACGGTTCTTGCATTAGACCGATCTTTGTGCTGCAGCTACCGGGAATGACATGGGATGGCATTAGTCTGAGGTAATCTCTGACACTCAGCTGTGTCATTATCTATGCCATGATCTGTCACCTACATACCCCTTAGTGTGTTGGTGTTCAGAATCAATATTCTTCAGAGAAAAGTGATCTGAAAGCTTGTTGGTTCTCTGCGAGGTAGAAGGACCGTAGATTTGATGTGGTCAGGAGCATATTCAGGTCTTTCCACTGTCTGGTTATACCCTGTTACATCCTCTGCTCCCAGAGGTGGAGGCAGAAGCTCAGCCATCACTGTGCTGTAGACCTCTAACCCCTAGTACCAAAAAAGCTCCTGCAGAGCAAATATTTTCCTGCTGTTCTTCATAACCTGATGCAACTCCATAGTAACTATATGCCACTGCCAAAGTCATTCAGGTCTGTGAAAATTGCTGGGAAATGGCATCATCTGCTACTCTAACCACCTTCTAGGAGATCTTCAACAGTAATTAGGGATTTTTTGCAGACAGCTCAATGCAGTGTTGTACTGTGCATGGCAGTCACCGAGTCTTTTCCAAAACCATTACCACAGTAATTTTCCTCTGTGCAGGACTGTACCTTCACATAAGTGCTCACCTTGGCCTGACATTCTCTGAGCTGACTCTTTGTGTCTGATAGACCTGAAGAAGACAGACTGAAGTTGCTGTTTAATAAGTGCTAGACACTTGCCAGCTTTTGTTGTGCTGTTTCTCGGTAAGTACTTCTCCTTCCCCTCTTCCCCATGCCTTTTTTTCTCCCCGAAACGATGGGGCACCACCCAACATAGATACAGCTTGGCAGTTTTGTTTTCAAAAGCCCCCTGGCATCCCTCTCACCCAAATGTTTGGTCAGCAGCAGTAGGAACCCATGTGCCCTGCCCACACAGCAGACCTGGCTTCTGTCACAGGGGAAACCCAGGTGGTACCTTTTCTCAGAAGTTCCTGCCGCCGACCTGCACTGCTGTGCAGGCTGCACGTACCTACTGCGTGCCTGCAACCACATCACGATGTGTTTCTCCCTAACCCACTTCCAGAGTGGGTGAAACCTGGTTTCCTACAGCTCTGCAGCTTTGGGCTTGCTGCGTTGAGTACCAGGACAGAGCAGGTTCCTGCAGGTCCTATGTCAGAGAGAAGCTGGTGAAGGGTCTAGAGAGTAAGTCATATCAGAAGTGGCTGAGGGAGCTGGGGTTCTTTAGCTAGAGAAAAGGAGCCTCAGGGGAGATCTTTATCACTCTCTACAACCACCTGAAAGGAGGTTGTAGCCAAGTAGATCATAGAATCATAGAATCAGCCGGGTTAGAAAGGACTTCTGACATCTTCAAGTCCAACCCTTGCTCCACTACCACTGTGGTTACTAGACTATGGCACTAAGTGCCACATCCCGTCTCATCTTAAAAACCTCTAGGGATGGAGAATCCACCACCTCCTTGGGCAGCCCATTCCATTTCCTGATTACCTTCTCTGTAAAGAATTTCTTCATAATATCTAAACTAAACTTCCAATGGCAGGGCTTGAGATCATGCCCTCTTGATGTTGGCCTCTTCCCAGGCAACTAGTGACAAGATGAGAGGATGAGAGCTGCACCAGGGGAGGTTCAGGTTGGAAATCAGAAAGAATTTCTTCATGTAAACAGTTGTCAAACTGCTGAGGCTGCCCAGGGAGGTAGTGGAGTCACCATCCCTGGAGGTGTTCAAGAAATAACTGGATGTAGCACTTAGTGCTATGGTTTAGTTGGCATGGCGGTGTTTGTTCAAAGGTTGGATTTGATGATTTTGGAGGTCTTTCCAACATAAGTGATTCTGTGAGTCTGTGACTCTGTGATCTGCTACCTGACCAGGGATGGCTCTGTGATGCTTCTCTCAGCTGGGGGCACTTGCGGAACACCATTTTCCCTTCTGCTGTCAGTTGCCTCCTTTGGAAAGTTCTAGGATGTTGCTGTTTTTGAAAGCTCAATGTTGGTGAAATTTGGCTATGTTTGGTGAGGGGGCAGTAGCAGGATGGATGGGAACAGATGTGTGAAAAGACCCAGATACAGCTCTAGCTCCCATAAACTTCATATCCTTGGAAAACTAAATGAAAAATAGGCTAAATGCAATAAGAATGTTATCTGAGTTATCCCCCCACCCCACATAGGCCATCTCCATCTAAAAGGGTACCCATTTCTCTCCCTGCCAGCACAATCTGAACTTGTAAGCAGTTAACCATGAATTTCTCAGCCATGACAGTCCAGGGGGACGCCTTCAGCAAGCGTGTGGCCACTACCTGGGTTATAGAGGGGGAAGACATGGCAGCTTCCTGGGTTGTTTCCCCTCTGTGCTGCAGAATGTCCTCATGCCAGCATCCTACAGCATGGCCATCCGTGTGTCAGGCGGATGGAGCCTTTGGTGACCAGCTGGATACAGACCCTGGGCTTGGGCAGAACCAAATTTTGCTCCACAAAGTGCCCAGAAGCTGTGAGGTATGCAAGTCTCGAAGTTTCCTTTCTGCAAAGTCCTTTGACTGTGTCATTTTGCATATATAAGAGGTGGTGTTTAACCCTGAAAGTATTTCAATGGCAAAGCACCTGCTGTTGGACCAACAAGATGGCACTGGAAAGTCATCAGGGAATCAGCCACGGTATCTCCACTGCTGTGATGCCAGTGATGCTTCTGGGAAGAGGCAGGGATGCAGAAGAGGCCAGGCTTCCAGGGAGAGTTTGTTGCTCCAGACAGTTTGGGTTTTGCTGGTCTGCATGTTCAGCAAGCTGACTTTCATTCAGACAAATGCCTGGATCTGTATGTAGTTGCAAACATTTATTTCCATAGCCGGTGTGCTGTTATTTATTGATCACTGTTCATATTTTTGCTTTCAGAATGCCTCAATCAGAGAGGCAGAAATAATGCTGGCATTACAAAACAATTTTAACAACTTGTAAACTGTTAAACAAAACAGTTTGCAAACAACTGTAGGGCTCCAAGCTCTTGTGACATCTCCATGTCAGAGTAAACTTAATGGTTAACACATTCTAGGAAATCAGGATTGTCCCACAAATGAGCTACAGACAGCAAAATATTTGCAATATAGATCCTTTCAGTCTTTTCAAAAATTAATTTCAAAAGTGTCTAGTGCCTTGCTTTATACAACTGAACTGGACTGTGAGCTGAACTCCATTAGCACTTTTAAAGGATTTTTTTAAGGATGCAAGTGGTTTGGTTGCCTATCCTGATAATTTAGCAGAAGAACAAGAAGGTGTATTTCATGTGGCTTGGTCACTTGGATGCCCAGGGCTCATATAACTTTGCTTTTAACAGCACAGCAACTGCTACACCAGCTGTAGGTTAACCATATCAGTAAAGCTACAGCACTCAGCCAGCAGTTACCTACACCACAGGCTCTGCAGCACCACGTGAATTTTTCTGCTGGATGCAAGGAAATAGTTCAGCAAAATGCTTTCAGCAAGGAAATGGAACTTTGCCTCTTCATTTCCTTGTTTCCAGAAAAATATCCACAGGGCTATTCTCATTTCTCTGTCTTAGGAGACAGAAGCTTTAAGTGGAATAAAATAATACTTTTTGACAGAAAAAATATCCCTTCTTGTGACCCAGGTTCACTCATCCTCTTTAACATGTTGTTGAGGGGGACTACTCACGTGCTTTAATTCAAAACTTTTGCTGAACGACCAAGCCTGCACACAACATGATGTTAACAGGCTTTTCCCTGCCATGGATGCTCCTGGAAGTCCTGCTTGCCACCATATTTCAGGTACTGAAACACCACCAGGGCACAGAGTGCTGTCACCAGCTGTGCTCCACTAGCAGTGGGTATGAAATGTGTAAACCTCATTTGTCAAGAGTTGCAAGTTATTCCACAGCACCTCATCTGGTTGTTATTTTTCCTTGCTTCTTTTTGCTCTGAAAGGCTGTTGTCCAGGTTGTTGGGATGTACGTCAAAAGCCACCTTGTCCGGTGGGCAGTCCCTGCCCTAATTAATGGAATTAGGACTGGTGTGAGGTGAAACAGAGTGGCCTCGAAAAAGGTTAGTAGTTTGCTCTAGATGCATTTGTTTTTCTTATAAACTAGAAAGAGGTTGAGGGAGCCGGAATCACTAGCACTGCCTATCAGATATGATTCCTTTGATGTACATGGAGTAGAACTAAGCTAGACAAGAATCAGACACGGGGTCTTTCCACTGTTTAACAATAACCCCATTAATTAAAACTGCTGATGCCGATGTTGTGGGCTCATCTAACCTCCTGTGAGATACCCAGTTCTATGAATAATCCCATTGTGGTTCTTTCCCCCCACCTCATTACCTTTTAACAGGGGATAATGACATAGGTTAGATATTTTTGTGTGAGATTGCCTGAATGCACCATGAAGTTTATATAGTGGTTGATTTGGTTTTTCTAGCTTTGCATAATTCACATTTACTTTATTTTCCTCATATGAAAGCTCAAATGAATACTGGCTGGAGCACAGCGAGAAAAAATATTTGGGTATGACTTACGAATATTGATGCAATGAATGACATTGAGAAACTTGTACAATTATAACTGGACTATTTTCATTTTTTGCACTTCTGTTGCCCTTTAGAAAAAACTCAGCAACTTCCGTTCACATTGCCATGAGCTGTATTGAGGAGAGCCAGTGAATGAACTCCTCAGCATAAAACCACAAACGTTTTCCATGGAGAGGAATAAAATCAGAAGGTTTTGGGGAAAGCATCTGGAAAATCCTCTCAGATCTTTTGGGGAAAGCATCTGGAAAATCCTCTCAGACCTTCTTTTTCCTTTCTTCTGATGGGAATCCAGGCCATAAGCCAAAAGTACTGTTTGTTCTCAGGCTACATAGAAGTCCCTGGCGGGCAACTGCTTTTAACTGTATACTCCTCCTGGGTACCCTGGCACCATTTCTGCTGAGGGGCTGAGAGCAGGAGATGTGCTGCTCTGGGCATGGCAGTGCCTCCAGCATTGCTGGAGAAGCAGGCACGCTGGGAAGGCTGAGCCATGCCTTGTGCTTTCCTTGTTCATCACAGGCTTTTCAATGTGTAAAATAAACAAAGTGCTGTGAGCTGAATCACACTGACTAGCAAAGGAAGAGTAAACAAGGGAGGCTCTATTTTAAATGTGCATTTATTTAAGTTATCCCAACATGTGTTAACTTCATCCTTTTTCCCTGGGAAACACATAGGAGGGGGTGAGAGAATGCGGCATGAGGTCTTGTTTCCTCCAGGTATGGCACCTGTCTGCCTGGTAGGGATGTATATCATGGCTGGAGTTCTTGCTGCTGCTCCTACCAATTCCATGGCTTCCACCTGGCAAGCAGAGAGAAGAGCATTGATTCAGTTATGGCCATGTCTTTTCTGGGAGGGAAAACCAGGCTGGGAAGCGGGGATTGAAAGGAACATGGGGCTGGTAGAAGGAGTTGTCCTTCTGGAGCCGAGGGTCTCGCAGCACCACTCCCAGCAGCTAACGTGGTCATGGCTCCAGTGCCCAACATTGCAAGCCTTTAAATCTCTTTTTGTCCCTGCTTTGCAATAAGAGCTCAACTGTGACATTGCTCTGGGTTATGCACTCCTTTCACAGCAGCTGCTGTTTCAGAAGGGACAACCTGAAGACAAAGCTGAAGCTTAGGTTTGTTGGTCAGTGAGAGGGTACCGTAACCACTACTATGTTGCTGAGCTAGAAAAAAAAAAAAGACATTGATAAACTTGATTACCAGGTGAGAGCTTTTGTTTTCTGACAAATTTATACTGACATTCTTCAATTAATTATTTTATACAGCTTTGGTTACCGATGTTCCAGAAAGATTAATAATTAAATGGTTACAGGGAGAAGAAGGTAATTTCTTCATTTGGAAGAACTGTGCAAGAAGTTGGGTCCTGAAACTGGAGACATTAATGACATTTCCTTATAAATATATTTTTGGAAACAAGGAGAGATGGGAAAAAATCACAGTGGGAGAAGAAGCATTTAAGTGACACTACTGGCACAAACCCAACTGGCTAGAAATTGGTTACTAGGGAGTTTATGCTTGAAATTAGTAAAACCATTCAAAGACTAAAGTTCTGTATCAGTCTCTCAAGCAGTATAAAGGGGATAAGGATCTCAACCCTTTTCAAAATGAAATGTACCAAGTTATTGAAGTGACTGTGGAGCAGAGGAAGAAAATTCTTAATAACAGACAATACATGTCCTCAGATAATCATGAACTAACATGTCCGAAGAGACTGGAAAGGAGACTGGATCACCATTCACATTCCCCTGTATTAAGCCCATGCTTGGGTACAACAGGGATGTAGGAGCCATGGATGATGCCCTTTCCTTTCCCCACGACTGTACCCTGAAGGTTGGCTATGGATAGATAGTGACAGGATGTATGGTGAAGTAAGAAACTGGTCCTGTTCAGTGCTCTGGTGGAGAGATGGCACACACCATTTGTGTCCTCAGGTCTAATCTCTGGATTTAGAGCTGAACAAGAAATTTCCTACAAGCCAAGTGAGAAGTGCTTCCTTTCTGCCCTCAGCCCGTGGGGCAAAGCACGATCCAATTCCAAGGTTGGTGTGGAAGCTCACTGTGGTAGCCTCCTTCTACCATCAGCAGAGAGAAACATGCATTTTTGGGGAGTAACTCATCTGACCTATTTTACATATTCACTTTGAGATGAGAAAAGAATGCTCCAAAAATAAATATCCCTTTTTGATGCTCATACTGGGAATCAAAATAGGTAGTTACATGCCAGAGGAATCCTTTTGTCCTAAGGACAGGGTATGGCAAGGAGAAGAAAGGAGTTTTTTTCTCAGAACAGCTGCTCTGATGAGTTCCCAGGGAAACAATCATTTGTTTCAGATGGGAGGAATTAAGTTCTTTGAATAACCACTTTCCTTGGCTATTCAAAACTTTCATCAGCTCACACCTCATCAGACCCTGCCTTTGATGGATGTCAGGGAGAGCTTTACCACCAACCTTTATGGAAGGAGAACTGAGCTAACATGAAAGTAGTTCAGTGTGTGTGTGTGTCTGCATGTGGTTAGCACTGCAAAACAAGACAAGAGGACTTGCAGCTTTTCTGAGATATGCTCATTTACATCAAGATGTGCAGCTCAATTACTGCAGGGTCCTTTTATGGCACTTTCCTTTTTAGATTGTGGTGAATCTTGCACATATCAAGGTTTATTTATGTGTACATGATGTTCATTTGTAAATCTTTACTGTGGTATGGGAAGAGGAAATGTATTATGTTTGCCAGTTTAAAGAGGAAAGTGTTGGGGTTTTTTTCTCATAGGAAGTAATCTTGCTTTGTAAGCATATTTCTTGTAAGTAGGTATGCTGGAAATGTTTATGCTTCACTTCCAAAAGTAAACTACAATGAATATAATATCAGTTATACAACACCTGCATGATTGCATTATCACTTGAACTGATGTGAAAGTTATTTTTTAAATCATCTTTGCTTTCTGGTGCAATAACTCTCTTTCTAACGTACCTGAAAGATGTAAGACTGTGTTCTCACATCAGTGAGGATGAAAGTAACTGGAGTGGAAAAAAGGAGATTATTTGTATCTCAATTACAACACCAAGATAGAATTACGAATTAAAACAACCTGGTAGCCTCCAGAGGTCCTTGCATTGCCTCTTTGGGATAGCAGTAAGCTGTATTGTGAGGACACTGGCAGGAAGTGGCCTCAGTCAACCACTGGGTTAGATATGAACTTGTGAATCAGAGGCACAGACTCACTCCTCCGTGGAGACAAGGCAGCAAACTTGGAATAATCATAAAATGGTTTGGATTGGTGTGGACCTTAAAGACTATCTAGTTCCAATCCCTATCCCATGGGCACAGACACCTTTCAGTAGACCAGGCTGTTCGGTGCCCCAGGCAACCTGGCCTTGAACAGTGCCAGGGATGGTGCATCCATGGCCTCCCTGGGCAACCTCTTCCAGTGTCTCACCACCCACCCTCACAGTAAAGAATTTCTTTCTAACCTTAATTTCCTCTCTCTCAGTTTGAACCTGTTACTCCTTGTCCTGTCACTACAGTTTCTGACAAAGAGTCCCTCTCCAGCTTCCCTGAAGGCCCCATTCAGACGCTGGAAGGCTGCTATGACATCTCCACGCAACCTCCTCTTCTCCTGAGTGACACTGTGTGTGCACTCGTATGGGCAAGTGTGGGGGATTGTGCTTCTGCCCAGCTGTAAAGGTGTTCTCTTCTAGAAGAAAGTATTCCTTGTTTTAGTACATTTATTTTGTCCTGTGTAATGTGACTTGCTGAGGCAGGAAGGAGTAACCTACCTTTACAATCTATCTGCATCTGTGAATGAACTCCATCCAGAAGCTCTTGAAGTGCCAGGCATTTCCCCAGAGAAACTGCTCTCTTGGCTTTGAGCTTCATCCACAGTGTCTGAATGTGTTTGAACTGGATCGTGGGGGGCTCAGCCTGGGGAATGGATTTTATCCATCTCCATCAGACAGATGGAGCAGGAGAAAAGCAAAGTTTCCACCCCAGCTCATCTGATAACATTAAAATAAAACCTCAGCCTTCATTTATAGCCACAGCCACTGGCTACAGCTGTTGTTAGCAGAAGAATTAAACTCAGCCCCTACTGTTTGAAGTTGGGAACAAATCCATTGGTCCAGCTGATTTTTTGTGTGACAGTAAGGCAGAAAACCATGCCTGTTTACAAGAAGCAGCTCTTTGACAACATGGCTGAGCCATCCCACCTGGAGCACACATCAGCAGTTCTCAACCTGTGTGGCCTTTCACCTGTCAGGGAGATGTGGTCTCCTATGCCAGCTTTCTCTTCAGACACCCTGGGCAGCAGTGGCAGTGTGACCCTTTTCCCAGGCCTCCTACCTTGGATATTTCGTCCCCCCCACCAAGAATCCATGTGGATGAGGGAGGTTCAACTGTTCAACTCTTCACCAGAAAGGAGGGAACTCAGGCTTAAAACAGAGCTTCTGTAAAGTTATGCAGTGAGAAGAAACAAATCCTGAATGCCTGCTGAGATAGGATGCTGCTGCTCTTCCGAAGAAGGATTTTGCCTGGTGCCCCTCAATTGTTCAACCCATCTAGACCCATGCCAAGATTCTTCTCCCTGGGGTGAGCTTCTCATGTCAGGGAACTGCTCAGCTGCTTGCCTTCAAAAGCCCCCTCCCTCTTCTTTGAATTAGGATTCAATATGAGAAAATGCATCCCTTTCTTCCAGCTTTTTACTGAGAAATAATTCTTTTTGGTATTGAGGTCTGTCTAGCCTCTCTCATAGTTGGCTCAGCTACGGCAGCCTGTGCTCCACCATTGACCTTCTCTGAATAAAACACAGTTATCAGGATTAAATTGCTTTATGCCCTTACTGGAGTTTTATGCTCCAGTCTGGAAGTTAAATTGTGAAGCAAAGGTTGCATAGAAGGTTATAATAACACAGCATTTCAGTTTGACACAGATCTATTTCTGCTATTCGTCACAAGATCCTCTAATCTCCCAATGTCCACCTATAATCGCATCAAATGGATTTCACTGTTTTGATTGCTTTTGAAACAACACAGCTGTTGTGTAATAATCTGGGTGTGTGTGAGCTAACACTTCTTGAGCACTTAAAGCAGGGAGCAGAAAAAGAGAGGCATTCAGAAACTAGCTTGGTAAAGCCTTCTGTGGTTTAACCAGCAGAGCTGCATGTAGGGAACAATGAGATACATTGTGAGCACGGGAAAGCTCAATGAAATACTGTTTAGCAAAGTATTGTCACTAGATGCATAAGCATGTAGGTCATTTCATGACCTATCAGTTCCTGTCCCAGTGGTTCAAAAGAGCATAAAAGCCAAAGGGCTTTTCCCACATGGAATATTTTTGGGCTGCCAGTCACCGCCTGTGGGGAGAGGAGGACGGGTGCAGGGGGCCAGACTGTGGGTGTCCCCCATATGTGAGCTCTCCTGAGGCCTGGGCCAGGGGCTGCTGCAGGAGATGGAACCCCAGTGTGCCCTCCCATGCCCTTCTAAGCCCTGCACAGGTTGCATTTACACAAATCAGCCAGTGTGCCTGTGTGCCCAGGCAGCACGGGGCTGCCTCTGTGCAGGCAGCTGGCAGCCCTGGAGCCAGTGATCCAGGGAAGGGCAAGTAGCAAGCAATTGCCTTCTGCTCCTCTCAGAGGAGACCCTGGCACTGCTCTGGCAGGGCCAGTCTGACCAGGTTGTGATCTGCTGGCTCTTGATTTCAGCTAATTCCAGCTGTAAAAAACCCCAGTAAAACATGCAGCCTTCCTTTCTGCTTCCCACCGTCAACACATGAAGCAAGTTTCTATTTATAACTGTTTTCATGGACTCCCTTTCTGAGGGCTTTCTACCTTTGCTGCAAACACAGAGCAGACAGCAAGGACAGAAGTTACCCGTATTTTGCCATAGCTTTAGCAATATCTCATCTTTCTTCCCATTGAGCCATTGCACAATGCACTTTTTGGACTAAAGTACACATGAAGTATTAATCAGCCCAGATTGTTGTCGCTGCTCTCTGACATAGAATGGTTTTGATTGGAATGGACCTTAGAGATCATCTAGTTCCAGTCTTCCTGCCACAGTCACTGACCCCTTCCACAAGACCAGGTTGCTCAAAGCCCCATTCAACCTGACCTTGAACACTTCCAGGAACGGGTATTGACAACTCTCCCCAACCTGCTCCAGGGCCTCACCACCCTCACAGAAAAGAACTTCTTTTTAATATCTAATCCAAACCTACCCCCTTTCAGTTTAAAACTATTCCCCCTTGTCCTATCAATATAAACAGTTCCTCTCCAGCTCTCTTCTAGGCTCCCTCAGGTACTGAAAGGCAGCAAAAAGATCACCCTGGAGCCTTCTCCTCTTCAGGCTGAACAACCCCAACTCTCTCAGCCTTTCAGTTCCAATTCTCAGCCTTTACGTGCCAGGTAAATAGATATATAGGCTCTGCAATCTAGTTCAGTCAGAAAGATTTGCTTTTGAACACAAAGCCAAGTGCAACACAAGTTTATCTGGACCACTTTGGTAGCAGTAGGTAGGGAGCTGGCTTCATGAATTGTTGTGTTGGCAGGGTGGAGGAGACATGCTCTGCTCTCCGCTCAGCTGTGGCTGGAGCAAAGTGTCTCCTGCTTCTTCTGTCAGACCTGACAGCTGGCCTGCAGCAAACCTGTCTGCATGACGTATGCTGATGTAAGAGATAGGAAAAGGCTGGATCAAAGCTGTGTTTGAATGTTCTGGTAGGCTCTGATGGTATCTAGTCATCTGACAAGTCACTTTCACACTCCTCGGGTGCATTTCAGAGGGAAAAGGGAGAGCTGTGCTTTGTCGCAGGCATGTTCAGTGGTAAACCTGCCAGCTGCGGGAAAGGTGGTGAGACGAGAGAATGTGCTTTGTTGGAGAAAGCCCACCTGGAGATGAGCCATAGGCTTCTCAAAGCACTATGCTCCTAGTTACTCTGCTATCAGAGGGGACTGAACCCAGTCTTCCCAGCTCACATGCTCCATGTCTCGTCAGCATGGCACCTCTGCCTGTGCTCCCACATCGCTTTGTGAGAGTCTTGCAACCAAAACTTGTCACATTTGAAGCTAATGTCACCACTAGCTCCTGGGAGAGGGTGAATAATGGCCACGTACTGACAATCAGCACCCTGATTCAATTTGTAAGTCCTGTGGTCTAAGAGCCATATATTACTTCAGGCATTTCCCCCCAGGCCTTTCAGCTTGCAGATTTATAGTTTTCCAAATGGAGCAGCAGATATTTACCTCAATAGCTGCTGGTGGCTGAAATGCTTTCACTGGGACTATCACAGTCTGGGGCAGTGGGTATTTTCCAGATGACGGTATCACTTTTCTTCCTCCTCAGCCAGGCACCCTGACGGGGTGAGAGAGCTGTGGGCAGGTACTCGCACGTGCCCTCAGAGAATTGTGTCGTCACCCTACCGGTTTTGGTGCCTCTGCAAAACTGGGTCATCTCTCAAGTCTCTGCCTGAGCTCCAGCTCTGGAAACACCAACATGTGCTTGGACAGGCAGGCTGCTTACAGATTCCCAGTTTGGGAAAGGTGCTGGGTATTGCAACAGAGGCCAGGTCCCCTGCTGACTCCTAAATGGGAGTTCTCGTTCAGGGCTTAGAGGTGCTGCTAAAATGGGCAGGATAGTTTTGGTTGGTGTGTTGGTTTCTGTGATACTTCCTTTTGCAAAGTTGTAGTTTCCCCCCTGTAATGGTTCAGTGGATAGCATTTACTGTTCAACCAATAACAAGAAAAATCATTGCACTCAGGCTTAAATACAGAAGAGCTTACCCAGGGTATGATCAGACCTGTGACTGAATAATGAAAGTGAGAGCTATATGTACATTTGTAGGTTAGAGTGATAAACAAGAGAACCCAAAGGCCACCAAAGTACCTGATAAACTAAATAAACCAAAGGTCTCAGCCAGAATGTTGCTGAGTCCCAGAGAGTACCTTCAACCCCACATCTTTACAAACACCATCAGATCTGCTTGGCTGCTCGGTATGCAGGCACTGAACAATGTGCAAATTTTTGTTGTAATGGATTGTAAAACAAGTCTCAATCTCCTGTGTAGTGATTAGCATTGGCATATGGTCTATGGCATGACCATACAAATTGGCAAATCCAGGACAAACCCAGGATAGCCCACACTGTCTGCATTTGAGGTTGGAGACCATGAAACAAGAAGAGGGAAATGGAGGCAATAGTGATCACTGAACCTTAGTTCAAGTTTCATTTGCCTTTAGATAAAGGCACTGGTATCAACAATGTGCAAGACAATCTACTCAGACTTTTCCTTTCACAAAGTTTAGGTAAGCCTTTGATTTTGAAGGTGGTAATTTGTCAGCATACTGCTCCACCCACGATAAGAAATGTAGTTGAAACGGCTCTACCATGAAGTAAACAGAGCCTCAAAATCTGTCTGGATAACTGGTTGGTCTTGAAAAAAATTAAAAAATCAGGCCCCATTTATTTATGTATCTTCAGACAATAAAAGAGATGGGGAAGGCTTTTCTTTTCTCTTAATTTGACACCTTTATAACAATATAGCATTTTGAGTTTGTAGTGTTGTTTATGCTGCAGTCACTGGAAAGTAATGTATTCCCATCCATTTAATCTCCTTTAAAAAAGCAATCCAGATCTCAATGAAGTCATTTTGGTAACATGACACAGATATTTACAAAAAACTGTTGTTATGCTCGTCTCTGTAACTCTCTTCTGTCCCTGATTTAGCCCTTATTAGAATGTCAGAAACTACTAATTAACCACAGTGAATGGACACAGTGTTTGGTTTAAAAAATTGTCTCTTTAAATTTACTAAAACAGTGTGAAGTTGCAGCCAGCACAGCAAGGATGATGTTGTTAACTGTGTATTTCCCAGCCTCTCACCCCGTGGATTTTAATCCATGTTGTGTGAAGGAAACACTGTATCCCAGAGCAACTTCAAGTGGTGTTTATTCATTTGTTGGTGAGGGGGTGGGGGGTGGAAAATGTGACTGAGTCATAAAATCCCAAACTTTCCCAAAATTTGGGTGTGTTCAGAAGAAGAGTTTTCATCTCTATGACTGTGAGACCACTGACATGGTCTCATTTAATTCTGGAGAGAAGCTTGAAAAATATCAGTATTTTGAACCCAGTTTCTCACAGGGCAAGATGATAAAATCTTCTTTTCATAAACCGTAGCTAGCTTACTAGCACAGTTCCTCTCCCTGGGCATTGAGCCTTTTATTACTAAGGCACACGGAGGCAATAATTGCCCCACGCCTCCCTTAGCCTGGGATTGCCAGTGTGGGATTTGTCAGGCTAGGTAATTAAGCCTGCTGTTCACCGCTGAAGTTTGCTTCCAGCTCGTGCTGCATAAAACTCAGCTGCTGCTCTCCCTGAGTGGACAAGCTCTGTCTGGGAATGGTCTTGGACACCCCTGAGGAATCTGATCCCAAATCCAGCTCAGACCACCCGGGCAGTGCTGAGCTGTTCATCCTTGTGGACGAATAGCTAGCAGCACTGAGGACAATGGCTGTGTACTGCAGGTGCCACCGGTCCTTGGCTGCACTTAAAACAACACTTCCCTGTGTCAGGCCGGGTGCCGGGGGTAGGTGGGCTCATCAGGAGGAGGTGTGGTTGCCCACAGACAGTGATGGATGCTGGATGATACTCCCTATCTGTGCTTGGCCAAGGAAAATGCTCGACACTGTTGCCTCGTCAAATAAGTCATTATTCCAGACGAGACTCGGCTAGAGGCTTGGGAAACATCCTCCCATGACTTGTCCCTGTACTGGGACTTCTTGGCATTATGGGGGAATGAGATGAACACAAACTCTGAACCTTGGCCATCTCTATCCAAAAAAAACAGGGGTGTGGAGGTTGTGATCCCACTTGGATTTTCTTTGCATCCTCTAGACATGGCTGCAAGGGATGAATTAACTCCTCTCCTGCTAAACTACCCTGCTGACCCTGCCAGGCAGGAGATGGGTGCGTTGCTGCCAGCGCCGTTGCTGGTGTCCCTGCCAGCCACAGGCACAAGGAAGGGAGATGTCCCCTGGGGTTGGGTTCTTGTGCTGCCAAATCACTGTGTGAGGTCCTGCTGATCGGTAGTGCAGCTGACTGCACCCTGTGGGGCTGAGCTCTGTGTGCTCTCCCCAAAGAGCAGGGCAGACTGCACATTAAATCCCACTCCAATCCTACCAAGGCCGCGTGGGGTCCTTTTCTCCCCCTGCTTTGTGCTACCTGCAGGTGCTGCGACTCCTGCATGTCCCATCTCTCCCTTCAGCCTTCTCCTGAGTCACCACCCTAGTGCTGCTTTATGATATGATGATGGTAACAGGGCCCAGCAGTCTTATCAAGTGTGTAACTCCCACAGTGTGTCTTTGCTGCAGTCACCCCAAGGAGTGACATTTGTCTTTGCTCTGAATGAGTTGGGTGGCAAATCCAAACTGCCACCCTAAAATACTTCTCATTTGCAGTTTCCTGCAGTGAGAACAGGGCGTATTGCTGTTGAATCCCCAAATTGAGGGAAATTTGTGCACTGCTGTGAGTTTACTGACCTCTGGCAGTGCACCAAAAGGAGGAATTTCAGCTGCTGTGCTAGAGCCTCTGGGTGTGCTGAAATGCCAGAGGTGCACACTCTGCCTGCACAGAATCCTTTGGACTGAGATGTCCAGGCTGGCCAGTGCTCTTGCTGATGCTCTCCAACAGCTGAGACCTCCCAGGCAGAAATACGATAGTTTGAGTTCTGTATCCCACAATTATTTTTTTTTTTTTTGCCAAGGCAGGTTATTATTCTAAATATAATGGGTTTAGGTGTTGCATTATCTCTTTTTCTGGCTTACCTAGGTTATTGCATTTCCACAGGTCCAGATGACTAAAAGCTACTGATGGCAGCAGCTCTGTGCATTAAGATGAAAGAGAAAGGTGTTTAGGAGCCTTGAAGGTTACATACAAAGACAGGTAACTTCCACTACCCCGAATAACAAAGTTTTAGTTTAGGAAGGTGTTTACTGAAGTCAGCCTGGAGAGCAAAGTCCTGGGGGAAGAGGTCTTTTTTGTCTGGATTTTCACAGAAGACTGGAGAAAGAATTAACAGTGCCAGTCTAGTATTGTGTATTGGTTGATTAATTCACCTTGAATCCTTATTTTAAAATAAATAAATGCAACAACTGTTTGAAGGGCCATGCTGTCCTTCTCTCTCTGGTTTCCAAGAGAGTGGCCAAGATGACCTAAAGAGGGAGTTTCTACTTCTGTGTTTTTGATGGCCGTGTCAGTGTTTGAGCTGAACTGAAGAAATTCATACTGGAAGCAAAACCAAAGTGTCCTTGGCTTTTTGTCAGTCACCACTTCGTCTGTCTGCTTCTCCGTTCCCAGAACTTCCCAGAGATTCAGGGTTTTGCCGTCCAGGCTGCGTGAGGGGAGGTGTGCCAGGAGCTTGGTGGTGAGAAGCTGATGCAGGGATGGGGGTGTGCAGTGGAGAACCTGCCTGCCCAGCAGGCATGACACGGCACACAGCCATCTGGCAGGGACACACACTGGCCAGGGAGCCCTTGACTTTCACACCACCAGTGATTCACACTGCTGAGAGGAAAGAGACAGCGTGGGCAGTTGTCCTGTTTCTGTAAACTGCGTGGCTGAGGTTTTAGAGAAGTGGATGGGCCATGGGACAAGGAGTACTGGAAAATACGTGCACATAATGGCTTGTTCCAATTAATACTGAAGTGTTTTAGTTTCATGGCAAGCATGAGCACTTTGTAGCACCAAACATAACAATAAAGAGTGGATTTAACTGTCCTGTGATAGGGCTTATGCCTCTATGCCTGAACTTATTAATACTGATTTTCATGCTGGCTGACTCACAGCTCCTAAACAAACAGTATGTTGTAGTCTGGTTATTTTTTGTCCACTACTCCTTTACCCATGCCTAGGATGTCCAAGCGGTGGTGTGGGAGCACATCTGAACTCTCAGTGTTGTGCTTCTTGTGGCAGTTTTCTTGCAATTGGGCAATTTTTATGGGCTAGAAAAAGTCTATAATGATTTTATGCCTCAGTGTTTAGCAGGATTTTTTTGTAAGGAAAGTGGTGAAATAAGGGAAGAGGTTGCTCAGAGAAGTGGTGGACGCTCCATCCCTGGAAAGATTCAAGCTCAGGCTGGACAGGACTCTGAGCAACCTGGTCTAGTGGAAGGTGTCCTTGCTCATTGAAGCAGATTGGACTAGATGACAAGGTATCTTCCAACCTGAACTATTCTGTGATTTTATATACCTCTTCTCATTCATGTCTATGTTTAGCTCTGGGTTTTCTCACTGCTGAGTGTGTATCCCACAATGCTATAACACCATATTTCTAACACCGACACACACACACAATTAGCAGTTCAGCTTCTAAAACTGATTTGAACATACATGTTTTTACCAACTCAGGTTTCACTTGCCTTTGGTTTTGATTCTTAAAAGATACTTGCTTTGAAGCACTTCTGAGCTCCGGGAACTTAATTTTGTTTTAATGAGAGTCCAGATTGTCTTAATTGCATGATACTTGGCACTGTTAAGAAAAACAGTAGCAATCATAAGACCTTTGATATTTGCCAGAGGTGTACCAGAACCTGTGGGTAATTTTTTATGTGTCTTATTCTCCAGCCCAGTTTTCAGGTGTGGCTGACTATTAATGTTTTCCAGTTAGTGGACATGAACTTTAGTCATGAGTACCTTCGTTTTTCTACATCTGATATGACACACAGTACCTGGAAGCTCTGTTTATTTTTTAAGGATAACATGAGAAACTGCTTTATCATAGCTGACTGTCTCAGTATTTATCATTATGGTGCTAAGCCACATCAGTTCATTCAATGTGCCTGTGTGAGCACGTGTGTTTGTGGGTTCACATTACTGCTGGGAGATTTCTCTTTCTCAACACATGTTAACTGCTCTGTCCATTAATTCAAAGCCTGAGAGATGGAAGAAGGCAGAAATGATAATTAATCATGGACTGGAGAGCTTATGCTGTTTGAATTATAATAGTATGTGTCAAGAGACAGGCTAATTTTTGGTTATACTCTGTTGAAGCTGGATTCAGTTTCCACTAGAGTCAGTGAGCTTGATTTTGTTGACTCCAGAAATACAGGATAAAGCTTGTGGAGGTTGACCCACTTCCAGCTTGGACCAAATGGTATCACCTTTAATGGCATGAGATTTTTGTGCAGGGCTGAGCATTCCCAGGCTCTCTTTTTCATTATTCTACTGTAATTACCCTTTGCTAGTAAGTCACCAGCATGCTTTGCTGCTTCTTTAAAGCAAGTGGGGTGATGCCAAGTGGTCCAGCTGGGCTTCATTGGGAGGGAGAGGCAGCAATGGAGCTGAGGAAGTTGGAAGAGGCTGTGGATAGTGATACATCAATTTGCTGCAGCAGGGAGAATCACCTGTGAAGAAGAGTTAAGTGGGCTCTGAGGTACTCCCTTTGGGCTATAAAAGGCCTGAAATGGCATCATTTTCTTGTCTTGATGGGAGGAATGGAGACAGAAGGCTCTGGTAGGATCTTCCCCTATGACTGTGGCTATGAGAATGCTCGTATGTTAGTTCTCTTGGCTCTGGGAGCAGGTGGTGACAAAAAGCAAACCCAAAAGGTATGACTATTCCTCATTTCTGCATGTGTTATTTGGGTGCCTTTTCTTGTGCTGATGTTGTATTTGCTGATGTGTGCAAAATTTCACCAGGGTATTGTTTATTATTTTTGTGAGTTTTTGTGAATCATTTGATGCACCTGCAGCTTTTTTAATGCTCTTGTTTGTTCTAAGCCATCTGTGAAGAGGTAAATAAATTTATGTCAAGGTGTCTTCTACAGGAATACTTGTTAATTAATTTGAACTATCTCTACTCTTTTCCTGTACCCATTGAACTGGTAGCAGCCATGAACAGAGATAATGTCCATCCCTGGGCAATTATAGTTTTATTTCCTTCTGACAAAGTAAGTCTCAGTTTAAAAAGTGTTTGAAGCCTGAGCCTTGGTTTTTTTATTAAAAAAAAGGGTACTCTTAATGAGCCTTAGCACTTTGTAGGAGCCTAGGGAAGATAAAGCAATTTTGTAGTTGTGATTCAAGATAATGAGCTGAGCTAGTCAGCCTTTGAACTTATGGACAGGAACACGAATAGGACTGACTCCCCAAATCCCTTCTGTTTGCAGATTTATTGGGTCCATAGACCTGTAAATAAATCTTTCAGGTCTAGGCACCAAATATTGGTGTAAGATAAACCTGTTTGAGTGCTGCTAGGCTGCACTTACAAGGAAGTTCTGTGCCTCTTGTGTGAGCAGAAGATGATTGATTTGGCTTTCTATTACACTGTCTCTCATCAAATGCATGCAACTCTAGTAGGCAAGACTTACCATATGTAGCTTAAGAGAATAATTTTAAGTGTCCGTGCTCACAAAGGTGACTGTTCATTCATCTTTCCCAAGTGTTCTTCTTCCCTTCTACAGTATAATCTCTCCTGCTGCTGTTTGCTTGCCTGATGCTTTCATTATCCTGTGAATATGACCTCAGCCTAAAATCCAAACTAAGGTATAAACACAACAGCAAGTGTCAGAGTTGTTGTTTTAGCTTTTTTTTTTTCCCCTTTGCCTGTGTTGTCTGTTTCTAGAGGAGTCACCCTTGTGTTTAGCATCTTGTTTAAATTGCTGAGGTGTTCCCATGTCTTTGAAGGGTTACTCTGCACTTGCCTATAGTACACTGTTCCTAATCACCTCCATTTATTGCTGACACATACATGGCTTCTTTTAACTGTCTATGATCTGGAGATGGGGGCAGAAGGAGGAGGAAGTGTCATGCTTTCTTACTCTGGGGTGGCAGGTAGCAGTGCAGAACCCCCACCACCTTAGGCAGTGATCTGGACCTGGTGTAGTCAATTAATGCTGTGAAAGAGGGGAAGAGGAGGTTTCCTGACTACAACTCTCCTGTTAAAGCCATTCCTGGGAGAGGCAGCACTCTGATAGAAGAGTCTGGATACACATGTATCCTGCTGCCCAGCAGAGGGGACAGAATGCTTTAAGGTATATTGGTGCCCCATACCAGCACTAGAAAAGTGGTTGTTCCACCTGTGCCAGGCTCCTGACATTGGGGTCAGCATGAGCATGGTGTCTGGGAGCCCCTTAGTCCCCTCTGTTCCTATATTCCCTCCCTCCTCACCTCTGCATGGAGCCCAGACTAGAAGTTGGTTGCACCACCCCTGACCGATACTCGAGTCACTGTGGTGCGTACGCGAGCTGTTTGGGAGCGAGGGCAAGCCTGGGGCACTGCAATGAGCACACTTGTTGCAACACCTCCTGTGCGATGCGGTGGTTTCAGTTCTTGCACTCCTCACTGACAAACACTGTAGGAATGTGCCAAGCCAAAGTCTCCGCGTTTCTCTCTAAAGTTTCTCTTTTCTTGACTTCTTGAATAAAAGAAGCTAGAGAGGCACAACTTTCTGGTCTCCTGAATAAGGCAATGCTGTGCTGCTGGAGCATCTTTGAAAATGAGCCATGGAATTCTAGGTTTTCCAGTAAATCCAATTAGAGGGAGTTCCTTCTCAGAGAGCAGGTACTCAGCTTCTACAACTTTTCCTGCTAACATACATTCAGCAGAGCAGCAAAATCATTAGCTGCTCCCAAAAGCTTGATCTAAGAATTTTGCACATGCTGTCCAAGAGGATATGAAGAATTGAAAGAGAACTATGTTGTGGTTTCTCGTGCAATCTGCTAGGCAGCGCAGAAATACAAACAACAGATGTTTGGAACTTCTCTTGAAAAAAAAGGGCAATTCATATGCTGTGCTTGTGGTTCTGGTGAGATCTTCCAAAATTATTTAAGTGTTAGCCTGATTAGTTACTAAGCTTTCAGAGTGGTAAGGAAATGCTACTGCGGGTTTTCTTTTTGCCTTAAAACTGGCTGATCAGTGATTTAAAGTCAAGTGAAGGCTAGGACTTCAAAATCTGAAAGGTGTTTTTGTGCTTGGCAATGTTCTTCAGCCATCCCTTCTAACTTATATACTTGTTTTCTCTAACTTGCTGTAATGTTTGGTTGCCTCAGTCAACACCATCACTGAAGTAATGATATTAGATTAGTCATGATCCTGTAACATGGAACAGGTTTTGTCCCCAAATGGGATAGTGTCAGCAGAGAACACTTTAAGTTTTAGATTGCAGAGCTAGAGTCTGCTCACTCACTTTGTCTTTACTTTTTAAAAAGTAGATAACACAAGCTGGAATGCTTTCTAAAGCTAACTAAAATAGAGAAAGCAAATACGATTATTTTCAGGGTTTCAACTCAAGGGGCAAAGGTAAAAAACCTGCAATGGATCAAAGTTATTAATTAACGACTAGTTACTGGATTCTTCCTAATTTATGACTTCATATATTATAACTCTTTCAATAAAACATCCTTGCTGGTCATAAACATGCCCATTAAGTAATCATACAGTATGAACAGCCAAAAAAAAAAAAAAAGCTGAGAACTCAGCAGCTACAAATTAGTACACCCTGTTCCTGGCTGGAGCAGGGCAGAAGTTACTCAGTGAAACAGTTTGTTAAAAGAAAGACGTCTCAGTTGTTTTAATAATATAGAGGAATCCTCCTCTGTGCTGGAGAGGAGTCAGCTCTTCCAGAGCGTGCTCCGCATGCTGGAAGCAGGGCATGCCTGCAGTGCTGGGGGCTGAAGGGCAGCCCTGCAATAGGGCCAGAAATCAGCTGCACCTTTGGGGACACTTCTTGTGGTTCCTTCCATGAGGTTTGGGTGAGGGCTGTGGGGCCGCAGGTGTGCTGAACCAACTAAGGCGTACTCTGAAGGGCCCAGGCATTGCTGCACAAGCTGTGGGCCCTCATGGGAGATCTTGCAACAATGGCTACTTGTCTGTGCTTTTCTTTAGACAGTGCCGTGCAGTTTGAACAGAATATTAAGCCTGAAAATGGCTTGGAGAGTATCTGCTTCTCTGTTAGCCTGCTGACTTTAACCACCCTTTATAACCAGGACATCGTGGCTGCTTGTATTTCATTCTAGCAGGAGGGGGAATGGAGAGAGAGAGAGGGAGATAAGAAAAGTGAGAGTGGAGTTGAGAAGGTGAAGACCAAAGGGCTGGACAAGGCCTTTTCTGTCCCTGGCAGATGGAGAACTCTTTTGTGTAGGGAGGAGCCCACAGTCCATCTTATTCTGATTTAAGTGTGTTTCAATAATAAATGCAATTTTGATATGAAAGGATGAAACATTTCTAGAAATCAGTGTTAATTATACAGTGGCCATTTTGCCTGTGGGAGGTTTAATCTCAAACAGAATCCTGAAGGGATCAGGATTCAGCAGGATGTGAATCTCCCTATCTCCCTGATTACTTCTCTGCCTCCCATCATCATGGCTATTTGTAGTCACTAATAACCTCATAACTTGCCTGTAAGGCATTGTCTTTGCCTTATGGATTAGAAGCTGGAGAGCAGTACAGACAAATGACTTGCCCAAGGTCACAGAGGAAATCTGTGTGTGAGCCAAGAACTTCAAAACCAGTAATACTGAATCATGACTTTAACATCTCTGTACCAGCTTTGATTTGGTGAAGGTTGGCTCCCTGGGCAGAAGGAAAGAGCTGAAAAATCAAAAAAGCACAAAGCCCACTGTTCACATTCTTTAGTGAGAAACAATGCCTCTAATTCAAGTATTTTTCTCATGCTCTGACCCTTTATATTTCTGCAGCTGTCAGCTACTCTAAAGAGCATTTCCCAGCATGTTTACTTGGTCACATTCCCCATGAATGGATCTTAAGGGTCACAAAGCCTTCTTGCTTGCTGCCTCTTGGACTTTCCTTTGTTTTCTTTTCCTTTTATTGGTGTTGTTTATTTTGGTGTTTTTTTTGTTTGTTTTTGGGTTTGTGTGTGTGTGTGCATGTGTGTTTTTTCCCATTTTTTGTTGTTTGAGGGCAGGCGAGGGAGGAACCTCAGAGGCAGCCAGCCAAGGGTGTGAGCAGTGCCAGGTTAAGTAATGGCTTTGCTGACACAGATTCTCGTAACTGCTGCCTATTCCTGCCCTGCCAGGAACAGCCCATCAGGCGGCAAGTTTTGGAAGTCTAATCAGCCCAGGCCAGTCATCTGTTGACCTATACAGGGCTGCAGGAGAAACCCTGTGCATATGTGTGAGTTTTCTGAGGGAACTTATTAATTAAGGGTAATAATATTTAATTACCTTGGTAATGGGTGGCTGGGAGCTACAGGAGTCTGATGAAGCACATGTGCGAGACTATGGAGGTTGGTGTGATCAGGGTGCAGCAGGGAGGGCACAGGCTGAGCTCTGGGGGGCTGCAAGGGAGCTGCTGCCAGAACTGCCTGGCCCTAGGGGCAGGCTGCTGGTGATCCCTGGTAAGCTCTGCCTCACTCCTCTCATACCTCCTCTTTTATTTATTCCAGATCTGTTGGAGATGGCCAAGGGGTGTGGAGGTATGACTATCTTGAAATGCCCAAGCAAATTCTCTGAGGTGATTGGAGCTTAAAGCAATGTGAACAGCCTGAATACAGCACTTTCTGATGTCCACAGGATTGTAAACTTTATCTTCTTTTCAGTAATAACTTAAAATGGAATGTTATTTTAAATTTTCTTCACTAGAAGAAAGTCTCTCTGACTGATGAAGCAAACCCTGATACCTCATTTCTGCATTGGTTGCTTCCTGCCCACTTTGAGTTCATGAATTTATCCATGCCTCCTGCTTGTCACACCTCAAAGGCCAGTGCTCTGAAGGTGACTCTTCAAAGGAACACCTCGATGGGCATACTGATGTTTAGACATATTTTGTAGTCTTCTACCAAAAAAAAAAACCAACCAAAAACACTAGGCTCTCAAGAATGCCTACTTTATCAGAGGAAGCACTGCTCTATTTCAAGTGTGTTATCACTGTGCTGCTGCTTTATCTTGTTCAAAAGGAGCTGTTGTCCTAGACATGTGTTAATGGCAGGTGATGAAGATATCAGATGTCAATGGAGGGGCTGAGGGATGATGTGAGAGGGAAGTGTAGGTTATCAAGAATCATAGGATAATAAAGGTCTGCCTGACCTGTGTCAGAAAAGATTCTCTTTTGCAATCAGGCAATAAAAACATGGCTTTTATCACCTCTTCAGAAGGTAAGGAGCCTTTAACCTCTTTTCTTGAGCAAAGCTTGAAGTTGTCTTGACCCCTTGACTGAAATATTAATGCTCTTCTCCTCCCATTTCTCACTGAACAGAGTATGATCTACTTGTTCTTATTGTTTGATTCTCTTTTGATCTAGGGTACTGTACATATATAGTACCATCAGATGTGAAGACTGAAGCCTAAATGTACTCTTTTCTCAACAGTGTATTTTTAAAAACAAACTTAACACGCTTCTCTCCCCTCGTTAATGTTACTTTGGCATCCTGATGTTTTAAGTATCATTATAGAAAGATTTTGGAGAAAACTGAAAGTTTGTTCATGAACTGGCTTTTGAATTATCATATCTGTTGTGATTTGTAGCACTCTATCACAAATACAGAGTTGCAAATTATTTCCCTGGCTGTGTTTCTTTCAGAGGCTTTAACCATTCTGTGTGTCTGTGTGCATTTTTGTGTGTTATTCCTTGATTTTAGGAAGTTTGTGCTTCCCCCATTTTAGGCAGTCAATGTGGCCACTTCCATAGGCCTAATGTGAAAAGCAGGTGATTGCTTGTGAAGTGCTCTTGACTCATGTTTTGCTGGGGTCTGGGCCTTTGCACAAACTGGAGCTGGACTGGGAGGAAGATGGGACAGAGGTGGCGGTGCTCAGTGAGACTCTTGGAGCTCCTTTCTCTGCTGGGGCAGACACGAACTGCTGTGTCACTAGTGAAGAGAAGAGTTCATCTGGGACATTCGTGTTGACACACTGGTGATGGAGCTTTGCCTTGCTTAACTGCCCTATTTGAGGAAACACTTCACCTTGGGGGGAATGTCTCTGAAGTGACACCATAATTTTAAACGTCTGCTTTGCCTTTGTGGGCTGTATGCATAGGCACATTGTCCATTCCTCCATGGTGTGAAAGAGTGTGCAAGTTTGCCAGAATCCAGCCTTCCACAGACACCAAGCACAGTTGCGATGTAGCACTTGTGGAGAGTATCAGAGATCATCATTTTTGCAGGTTGATGCCAACTAACTCATACCCATAAAACCAGCAAGAATGGGTTGCTGTTCTGTAGAACAGTTTTTTACTTACCAATTTAAAAAAAAAAGCTAAACATGTTCTGTAAGGAAGACTTTTTGATATTTCTCAGAACAGACAATAGAAGTGGGGAGGTGTAAAGTAAATACTTGTGACAAGAGGAAGGAGTTATACTCTTGATTTAAACATCAGCTGAAGCTTGCTTTGGATTTAGTTATGTAGAAAGAGCTCCACTCACTGGTAGAGCAATTTCTAAGCTGTTATTTGTGATGACTCAGTCCTGAGCTAAAACGATGTAAACTGGAGCAGCTATTCCAATAGAAAATGTGACTACCTTGCTGGGAAATTGTGTTCAGTGGGAACTACTTTTTTCCTTACTAATTAAAATCAGAAATATTTAATAGTTTACAAATTTCATGCATAGAAGTTAGTATATATATTGGATTAGAGGAAAAATATTTTCATGGATGTGAAAGGAGTAGGGCTAGGTCTTCAGACGAGTTTGCTACTTGGCTCACTACACATGTATGGCTGATGTAGCTGACGTACACAGTTGCTTTGGTTTCACTATGATGTAAAAAAAATTCTGCGTTTGACCAAGAAGTGACCAACAATCTTTTTTTTTTCCTCCCCTTACCAAGTCAGCACTTCTGCTTCCTCCTTTGCTCTCCCCAGAGGAGCAAGCCCCTCTGCAAATGTCATAGAATTACACAGTCTCTCGGTTTGGAAGGGACCTTTAAATATCATCTAGTTCCAACCCCTCTGCCACGGGTATGGACACATTCCACTAGACCAGGTTGCCCAAAGCCCCATCCAACCTGGCCTTGAACACTTCCAGTGATGGGCATCCATATTTTCTCTGTGCAACATGTTCCAGTGCCTCACCACCCTCACAGTAAATTTCTTCCTCATATCTAATCTGAAACTCTGCTACTCTTAATCCTTTCACTCTGGTCACTGACAATGAGTCCTTTCGCTTTCCTTTAGGCCCTCTTTAGGTACTGGAAGGTGTCCTTGAAACCTTCTCTAAAGGCTAAAAAGCAGAGTAGAGGGACAGAATCATCTGCTTCAACATGCTACCCACTTTTGATGCAGCCCAGGACATTGTTGGCTTCCTGGGCTGCAAGCCCACATTGCTGGGTCATGCCTAGTCTTAAATCCAGCTGGCAGTGTGCTCTGTAGCTGCCTGCCTGCTGGCTGTGTGGTGGGGTGCTCTTTCAAGTTTTTTGTTCCAATAGACACCAATTAACTTGACAAAAGGCTCACCAGTGATGGTTTGGAGGCCTCCATGACAGTTAAATATTTTAGGCTTATCCATGTCCATATCCTTCAGGAAGAACTCATGGTTCGTGAATTACTGTGTCATACACCTAATGCAGGACAAGGCTTGCCTCATTTACAGGCATGACGGGGCCATGTGTGCAAAGATGCCTTGGCTGGCTTTGCAGGAGTTGGTGCTGGCCCTGGAGACACTTGCATCAGCACGGCACTGCTGGGGTATGGGCCTACTCATGAGGCTGGATGGCTTTCAGATCCCAGCCAGGCACAAGCCATGTGGATGCCTGTGACTGTTTTGGCTCAGGGGTCCCTTTTGGCTGTTCCTAAACAAGTAGAGACAGGGCTGTTTCTAGAAACAAGAAATGATTTGTGCCCACACAAAATGATTAAAGTTTGATGTGTCATTCTTGTTATATCAACTGGAGTACTCCACCTCCATTGACTATGAACAAAGTCCTTCTTGGTTGTCCCAGTCTGAGACTGACCAGTTTGCCTGCTGCATGGCTACTGTGTAAGAGGGTGTATGAGCAAGTGGTGTGCGTAGATTATGCTGTGGTAGGGCCCCAGGATATCTTTTTGGGGCACTTGTGCCAGCAACTCTGGCTACATGGCCACAGCAAGCTAGCACAGCCACAAAAACGGTGGAGATATATACTGTAAATTATAGAAACAAATTCTATCTGAGCTTAAAATAACTGGGTCATTCTTTAGGTTTTCCAAGTCATGATTTGAATCTGATTTTATTTACTGCCGGTCACAAGAATTGATTCTGGCAGGAATAATCAACGCTGCCTCTTAGTCTTGAATAGTGTCAACACATTCATGGCTGGGACCCATTGTCTGTGTTGATACGTGACATCCGGCACTGAAGCTTTTTGCATGAACATGCTGAGGGATCTAAACAGACAAATCAGTGTGGGCTTGCTCAACCATGACGAGAATATTATCTGATTTTGGTTCTGGACTGAAAACACACCCTCCCAGCTGCAGATGAACTTGTCAGTCCAGGTAGCTCTAGGCAGAGCAAATGTGCTGTGTGTGTGGTTGTGCCGCCTAGGACACGGTAGGGGATGGAAATTGTTGTGGTACACTGTGGCCTGGATACATCTAGGAGAGCTGGAGCCCTCTTACATGTGGTGCCTCATGTAACAGGACTCTTCAAACCTGCCTTGTCCATGTGTTGTGTGCAAGTTGATCATAGGGAGCTCTCATGAAGGTCAGGATTGGAAACTCTTCTGGACAAATATCTCCAGTAATGCCATGGTGAGCACACCTGAACAGCTGCACTAGCTTGTCTGGCATGTTCTCTCTCCAGGAGCAGCCATGTAAGTGGGTACCCTGGTGGAAGGCAGAGCAAGGCGTGTGTGTGCTACTGCTTCTCTTATGAGGGAGTGTCCACAATAACTTCCTAAAACCCACCCAGGAATTTGTCATGCACTTATTAAGGGTTTTTTTACAATATTATGTGATCATGTGGTTTTACTGCGTTCTTTGCCTTCATGGGGAACTCCCCATGAGTCAAGGTTTTAAGCAGCAAATAACCTCTATGAAAAATGCAATGTTTTGCACTTCCCTTCTCTCTCACTTTTGTGATCCCCAACCCCTAGACCTGGGTTGACAGTGACAAACTCAGCTCCTGGCTCTGATACAGGTTGGCCGCGGGCTGTATAAGCAGCTGAGTCAAGCCCACTGCTGCTGCCTTGCAGATGGTGCATAGTGCTTCTCAGGTGGGTTTTGGGACAGACAAAGCAGAAACCTCTGCTCTTAGATGTTGCTGTTGCTCCTCACTATAGATCTGGGGCCTCGCTGTGCCAAGTGATATACAAACAAATGTCCCAGCTCCTGGCATCCTGTAAGCTGAAGGAACGCTGATATGAACTCGCACAGTAATACAAACAGACATATCTACATTCCTCTGGCTTTACTAGCGAAGATTTGCTGACTCACTCATGAAAGTGAAGTAGCTTCCAGAGACACTGCAAAGCTGCTTTGGCAGATGGTATTTTATTATTCCTTTGCCAGGAAATGGAAGCAATATCATGATATGGTAAGGGACACTTACCCCACTTCCAGTGTCAACATGATCATGTTTTGTGAACAAATAACCGGCTGACACGTAGCTTTATGAAAAGGTACACATTTAATATATGCTTGTATGTAACAGATGACAGATGCTTGAACCTTAAGCATGACATATCTTAGCCTTAAGATGACAGATTTAGAACCTTAAGCATATAACAATATGTAGCTATGCGGATGAGAATAATTGTTACAAAAACACTCCAATTATATTCTGAGTATTCTCCATTTCAATGCTGTTGAAAGCCATCTTGTAGCCAAAATATGAATATTTGAAATAATTTTTACAGGTGAGAAAAAAAATCTTTTGTAAACTGAAATTCTAGTTATTTTCCCCTGTCTCCTCTTGAAGTAAGAATGGGACCCCTTAGTAGTGAAGATCAGCACTTCTTCAGCTTGTGGAGTTTTATAAAGTAGCATCCAGTGAAGACTGGAAATTCTGAATTTAGCTCCTTTTTCAAGGAGTAGATTGGTAAATTGAAAGAAAAACAGAGGTGCAGGGCTATATCTGCTTCAACAGTTGAAGTTAGTAAGTATGAACAAAAAATTACCTGGAATTTCTTTCACTACCTTATTTGCATTTCTGGGACTTTTAGAATAACCAGCTATTCATCTTGTAAGGTGTAACTGAATTTCAGTTCTTGCAAAGAATAGCAGTGTTATGAAATTTTTTTTTTTGCATTGACTTTTAATAAAATTTGCTGTCCTTCTGACAAAAGCATACGACTTTTCAAAGACATGCACATTAAGATAGGCTTTCTGCTCTCTTCATTGTCTGAATAAAAGGCAGATGCTGACACTTGCGTATTATGATCTATACACTGATGCACCTTTTGATGCAAAACCTTTTTCTTGCCCTACTTAACTGGCAACTTCCTTTATGTGGTAGTGAGTGCTAGACAGTGAGCCCCAAGTGATTGTAATACTCTCCAGACGCTTCAATTATGTCCCTTCTTCAGATTTCTGATGTGGAACAGGATCATCCAGCCTCCTTGAACAGTCATCCTCTTCCCTTTCACAAGATTTTAGAAGTGTTCTTAAAAGAGTAAGTTGTTTCAAATGCTCTAAATGTTGAACCAAGAAAGCCTGAGTAAATCAAATAGCAGAGATACAAGAATCCATCACAACTTTATTCTGTTCATGATAAATAAGGTATCGTGAACAAATTGATGGTCTTCTCATCATCTCCTGGAAGTGCCCCAGTTTTCACAGCGTACACCTCTGGGGCAGAAGGCATTTAGCATGTGAAAGTTGAATGTCAGTTGTGTTTTTAACTTGAAAAAAATATTTGATGAAGAACTGTTGGGTGTACTCTGATATGAAGGAATGATGAGCAGCAGCCAAGGAACATGAAAATCCTTTGTCTTTGATGTCTGTTTCTCTGGCATAATTGTGTATTTGGGCTCTCACGGAGATGTGGGATCTGCCTCCAATGCAGATGCAGCTCATCTGTAGGAAAGTACACTTGCCTGTTTCACAGCTGCGGAAATTGGGCATGCTAGCTTGGTTTTTTGAGAAATGATGGGGTTGTAGGGAAATGATGAGGTTTTTCAATACACTGGGTGTTGCCAAAATCAATGAAAAATCTGGCACCATGTCACCCGGGGAATTCAAGGACTGTGATTCAGTCCCTGCTGCAAGCTGGTGGCTGTGTGGTGGTGGTGAGAACATGGACATTGCTTTTGATCTCATCGGTATGTCTGAAAGAGGTAGGAGCACCTGTGCTGCTATACTCCACCAATGCCAGTAGGAGAGCTAGGGCAGGGCCCTGCTGATAAGCAGTACCCAGACTTGGCCCTTCCCTGCCTCATGTCACTTAATGAAGCTCTTCTACCTCATCATATGCTCAGTTTATGGAGTGGACTCTGCCCAAAGAGCTCTAACCGTACGTAAAGGTCCTATCTGAATTTGTATTAGTCATGTTGTCCTAATATGGGTTTATCCCACTGTGTAGGAGGAGTAGAGGTTTTTAACTGAAGAATTTGAAAGTAATCTGGTGTTTGTGTTTTCAAATGTGTAGCAAACATGGATTGTGATAATAAGGCGATCAGTGTTGCAGCTGGTCATTTTTGGTGGCAACGGTGAATGAGATCCATCTGGGCTGAGGCTCTGTCTCTTCCACCAAGGCAGATGCCTTTTGCTTTTGCATGATGAGCTAACAAACTGGGAGTGCTGGAAGCTGTTGTTGGCCAGCTCTATCTAGCACCTTCCTCTTTGAAACAACCTCTTTTGTTAAGGCACTAGGGTGCATAATGAGGAAATGAAAAGGGTGAATATATCTCATGTAGATGTATGCTCATTCTCCTTGCTGTGAAATCTGCATTGACACAATTTCCCAGAGTCTGAGGCAACAGGGATCAACTTCTGTTGTGGTAGGAAGTGAGTCTTCAGATCAGCGTGGCTGTGAGCCATTGGAAATATTTTACTTGGTGTGAGGAGAGATGAATACTAGGGTTATATGGCAGATCTAACTGAATAAAGGCTCCAGTTAATCTCTGCTGAACATTTTCAAAGGGAAATATTTATCCTTGTGCAAGATGGCTGGTACTTGACGTGCCAGACCTTGAGTGTTGTGTATTTATCCTCTAAAACATGTGAGATTTGGAATGCTGTTGTTCTTCTGTTACTGATTTGCCAGTGTTTCCTCCTGGGAAGAGCAGGTGTGGCTATACTGCTGCTCTGTTTAAATATGCCACTGTGAGGAGTGAAGGCAACCAAAGCAATGCCCTGTTGTGGGGTGAGAGAGGGGAGACAAGTGTGGTTCTGTCTGGAGTTTGAGTGATATGCTTCAGACCCCAGAGGGGTTTTATTTGGGCAGGGCAAGGTGTGCAACTGTGCTGCTAATCAATGTATCTCAAATCCATTTAAGAATGTGAGAATTCTTCCAACTAGAAATTGTACTGTTAAAAATGTGGACTTATGAACAGAGAAATAAAATGCTTTTGGGGAAAAGTCTTTAACTACTAGATAATACTGTAAAAGACAGCAGTGCTTAGTCTATCTAATTTTTCTAAAAAAAAAAAAAAAAGGTCCTATATTTAACAATGTAACAATACCTTCTGAATTCTTTAGGTCATGATCTTAGAGTAGAGGGACCAAATTATTGATATTGAAAGATTTAGCTCTGCCAGAAGCCAAGACCTTCATGGCCCAACCAGTGGGCTAACAGAGATCTTGCCACTCCCTATAATTGCCTGAAGAGAGGTTGTAGTGAGGGGAGGGTTGGTCTCTTCTGCCACGTAACAAGCAAAAGGATGCAAGAGAATGGCCTCTATTTGCACCAGGGGAGGTTTAGATTGGATAACAGGAAAAATTTATTGATAGAAGAAGTCACTCACTGGACCAGGCTGCCCAGGGAAGCGGTTGAGTCACCATTCCCGGAGGTATTTACAAGATATGTAGATGTGGCACTTCAGGATATGGTTTAGTGGTGGACTTGGCAGTGCTGGGCTAATGGTTGGATCTGATGATACTTAGAGGTCTTTTCCAACTGAAATGATTGTATGATTCTAGTTTTCTTGCTCTCTCTGAAGATTTTCAAAGCTGAAGGAAAAGCTGTAGAAGTGTGTGTATGTCTCACAGATGAATGTAAGGTCTCATGGAAGGGGACACAAATATGCTTTGGATGTTCTTGCAAGGAAGTTTTGAAGTGAGAAACAGTGGAGGGGAGACTCTGTTTTGGAGGAATAAACATCCTTATTCTCTTATTTTCTGCAATCCAGATCAAAATTTGTAATGACCTGCAGTAACGTACTGAACATTTAATCAGGCTTATGCTAAAAGCAAACCCAGGCAATGAGGTGACAGTGCACCATTCTGTGGGATTTCCTTGTATGTGGAAACAGAAAGTTTGAACTGATGCTTGTTATGTAAAGCAGAAAGGAGAAACAAGCTGTGAAGTGGGTGGGAGTCACGATATGGCTAAACATAGGTTTGCTGAAACTCCGTTAGTACTGGAAGAATAAAAAGGGGAGGCTTCATGCTCTTCATAGGGTAGTCTAAGCAGGCTGTAAAAAAAAAAAACTGAGTGAAAAGGTTGCAGCAAAATGAGAAGTGTGAGGGTGGATATGCGCACACTAAAGAAAATGTAAAAAAAATGTGGTCAGAATGAAAAACGTGCTATTCCACACACATTTTGACTGGGAGTGAAGTCTTCTACGCTTCCCAGACAATGCTGGCATCATGTGGCCAATTTATTTAGCTTGCCTTGTACTAAAATATTTCTGAAAAATCTTTGCTCTTTCCTAGCATCTTTCTGATTGAAATTCCTAAAAATAAAGCTCATAAACACTACTAAACTCAACTGCTTAACTTGCCTGGATGTCCTGGGGCACTCTCTCCATCTTATAGAAGACAACGACTCTCAAATTGATCATTTGAAGTCTTTTCTGACCACTGAATATATTTTTCAAAAGATTAGTCTGTCTCTTCTAACATACAGAACAGTTTTTAACTGTGCTTTGCTTTTGAAAGTGAGAAGTTTCCCCCTGCATGGCTGGCTGTGGTAGGACTGTTCTATTGTAGGGACATGTTTGTAAGCTGGGGAAGCAATGTTAGAGGACAGTAGGTTTGCAGGGAGGGAAAGGAAACTGAAACAGCAATGATTTCTAAAGAGGAAGAGTGTGGACTGCGAGAGGTTAAGCTCATTTTGGAAAGACCGGGAGAGATGTTGCAGTGGCCAGGAAATATGGAGGAGATAGAAGGAAAAGAGTGGGAACAAGGGGGAAAGGGAGCTGTAGTGTTGCTTTTCATGGGTTCTCTGCAAGGGAGCAGCGTCCTGTTTAAAGATCTTAAAGGAGTTTTCTGTGACTTCTGGACTATGTAGAAGAAAACTGTCTGTATAATTCTGAGTTGATTAGCTTAATAAATCAGGCTATACAGGGGTATTTTTACAGCAATACTACTGGTACTCTCAAAGACTGGAAACCTGAGTAATAATGATATCTAATAACACTTCGTGTAAGATCTGCTTACACAGACCAGATTTAAAGAATTTTGCAGAAATGCTCCTGAAGCTCAAGTAAATAATCCCTGGCTAGTGTAGCTTTAATCAATTATACTAGCAACTTGTTAACATGTATCTCAAATGTATTTCTTGCTACCACGTTTCAGATTGTATAAGAGATGATACATCAATATTAAACATTAAGTCAGCATGTGTGTGATTGCACACATGCATGAACATATAGAGGAGCTGTGCATACTTACATACATTTTTTGTTTATAAACAAATATGTGTATATATATGCATAGACACATTCCTTTTTCTGAAGTTATTTTAAAAGAATCTGATACAGGTGAAAAAGAGGGGAAAGTATAAAACAAATACATAAATTGATAGGACTGTTAAACCTTGTAAAGCCAAATAAGTCTTGGGTGTCTGGATTCCTCACATCAGGAAGTGGAAAGTCAACTACTAGGAAACACATGCTTAATTCTGTAGTATGAGGTGCTAGCTCTATAAATGCAGCCATTTGTTTAAGTAAATATTTATTATAATTATGGCTCTGATTTTATAGCTTTTATGAACGCTTTACTATGTGTTTAGGTGACAGGGAGCCTTTAATCTGATGTGGTGTCTTGCTCAGATTTATTGTTCTTAGTTAAAATGTCTACCTTGAGTCACGTCCAAAACTTCAGCAGAGGATAGGGTACAAAATTCCATCATACATGGTAATAAAGTTGCTTGGGCATCTGCCTTGCATTGTATAAAATAGACAATTAAATCTTTTTGCATCTAGGTGAAACTTCCGAGCAGGTCACTAAATTCCTTTGCCTTTATCGCTTAGAATTGAAGTGCAGTTTCCTAGAAAGCTTTCTTTCTCTAGAGTAGACCCAGTAAAATCAGACTAATTGTAGGTAGTACTGCAGATACACAAATGCAGGCTTTGCCTTTCTGTGGTAGACTCTTTTCTGCAGCTTCTGTCCAAACAGGAAGACACTTTTTTCTTTGGCTATACTCTTTATATTTAAACATATAATAAATTCATACACCTATTCTTTGTGAGATTTGCTAAACCGTTTATTCATAAAGACTAGTTTTTCAGCACTTGGTCTTAGAGATGTGCTGATAAGAATGCAGTAAATGTACTGTGTGTGTGCTGTTTTATGTGTTCTTTCAGTGTAATTTTAAACAAGAGACTGTCTACTTTGTTAAAAGGTGTTGGGCTGCATACATGTTGAACTCTGTTACATAGAGAGCTTAGTCTTGGAAATAGGACTTGCCGAAAGCTATTAAATATTTAATTTTCCTGAGTGTTTTGAAAGGATATAAATGGCTGAAAAAGGAAAATGAGAAAGTAGATGTGACTGGGGAGAAGAGTACAGGTTCCGCTTAAATGCAGAGCTAGAGAAAAGGTGAGTTTTTGGTAGATTACACTTTCTCTAATTGTAGCTCTGTCTTCTAATTTCTCCTGGCTGGCAAAATGAGGAGTTCGTTCTTTAATACATGTCTTACAGGCCTTTGCGTAGCTCTATGGGTGAAGGACGGGATGTGTCATTAGCAGTGATTTTAATAATTTTGGGCTGCGATGGCAGGTGATGTTCCTGATGTCTATGTAACTTTACCAGAGCCACAGAGAACAGCTGTTGGCAGATGGAAGTAAAGTGCATCTTTAAAAGGAAAATAGACTTACATCTCTTGCTGCCACAGAACAAAGCTTACTTTGGTAGTGAAAGAAAAATAATGAGCTGGTTGAGAGTTTTCTCTAAAAATTTTAGTTTGCCCTCTCACTCTAGTGGAGTCAGAGCAAGTAACAGTTAAAATTACCACTGAACATGCTGGCAAGGCATACTTTATGTTCTCCAGAATATTGTCTATCGCAGGAAGGACTGGGACATCAAATGCAATGTAAAAGAATGTTCTAGAAATGGAAGGTAATAAAATGTGGATGTAGTTGATCTCAAACCTAAATCTATTTTCAGAGAAAGAATAAAACATGTTGAATATTTTCTTTTTGGGGGAGGAAGGAGGAGACCTTCTGAGATAATTCAGATCATAGTTTCCTACCTAGTTTATTAAAGATTAAAATCTTAGAGTGTGTCTCTGAGTATCTTTGGTGACAGAACTCATAGGGAGGTTTCAGTCCTATTTTGCGGATGAGAAATGTCACAAGAAGTAGAGTACAGATTTAGTAATCAGCTCAAATGCTCCATGGAAAATTTAACTGAACTGGAAATGATGTCATATTCCCCCATGAACTAAACTACTCGTTCCTTAAACTTTTAAAGAGGTCAGCAGCCTGGTAATGGTAGGAGAGTCAAGTTGTTCTTGCTAAAAAAATAACCAACCCAAAGAAATGAGGACTTGTAAGACTGCATTGCTGCAGTAATTGTGGGGTTTACTTTTTGGGGAAGAGTGGATAAAGTGTTAGAACTTCAAGATCAAAGAATTCTTTAAAGATAACTTTGCAGCTACTAAATTAAGCCACAACATCCCTTCTTTCTTGGGTTGTACCAGTTGCAACCCAGTTTGTGGATAGGCGGGGAGGAATGTAGTATTTAGTTCAGTGTCATGAGAAAGAAACAACCCTGATTCAATACTTAGGAGGATCACCAGGAAGGAGGATTGCACTTGACTCAGGCTGGCACTATGCTGGCAGAATGGAATCTTTTCAGGAGACAAAGTACAATGAGATACTACCTCAGCTCTTGAATGTGGAAGGAGAGGAGCATTGAGGGAACTGTGACCCCAAGCAACCATTTAGACAGGCTCTAGGTTTTATATCTCCCATGGAAGGTACAGCCTGGCAGAGACACAGTGCCTGTCTGTTTGTTGCACGAGTCCAGAGCAGAAGAGCAAGGAGATGCTGGGGCTTGGGCTGGGTGTTTCCTAGTGGCACTTCTGGTTACCTTGCTACACTTGAGGCCTTGCCAAGTGGATCTGGTCTGTGGGGCTGGAGACTGATGGAAAAGCTTGCAGGGCTGCTGTGTAAAATGGAAAATATGTACTGATCTGAGGGAAAGAGTGTGGGAACCATGACGTAGCAGCGAGGCATGAGAATAAGTAAAAACAGGTAATACCACAAGGGGAAACAGGTGTCTTACAGATTCTGGTTATGGACTGACTTAGTGCTGTCGGAAAGTAACTGGAGGGAGAATTTAATATAAAAAAAACCCAAACTGGTTTGCTGGTAGAGGCACACAGGATTTTGTCTGCTTAAGACATCCTTTCTCTTCTTTTCTCAGCCCCTGGCTGCGTTTCTATCTCATTCCCATCTAACAATACACTTAATATTTTTTACTTTCCTTTTGTGCCCTTGCCATGCTAGATGAGAACCTATTTGTATCACAGGTGTTCCTTTGAGAAAGTCACTGTGAGCTTTATAGGCACTGTTCCTTGTTTCCCACACAATTACTCTACTGAAGTGTGGTTTGTGAAACTGAATATGAGTTTACTGCTGTTGTTCCCTTTCCCCAAGTATTTATCACAAAGTATATCAAGACTGTCATGGGATTTTTTAAACTTTTGAGGTGGAGCGAGTAATTGAACATGTGAGACGTGGAATTCTTTCAACATCTCTGAAAGAAATCTGGAAATTTTGCATCTCTAATGTTTCCTTCTGTGTGCTTGAATTCTCTGTAATTTAGAAAGAACTCAACCCTTCCAACATTGTTAATGAGAAAACTACCCCTAATCTATAGCAGTAGCTTCAATATTGTGTGTCTTACCCTGGTAATAAAAACATTCTACAATATTTTAATCTAATATTACAGAATACTCTTGGGTATTTTTTTAAATTAACATAAAGGCTGACTGCTGGAAGATACTCTATGAAAACAAATTATATTATTAATCAAACCAAAACACAGAATTCTCCACATAGTGGTTTTAAAATGCCCAAGATGGTCTTTAATTGAAATGTTACAGAAAATAACAGAACGAGAAACTGTACTTGGTGCTTATTAACTTTACAATGTGTGTTCAGCAGTTTATTAGATGGTGGGACCAAAATGCAGCTATGGGATGTAAGATGTTGCCAATACACTGTCCATTTATATGTTGTCCAATAATAAATTTCAACTCAGATTAATAAGTACCTTCTTAATTAAACAGTGTCTTTCCTTTTTGCATGTTGAAATGGCTGATGCTAAGTGCCATTTGCATACATTGTCTTTCATAGCTTTAGCACTTGCTCTTCCTTAGAAGTGTTATCTGTCACACTAAGAGACCAGGTTTTAACAATGCTCTTTCTCTCAGCACTTGCCATGTAGTTGATTGTTGTTTTGCTTTCTGTTATCTAAATCCAGGCTGTGTTTTAGCCTTCTGTGATGGTGAAAAGTATGCAGGAGATGTAAAGAACTTGATTTTGCACAAAAGGCCTGGGCTGGTGGCCCTGTATGTGGTTTCTGCTTCCTTCTGGGCCAGGCATCGAGATGACTGCCTCCTCAGATGTAGGCACCAGAATGTGCCTTGTCCCCTTTGTGGTTTTGCTCTGGGTCCTCTTCTAAAAAGCTAAAGGAGGACATCTAGACTTCGGCAAAAAATCCAGCTCGTCTTGCAGAAGTGATGGATAGTGGATGACTGGGGAGCAGTACAAGGAAAGGAAAAACATATGATGATGCATTCCTGTTATATTCTGCCCAAGCCCCATTGCTGTGATGTTGTTCCAGCTGTGGATCTCTATACTACTAAAAACTACTTCCATAACTAGTCAGTTGCTTGGGCCCTCAGGTTTTTTTCCCCTGTCCTCTTGGATTAGCAGATGTGTTCTCTGCTTGTACCATCACAGCACTCCCAACTCTGCAGAGGCCCAGCTCTGCCCTGACACTGCTGTTTTTGGTCTTGTCCTCACCTCTTTAGCGCTGGCTATGGCTGGTGTCATCGGTCGAGGTGGGAAGACGACACGGTGATCAGGAATACCAGCCCCCTTTATTACAACAGTGCCTCTACTTTACACAGTACTGGGTGTCACACATGTACAGGCACCATTGGTCTAGC